>CM053603.1:35700005-35750804 GCA_028646535.1 Procyon lotor
AAAAAAATCAAAGGCTATAAGTTGTGTAGTCTCTTCTCACTCTGGAAACTAAGTTCTGATAGTACCTTGGACAGTTAATTTTATTAATGTTGTTGACCTCAGTATCATAATTTAAAAAGGTAGGGTGCTGTATCCAGTTTCACAGGTCTCTTTGAGCCTTGTTACAGAAGGAGTTCAGGAGACCCCCCCCTGCCTGTGGCATGTGGATTATTTTGAGCCGAAGGCCCTTGAGACCTTTTGGACTCAAGAGAAATTTTGTCTTCCTGTAACGACACAGAACAATCTAAACTGGAGGTCTTTCCCAGAATAAGGGTTATTAGCAGAGATGAATTTTATCTGGGTGACCCATCCATATGGTAGGGCTAGCATCTAATTACCAAACCTCTGCTCTTCCTATCACCCTATTCCTTTCCTTTGAAGTTCCAGATCCCTGCCCTCTCCTCCTAGTTTCAGAATGATGTATATACCTCATTTTGTCTGATTGTCTTTGAGATTTCCATGTCTATGTCAATTCCCTATATGTAGGCCTATTAAATTTGATTTTCTCCTATAAATCTGTCTCTTGTCAATTTGATTCTTAGTCCAACTAGAAGGACCTTTGAGGGGACAGTTCTTGCTCCCCAACATTACCTGATTGCTACTGTTGGTTAGGCGCATGAGAAGATGATTATAAAATAAAATATTGGGTGAGGGGATATTATTTATTGTTAAAATCTTATCTTTGAAATCTGATTCGCATCTCTCATCACCACTACATTGAGCTATGTGACCTTGGAAAAAATATATAACCTCTCTGAGTTGCAATTTCCTCATTAGCTTAAAAAGTTGTAGGTTATAAGATTATCAGCATCATAGGGTCATAGTGAGAATTTAATTAGATACTATCTGTCACACAGCATAAGCTGTCAAAAAATGTTAGTCATTTAAAATAAAAATGTCATTCCCTTTCCTCAGTCCTTTGTGTTTTCCCCGAGGTTAGGGGAAATAGGATGCAGTCTTTCTGAAGTAACTTTTCATGTTTTTATGTGAAATTTGGATATTGTCAGTGCATCACAGCCCTGGTGACGACATTAGGGAAGGGCTTGCTTCACTGTTTGTCAGTTCCAGGGATCCGTTTTTCTCTTTTGATTCTTTAAGTCATTTGGATAAAATATTAAAGAGTCCTAAGATCAGATGTTGAAGATTGGAGGCAGGAAATAGCTGAAGAAAATGAAATGAATCTATTTTACATTTATATAGCTCTGCGGAACAGGTGAGATTCGGTATTAATTTGAATAGTAACGAAGCTTACCGCTCTGCCAGCACCCTATATGTTCAGAACAGTTTTTAAACTTTAATTAGTTTATCCAAACATCACTTTGGTGGGCTAGGCAAAGATTCACACTTTATATCTGTGGGCATCTATCAAAATAGCCAATATACCTGCGTCATTTAATACATTGGCTCTTACCAAATTAAGGGCATCCAGATTTGACTTGCTGACCATGAATGCTTTGTGGTTTTTATTTATTTATTTTTCTATTCTTATCCTGTTTGACTTTAGACTGAGTAACTTACTCTTAGATTTGAGTAATCCCAGCTGCAAAATGGGAGACCTGAAAGACAGTAGGGCACACTAGACATTTCTTTTAACTTTAAAGACTTCTAGCAATTTTGTCATTTCTGGATTCCTGATTTCATAATGAGCCAGTTTCGATAAGTATCCTGTGTCTTTCCTCTCCTTTGAATTTGTTGCTGTTGTATTCTGAAGTCCTGAGTACCAATTATTTTAGAATTTTTTTTAACCTTGCCTTTGTTTTCTTTTCTAGAGAGAGGCCCCAATATTTTTTCTTCTATACTTCGTTTCTTGACTAGACACGGGAAGCAGGAAAAGAAGTGACCTTCCTCGTTTAGGTCTCTTAGATCTTACTAGTTGGAAGGTCTTGGGAATACAATTTAAACTTTTTGAACTATATTTTCCTGTATTGTGGGAATAATAAATCTAAACTATGTAGTTATTGTGAGATTTACATGTAAAAATGCTTAGAGTGTGTGGTACATAATATATAATAGTCACTTCTTAGTCTGTAGATGAAGTTGGACATTTGAAGACTTTGAGGTTTATTTTATTCCAGTTAAAATAAATGTTTTAAAATTATTTGAAGATCATCTCCATTCTTATCAGAGGCTTAACTATAGTACCATTTTGGTGATGTAACTCAAAACATTATATACTCCTTATAAAATATTGTGTATTTCAAAAAAGATACTTAACTCATTGGAAATATTCAGAAAACATATAATATGGTATTTTTTATCAATACTTTGAGATTTTCCTAGCAAAGGGAGTTATTCTGAGATCAAACGGTCTCTTTAGAGTTATGTAAAATTTAAAAATATATATAATTTCAAAATGGCAAGAAAGTTTATTGTTCTTTGTATATCTTATGGCAAAGATGATGCAAACCAGGGCACAAAGCCAGTTTCTCTTACACACAAAAAATAGTTTTGGTTTGCCTGTAGAGATAATATATATGTGACCCTGTGATTTCGACTAAGGTATGTTAAACCTGACCACTCCATTGCTCTCTATAAAAAAAAACCCAATATATTCTCATTGCCAATGGCTTAACTTTCTTTTCTTAGACTTTGTGTGTTATGTGGATTTGTTGATAGGAGTTTAGATTTCTTGCCCCAGGCATTTTTCAGTCGTAACTGTAATCAGTAAAACAGAAAGACCTAGGAAGGAAGTATTTCCTAGTATCTAAAAGTCTTATATTGAACCTCTGTTCTGGGCACTTAAGTGATTGTTATTTGAATTCAAATTACTGGTGGATTAGAACCAGCAGTAAGGAATGCTTCTCTTAGCTTCCAGAGTAGGTATTTTCTAAAATGTGTTAAAATAACACTACTGTTGAGTTATACTCAAGTATAGAGTGCAAGAAGGATAGATAGCATCATCTGACAGAGCTAAGTAATTCTTGGTTGAGAGCAAGGTAAACCACTTCATTGACTGTTGAAACTCCTAATAGATCTGACAATTAGTTTTGAAAGAACAAGGATGAGATATATTACCTAGTATTTCTGAGACTTACATGATCACAGACCTGAACTCACAAGATAATGATAATCTTATCAATTTATCCAGCATTGAATCCTAGTTATAATATCCATGCTGTGTACTTGTCCAACCTCTGCTAAAATGTCTGTAATAATGAGTAACCACTTAACTATTATGATGATGATGATGAATATGATAACACTAGCTAAATAGTGCTTTCTACATGCCTTCTACACACAGTTTCATTTATTAACTGTTTTAAACCTCCCACAACTCTTTCCATAGATACTATTTATTTTTCCTATTTCACGTTTGGGGGATCTGAGTCTTGGAGTAGGTACACTGTCCCAGCTAACACAGCAGAGATGGTGCTAAATCTGTATTTTGATTCTACACTATCTTGTCTCAGGTCCATGAAGTTTCATCACAACGCTATCTTTCTATGTGTATGCATGCATTACAGTCATTTGGTACCTTTGATGGGCTGGGTATCTTAATATTTAAAATTATATTCAGTTCCTTAAGTCACCAATTGGAAAAATTATTAATGGTTCCTGAAGTCTGGTTTGAGAATGAGAGTAAGATCAAGGCTTGAGGGCAGATCCAGTAAGATAATACATTGAGTTTATACCCCAGAGCTTGTCACAGATAAGGGCTCAGTAAACCTTTGCCAAAATCATTATTCTCAGCATTGTTGTTAATAGAATATTGAATAAGAGAATCATAAACATAGGCCCCATACTATGTATGTGTACTCAGTGACTTGCACAAGTTTGGTAATTCTCAGTCCCTGGAGGGCGAGAACTAAGATGCCTGAATCAAGATTCTTAATTCTTAATTCTCTAGTCTAGTAGTGCCGTGCTTCTATTCAGGTTCTGCTCCTGCCTCTTCCAAAGTCACATACAAAGTCACATACGGAGCACATCAATTTTTTCATTAGATTAAATTGGGTGGGTAGGGAGGGAGGGAAAGCAAGTGGAATTTTCTTACTGTTTAGATTTAATGTCAGAGGATGCCAAGCACAGACACATTTATTAAGTTTATTTTAATGTTTTTTTGTTTTGTTTTGTTTTTAAATACAGTAAGTTGGGAAATCAGGAGTTGTTCAAAACAGATCTAAAGTCAGAGTAAACTGCAAATGCCCAACTGAATCAAGACTGACTCAAACGCAGTCCCTTTGTGGAAGTCTCTTGATGCTTTGAGAGTCAAATTAAAACTGAAATCTGCCTCGCTGTTCACCTAGCCTTTTCAAGCAGCTTTCACATAAATATCTCACTCTGGCTCCCACACCAGGAACCACTCAACTTATTTTTGTATGTGTGCATGCATGTCATTCTATGTTATATGCTTAGTTTCTAAATGGAAGGACTGGATTTTACTTTTTACTTGTTTTTATTTTTTTAATTTTTTTTTTAGAGATTTTATTTATTTATTTGACAGAGAGATCACAAGTAGGCAGAGAGGCAGCTAGAGAGAGAGGGGAAAGCAGGCTCCCTTCTGAGCAGAGAGCCCAATGCGATGCGGGGCTCGATCCCAGGACCCTGAGATCATGACCTGAGCCGAAGGCAGAGGCTTTAACCCACTGAGCCACCCAGGCACCCCCTTTTTACCTGTTTTTTAGGGTTTGTCTGGCTTGCTTTCTTGCTTTTTCTTTTTTTAGTAGCACATTGCCTTAAAATATACTCTTTTTAAAAATATTAGTTCCAGGTTCACCTGGGTGGCTCAGTCCTTAAGCATCTGCCTTCGGCTCAGGTCATGATCTCAGGGTCCTGGGATCGAGCCCCACATTGGGCTCCCTGCTTGGCGGGAAGCCTGCTTCTCCCTCCCCCACTCCCTCTGCTTGTGTTTCCCTCTTTGTCTCTCTCTCTGTCCAAAAAAAAACTAAATAAGAAAAAATATATTAGTTCCACATAACCCCTTTTATATTGCTCTAAGTTTGAGATCATTTGGCTTGAGAGTCATTGTTGCTCATTCTACCTCCACTCAGATCCTGATTTCATCTCGTTTGGCTTATTATTATAGCTTTGAAACTAGTCATTTTCCTTCTGCTATTGCCTAGAACAAATTGATTATCTTACTGCTGTCAGAGTGACCTATGGAAAGTATAAGGATCTTATCATTTTCCTAGCTCAAGCCATAAACAATATTATTGTCAACAGGATTAACCCCACACTCTTTACCATGACAGAATTTTTATGATTTCCTCCCACCTAGCCTCATTATCCCAACTTTTTTTTGTAGTAATATCAAATCATGTACAAGTCTCCCAACAAACAACTCCCATTCATAATTTTTTGTTTATTTTGATCTTATTACCTAGAACAATCTATTAGCATCTGTAGGGCAGAGTCTTTGTACTTTTCAGCAATATTTCCTGAATGATGTTCCCGGTCTGTTGTCCATGGTAGATGCTTTATTAGTGTTCTAGGGCTGCTAGAACAAAGTGCCAAACACTGAGTGGCTTAAATAAGAGATCTCTTCTGACCGTTCTGAAGGCTAGAACTCGCAAATCATAGTGTTGACAGGGTCATGTTCCTTTGAAGCCCCTGTGTGAGGATCCTTCCTTACCTCTTCCAGTTTCTGTTAACTTCACACTGTGGCTTTTGGGAGCATAACGTCAGCCTCTGCCTCTGTCTTTTCTTAGCTATATTCCATCTGTGTCTGTGTGTATATCCAGATTTTCCTCTTCTTATAAAGACACTGCTCATATTGGATTATGGCTCACCCTAATGGCCTCATTATAACTTGATTACATCTGCAAAGACCCTGTTTCCAAATAGATCACAATTACAGGTCCCAGAGTTTTGAACTTCAGTATCTCTTTTTGGGCGGACACAGTTCAAACCATAATAATGCTGTAAATGTATGTGTGCTTAGCTACCACTTCTGAGACATCGTCTTCTATGTCCAAAACAGAAGTGATCACCCCAACTCCATATAACCTTAGTAGCATATTACTGTACCTTGCACGTACTATTTAGTAATTGTCCTGTCACAATATATTTGTTCATATATTTGTGTCAGTAGTTAGATGCGGAGTTCCTCAAGAAAGGGCTGTGTACTATACTAATCTTCATATGTGACTGCCTAGCATGGTCCCTGAAAGGGAAAAACAAATCCTTGTTTAACTAAATCTTTGCTTTTATTCTGACTGGATTATTTTCCTTTTTCTCCTTGAAAATTGCATTGCTGCCTGCTCGACCTTCTGTGGTGGCATCAGGCTAGCCAGGTTGTAAGGATATAATATTGAGATGTAGAATACATAGTCTCTTTCTATGGACCTATTGTACTATAGCCACTTCAGACAATTAAGAATGCTTTTACCCATCTGGGGCCAGTTCATCTAACTAGCAATATCTCATAACACTCTAATGGTTTGGCATTTTTTAAATTAGTTTAAATCTTTGTTTGCAAAATATGTTTATGTTGCATGTAAAATATTTTTTGGAAAATATATTTGCATTTTTAGCAATGATTTTTGGAAAAATTTATATAAGAGGATAACAGTAAACATTTCACGTGCTTGAAACTAGAAAATTCTAAGAAGTATGGAAAATGCAAAGCTGTTTTTGTTGCTTTAAGCTAAAAACACTGATGGCTAAAGGCACATTTTCCTTTTTAGAAACAGAAAGGAAATTTATCTCAACAAATAATTCATTTAATAATATGTATCCCTTTCAAATATTATTTGGAGTGGGTTGTAACTAAAACCCATAAGTAAGAGTAAAAGATAAACTGATAATTCAAAAATTATATTGAGTATGTGATATAATTACCACAAGTATTTGAGATAAGAAATAACCACAACTGAGCATTTACCTTAAAGATTACCTCTTTACTGGTGGTTGCTAAAGGAGAAAGATAAAATTTGTAGGAGTCATTTAAGTAGCAAATGCATGAGTAGCTAGCTCCCTTTGTCTTTCTCTCCATTTGGATCTTTTTTAAATCTTTGTTTCAGTTATGACACAGTCCATTTTGTTGTATATCTCTTAAAAATGCTCTTTGGTAATCCAAGGACTGTGATTACTAGTCTGTGGCAGTGATGTCTTGACAAAGACTTTGTAAATCACTTTCAAAATGTTAACCTGGCAAGTTATTTCCATTCCTCTCAAGGCAAATCTTTATTAAAAGTAACAAGAAAAACATTTAAAAATAAAGTTGGCATATTGGGTGCCAGTTGGTTAAGTATCTGACTTCAGTTTAGGTCATGATCTCTGGGTCTCTGGAAATGCCTGCTTAGCAGAGAGTCTTCTTCTCCCTGTCCCACAGTCCCTTCCCCTGCTTATCCCTCAGCTTTTTCTCTTAAATAGATTTAAACCTTTATTAAAAATAAACAAATAAAATAAAAATAAAGTGGGCATAGAGGGTTGCTGCTATTGTGAATTTATTTTTTATCAAAAGAAACATGATTTCTGCTTTTTGCTCTTGACTATGTTGTAGAAAATAACAACATAATAATGGTATCTTCTTCCATTTTAAGTAGTTTTTTTGCTGAGTAAGAAACTTGGCTAAGTTATTATTTGATAGAAGACATATGTAATGATGGAAAATAAATAAAACATAACACTTCATTATAAAGAGTTTAATTATCATAAAGGTCAAGGTAGATAGTTGGATACATTTTACTTTTATTTCTTATCTTTAAGCTTTTTTTTTTTTTTTCAAAATTTTTATTTATTTATTTGACAGAGAGGAGAAAGATCACAAGCAAGCAGAGAGGCAGGCAGAGAGAGGGGGAGCAGGCTCCCTGCTGAGCAGAGAGCCCCATGCGGGGCTCGATCCCAGGACCCTGAGATCATGATCTGAGCCGAAGGCAGAAGCTTTAACCCACTGAGCCACCCAGATGCCCCTATCTTTAAGCTCTTATCCAAAAGCCAATTTTCAAAAAAGTTTCTCTTGTTTTGTTTTGTTATGTTATTTTTCCTGAGAGAGTTGTGATACTAGTTTTAGGAGATACACTTCCATTATTCTTCATTATTTCTTATGTTCCACCCATTATACCTAAACTATGTATATCATCAGAAGGCAGAAAGCAAAGAGCTGGTCTTCCCAAGAACAAAATGTGAACCAAATTGATTTTAAAATTGCACTGTGCCATGCAAGCTTCTAGAGGTTCTAGAAGAGTATAATCAGCTTCTCTGAAAACATGGTTAAAATAATATTTAGGATCCATCATTTTTGGTTTCTATGTAATGCAAATACGGTATCATTAAGTGTAGTGTATGATTTTGGAAAAGACTTATTGTAAATTAGTAGAGCTAATTTTAAAAAATGAAAAACAAATGGTATTTTAGAAAGTAATTATTTAAATTTTCTCTGCAAAGCGTACTTAAAATGGAGAGTTAAATGCTGGAAATATTTTTGATGACTTAGATATGTTGGGTTAAAAATTTCTATGTATTATTAATACCATAATATACTACATACATATGGTTAAGCTATCTCTAATAATTGAATATTCTAGATACATAAAAATACTTAAATATTAGGGGTACTATAAATGGTTTTGTTTTTTTTTTAAGATTTTATTTATTTGACAGAGAGAGAGATACCATAAGCAGGCAGAGAGGCAGGCAGAGAGAGTGGGGGGGAAGCAGGCTCCCTGCTGAGCATCATGCGGGGCTTGATCCCAGGATCCTGAGATCATGACCTGAGCTGAAAGCAGAGCATTTAGCGTTCACCCACCCAGGCACCCTAGGAGTACCATAACTGTTTTTTTTACTGCAACCATTGCATTGATATTCTCAGTGGGTGAAAAGTTGAGATTTGAATCCTAGTGTTACAAACAGATGAGCCCATGCTGTCATCTCTTCCTCTACTCTTGACATAACTGAACAATTCACTATCCAAGGAAAAACTACATTATTTCACTTCTTGGCTTGCCCTCAAAATAAATTCCAAACTCCACAGTGTGTCATCAGAAGTCTTAACATTATTAGAAACCTCCCTAATCAATCTGATTTTAACTCTTCTCCTCACTTCTGCCTGTTGAGCACCCTATTCTCAGTAAAAAATATCTTGCTCTTAATATATATTCACTTGACTAGAGACACTCACTGTTTTGTTTTCAGAGTAAACATTAACCTCTTATACCTATTTGTCCTATCTGTCCCTATTGTAAACCCAAAGTCTCATTGTGTTTTTCTGATAACGCTACTAAAATTTATCTATTTATTGTTGGTTTGTTCATTCTTCTTTTTCCTCCTTCACTACCTTTTTCTTTCCTCTCTCCCTCTTCCCGTTTTTCCGCCTTTCATTGTGGTCTACCTTCCTTTTTAAAATGTACATTCCAAGAGACAATGGGCCTTATCTGTCTCCATTGACATATCTCCATTTCCTAGAAAGGGAAAAAGAGAAACTTTTTTATAGTGAAGACATATGATGGTTACCACCTTAATCAAGGGATCAAAGTTATCTTGATCAGTAATGGGACAAATCAACATTATGGGATTTGAGAGGTTGTACTGAGGAGACAAAAAGATTCACCAAAAAATCTAATCACGAGGAAACATCAGACAAACCCAAATCCTACAAAATAAGAATCCATAATATTCAAAGACTTCTACATAATAAACAAAAAAGATTTAGGAATTGTTCCAGATTAAATGAAACTAGAGACCTGTCAGATACATGAAATGTGTGATCTGAGATTTGCTTTTGCTCTCCAGGACCTGGTATGTTTAGAGAAATCTGAATAAGGTCTTTAGGTTAAATAGCAGTACTATAAATGTTTATTTCCATATTTTGAAGTGTCATTGTGGTTATGTAAGAGAATGTTTTTACTTTTAAGAAATATATACAAAATTATTTAGAGTTAAATAAATGTTCTGTCTGCAGTTTATCATCAGTGAGTTCATAAAAGTGTGTATGTATGTTGACACAGAGACTAAGAGGGCAGAAATTACAGAAAAAAATGTAGTAAATTGTTAAAATTTGGGCAGTCTCAGGGAATTTGAGCACACAGTGCTTCTTTATACTGTTACTGCATTATTTCTGTAAGTGTGTAATTATCAAAATTTAAAGTACAGAAAAATGAATCTAGTCAAAGCTTCTCTCTGTATAATTAGGGAACAAAAAGGCCACAAAGGAGGAATTTCCAATACTGATTCAGCCTAAATAAAAACTTCAAGTATTCTTACAAAAACACATGATATAACATTAATGTTCTATTTATTTATAAACTAAGTTGATGTGACAATCAAAGACTTCTGTTTTTCCTATTGAAATTATTATAGGTTACCTACAGAGCTCATGAGTTCTACTTTGAGAGTAACATACACATTAAATATTTTTCATGCAGCTAGTGATTAATAAATAACCTAAACAGAATTCAGAGTTTTTTTTTTTCCACAAGATTTCTCTTGATGTAAAATAACATGTGTAGAATTAGAATAGTTTTATTAAAAAAAAAAAAAAGAAACAAAGAAAAAAGAATGCTGGACATATAACAGACCTCATCAACCTTTTTTAATTTCTAAATATGATGACTTATATATTTCTTGGATTGGGATATTTTGTTCAGAGTTGCATCTGAATAAATACCTTCTAAATAGCATGAACTCCAAAAAGGCATTTATTTCTTCCAGAAAATACATTATTCTTTAAGTACATTTTTTTAGGTTATAAAATAAATAACCTAACCATTATGAACAGAATTCATAATGGATGTTATCTGGCTTAAAATTCTAATAACGGGCATATCTTACAGATTTTGTATAACTGGACTGTGATATGGGAGCCAGATTTAGTTTGAATTGGGCTCAATATTGACCTTCCCTGCCACACTACCTATGGGCATCATGCTAATATGATAAAATGGCTAGCATTGGAGGAATACCTTTGTTTACGGGGTTGGATACCTGCCATATCTTCAAATATAATAACCAACATCACATCTAAAATTACTGAAGCATAAAAGTGAAACAGAGTGCATAATAAGAGTATGTTAGAATCATTTAGTGTGTGCTTATTTTAAGCTCATTCAATTCCTTATTTCTTGATTAAATCCATGCTGTCCCCTTTTATGACCATTTTTATAATTGCAGCCTTACATGGCTGAGAGTCACCATCAAGTGCAATATACAAAGACATGGCAAACCTAGGGAAAATGTAAAAACTTTGGTGTTATATGAAGAATACAACAAAGTAACTGTACAAGGTCATAGAGCCAGAAGAGGGCAAAATGAAGTACAAACTCAAGCTTTCTAACTCCTCTTCCTGTTCCACATTTCAAAACTCTACCAACATGGTCCCCAAAGGAAATATCTGTTAGAGCCAGTTGAGCCTCATTTTGGTAGATGGTCTAATGAGTGAAGGATAACACACAAGGGATATTTACATGTGATGTCTTAGTAGACTGATAAAGATAACTGTTTCCTTAACCATTGCATGAGACTTTTGCTTGATTCCCATAGGGATTTTGAGCTTGGGACCACTTTTCCCATGAATGAATTGTTGAGAATAAAGGATCTGATCATAAAACCTTCAGTAGCTAGTGTTTTCATTGATCTTGTGACCCATGAGAGCTTAATATAAGCATTCTGATCCACCAGTTTTGGAAAAGTGGGAGTAAAGCTCCTTAGATAGAGGTTTTCAGTCTGCTCACTTGGTGAGTCAGGTATAGCCAATAGCATTAAGTAATTGGAGTAAGTTTTTATTCAACTTGTTTTAATCAACCTGTGAATGTCATTATGGCGGCTTTTATGGAGCTCAGAATAGAACGGAGTCTTTTCTAAATTGTACCCTGCTAATAATACCCAGCTAAGAAAAATGTCACTTCATTAATCAAATTCTACCAGACTGTTTTTCAGGCTTCCCAGATCTATTTGGTTATTTTACCTAAGGACAGGTCGATGTCAAGGAAGTAGAAACAGTTATCACGTTATTCCCATGTGGGGATTTTTCTTCAGGAAGTCGGTAATCAGCTTTCCCCCAGTAGAGATTTGACAATTTGATACATGCATAGCTTCTCTTTCCCCTTGATGACCTTCAACATCTCCTTTGGAAACTCTTCCTAGCACCCTCATATTTATCAAGTCCTGATCATTAAATGTCACTTGTTTGTTTACTACTTATTAGACTTCTTAGTATCTGATTATAAATATATGCCCAGTCTTTATCACCTAGGAGGGCACGAAATTGATTCTCAGTAGCCTCTCTTTCTGGACCTCTTGTCCTATCCATTGTGTCAGTTTGCTTGGATTGCTGTACCAAAACACTATAAACTAGGTGGTTTAAAACACAGAAACTTGATTTCTCACAGTTTTGGAATCTAGAAAACCTAGATGAAGGTGTCAGCAGATTGGTTCCTTCTGAGAGCTGTGAGTGAATCTTTATTTCATTCTGCTGCCTTCTGGTAGACGGCTTGTAATCTTTAGAATTTCTGAGCTTGTAGATCTCTGCCTTTATTTTCATGTTGATATTTCCTTTGGTACCCGTATCTGTCTCCAACTTTTTCCCATTATGAGGACAGTAGTCCTATCCATCAAGTTCCACCCTAATGATATTACCTTAATTTAACTAATTATAGCTGCAGCAAGACTATTTTTAAATAAAGTCACATTCCGAGATACTGGGAGTTAGTACTTCAATATATGGATTCTTTAGGGACACAATTCAATCTATAGCATCTATTATCTTTACACAAACTCTTGAGACTGTCTTTCAATCTGGTGATAATGTATTACAGATACTATTCAGTCATTCATTTGATACATTTTTGCTTTTTCATAGACTTATATGGATTATATTTATTTTTGTGTCTATTCTACCATACTAGATAGGTAGAGATATAGATGTATCTTTATCAGCAGATAAACAATTAGTAAAGTAGTCCATACTACGTTGTGTGGGCTTATGTGTCTGCCTTACTCTGAGATTATATAAAAGGAACTAATACAGAACATTTCAAATCACATTACCTTCTTGTCTATTACCTTTATATAAATCTTCATTTATATGAACTATAGATACTTAAGTATTATCTTCATCATCATTGAAACTCACAGATGATAAATGGTATACCTGAAGAGATCTGGTGAAAGATTGGAGAGAATTGCCATACATCCCCTAAGTCACTCAAAGAAAATAATTGTCATTGTGAACCGACATCATATTTAGATTGAGTAGTATGAGTCACACTCCTCATCATCACTACTTTTGATGGGTTCAGATATGTCACATATCAGTTGTGTATTTTAATCCTTACAATGACCCTAAAAGAACCCTCCTTTTCTAATTTTACAAATAAGAAAAGCAAGGCTTAAGACTTGAATTTCCAGGGTTATGTATGGATGTTCATACTCAGGTCTGTCTTGATCCAACACCCATCAGTGAAAGCTAAATTCTTAGCCATGCTAATGAATATGAGTTTGCAAAGAAAGTATCACTTCATATACAGAGGAAGTAATATTTTAATATTGAGAATGAAAAAAAATGACCAAAAGTCAGAACATCCTCAAACCCACATAAAGGGGACTTCTAGAGGAGGAGTTGGCAGGACTTAGGGTTTTCATATTAACAGGAGCAATAATTGGTCATAGTAGCTAGACCTATCTGAGTGGAAAGATAGTAATTTATAGGTGCAGTATTTCAAAGACCACTGAGGCTTTGCTTTATGTGGAAAATCTTTTTCTTATATCACCAAGTCAAAGGCTACTTTATTAATTATTAATGAATATTGAGCTTTAAGCCAATAAGCACATGAAATAAGTCCTCAATATCAGAAGTTATAAGAGAAATGAAAATTAAAATTATGACATACTACCATATACCCATTAAATATGGGTATCATATCCAATGGGTATCCAATCAAGGAGATTGACAGCAACCAGTATCAACGAGGGTATGGAGCAACTAGAACTCTTCTGTTTTATGGGTGGGAATCTGAAATGTTGCTCTTACATTGGAAAATAGTTCAACAATTTTATAAAAAGTTAAAATGATTAATTTTTACTGCGACCTAATGATTATGTTTACACATGAGGGACTTTATCAAAGAATGAAAACGTGTCCTCAAAGGGCTTTGTGTTACTCTGTTTATAGCAGCTTGATTTATAATCACAAAAAATTGGCAGTAGCCTAGGGGTCTGTCAGTAGGAGAAAAGGTAAGTAAATGATGGCATGCTGACAGAGTGAAATACCATTCAAAAACAAAAACAGCAACAGGAATGAATCTCAAAACAGGTTAAGTGAAAGAAGGCAAACACAAAAAAAATGTATTGTGTGAGATTCCACTAGAATAGGCAACATAGTCTACAATGTAAGAAATCATGCTTTGAGGGAAGGATTTTGACTAAGAAAGGACAGGAGGGAATTTGGGCATGATGAATGCATTCTATCTTTTGATAGGAGAGTGGACAAAATACAGCTTTCAGATCTGTGCAGTTTGTAAGTAAATTCTTCTTCAGTAAAGATGGCTTTGCAATGATTAAGCCTTACAGATCGTGGGTAGCTAACTCAGAGAAGAAACTACTCCATGTGAATTATTGTGTGTGTCCGAATACTCAGGTGGGAATGAGTACATCAACATACAGGCACACACAGCACATGTATGGCAACTGGCCCAGACTGAGCTGTAGCCACCTATGAAGAATAATGATCTACAGGGTAGATCTGAACCTAAAATACCTTCTCAGAAATCCTGTTAAAAGCCACTTTTTAGAAACAGGTGAAATCCCACCACTTTTTTGTCCAAAGTACCCCCTCAAATTGAGCTTGCTGCCTGCTCCCCCAACCGCTTGCATCCTGTACTTTTCCCCTGGACATCCTCCCTAGCCAGATGCTCCTTTCAGAATGATAATGTTATCCCTTTGAATGAACTCTGCTCAAAGAGGTAGAACTCCCAGATGCCATGACAAACCCAGCTTGTGCAAAGGCAGTACTAATTTTAAAACTCAAGTGTTATGTCTGGGATTTTTTTTTTTTTTTTTTATTAACCTCTCCTAGAACTCTGCTGTGCTGTCATACATAAATCAGAGAATTATGAAAGAACTAGTCAAAGTGGCTGTTTCCTTCTAAGGCTGTAATTTGGCTCCATGAATAATTAATTATTAGACTGGTATGGCATCAGCTCCTCAGAATTCAATATAAATGTAAAAGGCACACTTTATCAGTTAGAATCTAAGGAGCTGAAGTAATGTAATTCTTACCATTTAGTGCTTTGTGGTATGTTAAAGGGATTTGGGATATTCAACCCATGAAACTTTCTGAAATAAAATACGAAATAAAGAAGGTTTCTTTTTCTTTCTTTTTTTTTTTTTTTTTTTTTTTTTGGTTAGTAGATTTGAAATTCAGTATAAGGAAGCAGATGTGGATTGCTTCAAGGGTTTGATTGTTGTGAAGGATGGAGTTGTTTCGTAGATGCTGAAGCAAATAACAGGACATGTAAAAAAGACTGTGGTTGAAGAAAATGGTCTGAAAGTAAAGCTTTGGAATATCTTGCATCTTTGTTGCTGTTAAGGAGGAAATAAATAACGCACCAAGGATTGAAGTTATGCTAAAGATAAGTTCAGTGTTTGTTGAAAGCAGACATCTGATAGAGTAAGTATGTTATTTTTCATATGTGAATTATAGCTCTTCAAAGAAACAAAGAACTAAGAATATATGGTCCTTTTTGGTTATTTGCTGGGATATTTAGTTTTAATACTTGGTGAAGCCTTCCAGTCTATATTGATTCCCTCTTTAATATATAAACCCGTTTTATTTTAAAACATTCTGCAGAAAAACATAAGAGATTACATTCTGTTATTTTTTTTTGCAAACATAAGATTAGTCTCATTCATATGCAGGACTTTTTTTTTTTTAAGCAATTTCTAAATATTTTAGAAGCATGCTCTGCATATACACCCATCGGCCTCTATCAATTTCTGACAACACTTAACTAATATTACAAATTCCACACTGCTCAACATTGTAATTTAAAGAAGGAAATTTCACTGAGGCTCTGATCTATCTAATGATTTTGAATTGGTGGTTTTTATCAATATAAATCCTAATATAGTAGAAATACACGTTGTGGTTAGCTATGCTAAAATAAATGTGTTATGCTTCACCAGCTTAGCCATTCTAAGAGATTATTTTAAAAATAATTATTTTGCTGAATCTCTGCAAACTTTCATATTAATAAAAATTTCAGTAGCTTTATTACTTTGACTTCTCTTCAGTGATCTGTTTGACTTAAATTGAAACGGACTATATTTTAAAAAAATAATTCTTTTCTGTAGGGTTGCATTTGGTACAGGAAAATAGATAGTAAATTCATTCTATAAAAATGACTAAATGTGAAAATGACCTGGGAGATAAAAATACCTTGATTATGCTCTGTTGCTTTTCTTTAGCGGTTTTTAACAAATTGACAAGTTAAAATTTTGCTTGAATCCTATTTTGATGTTCAAGTATTAAAAATAGAGATGGTTTTCTTTTTAGGCCAGAGAGGCCAAGCTGTCACCCATAGCATTTCAAAGATAAATGACAGTGCATCATAAATCATGAAAAGTCCTATAATTTTAAGTATGCTTGAATGACAGCATATGTATCTAAAGAGTTTGCTGAAAGACAGAGACTATACCTCACATTTGTATGGTACATTAAAACAAAACAAAATGATGTTTCTCCTCTAGGGTGAAATAATTCATTTTCTATTTAAAAAAATTGTTTTATGTATATAAAATTAGGGCAAAATCCATCAGAATGACAATTACATGAACTGTTTCATTGTTAATAGGCTATCATTTTAGACCCATTTATACTGTTGGCCATCAACTATCATTAAAAAATTGATATTTTTCTGACCCTATTTTCTGTGTGAGAAGTTGACCCTTTACATTGTCAGGAAGGGGTGAAAACTGTATAGAAGTAATTTTATTATAATACATTTACTATAACACATAAGATTGCGGTGTACAAAATGTGCTTTGGTTCAACATTAATACAAAACTTTCTTTATAACTAGCTTATTTCCAAGATATAGTTTCTGTCCCATCTTTTGGGGCAGCTTATTGCCAGAACTCGAGAGTCCCCTGCAACCCTTAGAAATAAAACTGGATCTGAACTTGATCGCAAATA
Organism: Procyon lotor; assembly: GCA_028646535.1. Classification (NCBI taxonomy): domain Eukaryota; kingdom Metazoa; phylum Chordata; class Mammalia; order Carnivora; family Procyonidae; genus Procyon; species Procyon lotor. The sequence goes on from CM053603.1 coordinate 35,717,110, forward strand.
ATGGGCTCATTCTCCTTTCAGCTTTGCTAACCAAATCTGACCCCATACCTTCAGTTGTACCAGGGCTTTGGATTATATATCTGGATTTCCAATGAGACTATAGAATAAAAGGGTCAGGCTTTTCATGGGTCAATTTTTTTAGATGACTCTTAAATTTTCAGTTACCCAGTAAATTATGGTAAGTTTAAAATCTGTAACAATTTAAGAATAGGACAACCTTTTTGGAGAAAAGCAGTACGCAGAGAGATTCCTTTGGCCCAACCCAGGTATTATTCTATTAAAGAGCTATTAAACTGGGGAAGAAAAAGGTATCCCTTTGGTTGGAGCCCCTGCTGTTCCTGTCCCTTATCTGTGTCAGTTTTTCTAGGGATTACTTTCTGTTCTGATTTGCCCTTGCCCTGGGTTAGTCTATAGGGTTGGTCTCTAGATTTCATATCTCTGGCCCTAATAAGGCATGATAAACATTTTAAGCTTGCTCACTTGCTATACCCTGTCTGCTGCCTTCTTTAAGTTTTGTTCCATCTTATAAAGGCTTGCCATTATAACTTTTGTGGCCACAGTTTCAAGGCAGTTCTTATGTAGTAGATGACTTTTTTTTTTTTAAAGAAATATCTTAGGATCCAATTCTAATTTCAGACTGGTGTGAGAGCTGATTTTGAAAATAAGGTATGCTACTTTCTAGCAGTTGCTAGTTCCCTAAATTCTCTAAGACTTTGTCATTCCCTGTTTGTAAATGAAGATGTTAGTACTACTTACCTAATTTGATTATTGAGAAAATTGAATGAAACAATGCATGTAAAATCCTTAGTACTTGCCTTGCATGTAGTAAATGCTCAATAAATTTATTACTGCCTTCACCTATTCTATCAACATGGTTAAATGCTTCTCTAAAAATCACTGCAATTAATTGTAGTTTGGGGTAATAATGGATCTGGTCTATTATATGGATTCTAAGTAGGGCAACCATGAATCTTATTTAAATGTATATTTATTTTTAATGAAGAGTAAAAATCAAATGGTTTCTGTCATTACCAGCTCACCACATAATCAGGCTGTGGTAGAAATCCACTTGTAAAGAGTAGCCTCCCATTTTTCTTCAAATATAATCAATAAATGTGAGTGATTTCATTAGTTATGAAATATATCAAGGAGAAATGTAACAGCATACATCAGGTAATATAATTTAACGTGGGCAGACAAACTGAGACTAATTATGGGGTTAGATTTTCCCAGGAAATATTTATATAATTAATCTCTACACTTTGAAAAAACTGTCCTACAAGGATTTCCAGATTCTCTGCCTTCTCTCTTCCAAGACCGAACTTTTTTATAGAATTTTACTATTAACACCACCATGAAGTATTTTTCTTACTCTTAACATTTCTATTGTAAGAAAGCCAGAAACTTGTTTCTGTATTATTTTGAATTTTTCTGTATTTTTTTCATTATATCCTTGTTTTCCCCTGAATTTTGTTACAAGATTTTAGAATCCCACATTTACTGCTAAACCTTCCCCTGCCACCTGATGCATATTGGTGTTTCTGTAGATAAGTAAGTAATACAGCTCAGCTTGTAAATGCTAGTTCACTAAGTCATAGAGATGTAACACATTCATTTAGTAAGAACTTGATGTTTCCAAAATAATAATAAAAGACTAGTATCTTCTACATGGCTATGTAGATGTGTGATGTGCAAAAGTCATGTCTATTATAATTTAAAAATTAAAATTTTTTAAATTTTTTGTGCCTAAAATTAAATTAAATTTTAATTTAATGTACCTGGACACAAAGAAACTAACTTCATAATGGCTTTAATTCCAAGTTTGTCAGTGATTGCTTTGGGACCATTTGAATTAGGATGTATATATTAGGAGAAACACTGCCTTACTCTCCAACTTTGCATTTCTATGTGAAGATATGTACCCCTCTCTTTTCTTCCTCCTCCAGCTTAAAATTAACCCCTTTTCGGGGAGCATTATTAAAGATGTTTTATAGGATGCTTACCTCATAGGTGTATTGAGAGATATGCACACAACACATCATATGATAAATAATCATTTAATTTTAATTTTTGTTCCACATTTCACCTTTAAGGTTTGTATACTAAATATTGAGATGAAAATGATCTGGCTGTTATCCCTTTGATCAGCTTATACTTGAAGTTATTCTCCAGATTTTACAAAATCACAAGAATTATTTCTTGTTCGACTTGGGAGAGTATGTTACATTACTTGGATCTCATGGATTTTAGATTAGAAATAGACCTGGGGACCATGTAGTTCATTACACAAATATGGAGATAGTTACCAAAAGGCCTTTTGAAGGTCGTAGAGCCTGTTAGTGGTGGAGCCAGATACAGAAATCAGGTCTCCTAACTTCTTATTTAATATCCTTTTTAGTACACCATATTTCCTCTGAATTGGATCAGTAAATGGTTCCTTGCTGACATTCAGAAATTTCTTACATATTTGTGGATAATGTAGCATAGTGGCTATTTTGAGTTAACACCCTAGAAGTTAAGATAACACAGATAGTCCTCATTTGCATAAGCTTTTGTGTATAAATTATTTCACCACTTAAACTTTTCCCCCCTCTAAAATAATAATAGATTTCTGTTATTTTGTTTTTTCTGGTTTTCTCATGTGGGATGAGGGATGGAGACAATCCAAGTAATTCGAGGGGAGAGAAGCAAATAAGGAAAAGAAGGAATTGTTTCATTCTTACTCACTTACTTACTTTGATGTTTTCTTCAGGGAATATTAATCCATTGCTTCTGTAGTTAATAATACTTTCCTCTTCAGATAAGCTGCAAACTTTGTAGAGGTTGAAACTTACAACATACAAGTGTAGCTGTTTGTTCACCACAGTGCCTTGCTAGGTAAACTTTAACCAAAAGCCCAAGAGATTGAATGTTTTAATCCTACAGAAGAAGTTTTGTTCGCTGGAAAAATAGTACCTGGATTTTGAGTATTTCTCAAAGGAGCTAGGCTGGGAATTTAAAATATGTTAGAGCTCCTCTTGGGGCAAAGAACATCTGCTGGACTGTAATCTAATAAAACAGAATTGGACAAAGAGGAGGTCTCTGACATATGCTGGTGCTGGAGCTATACCTGAACAACTCAAGCAGTTTTGCTTTGACAGACTGATCGAGACCATGGGCTGTGGAACCTGCCTCGCCAGGACAGCTGGACCCTGCCTTCTGGGTTCTGCTCCCCAGTCCCCTTGCAGTTTGAATTCGATCGGATTTTATCATGTCTCAAATATACAGTCTAAGAGCTGCTCTCCTTTACCATTTCTGTTTGATAGATTCTCCCATCTGAGTTTAGGGATAAATATGAGAAATTGAAACAAATGGAAATTGACTGAATACCATAGCAAAAGGAAATGTGGATTCAAACTTAAAAGTGTCAGATTCAGGCTTTTCCTCCTTCATCTCTTTTATTTTATTTTATTTTTTTAAGATTTTATTTATTTATTTGAGAGAGGGAGCATGCCTGGGAGTGCCTGGGAGAGAGTAAGCATGAGCAGAGGAGGAGGGAAAAGGGCAGAGGGAGAGGGAGACTCCTCAGTCAGCAGGGAGCCCAATGCTGCCTGATCCCAGGACTCCAGGATCATGCCCCAAGCCTAAGGCAGATGCGTAACTGAGCCACCCAGGCACCCCCATCTCTTTGATTTTAAGCAAGCCTTTCAAACTATCTTATGTCCACTATTTTCTTGTAAAATAGAGCAATTACAATCCCCACTTTCTTTATGATTTGAAAGATTTTTTTTTTTTTTTAGGAATTATACGTAACCAAGTTGTTTGAAAAGGCCATACCCTCTGCAGGATAATGGTAATTGCAGAAGTTCCTTGTGTATCTTCTTTTTCGAATGGAGGAGGGCATTAATTTGATAGGCTACCATTAAAAAAATCACAGAAACTGAGTGGTTTAAATAGCAGTAATTTATTAACTCTCAAATCTGAATGCTAGACATCTGAGCTCAAGGTACAGGGTTAGTTCCTTCTGAGAGACGTTAAGGACAGTCTGCTCTAGGCCTTTCTCCTGGCTTCTGGTGATTTGCTGTCATTGCATTGTGTTCTTTGGTGTATAGAAGCATCACCCTCATCGTTGCCTTCATCTCCACATGTGTATTCCCTCTGTGTATGTGTCTATGTCCAAATTGCCCTCTTTCAAAAGACATGAATCCTATTGGATCAGGAGCCCATTCCACTCCAGTGGGAACTCATCTTAACTCATTAGGTCACATCTTGAAGTACTGGAAATGAGGACTTCCACATATGAATTTGTCAGAGGAGGAGAAACCTTTCAACCCACATTAAGGATCTTGGGAATTTTTTTTAAACTTTCCTTATTTAATGTCCTTTTCACTGATTGGAAAATTTGGGATCATCATAATGTTACTCTGCATCCTTCCATTCCTTCATTCTAGCTCTCTGCATAAACCACAAACTTAACCTCCCAATATATTCAATTTATGATCTCAAAGTAGGAGAAGATGCAAAGAGATCAGCATTATAGTGAGTCATTGTAAATCAGTCTTAGAATATTAACAGTCTACACTAATCTGACTACCAGAAACTATTTAGGTCAGTTTCTGAAAATCATTAAGCAATGTACCAAAACCTGATGACAGTTGTTATTTTTCATTTTTGAGAAGTTCGATTTACATTATCTCACTTAAACCAACATAGCTCTTATTTACACCCATATTAAAAATCTGGAAATTGAAGTTCAGAAGTGATATGATGCCGAAGGTCACATGTTTAGTGCCTGGGTTATATACAACCTGGATTACATTTTATGATTGCTTACAAATCCAAGTCTTGAGCTCTTTGTACTCTCTTGCATGATCTCTTTAGAAAATGGTTGCAGGTCTGAGATAAAGACCAATGAAATGATTCAGTGGGCCCTGTATGTGTAGATTGTTTGGATAATACTTTCTCAATTTCCTGACTTTTCACATCACATGTTTCTGATTCGTATTATCTATCACGAGTTGTCATTATGTCTGAAGTGCTATGGTTCACAAAGATCGTGTAAAGAATTATTTCATTTTTCAGAACTATTTTTCTTCTGTAGAAACCTCATGTATTTGGTTTTATTGCTGCTCTGATAAATGATCACAAACTTAAAATAGTACCCATGTAGTGGCTCACAGTTTTCATTGGTCAGGAGTATGATGAGCATAGCATGGATCTCTGCTAAGGTTCTCACAAGGCTGAAAGCAAGGGACCAGAAAGCTGCCTTCCTCCCTCCCTCCTTTTCTTCCTTCCCTTCTTCCTTCCTTTGTGCAGCTACAGGGGAAAATCTTTCCAGGATGATTTAAGCTGTTGGCCGGATTCAGTTTCATTTGATTGTAGGATTGGGATCTCTGTTTCATTGCTGGCTGTTCTCAACTCCTAGAGTCCACTTTCCTACACTGGCTCATGATTCTCTTCAAAGCCAGAAATGGTAGCTCAAATTTTTCTCACACCTCTCTCTGCCCCTACCTTTTGCCTCATTTCTGTGGCCTTATCTTTTTATTCACATGCATCTAAAGATAAATAATTCCATCTGCAAAGTACCTTCATAACTGTACCTGTATACTTGGGTGATGGGATAATCAGAGAATGGGAGTCCTGGAGGGTCATACTTAGAATTCTGCCTGTCATATCATGGTAAATGTATTTTGTATTAAGCATTTTTCATATTGGACAGGAATATGCCCTTAAAATCATGTATTTCAGTTTACAAAGTTCCTTTGCATTTATTACCTTACCTTGTTCTCATGATATCTTTAGGGGATGGAGGTAATCATCCCCATTTCATAGATAAGGAAACAAAAGCACCGAGTTTGAAAGTTTTTCTTAGATGTACTAGATTTATAATTTAAAGCATATTGAGTTCCTGTCAGTGTAAAGAACATCTGCTAGTCCTTAACCTAATAAAAGAGAACCAGGCCTTTATTTTACTCTTTCTGTTTTAATTATTTACATCATTGACTTATTATTTCTTTATTCTTTCCTGACTTGTGAATCCTCACAGATTACAAACCAGATTCAGGATAGGTGAGGAGATTATTGGAGGAGTAAAAGTGGCTGGCTTTTTGGCAGTATAAAGCATATATATCCAAGTTTGTTTACTGAGAGGACTTTGAAGCAATAATACTTTAGTAGCAATGAGCATGCCTAGCCTAGATCTTTGGTTTTATTGAAATTAGAAAATTTGAAAATTTGGTTTGATTGAAATTTAAATACCGTTTACTGAAATGGTATTTAAATACCATTGTCTAGGGAATCCTTGGATAAGGGCTGATTCCAAGGCTGTGGAAGGAAAAGATGAGCTTGGAGTATCTTTGGCACCAAAGAAGTAAGGAAGTGCTTCAAAGGCTGGGATCATGTCAAAGGACACAGGCACAAACATGGAAGAGCTCCCAGTGGCCAAAGCTAGAAAACTAGAGCAACCTAATAAATTAGTGTAATTGTGAATTTTAACCTATAGAATAAAATTAATACCTATGAGTCAATACTGAGATAGAGATAGGAAAGAGTACACAGCTCTTTCCTATGGAGGAATTCCAAGGTAATAAAGAGGATATAACATCACCATTAATAAACCATGGACATAATTGTAGGGAAGACCAACTGATGGATTCTGAAACTAGTGGATAAAAGTTTAAGAAAGAACAAACTTTTCTTACTCTTCCCTTCCCCAGTCTTTATTAATTACAAAGGAGATAATTTATGACTTTACAGTGGAAAAACCTTAGAGATACTATCTGAAGAAGGTGATCATGATTAACATCACTAGTGATGAGACATGGGATGTTGTGTATCCCTGACATGATACCCTGAAGGGCACATCACTTCTGTTTTATTCCTTTTTTTTTTTTTTAAAGATTTTATTTATTTATTTGACAGAGATCACAAGTAGGCAGAGAGCCAGACAGAGAGAGGGGGCGAAGCAAGCTCCCTGCTGAGCAAAAAGCCCAATGTGGGGCTTATCCCAGGACCTGGGATCATGACCTGAGCCGAAGGCAGAGGCTTTAACCCACTGAGCCACCCAGGTGCCCCACTTCTGTTTTATTCTTGAGAAAAATACATAACCACAATCTAATCATAAGAAAGTATCAGACACTGTACAAAATTATTCAAGGGACTGAGTACAAAATTACTTACTAGAACTCTTCATTATATTGCATCATGGAACAGAAATAAGATAGTAAGAAAAACACTGGTAAAAATCTGTATAAAGTTTGTAGTTTTTTGTTTTGATCATGCCACTATGTTCATGTAGTTAGCATCGAGAAGGCTGGCTGAGGAGTACATGGGAGTTCTCTCTTCATTTTTGCCATTTTTTTAGTCTAAAATAATTTTTTGTCAAGTCTGATTCTTCTTTTAACTAGTTTTGTAATAACAATGGAAAATTCACGTAACCTGGTTAAGCTTCAATTTACATATCTTTAAAGTAGGCCTAAAACACAGAGCCTGTTACAGGCACAACATATTAATCATAATTTATATAGCGTAATTAAAAGCAATGCCTTTAGAGTCATACAAATGTGGTATAAGTATTTGTTCTGCCATTTAATTCTGTGTGACCATATAACATTTACCTGTTCCTTTAAGCCTCAGTTTCCTTATTTTTAGTACTTACAAGCTTGCTGTGGGTTTTAAATATGATACAACAGGTAAGCACTTAATCAGAGCATTTGACATTTTGCTATTAGTATTATATATTATTTTGTTTTAATTAATATACTATTAGCTAATAATTGATACAGTAATAATATAATTAGTTGTTCATCTTTGATACAATAATGATATAGCTTTTTAAAAAAGATTTCATTTATTTATTTATTTTAGAGAGAGGAGTATCAGCAGGGGGAGGGGCAGAGGGAGAGAGAAAATCTCGAGCAGATTCCATGATGAATGCAGTGCCAGACACAGGGCTCAGTCTCAAGACCCTGAGATCATGACCTGAGCCAAAAATCAAGACAGTCACTTAACCGACTGAGCTACCCAGGCTCCCCAATAATACAGCTTTTATTACATATTTATACTTTAAATTCTCATTGAGTTAGGTTTTAATTATGTGATGACTCCTGCAACTTTTAAAAAATGTGGTAAAATATATGTAACATATAATTTGCCATTTTAATAATTTTTGAGTGTGCAATTGGGTGACATTAATTATGTTCCCAGTGTTGTATCACCATCACCACTATTTCTAAAAGTTTTTCCTCATCTCCATACGGAAATTCAATAATCATAAAGCAACAACTTCCCATTCCTTTCCATCCCTTGCTTCTGGTAATGTCTGATCTATTTTCTGTCTCGTCAAATCAGCCTAATCTGTGTATTTCATATAATTAGAGTCATATAATATTTGTCCTTTTGTTTCTGTTCACTGTAGCTTTTTACTTGAATCTCAATTCAGTCTATTGCTCTAAACGGTATTTTGTATACTTGAATGATTTTGATGATCAGGAAAATGTTTTGTTAATATGTCATTTGGCAGATTTTTGTTCATTTGTTTTTTTTAAATCTAATTTAATAAACAAAGATTCTGCCAAGAAATTATATGTGAAAGGGTTCATCGTAATGTTAGTAAATGTAGCATAATGATAACCTAAGTGTCCAATTTCAAACCAAAAGGAATCTCAAGAAAATGCTGCCTAATGATTTCTTAATGGTAACATAATAGATAAATTTTATTTTTCTGTTTTACATATTTTTTAAACGTGTATTATTTTCCTGAGAGATATATCTAAATATGAGAATAAATTTATAGTTAGTCAACTGATCTGTTTTTTATGTATACTATTTTTATAGCCAGTATCTGAGCAAAAGTATTATTAGTTCATAAATTACTTGTGAATCAGCAAATAAATGTGTATATGCTTATACCAGAAGGTGAACCAAGAGTGAAGAAAAACAAATTTGAATCCAGTGCTCTGGCTTCTAGGACCCCCTCACATTAGTTTTGTTTTGTTTTGTTTTGTTTTATTAACATATAATGTATTATTTACCCCAGGGTACATGTCTGTGAATCGTCAGGCCTACACATTTCACAGCACTCACCATAGCACATACCCTCCCCAACGTCCACAACCCAGCCACCCTATCCCTACCCCACCGCCTCCCAGCCACCCTTAGTTCATTTGGTGAGTCTAGGAGTCTCTTATGGTTTGTCTCCCTCCCCATCCCTTCCTGTTTCATTTCTCTCCCCCACCCCCCCGAAGCCCCACCTTGCCTCTCAAATTCTTCATATCAGAGAGATCATGCCCTCACATTAGTTTTTTGGTTTGGGTTTCGGTTTTGCTTTATTACTTATTTATTTATTTATTTGCATAAAGCAGATACTAAAAATTAGGCATCCGAAGTATTTTTTTTTTTTAAGATTTTATTTATTTGACAGAGAGAAACACAGCGAGAGAGGAAACACAAGCAGAGGGAATGGTAGCTGGAGAAGCAGGCTTCCTGCTGAGCAAAGAGCCCGATGTGGGGCTCAATCCCAGGACCCTGGGACCATGACCTGAGCTGAAGGCAGACGCTTAACGACTGAGCTACCCAGGCGCCCCAGGCATCCAAAGTATTTTGTTCATGCATATAGTTCATGTATTAATATTTGAAGCTGGCAGTTATAGATAGGCTTGATTAATCATATAACAGATACATTTGCATCTGAAGAGAAGGACCATAAAAACGGAAGTTATTTTTTACTTATAACATGTTTGGCTCAAAAGGAAGAATAAATGTTGAGATTAATCAGTTGTCAAGTAGCTTTTGAGAAATGCATATATATCTAAAGAATTATGCTGGTATTTGACATACTTTTAGTGTTCTCTCTCTCTTTTTTTTTTTTTTTCCTTTGCACATCCATTTTATACCCACTTGGTCTATGGATCAACTAAGATCTACTAACTCTTGGAGCATAACTGCTATAAATCTATCTCCCTATATAGAAGAATGTCTTAAACCAAAGAAATAACATAAAACAAATAGAACACTGGAGTGAGAATTTGGTGGTCTGTTTGTATTTTAGTCATCTAAACTTCATGACTCATTTAGCCACATTTGTTGGAATTGTGTCTTCATCTATTGAATTGGTACGACACAGTAAAATAGTATTATAAGTTAAAACTGATAATCCAAATCAGTCAAAAAGTTAAACTTTTATGTTCGATGGGTAACAAAGGCAGTCATCAGAAGTTTCCTTATTACTATAAGGGATTGTCTTGTTCTAAAAGAAACAAGTATCTTTTTTAAAAAGTAAATTAAAAGGTTAATTACTGCATGTGATAAATCTTCATGAAATAATCCATGTGATATATTTAAATTATTGACTGCCATACTAATAATATATGTGCATATTATGTATATATAATGTATGTATGTATCTATATGCTAATACCAACATAAATATTTCTTACATTTATTTAAAATTAATTTCTTGGCAGCATGGTACTTCAAAATGATTAGGATGGGCATTCTATAAAACATACTGTTTCAGGAATAAAATACCTGAAATCAGTAGCACTTATATTTTGTCTTTTCATTCTGATCATAAGTAACTGTATTATTCAAATAATATATCACCAAATAAATATTTTCTGTACAATCTAAAAAGGAGTTTGGACTAGGGCATTGCTATATTGATATCCTTAGAGTAACATATCTCTTGAGACCAATTACAAGGGTTCACAAGGTTGTTTTTATTTTGCTTTCTATTGATGCCTTTTTAATGAGGCCTCCCAGTAAACAGCAAGCTTGATACTTTCTTGTTGGAGACCTGTCTGCCGCCTTCAAGCATTTATTACTAATACATCTGGGAAATGATTTATAAATTAAATATTAGCAAAATGTACTTTAGGAAAAAAAGTAGTAAGAGGTGTAATTTATAATTCTCATTTAGGGAAAGTCATGCCAGCAATTTGCTAATGGAAAGACACTCAGAGTCACTCTTGGAAACATAGCCATGGATATAATAAACAGAGATAGTAGATGAAGAGAGTTTTCAGTGTGTATATTTGGGGATGTGGTTTTCCCTCAGAATGGCCCATTAGAAGAGTGAGAAATAATAAAGAACAAAACTGTCCTACCAGTTTATGTGTTATCTCAGATCTTCTCCATATGACAAAAATACTATGTTGACCAACAGTAAGTTAAAACAGTTTCTTCACAGTGTAGAATGTGATAATAGTTGATGTCACTGTCCTCTTGATTTGGGTTAGAAGAGCTTTTAGAAGCTGTTTTAGGACAGTCCTTTCGTTATACAGATGGGGAAACTGAGGCAATGCCTGTTTATGACTTACTAAAGATCTCATAACTTAAAATAGTAAGCTTTGAAGGTTATTTTCAAGGCTTACTTTGTAATTTCTTTTTGTATGTATATGGTAGGTTTTGTATGATACAAATCTGCTCCTCAGCTAATCAGTCAGATTAGGTCTTTGCGTTATGAGACTATCTTTCACATCTGTATCATTAAAAGCAAATGAACCGTAGCTGTGTTTATACACCCAGAATTTAAGGGGAACAAAATTATAGCTTTGGGATAATCTTCTAAGATGTTATGAATTCCAGGGAATTAAGGCATACGCAGCTTGTAGATTTTATTTAATAAAAACATTTGTTCCTTTTTTTTTAAAGTTCTGAAAATTTCTAGGTATCTTTCCATAACTGCTATAAAGGTTGCATATAGTAATTTTAAATATATAAGAAATTAATTCATAACTATGGGCTTATAACTTTGTGGTCAACATCTATTTTTGGATCCCATTTCAATCTCTCTTATTTCATTTCTGCAAGAATATTTAGGCTGCATTTCAATATGAATTTCAAAGACATAAGCATGTATCATTTGAAAGAGACATGTACATATATTATATATTTACACATTATACTATTATGAAAAATATATACATTTAAAATATGTATTTGCTATCTTCTGTATTGTTACTTATTTACAAAAATAAGTATTCTGTTCTAATTTAAAAATATTTATACACATACATTCCTATAGGGACATTGTCTTCTTGCTCTTTTGACCTCGGAGCTAATAGTTTCTGTAGAAGATAGATCACTGGTATGGCTTTATTAGTATTCATTTGTTACCACATAATGATAAGATTCTGTTGGATCACTGATAAAAATTTGAGTATTGGAGATGGTTAAACTAAATTAGTAAGATCATAGTTTTGTCATTTACTAGTTTTATTTACAGACTTTAATCCACTGTTGGTTTATGAGGAGAAACATCAGAAACCAGTACATTTAAACATTTATCTTTTTATGATTTAAATCAAGTTTATTTTTTATAAAATGCTGTCTTGGTAAGTTTAAGAAGAAAAAAGACCCTCAAATGAACTTTGTGGGACAGACATTGAAAATTTGTGTTGACAGGGGCTTCTGGGTGGCTCAGTTAAGCATCTGCCTTCGGCTCAGGTTGTCACCCCAGATTCCTGGGATCGAGCCCTGCATCAGGCTCCCTGCTCAGCAGAGAGCCTGTTTCTCCCTCTTCCTCTGCCTGCTGCTCTGTCTACTTGTGCGCTCTCTCTCTCTCTGTCAAATAAATAAATAAAATCTTTAAAAAACAAAAAAAAAGGTAAGAAAATCTGTATTGACAGCATGTCTCTGATTCATCCTTCTGACAACATTTACAGTTAGAAGAGAATTCTCTAAGAGTCATAGTTTTTAGATAAAGATTGTTACAGAGGCATAATAATTCCAAAAGATTTCCATCTTCTAACAATCTCTTGAAATTAATGAATAAAGACAGTGGCCTTCTATTCATCTAAATTTACCACATCGGGCAGTGGAAATAGAAAATGATTTAAAATTAATCCTTTCTCTTGACAGTTGTGAAATGGTGATTTTTATCCTCTCAGAGGATATTTGAGGATACCTTTTTTATTCTCCTCTTTTTGTATTCTGTCCCATAACCTCATGTATTGTATAGCCAGTTTCATTGCTGGTGGCCAAAATAAAACTGCAGGCTAGGTTATTAGGGTTCTGAAGAATGCATCATCACTGCAAATCAATTTCAGATGTATTTTCAATGTCATTGCTTTAGAATACATGTCCCTTACTGAGATATCAAAAATCAAAGACTAGATCAGGTCATTCATGTGGATAAGCTTTGGGATAGATTAACTGTCTCTGCTTTCATATTTAAAAAGCAACAGTACAGTCAGTGACATCTTGGCCAAGCAAAATTAAATGTTATTTTTACTAATGTGTGGTATTGATAAAGTGTCAGAACTGTGCCTTAAGTACTTTATTAGTTTAGTTGTGCTTTTAGAACCTTGGGTGTTCAGAATAAGCTCCAGGTACAATAGCTGTATTCAACTGGACTTTAAAATGACGGTGTTAATGCGATCAGTCTCTACCTTGGTTATTATTTTGCTAACTTGAAAACTGACATGTAGGACACATAATTACTTCTTTAGAAGTATTGATCTATTTATTTAATATAATTCCTAAAAGTGTCTGAAGTCTAATTAATAAAATTCTAATTAAGTACATTTGTTTGGGAGAAATTAGACTATTATAAAAAATGTGGAAGTTGCAGCCTTAGGTGATTACTGTTACGTTTTATGGAATGCATTTCAAAAGGGAATTTTATTTTACAAATTGGGAGTTCCACAATCCTGTTCTATCATTCACTAGACTAATTGCTTTCTTTTCTTTTCTTTTTAATTCTATCGTCTCACTCTCGTTCTTTCTTCTCTTATGGCAAAGTAAGTCCCTGGGAAAAGGTATTCTTTTATTCTGTATATATCATATGAATTTCATCACTTTGTGCCTGTTTTCTTTAGATTCTGTGGTAGTTGCATTTTGAGGCATATTTTCCCCTTTTCAATTTAAATACAGATTACACAGTATAAAAAATAAATCTGAAGTGTATAGCTCAATACATATATATTCATTCAACCACCATCCAAATCAAGCTAGATCCCAGTTTTTCATTAACTGGGGAAAGTTCTCTTTACCCTTCCCAGTCAGCACTTCCCTATCTTGAGGCATGTGCTCTTCTGACTTGTATCACTCTAGATTTGTTTTGCCTCTTCTTAAAATTCATGTACATAGAATCATAAAAGCATGCACTTTTGTCTGGCTTATTTTGCCCAAAGTAATACTATTTGAAATTCCATGTTGTTAAATGTATCAGATGTGTGTTCTTTCCATTGCTGTATGTTGGTTGCATTGTATGAAAATACCACTATTTCCTCATTTCTTTGCCTGGTGATGGGCATATCTGAAATACAGTTCCACATACATTTTTCCTTAATTACCTTATCAACTGAATAGCCATATGCAGTAGTGGTTTACTTTTCTCTCTCTCATGCTGTGAAAATTATTTTTAAAAAACCCCAAACTGTGTTTAAATGTTCTTGAAATCTCAGAAATTACTAGCAAGCTCTGGTTTTTAAGACAAATGATTAAATTATCTTATTTATATCTGCCTGGCATAGTTGTACACCTGCCAAAAATCCTCTCCCCTGGTGACCATTGATCTTTCTTTTTATATTACTTTTTATGTCCTATCCTGCTTGCTTTCCAAAGGAGAAGCCCTTTGCCTGAATTTTTCCTGATTTCTGAGAATCTTGCATATTTTGGCATCTCATAGGTACTTAGTAACATTTGATGGATTGATAACATTTCACTGAAGATTTTGGAAATTTCATAGAGATGTGTTTTCATTAAATATACAGGAAATACTTTAATACTGTTTTAGCATTATAATGGAAATGCTAATATAATTAGACCTTTTTACCATAGGACCAAGGGGAAGGAGTTAAATGTAAAAGATCCCTTTTTCAATTGTCATTATTGTTTAAAAATATTTTATATTGAAAAAACTCTAAAATTGGGGGCACAGTTGGTTAAGCAAAGGACTCTTGGTTTCTGCTCATGTTGTAATCTCAGGTTCCTTAAGATTAAGCCACACATCTGGCTCTGTGCTAAGCATGGAGTGCTTAAAACTGTCCCTCTCTCTGCCCCTCGCCCCCCTGTGTACGTGCACTCACTTTTTCTCAAATAAATAAAAATCTTAAAAAAACCTGAAAAATCTCTGAAATAAACTATACACTTTGATATCTTCCCAACTAAGTATGTGGTTGTCTTTATGATAAAATTGGAAACTGATTATTGCATTGTGTTGTTTTAACTTATTTTTAAAGATTTTGTTTATTTGACAGAGAGAGAGATCATAAGTAGGTAGAGAAGCAAGCAGAGAGAGAGGGTGAAGCAGGCTCTCTGCTGAGCAGAGAGCCTGATGTGGGGCTTGATCCCAGGAGCCTGAGATCATGACCTGAACTGAAGGCAGAGACCTTAACCCACTGAGCTGTCTAGGCGCCCCTATGTTATTTTAATTTTTATAGTTTTTCTGATGCATTTATATCTCACTTCTATCATAGCTCTTATGTTAACTCTTTATACCCTGCTGTCACTCAGACCTCCTGATTTTCTGGTTCTGATCTTGTTTTGCAGCATTCAGCAAATAACCATGTTAGAATGAGCATAAAAATTTAACTCTGTAGGCTGTAAAAAAGTTAAGTCCATGGTATTTAGTTCATGGAGAGTATAAGATGTGTTTAGAGACCATTCTTAGTGAACTGAGGTCAGATGTTGGCAAGGAGTACTTCTCTAGCATTTAATTTTAACTTCAAGCTCGGAATAATCAACCTGTTCAGTATGGACAACATTTGGCAGTTTTTGGTGTTCTCAAATTTGGAAAGAGCATTAACATTTACTTAGATATTCACTCAATGCAGTTATTCAGTGACCCTCTGTAAACTGTCAGTGCTAATGTAACATCCACGTTCTGCCTCTGGAAATCTCTTTTTTCCATACCCTCATTTTTTCATTACAAGCATACATTCAGTTTCAGCTGTAGATCCTTCTGTTATTTTTCTCTTTTCTATTTTATTTAATACATTTATCCTTATTTTGAATTTTTCACATTATTTTCACTGCATATATATATATATATATATTTAAAAATTTTATTTTTTTGTAATCTCTCTGTACCCAATATGGGGCTCAGACTTACAACCCTGAGATCAAGAGTCACATGCCCCACTGACTGAGCTAACCACGTGTACCCCCGACTCCTTATATTTTTATTATTATATATTTTATTCATTTTCAAATTTTACTATAGATTACTCTATATATTTGTGTGTGTATATATATATTTATATATATATGACTCTGTGTGTGTGTATGTGTACATGTGTATAGTTTTGTTTTCGGTTTTTTAATGTCAAGAAATGGGACTCCTCAAATGTCTGGGTCCAAGGTCTTTTGCCTTTTGTTAGAATGAGAAACTTGCACTTTTTCATGACTTAAAGCAATATTTGATTCAGTGTAACTGAGTTACTAAATAATTGATAGCATTTTGGTAACATATTTTTCTGCATTTATGCATCATCCATATATACTTTTGTAATTTAAAATGAGAAATGCTTAGTAGTTAAGGAAAGCTCTAGAGTCAGACTGCCTGAATTTGAATCATAGATACTGTGCCTGCTACTATGTGACTTGAAGCAAATTACTTAAATTCACAGGATCTTACTTTATTTGTAAAAAAATGATATTGGAACCTACCTCATTAAAGTTGTTATGATTAAAATAGACTATACACTCAGAGACATAATAAACACTCAGTAAATATTAGCTAATATTAGTATCCAAGCACACAAGTAATTTTTATTCAAAATACATCTAAGATTCCATAGGATCTTTTATACATATATGTAGTAAAAATGTAGTATATGAATAAAATTAAGTTATTGACTATTTTATGTAACTGAAATTACCAAAGGGCTAAATCTTTTCAGTCACTTTTCCTCTTGTATCTATATTTTAGCTGAACCAAAGTGAAATGATAATAACAGACATAGAAAAATTGCTTCTTGACTACAAATAATGAGATACTCCAGTTTAAATTACTTCAACAATGGTCTTGATTGAATCCTTCTCAACTGCTTACTTTCAGAATCCAGATATTACTTCTAAGAATAACAAAAGAAAACGCAAACCTTCCTTTTTGAAAAACTAAGGCTTTTGATTTTGGGAGAATGCTTTATGTGTGAAAGAAAGATAAACATAGAATTTGTTGGACATATAGGAGTGTCCTCCTAAATTCTTTAGCTTTGAAAAATAAATTTTACTTAATATGTTTCTCATTCTCAAATGATTTCTGCATAAAGCTCTGCATATAAAAATTTTTAAATAAAGTTTTTTGAGGACTTAGTACTGGTAGGTACAGTTGGGGAATTTTTTTAGTCGAATATTTTACATTTTTGGTGCTAACAATTCTGTGTTTAGCCTAATCCCTACATTGGCATCCAGAATCTATATTGGTGTTGTTAACGGGGTGTCAAGGATGACAGAGACTTAAATCTCCCTCTTAACATGATCACTAGGGATGGTGTGCCTCCAGCATACTATTAATAGATTGTATGCCAGTGACATGGCTGGCGGATGGTAGATGCAAGATTTTCCCAACTTGTGGAATTTCAGGTCTTTCTAATAGTGTAGAATGGAATGGCTGGTGGTTGCCTTTGGCATACCAGAGAAGTCACTTGAATTATTTATTTAGGTGTTTCATCTCATCTATTAGAATGGAGCACATTTTAGGTCTTTATTTTTTCTTCTTTATCACTTTGAATAGGGCCTTGCTCTTAGGTCCCACATAAATATTTCTCAAAAAATAGAATAAGCATGTTAGATTTAAAAAGTATGGTGAGATAAAAAGGCTACTTTAAAAGAAGGTGACAACAAAAATGGCATATATGCATTAAAGTATTAAGGAAAATGATTCTCACTAAAATATTAATGGGCAGTTATGTTTGGATGGGAAGTCAAATGATTAGAATGTTTCTTTGTATCATTTTTATTGTAATTATATATTATTTACATACTCATAAATAAAAGAATATCCTCATAATAGACTCAAAAGAAAACCTGAGACACATTAACTGTAGAAGAAATCAATAAAGTTTAAAAAACTAATATAAAAATATTGTCACACCTACATCTTCAGAGAACAACTTTTTTATATATTTAATTTTGCTGGAATATAGAAAAAGAAGGAAATCTTAAGCTATTTTTAAAGATCTTTTACTTATTCATTTGAGAGAAAGAGAGAGAGAGAGTGAGCGAGCACAGGAGCAGGTTGGGAGGGTTAGAAGGAGAAGGCGAAGCATAATCCCCACTGAGCAGGGTGCCCATGTTCGGGGTTCGGTACCAGGACTCTGAAATCATGAACTCAGCCGAAGGCAGATGCTTAACTGACTAAGCCACCCAGATGCACCTTAAATTATTTTTAATAAAGGCATCATTGCATTAATACAAAGACCTGCTAAAAACAGCACAGAAAGAACACTTCAGATCAATATTTAAGAA
The DNA here is from genome assembly GCA_028646535.1 of Procyon lotor. NCBI lineage: Eukaryota > Metazoa > Chordata > Mammalia > Carnivora > Procyonidae > Procyon > Procyon lotor. The sequence goes on from CM053603.1 coordinate 35,735,506, forward strand.
TACAGATTTAAGAATCCTGTTTAAAACCAGCAATAATTTATTTCTATATTATAAGAAACACATACAAAGAAAAGAAAATAATAAATGTTGAGTAAATTTTGTTGGAAAACTCGCACGGTATTTCACAATTGGGAAGCAGATTCCTTTTCATCTAAAGCTTTATTTCCAACATGTTAAGTATAACACAAGTGTAGGTTTAATCACTTACTCTTTTTAAAGAGCACCCCTATTTTTATCCTGTGGATGAGGTATTCTGCTTTCTCAGGTGACTTAGAGGACTGCCACCTAATCAAACATTAGAGTGTTAAATGTACTCTTCTGTCTTTCATTCATGCTGAGAACCCACTATCTTGTTATGCTGCTCCTACCCTTAGCCTTCTCAGCACGAGTGGCCATTCCAGGATAAACTGTATTTTGTAAAAGTATTGATTATGTTGGCTTGTAAAGGCCCCATAATGTTATATCCACATCAAACCTGTGCTTTCTGAATGAGAGAACCATAATAGCTGAAGACACCTGGTAATCTATATGAATTTTAAAGAAATAGAGTTTATGGATCAGCTTTGTAATAGTGCAGAGTTTCATTGGGCTTAACCAGGTGTGGGAAATTGTCAAGTGCTTTTATAAAGTCATAACATTTTTGATGAAGGAATGTGATGGGTCATTTTATAAGGAGGAAGAAAATGGATTGAACACATCACTTTATTTTTAGTCTAATAATAAGTATAGGAAGAGAAGTAGTTTTGTGTGGTATACTTTTCTGTATAACTGCTTTGACAGTCTGCTAGACTAATTGCTTTTACCTTTGTCTCTTTTATTCATCTATTAATAACATAATTTCTATGGGTTTCATAAACTTCTAAGCAGTATGAAACTCCATTTATTTGTTGTTGTTGCTGTCAGCCTTGGTTAATTTTACCTCTTCTTTGAAGTTTTGTTTGTAACTTAGATTGGCATTGTCTAATTAGAGTTTAGGATTTCACCACATTTTCCATCTTCAGTACCAACTCTGGAAGCCTAATAACCAAAGTTATAACCTTTGTTGGTATTACTGTATTCTTAATATTTTAAACGACTGTATGGATTTCAATAAAATTTGCATTGGGTCCAAGAATTATTTAGGTATTCAGCAGCTATTTAGTAAGCATTAGATTATAGGTTTTGGGATTTTTAAGAGACACACATGATACCGGGATCGCATCTTTACACAGAGAACAATCTAGAACGGGAGAAATTAAAATCTATTAAATAGATAATGATTTTACATAATAAAAGAGAACTTCTTTTATAAGTGAGGAGCTGATTTTCTCATAAAGTCCTTCTTTATCATGAGTCACCTAAACCCTCCAAAAAGAATAAGATCATTAAATTTGAGACTTTATAGATTATGTCACTTTATTTATTTTAAAAGATTTTATTTATTCATTTGACAGAGAGAGAGAGAGAGAGAGAGATCACAAGGAGGCAGAGAGGCAGGCAGAGAGAGAGGGGGAAGCAGGCTCCCCACCAAGCAGAAAGCCTGATGTGGGGCTTGATCCCAGAACCCTGAAATTATGACATGAGCTGAAGGTAGAGGCTTTGACCCACTGAGCCACCCAGGTGCCCTGATTATGTCACTTTATATTCTGACTCTACCATGTATTGACTTTGTAACCTGGGGAAAATTTACTTAATTTGACTATGCTTTCAGAGTTTTTGTCTTTAAAATGGGGGTAATAGAAATATCTGCCTTATGAGACATATATGAAATATAGCTCGAATGTTCATAAATGTACATAAATGATATTCAACCATCCTGTGTTACAGATGAGAATCTTGACATACCAAAGTTAGGAGGCTGCCCACAGCTGGAGTGGCTTCCTCCCTTAGTGGACATGATAGTTATGGACTCTTTGAAGCTTCCTCTTTTGAGTTCCCAAGTTTGCCACTGTTGATTCTGGAAAGCCTATGTAATTTCTGATGTAAATAGTGTCCAGGGGCACCTGGGTGGCTCAGTGGGTTAAAGCTTCTGCCTTTGGCTCAAATCATGATCTCAGGGTCCTGGGATTGAGCCCCGCATCGGGCTCTCTGCTTAGTGGGGAGCCTGCTTCCCCCCCCATCTCTCTGCCTATATCTCTGTCTACTTGTGATCTCTCTCTCTCAAATAAATAAATAAATAAATAAATAAATAAATAAATAAATAAATAAATAATCTTTTTAAAAAAGATACTAAAAATTAAAAAAAAAAAAGTCATATTAAAAAAAAAAGTGGTGTCCTGACTTACTCCTGCATTGAGTTTGCTTCTTTTACTAGAAGTCTCACAGTTGGATAACTAACCTTCTCAGCTGAGGACTAGCAGATAGGTTATAAGTAATGGCTTCAGCCACCTACTGCGTGACATGGTGCCCACTCCCTTTTGGTATTTATCTGTCCTAGACCAGACAGAGGCACATTTGGTTTCCATAAAATATGCTCTAAATTTCTCCTCTTCTCTTTTCAGTGTTAAAGCAAATAAAAGTTTGTACATATATAAGTCCATCAGGAGTGAAAAGGGTGTTGGGGTATCCTATCCAGCATTTATTTGTCAGATAGACAGTTGGTGTCATATTAGAAGTGGAATCCAGTCTCTTCAATCCAATATACTATCCTACTATATCATGAGCCAGTGAAGAACATTAACAACCACATTTTGAGTGAGTTTCAAAGACTAAACTCAATCACATGATCTCAGTCAAGCTTTGAATTTAGAAATACTGAGTTTGCACTAAGTTGTTTCATGCTTTGCTGTGAGGTCTTGAGCAAGGTGGTGAACTCCCTCTGCCTTGTCATCCCTTCATTTGAATAAGCTGCCAACAGACCCCTTGAAGAGTGATTATTAAAACAAACAAACAAACCTGACAAAATTAGATTTGAGTAACCTCTTTAAAATATTTAAGGAGTATTTACAAATGCTAAGGCACACGATTCACAACAGAAAATTGCTTACAGCTCAGGTACTGAAATTACTATTAAATCATCAGCAACAAAGGAATTTCTTCCAGTAGCAAATGTTGACTTCCTGCCCTATAATATGCTACTTACCATGGTCCGGTGTTAGCATAAAGCCATAGTTTGGCAATTGCATTTGTGGATTTAATAACTGTTGATAAAGCTGAAATAAAGAATCAGTAAAGAGATTCCACTTTTGTAAAACACACCCATGGTTTAAGCAAAAGGAAGTCATTCAACACATGTAATTTATAGAAAACAGGATGTACTATATTAAGAATAAATAACACAAAATGATATCTGGGACATTGAATTGAGGAAAGTAATCAATATCATTTTTAATCAGTCTTGGCTTGCATTATGAAGGAAGGGAATATAAACTGCATGATGTTTGTATCAGTGTTTAGAGAATCCCAAGAGATGAAAGAATTCTTGGACCCATAGGATGAAAGAAGCCATGAATCTTTTTGGAAGACAAGGACACTGAGGCTCAAAGAGAAAAAGGGCTTCCTTTAGATCTTTTGGTAAAAGTAGATTTTTTTAAGTTTGTTTCAGGATTCAAGAGTAGGATTAATAAGTAGGATTTATAAGGCCACATGGTTCAAATTTTAGATTTTTAGAAACTGGATATTCCCAACAATGTGGAAAAAAGATGCTTTGAATAATAGTGAATGTTCCATTATTGCAAGTAATCAGTCATGTAACAGATAACCTCCTGTCACGAATTATGTATCAAAAACTCCCCTGGATAAAAAACATGAATAGTTATCATGTACACTCTAATTCAGATTTCTCTCTCTTAAAATATTCAACTTCATTAAATTTTTATAATTTTTAAATAAATGAAGTTAATAAAGACCTTGGAATATCCTACAAAGAAGTAAAGGTGTGGGTAAGGGGATTACCTCTGGAGATTCTCATGTATTCAGGATATAGTCAGCATTTATTTGTTCCTAGGCATGGGATGGAATAAACTGATCTCCTTAAGTCCCTTCCAGCTCAATGATTCAAAAAATGCTGGCATTTTAGTGAAATGTAATATGGATGACATAATATAACCTAGGAAATAGAAAAGTCTGCAACTAAAAGATAAAGCACTTATATGTCAAATAGCATTGTGTGAATAAATCTAAAATGTAATTTTGAACCAATTTTTAAAACTTACACTAACAATCATAACATGGTGTCATGCAGAAGAAGATGAGGAGCAAAGGATGTGTTGAGGAAACCTACAGATAACCAAATGTCTTGTATTAAATGAATTCACCAAATTTTTAAGGGAGTAATCATATGTATCCAAATCTGAGTGGTTTCCAGGATCTTTCTATCTCTCCCTCACTCATGTACACAAACATAAGCATACAGTCAGCTCAAATATTTGCTTCCCTTATGGTTTCAAAACATTAAATATTTGTATCGCTGTACTTGATGACTATAATTCTGAGTTGCAGATTGAATAATCCTTAGGTGTTAATTCTTTCAGAAGTTATGGTCCCCGGGCAACATGGTCTCTGGAAAACAATCTGACATGTAGTTTTAGAGAATTGATTGATACATTGCCATGGTTTAGGTAGACGTCGTGACCTCCAATAACTGGTGCCTTCAGCACCTTGCCCCTATATGTCAGACCTTTAACTGTGTTCCTGAGGACTTCCAGCCACTAGTATCTACAGCCATGGTCCTAAGACCTCTTTTCTCCTGGAACAGTGTGAAATTTTGCTGCTTCTCTGTAGGACTGAGCTTTAAATGCTGAGAATTCACATACTCTGGGAGTAGCTCTCAACCAGTGACTCTTAAGTGGTGCTGTGTTAGTACCCCAGGACTCTTACTCTTCAAGTGGGATAATTCTTCAAGGTATATTTTACAGGACTTCCTACAGTTTCTCTGTAAGATTGTCCAGTGCATTCACTGCTTTAATAGAATATTCTTTATTGAATGTTCTTACTGCCCTATATCATTTCCTTACTTCCTTTCTGGCATTGTCTGTATTTCCTAAATAAACTAGTTTTATTCTAATATTTGTCTTAGAGTCAGCTTCTGGAAAAATCCATTCTGAAACATCCCTCTCACCCAGCTAGCAAGAGCAAGCCCTCCTGAAAGAGTAGAACCAGCGCTTACTTGGGGGTACATTCCATTCCATTCCCAGTTCAGGCTTCTCATGTCGCCCTAACAATCAACATCTCATAATAGTAATCACCTTGTTAACAAGAGGTAGCAGGGACTGAGCTTTAGGGTATCCTTAAAAGGGTCTTATATGTTACTATTTCTTTTCTGCTTACTATAATATGAAGCCCTAGATGGTCAGCCCTTGGAGCCCCTCTTCATATCTTCACTGGGCATTCTGTTGAGTAACACTTGTGTCCTCACCAGTCTTAACCTCAAAGAAAGAGCAAATGCAAAGCTCATTTACAATGTAACTACTGAGTACTAAACATTTGCTTTGTTAGTCAAAATGGTAAGCACTTTATAATCTTTATCTGGCATTATAGTCTTGGTCATCTTTTTAGGTAATACTCTTATTCCCATTTTACTGATGAGAAACCATAGCCACAGAGAGATTTAAGTAATTTGCTTAAAACACTAGCAAGCGAGGACTGAAAAAGCATTTGGACTTAGAGATGTCATTTATGAAACTTGGCCTCTGGGGTGCCTGGGTGGCTCAGTCAGTTGAGCTTCTGCCTTTGACCCAGGCCCTGGGATTGAGCCCCATGTAGGGCTCCCTGCTCAGTGGGGAGTCTGTTTCTCCCTGTCCTGCTGCTGCTCCCCCTTTTTGTGCTCTCTCTCTCTCTCTCTCAATCTCTCAAATAAATAAATAAAATCTTTTAAAAAATAAAACAAATTAAACTGAACATACTTGATTGGTTCGTGCTCCCAGCCACTACCCCTGCCTCTGTAGGGTTATGCAGCTAATATATATGGACAACATTTTTTATCTGTATTCTGAAAATGGGAGAGAAAAAAAAAAAGGAAGAAAAAAATAGTCACCAGGTGGTTCTCACCAGAGATATTAAACAGACTTAGGGAATGGGATTGTGATGTACTTGAAGATCATACTCCTGGGAAACAGGGAGAGCAGTGCTGATTTTTTTTTTTTTTTTTTGAAATTTTTAGACCAATTTATATTGCTTAATGAATCCCCTCTGCCCTTTGCTCTGAGTGCCAACCCCATTTCCATTCATTCACATCCTTTTTCAAAATTTCTCCAATGTAGAAACAGTCATAATCCAGGGCCTTGGGTTTCAGTTCTGTTAACTTTGTATGTTTTCATAAAATGGGAAGTCTGGATTTGATAGTGTTCAAGGTTCCTTCCTTCCAATCCCAAAAAGATCTTGTCTTCTTTACTGTTCCTAGAAAACAATAACATCTTTTCAATTATAAATTCTAAATGTGTTGTAAGAGTGAGCTCTATTTGGATTCCTGCCAACCTATATCAGGAAAACAAAGATTTGGATGAAGTTCTTAAAATCTAAAGCCATTGTTTAGCCAACTGGTTTCCACTGCCAGTGCCACCTTTCCTGTGGATTGTTGGTATTTCTGGTCTGAAATGGGATGTAGGAATTTTATTTTAGCCTTTTAGGAACCTCTGTGCATACCTAAAATAATTCAGAATTTAAGTCTGGATCATTGTCACAAAGTGTAGACATTTTTTGGCATGAAGGGAGAGCCATTAACATCCTGTTGTTCCTGATGTCTGTGATGATGTGGTTTCAGAGGCAGGCTTTATAATGTGAAGTGATGCATCATCAGGTAATGAGATAGAGTTTCTGTAAATTAGTGAGTGCTGTGTTTCCAGGAACAAAATTTCTTTTATCCTTATTTGCCACCTGTCCTAGATTTCTAGTGCCGAATCTAAATTTCCATGCCAAACTAGAAAAGCAGCATTGCCCTCTTTTTCGCATTGACTGTGGATTTTAGCATGTAAGGTGATGCCACTGTTTGTAGTGAAATGAACTTTGAATGAACTCCAATGGTAATGAACTGATAACCAATAAAATAAATAATTGATTCATCTCAAAACAATCTAACTCCTAGAAGTGGCATGCCTGAGAAGTTTCTGTTTAACTGCCCTCTAGAAAGCTTCTCAAGTTTCTGCCTTTCTTTTTTTTTTTTTTTTTTTCCAAATGAATGATTTTTGACACACAGACTCCTAAGGGCAGTCAAGTGTCAAATACAAAGTTATGGCTGGTGTAGCTGCCTTTGGGATCACATGCTTCATTTATTCATTATAGAAAGCTCAGATGCACAAACATGTGGTGCCATTTTGTGTACCTGTCAGTTTAGTTCATTTAATGAACATTGATCATGCTCATTCAGACACATTTCTTCATGCTGCAAACAAGAAGTCAGTCATTTCTGAAAGATGTGGCAGAAACTTTTCTGCACACTGCCTCTGTGAAACACTTTTTACTGAAAATAAATAAAGAATAAACATGACTAAATAGTACCTTTAATTTCACTACAAAGAAGTGTTAATTAAAAATTTATTCTGGTTTTGTTAATATAGATCCATTTTTTGGTCTACTTAAAGTTTGAATGACTTTAAAAGTCATTAGATGGCTATATGGATATTTCACATTTTACAGCTTTGTTCGGAAAGTCATTTTTTGTCTTTTTTAAAAATATTCTTTCAATTATAAAACTTCCTACTGGTTCGTGTTGCCAGTTATATATTGTGTTGAGTACACTGATCAATTGGTGCTAGATTTATTATCCCACTTTATAGTGAGAAAAATACTTTTTATTTTCTTACTATTTGATTTTTGCATCCTGTCAAAAATCTCATAAAGGAAATAGTGCAGGATCTTTTAATTGGAAGACACCATTTTTTATGAGTGATATTTTTGTTTGCTCTTCAGTTATTGGAACAAATTAAAAAAACATGTTCAGTTAATTTATCTTAGAGATGATTTGCTTATAACTATTGTGTTGGGAGAATATCCTAATCAGTTTTGGAAAGGTCTAAGTACACTTACATTATTCTACCTGTGCTTTTATTTCAATGTTTATATTTCTTTGTTTGAGGGTTGTTTTTTTTTTTTTTTTCCCATTGCCCTGGAAGACAAGATAGCTGAAGAAGACAGATATGCTCAAGATGTACTCTAGACTCATCTAAACAACTTGTGGTTTTCCAGGTTCCTGTTGAAAATTAGAATTAAATTGTGATGCAAAGTCTCAAACATCCAACTTTTAGAAGTTGATAATTTTGTGAAATAAATTGAGCATTTCATTCATAATGTACATTTTTAGAAAAAAAATCTGGCATTTGTTTTTGTTTCTCTAAAACTATTTAAAAATATTAAACATATGCATAATGACATATATTAAGGATTATTCATTATAGCTTTCTTTGTCCTGCAGGAAAATTGTAAATAATCTAGGTATCTATAAGTGGAGGAAAAGTTCTGGTTCTTATCACCAGTGGATTATTATAAACCCATTAAAATTGTAAGGCAGATCGATATGTTCTCGTGGGAAGAGACACACATGTTCATGAGAAAAGCAACATGTACGATACTATGCATATTATGATGGTTTTATGGGATAAGTAAAAATAAAAATGTATACATATCTTTATATATGTATGTAGATGCACAAAATAAGTTTTGAAAGAGAATTCTCTTTCTCTGTGGAGGAGAATGGGATGTAGAGCGATGAAATGAGGATTTTGTTCTATATATCTCTACCAAAATAATGCATGAACCTGAATTTTGTGTAATTGATAACAATTGATTTTTTTTTAAGAAGAAGATCTGTGAAACAGGTAAGGAGTCATAATTAATCTGATCCACAAATATTTATGGTGCATATTCTGTGCGTCAGTCTCTAGAGTTGTCATTGGTGATACAGTGGAGAGCAAAGGGGCATACTGGTTCTGAGCCAAAGATAAATAGATAAAAATTTTATAACCATATATGTTATTATGTAGGAAAAAACTTCACTGGTCATTGAAGTTTTTCTGAGGAAGGAATTGTCACACCAATATCTGAAAACTGAATCAGACCTAAGTAAGCAAGAAGGCCATTTGTGAAGTTAATGGAAACATTAAAGAAAGAAGTAAATAAAAATGACAAGTATAGAGTATTTCTTAAGAAATAGGCCAGATTATCCACTCTATCCAATTGGCTACTATTAATCTATAATACTTTGCCAATAGCAAACCATCCAGAAAAATCAGTGTAACTCTCACTCCACAAGCAATGAGCCAAACACTGAAGTTAGTATATGTTCATTTGTTCATTTCTGATGCACTGTGAGACCTAGCCCATTTGAGCATCAACTTAATGTTATTGGCCTTATTTGGATAAGTGAACATCTGTCCTTGCCCAAGACATACCAAATTATCACCTAAACTATCTCTCCTGTCTTTCTCCCCTTCCTTCCCTTTTTCCAGCCATATGTTCCTGAACTATTGCGTACAGTAAAATATATATATGGAACACCTTGCATATGCTAGATACTTGGTCCTTACACTACATGGTCCTTACACTACAAGTTCATATTTAATAGTAAGTCAAAAATAGAGATTAATTTTGTGAATAAAATGCTTGGGGAAGAGAAGCTTACTTCAATTGGTGTAGTCAAGGAAGGTCTTTCTGAGGAGGATGGCACTAACCTGAGACTTGCATTAAAAGAGCCAGGTACGGACAGGGGAAAAGAGAAGCCATATGTAAAATTCATAGCTAGCAGGATGCCTGGGTTAAGCATCCCACTCTTGATTTTGGCTCAGGTCATGATCTCAAGGTCCTGAGATGGAGTCCCATGTTGGGTTCCTCACTTAGTATAGAATCTGCTTGTCCCGCTCTCCCTTGTCTCCTTCCCCCCTATTCATGCTCTCTCTCTGGAAATCAATCAATCAATCAATCAATCACTCAGTCTAAACAACAACAAAAAACAAACTCAGAAGCTAGGGAAGAACTTCGGAGTATTGGAGCAATGAAACAAGGTGGATGTGAATGGAGGAACACCGTTTCAGTTAAAGAAGGATCCTAGCCCCAGAGGGGCATAGTATCTTGGGGGAGAATACTACTCACGCATTTTGAAAGCACAGCCCTTATTGAGATCATGAAAGATCTGTCTGTTCCGTAATTTATAAGGCTACACTCTTGGAATCATTAAATTTTTAAAGTAGGACAAACTCAAAAGGTGATCTGATCAAATGATTTCCTTGTTGAATACACCTTTTGGTGAGGTCCGAATACTCAGGCTGAAGTTCTCCATCACCATTCAGGTTTTGTTTTGTTTTGTTTTGTTTTGTTTTTTCTTTCCCTTTGAAACAATAAAAAAGACCTAATATTCTTTTCCTACACAAAGGTAACCCTGAATACATTTATAACACCATTCATGTTAATCCTCATGTGCTTTTAGATTATGCCTCCAATGCCCTAATAGAAAGCCTTCTTTACACTCAAAGTATCTTAGTAGTTGGAAACATTTACAGCAGTTGTTTTATGTGGCTCTCTTAAGCCCCGAGACAAAGGAGAGTAACCCTGTCTTAAACCATTTGAAGGAAGGAGCTTTTCCAACCCTTAGTTTCACCTAAGATCTGTAATAGTGATTGTCTGAGATGTGTGGTATAGAGAGTTAAGCCAATTATTTCTCAAAATCAAAGAGCTTAATAGTGAAGTGAAACGCCTAAATAATCCTCATGGATGTGTATACTGCTAACCACCCTTTATTTCCTTAAGTAATTACAAATTCAGTGAGGTCATTTATGAAAAACTTATACATAAATATATAGGTATTTGAATCTGAAATGGAGACACTAGAAGTTGGTCTTAATTGGGGTTCCTCACCTGATCCAAGAATCATAGCAATGATTTTGATGACTGTATTTCAGTTTTCCTTTTGGGTACTAGTGCTGTTCTAGTGCCATTCTAGATGCATAGGGGAAAAGATAATTCATTACATATAACAGGTGTTCTCTTTCGAGAAAACCCACTCTTAAGAAAGCCTAGTAGGTTATTCAAAAAGACCTATACATAAATATCTGCCTGTGTATAATCTCTACAAACTTTTAGGCCAAACATTTTGAATGTATTAACTCTTGTTTTCTTCCCACAAAACTTGAGCACTACTATGATTTCAAACCCCTTGTAGTTAATTTCTGGTTGTTGACCTAAACCATGCCTTTACTGGCAAAGTTAAAAGTGTTAAGGCATTTGAAGAACTAATGTAGGTTTTAAAAAGCCTTTTGATCTCTATTATACACAAAGACTAAACCCTTAGTAAATGTCTGTTGAGTGAAGTTGAATTAGTTTGAACTGAATTGCTTTGAGGTAGCTGTAGCTGGAACCAATTATTACTTCATCCTTTGCTCAGTGATTTCAGTGAAATTTTTCAACAATTATTCATTCAACCAACATTTTATTGAGTGTCTATCTATTAATAGCCATACCGAAACTCAGTTTGAGGCTATGGGTTCATAGATTAAATAAACACAGACCTTCATTTATAATTGCTCACAGTGTACAGAGGAAGATAATGTGCAAAGTGCCAGCAGTTGTGTAAGTAGAGAGCTCTAGGGAGTTCCCACAAGGATCAGTAAATAAATTGGGAAAGATGGTGGGTGGGGTGGGAGGATAGAATCCTGGGGGAGGTGACACTGGATTAAATTACTTAGGTATGACCTTCCTAATCAAATGAGGCAGTGAATAGCAGTTCTATTTACTATGCAAGGGGTCATTTTAGTATTTACTTAAAGTGTTTTCTAAGCTTTTTATTATCTCATTGAATTTTTCTAGAAACACTTTGTATCAGTCTCTGGCATTGTGAACTGGACATAGAGTGTTAAAAAGGCGTTCTTCCTGACCTCAGAGTTTGGTGAAGATGTTCAATGCAAAATATAGTGCCTTCAATTGTTGTAGCTGATTATACATGCACACATACACGCACACATATATATGTATAATCTGTGTGTGTGTGTGTTTATTCTCTGTAGTTTAAGGTCTCCTACAAATTTTGTTTTAGGCAGCCTCATGTATTTTTCCAATTGTATAAAAAGATATGCCCATAAATTCATAGTTTGTAAATAAAACATATATATTTAACTGAGAGTTTCTTTCCCTTTGAAATTGGTTAGAGAATTTTTAAGATAATTTTAATGAAATATAAAATGGTGCACTTGCACTTAACAGGTTCTGATGTTAAATTCCACTGTTATCAGGTAGTAGAACAGAGTGCTGGTAAGATTAATTCTGCCTACTTTATTTATTTATTTATTTGTTTGTTTATTTATTTATTTAAAAGATTTTATTTAGTTATTTGACAGAGAGAGATCACAAGTAAGCAGAGAGGCAGGCAGAGAGAGAGAGGGGGAAGCAGGCTCCCTGCTGAGCAGAGAACCTGATGCTGGGCTTGGCTTGATCCTGGGACTCTGAGATCATGACCTGAGCCGAAGGCAGAGGCTTTAACCCACTGAGCCACCCAGGTGCTGCAATTTTTCCTACTTTAAACCTTAAATGGTGAACCTTCAAGATTGACTTAGTAAACATTGAAGTGTTTACTTCAGTTGTAGATCTTATATTAAATATATGTCTTTAACCTTTTCTTTGCTTTCTACCTGTTTTCTTATAGGTAGAAACTTATTAATTACCAAAGTGCTCAGACATGATAATTGTGCATTCTTCAGTCTCAGTTCTAGTGAGGAATAGGGAGGCTCTGATAATTAAGTCTATTCAATTCACAGTTTGATGATATTCGCCACCCCTCTTGGAAATCGCTTTAGCATAAGAAAAACTAGATACAAATAAATAACTGCTATACATTTTAGTATAAAAAATTCCATTAAGAAACTTATTCCATTACTGTTCGTTAAAATAAAACACTATAAAATAAAATGTCTTTGAAAAGACCCTATTATTTGAATTCTTTTTTCATACTATAATGAGTGACAGTTTTTCACTACCCTAAATGTGCATTTTATGTAGAGTCCTTTATATTGTGAAATTTAAAACATCATTGTTAAAAATCAAACCTAAAATTTCTGAATCTATATATTTTGTTCTGGAGGGCCACCTACTTAAAAGTAATAGAAAAAAAAAAGAAAGAAAAAGCCTTATTAGAAGATCTAAAAATTTTATTTTTAAAATTCATGCATAAATATCACCTCTATATTGATTAAAATGTACATATCCAAGCTCTCTCTCACTCTGATTGTAGAATCCTGCCTTAGGGTCTTAAACATTTTCTAAAATGGAAATCCTAAATGATTATGATGCAGGTGGCTTCTAATACACACTTTGAGAAACTTTGAAGCATGGAGCTTAATTACCTGTATCTTTAAAGATTCATGAAATTCGTATTGGCAATGGAGAAGAAGATATGGTGAATTAGGGTGGAGTTAGTGTAAATGTATGGAGGAAATGAGTTGCTTAATTTACTGGTGGGCACATGCACCTTGGAAACAAATAAGCATTCAATGGGATCTTTATAGCCTTTAGTCTGTAAGTATTAATAGATCTGTTCCCAACATCAAAATTGGTTTTTGGTTATATTTAAAGTCTATAAGTTGATGATATGCCTCCAGCCATAGTTTGTTTTGTGCATCTTACATTCCCTTTAATTCTTTTTTGCAGTTATTTCTATATTGACTTTCACCAGCTCAAAAAGTTTTTCACCTTTTTCTTAACTGCTTGCTTACCTTCACCCTACACTTCTTTCACTAGTTCTTTAAAGATGTCCAGAGCTATAAAATTTTCAAGATGTTTTTAATCTTTTAGTTTTAAATTTTAGTTTTTTGTAGTAAGTCTAAACTATGTCCGTTACTCACACTTTTGTTTGAAATTGTTTGCCAAAATAAGAAATAAAAAGCAGAAAGGAAAATGTCAGTGCAGTAATAACATATATTTCCAAAGATGCTTAGCTCAGAATATGGTAGTAGGCCACCATCGGACTGATCTTTTTTTTTTTTTTTTTTTTTTTTTTTTTTTTTGCAGTAATGGCAGATGATGGCAGGCTAATTAATGAATATGGCAATGGAAAATGCAGTAGTGGCAGGTTAAGGCTAATGGCTATTTGTAGTTCTGATTCTCATTGGGTGAACAGAGTGTTTTAACAGGGGTGTGAAAATATTGGCGATTTACTGATTTGAAGTACCTCTGCATCATTGTTTCTTAAGATATGGTTCACAGGTGGGATTAGCATATACTGAACCTTCAATTACAGTTTTTTAGAAAGTAACTAGGTAGACACTGAGACAGCAAGTATAAACCAGGATATTTCAGGGTAGACTGTGGCAGTGGTCTATCCCTACACCGCCATCCCTAAAATTATATGAGATGTTTCTTAAAGTTGCACATCCTTAAGACTTAGTTAAAAATTCCGGGGTAGGGTGGGTGTCTGCAGCATACACTGTTTCTGGAAAGTTTAAACAGCTCAGGTCATGATCTCAGGGTCCTGGAATCGAGCCCTGCATTGGGGTCGATTAGCAAGATAAGCAAGATAATTACTGCATATTAAAGCATTAGAACCTCAGAGCAGTGGTTCTCAAAGCCTGTACCCCGGACCAGCAGCATTCCCATCATCTGATAACTTGTTAGAAGTGCAACTTCCTAGACTCCACCCTAGACCTACTGAACTGGAAACAGGAGATGGGACTAGGCCATCTCTTTTAATACTCTAAAGATTATTCTGATGCACACTGAAATGTAAGAAACACTGTTCTGTTGAATCTAGCAAACCATTACCTTTCTGATTTACTGTTTTCATTACTTAATATTATAATAATATGATTTAAAAAAAATTCAGGTGCTCCTCCCACTTACATTCCCTTCTATGAATGATGATACAATGTTGTACATTGTTGAAAGAACTGTGGAGGGGATATAAATGACTTGCTTTAACTTGGATTGTAGTCATCTGACTTTTTATAATAAGTTTTGGAGAGAGAGAGAGAAAGAGAGATACTAAAGTGGAGGAGGATGACCAGTGTGAATTGGATCACTAAGGAAAAGGAGTGGTTGGGGTTGTGGAGAAGAGAACAGTAAAACAGAACAAACACTGACATATTCTGTCAGAGGGCTTGATTATGATTCTCCATTTCCAGTGCCTGAGGCACTCAACACTGAGATGAGCACAGAGACCCTCAAGTTCACCTGCTCTTTAGTATAACAGCCTATTTTAAAAGCAGTTCCTTTTGAAAAAAAATTTTTGGAAGTAAATTTTTTAGTTTTAGCATTTAGTAGTGCCAAAACTAGTGCTAGAAAAGCCTCTGGCAATAACTAAGTGAGATTAACAAACCAAAGCTAAGAGAAATCCACAGAAGTTTTACAAACCTGAAAAGCAGTTTTCTTTTCTCTCCATAAATATTATATTTGCAGAGACATAATTGACA
>CM053603.1:35751304-35816614 GCA_028646535.1 Procyon lotor
AAGATCACAAATATGAAACAATGGCAGGAAAAGGTCATATGAAGTCCCAGCTTGTGAAAAAGGCAATCCCAAATAAGCCTGTTCCCTTCTTCTCTAGAAAAACATTCTCTTTCTGTGTTGATATTATACTACCTTTGATCATTACAGATATTCATGGTTGTACTTTACAATGAATTTTTAATTTTTTTCCTGATTAGATCTTTGCAATTATTCATAATGTTCATTTGAGGAAAATAAAATGATATACACTGAGACGGGTGTTAACAGATCGTGAGATTTGATATGTTTTGAAAAGAATGGTAATGATAAATGACGGTGACCTAATTTGTGGAACAATCTTCTTGCATAAAATAATCTACAAGTTTGTAATTATGTGATTAACTTACCAAGAAGAAAAAAAAAAAGTCAATCAAGTCAGAATCATCAAGTTGTAGAATCAAACAAATGTCTGGAACTTTTCAAATTGATCTATTATTGGCAGTAGACTTTCATGTCAATTCCAAACATAAATATTATTTAAAAATATTTTTAGGAGAAAGATGTTCATTTATTTGCTACTGAAATCCAAAAGAATAATCAAGAAAGAGATAGCAAAAATGTCAAAAAAAAATAAGGATAGCTGTTTTTGGTTAGTTTTAGTGTTTAGAAAGCATGTCTGTGTACATAAATGCCCATCTTACAAGATATAAAGGAAGTAGTGAGGCAAATTGTAATCAAGTACATTTTAAGGATGAGAAACTGAGGCTCAATAGTTTTAAATACCACATCCATGATCACAAAGCTTTTCAGAGATAGAGCTTAGAATTTATTGTACACTTCATGATCTTTTCATTCTATTTTTAAGAAAATAAAAATGAAAAATCCAAGAAATCTGAGTTCTGAAAGGTTTTTTAGTACATGTATTTGCTTATGAATAAAATTCAGACTTTACTCATAATGCATGGGAGACATAGGTAAGTATGTGTAAGTTGAAGGTCACTATGATAAAATAGACAAAACTACAATAAATATATAGGGTCATTTACAGTTTGATTAAGATGGCAAAAATCAGGATAATTTGACTTGAAACCAATAAATTATATGAAAACATATTTATAAATCCTAATTAAAGTTTAGAAGTTATTCGGAAATGAGAAATAACACTTTCATAGAGTGAATAAGAAAAATATGAAAAATATTTAAATGATTTATGCACGTGTTTTTATATCATATAACATTCTGAGCAAGTAAATATAATTAGCCCGTATTGTAAGCATGCACCTGAGATTCAAGGAAGTTAATTTCTTCATTGTCAGATTACAAGAAAATGGCAGAGCCAGAATTCGAGTCTAGGTCTTTCTAAACTAAAAATCTATATGCTTGTTTTTGACTTTATTAATGATCTTATCTCTACACCATGTTAACTCTCCTATCAATTTGATACTCAGTAAATATTTCATGAGTTATTGGCTGAATGTGTGAACATTTAAAATAACTTTGGGATCATATTTACACTGAAGTGAGACTAAAATAAAGCTATTACACTCAGGACTATGAGCAGTGGGCAATAATTAAGACATTCTGTAAGCCTTTTTGGAAATAGAGGGGAAAAAGAGAGCCCTGAGTATATTTGATGATTAAAAAAAACTTGAAAGCATTCACTAACTTACTCAATATCAAGCACGCTTCATCTTTAAGACAACAATATGTAAATATGGTGTGGAAGCAACTAATCATCATAGGAGTGCTCAGAAGAGGATATGTATGAGACTTGAATAACAGTAGGGGTGGACTTGTGTGAGTCCTTCCAGGAAAAGGCTGCTGCTGAATGTGGCAAGGACAGTGGCAGGCAAATATGCAGGAAGCAGTAGGCAAATTTAATATCAGTAAGGAAAGATCATCAACCTGTGTTTGGCTTTATAATGACCATTACTCTTCATTTGGGGTTATTGATTGTTCCAAAGCCTAGGACAACAAGTTTAATGATCTGTTACAATCACTCTGGGTGAATGTCGGCCCTCCAAGATGATCATTCTCCAGAGTGGGTTATATAAATAGTTAGGATGTTGAAACTACAGTACAAAGAAGAGAGGCAGAACAGGAAGATAGGAGGTCCTTGCCTACTTCCTTGATTGTTTTTCTAAGGGGAGACACCCTTGCCTGTATGCTTTCCGTAATTGGAAATCTCTTTGGTAATTTTTTTTTTTTTTTTTGAGTAAGCTATACACGCAATGTGGGGCTCAAACTCAGGACCCTGAGATCAAGAGTCACACGCTCTACTGACAGAACCAACCAGGTGTCCCTCTTAAGTACTCTTCAGTTTAACTACTCTTTAGTAGGTAAGGAGAAGAGGCAATTTTACTATGAAAATTTTACCATTTTGTTAGTGAAGGAGGAGTGTGAGCCTCCAAAAAGGTTAAAAATTAAGTTCTGTGTTTTGTTTTTTTAAGTAGAATTCATGCCCAGCATGGAGCCCCGTCCAGGGCTTGAACTCACAACTCTGAGATAAAGACCTGAGCTGAGATCGAGTGTCAAATACTTAACCGACTGAACCACCTGGGCACACCGAAATTCTGTGTTTAAATAAATTGTGCATTTTGCCTAGCATGTCTTTCTTGCCTCTTCAGGTAGTCACAGTTCAAAGTTGTCCTTTGAGGTGAGAATTATATTACTTTTTGGCTCTGGAGGGAGAACTAGAGTCAAGTTTTAGAGGGAGGCCATTGGTGCAGGTCAGCAGAGTTAACTTTTGAGTCAAAACATCCCCCACGTCCTTTCTCTAGTTCCCTCCAAATCAGTGTTAACAATTATATCTAATATGTTCAGATTGCAATTGTTCCTGGTAAGCATATACTGTCTGTTGGGAATATTATGCTAGACACAGTGTCTAGGATAACCTATCTTATTTAATCCACACTACAGACTGGTTCCGTAAGCATTTGTATTCCTATTTTAAATATCAGTGATTGAGGTGAAGAGAGACTACATAACTTCCCAACTTTGCACAGCTGTTAGCATATAGAACTGATAAATAGGCTTCATAAATCCTTTCACCACTGATCTTTGATCGCCCCAGACCTGCCTGAACATGGAATGAGTGTAAGGGAGTGAGTTCCCCTTCTGTAAGGGAGTGAGTTCCCCATCCACAAAAGTGAAGGAGAAAGAGGAATATGTCAACAGCTTACCTTTGTCCTTCACTATCATGAATATTAATATTTTTATTTACATAACGTCAATAAAGGTAAGATTCACATAATGTAAATTACACAAAGTGTAAATAGTTACACAAATTTACATAATATTTAATTTAATTTAATTTTATTTACATAAGGTAAAATTCACATAATGTAGAATTAAACATCTTTATATGAACACTTCACTGGTGTTTACCGCATTCATAATATGCAAAAACTACTTCTGTTTCTTTCCAAAATATTTTCCTCACCTTAAAATAAAATCCAGTACCCATTAAATGGTTGGTTACCCCACATTCCTTCTCACCCGAGCCCTTAGCAATCACCGGTCTGTTTTCTTTGTGATTGGATTTACTTATTCTAGATATTTTGTACAAATATTTTACTTATTCTAGATATTTTGTACAAATATTTTACTATACCTATTGTGTCAGCTTCTTTCATTTAGCATCATGTTTTTAAGATTCACCCATATTGTAGTATATATCAGCACTTTGTTCCTTATTATGACTGAAAAGCATTCTCTCTTTATTCATCCATTTTTTCTGTTGATGGACCTTAGAGTTGTTTCTACCTTTTGACTATTGTGAATAGTAATACCATAACCATTCATGTACATGTGCTTGAGTAACTGCTTTCAATTCTCTGGTTGCTGTGCCTTATGGAACATTTACTTTGTGCTAATCACTGAACTGAGTGCTTTACATATAGGAACTCTGAATTGTCAGGATCCTGTGAGGTGAATACTATTATTATCCCTGTTTTACAGATGAGGAAACTAAGTCACAGAGAGGTTAACATACATTATATTTGATCACACACTGGTGGTTCTGGGACCCAAAGACAACCAGCCACATTCCAGAGTCTGCACATTATATTCTTTGTTTTCTGTCTTAAAACCAGACTTAACACCTGCAACTGCTTCAGCTGAATCACTTCCAATACCAACCTTTCTGTTTCCCGAGGCACACTCTGTTTTGTCATTTCCTTTTAAAATGCAGAATCCAATATTGCATATAATATTTCAGGAGTAATTTTTTCTCTTGTAATAATTGCCATTACTGGTATTTTGGTTATGTTTAAAAGGTACGTAGGTGTTAGTTTTTGTAAGAAACTTTATTAGGATTTTTCCTCAAATAATAAAAATCATATAATAAAAAAACTGATAGAAAAAACAAGCCCCAAAATTGACAGTCCAGAGTATTTCATTAAGAGTAAAAGAAAGTCACAAAAAATGTAAAAGAAAATCACAGGACATATACAAAGTTAGAACTGCAAACAGTAAAGACGTGTATAAAAATTTTATTATTGCTTTTGCCTAGAAAAAGACATTATGTTTCTAAATATTTCCAATTCTGTTCTGACACTGGTCATGTTCAGAGTCTTATTAATTTCCTCAAGAGTTTGTTGTAGCTCATTTATAGGTATATACCAAACTAGGAGCTAATCGTGAGCTGGTGGTGGATTAAAACTCCCAGATACTGTCCTTATGATGTGCTGTCACATCATGAGCATCATTCTGCCACGGTAGCTTATGCAGTTGATATTCTTAATCTCAATGCAGAACTTTCCATGTCCCTGTGTAATTCATCAAGCATGTTTTGGTCTCATGCTATTTTCTTAATGTAGGTTTTTATTTCCTAAGTCCGATACCCATTTTGTTAATGATCACTTTCATTTGGGAAAGTACAAAGGACTCTGGCACTTGACCATCCTGGGGATTTTTCATTTATTTTAGTTAGTGTATTTAATGCTATCAGCTGGGAGGAGATTTGATCACCTTAAGCTACACTTAGAAACATGCCTGCTTTGCATTTATTCCTGAGAGATTCCTACTCAGATCAAACATCTCCACCAGTGTTATGCAGAGTAACAAGATTCCAATTGTAGAACCAGACTGTCATTTGTAAGGATTTGGTGTGGAGAAATGAAGAGATACTCATCAAGTTTAACTATAGCATTTGAAACCAAAGGTTCTATGCAATTCTCAGCTTGACTATTGAATTGCACAATCTTTTACTCAGTATAATTTATTATCTGAGAGATGTGCCTACATTAGTAGCATTTGACCACATTTGAATCTCACTAAGCTGCTATGAATTAAACCAAATGGTAAAGTTATAATGTATGACTCCATTTCATACCAATATAAGTTAATGTTAACTGATAAAATGAAATGTGTTTTTAAAAAATGAAATGTGTTTTGCCTGACCCTGAGATACATATCTTTCTTGCACAAAATAGTCTATAATGTAAGTCAAAGCAAGCTTTTTCTTATATCTTTTTCAATAAACTATTTATATTACAATAGAAATCCCTAATTATCAGGTGTATATACTTGTTGATGTCTTTACTGAGTATGAAGATATTATTTAGGTGTTATTTATGTATTGTTCTCATAAAATGTTGATACTGATCATTTAGGGGTGGATATGCTTGTTAAAATTCTGCAATTTACTAATGAGCTTTTCAAAAGTGGATTTCTTTTCACCACATCAGTGCCCGTAAATGTCTGTGGTTTCTTTACATAGGGATAAAGGCAAGCCAGATGGTGATCTTGTTTTTATTAAGATTATTTTATATAGGCAGGGATTCTTCTTGGCTTCCTTTTTAAATGGATTTTGTGACAGGAAGAAAATGCAAATGAAGTAATAGAAGCGCTCATAAATTTCTGGCCTGGTGACTATAATGCAGGGTTATTGGCTTTGCTATCAAACCTTCCCAAGCACACTTTCTTTGTGTTAGTGACTTATGTAATATTGGATTTTGCATCTGTACATTAGACTGTATAATTCTTACTCTCCACCTGATGTGCCTTGTATACCACCCTCCTTCTCTCTGTCTCTCACACACACATGCACACTTACACAATAGTCTTTCCTAGCTGAAGTTAAGAAGTGTCAGTGTTAGGTTTCCCTTATACATTTCAAATCTAGTTAATGGATATTCTGTGGTTATGAAAATTACATACCCTTAGTACCTTAGGCAAGTGGCTTGTGGTCTCAGCAAATGCCTAGATGATGATCTACCTCTTTGGTGCTACAAAAGTGGTATTAACACTTTCCTAGGAGCAATCATAGATGAGGATTGATCCTTTATATATTTGAATTCACTACTATGCTTTTAACATTTCTTTTCCATCTATTTTATGAGTCCTATCCATCTTTAAAAGGAAACATTCCTTTGGGATTATCTAGATATAAACACATTCCATAAAGCTTCTGAAAACAGTCAAAAGAATTTGAGAACTGGAAAATGCACAGGTGATAGGGGATTTGCTAGAGATGCCCCTACCCATCACATTGCATTTTCAGTCACATCATTATTCCATCTGCAGTGTATCTCCAATGCTAAATATATTTTGAACGAGTTATCTGTGGCATTTCAAATTAAATCATAAAATTTGCTAGATGCAGAACTACTCTCATGGTATGGCAAATCAAGCTTTTCATCTTGCGTTGTCCTTTAGGATTACTTTGATGGTGGTGGCACGGTGGGAAGCAGAGAGAAAAAGAGACTCCTTTGAGAGATGGTATTAAAAACATCTCAGAGTTCTAAAACTCCTTCTTTTATCAGCAGTGTTCGGCTGCTGCAAAAGACTAGCTGGGTTCCTGTCCTTTCTGGTTGAGTAACCCCAATCATTGGGTCTTCAGGGCAAGAAATGACTGTTAAGGCCACGATTTGATTTTTAGGAGTTTAACTTCAGTTTCTGAATCAAACATGGCAAATATATAGTTTAATTATCATTCCTCTTCTTTTGTATTTATGGCAGTCATCACCAATTTGTTGTTGCTACTAATTTGTTGCTAATTTTTTCCTGTTAAACCCAGATACGGCTTCATAATATTTCTCAACATAACCCTTGAGAAAGCCACTGTTGCTGGATGACAGTTGTCATATGAGAAGCAGGTGATCTGGGCAACCAGCTCCATGTTGAGTTATAGCTGGCCACATATTTCCCTAAGAGTTAAAGATCTCTCACTTTTTCTGGTCACTCTGACAATAGACATAGCTTGGATTTCTTATCCTATGTATAGTTTATCACCACAGTCGTTAAGTGTGATCTTTTCTGGTATTTCCTGGTCAACACTAACTATCGTTGTTTCTCAAGTTTACGATCATCTTCTAAGTGACACTATTCCAAAAATCATTCCCTGAGCTATTCTGACAATTTGCACTTTGAACATCTCTGGCTAGAGATCAGGGGAGTCAGTAGAGATGAACGTATGTATTCTGGACCTCCTTGACATTCATGTCCTGGTTCCAACGGATGCTTAGTGCCGTCATCAGTAGAGTGAAGTCTGCAACTTTGCTCTGAATGTGAACCCTTTTATGGCTCAGATAAAAAGGAGGGAAGAACAGATCCCTGCAGCCTGTAATCACTGAATCGTCTCTCCTTTCTTGGTGTTCTTTGGAGTTGTCATTGATGAAGATGATGGTTTTGTCTGTCTTAAGTGAAAAAATGATCCACGGTTAGTTCTGGCCTCTAATGAGTGGAATTAACTGACTTGTAAGGATTATAGCAATGGATGGTTCCCCAAAAGAGGACTTCAGATAATGGTTTTTCCTGTAGATTAGACTACTGCATGTATTTGGCAATGGATAAGAGGGAGGGAGTTCTTCATGTAGCTTCCGCGTAGAGAGAAAGACAAGCACATAACTCTTTCTTACGTCCCTGACCAGGAAAGATCCTTGTCACATCAAACCTAGTGAGCCCCTTCCTTTCTGGATGATGAGTGAAATCCATCTACACAGTGTTGTGATTATCCAAAATGGATAGTAGCCCACCTTAGTAGTATTCTGAGGGCTCTCAAGGCCCTATTCAGATGGTCCTTATGCTTTGCCTTTTGAATTTGAAGTTTATAGGTAAATAAGCTACTATATTTACCCTAGGGCAGTCTAGACCTAATAGGGATGAAAGCTATGTAAATACAAACAAATTGCCCTCATTTTTCCTTTCTCCTGCCTCTCATCCTATTGAGGCTACTTTTATTTTTTTTATTTTTTATTTTTTTTCATGGTGAAAAAAATTATATTTAGATTTAGCCAGCTGGACTCAGTTTAGATGATCCCAATTTTGTTGGCAACATCCAAAGCATCATAGTCGGGGGCCAGTCGAACATATGCCTTCTTCTCTCCATCAGGCCTGATCAAGGTGTTGACCTTGGCCACATCAATGTCGTAGAGCTTCTTCACAGCCTGTTTGATCTGGTGCTTGTTGGCCTTGACCATTCACAATGAATACAAGTGTGTTGTTGTCTTCTATTTTCTTCATGGCTGACTCAGTAGTCAGGGGGAACTTGATGATGGCATAGTGATTAAGCTTGTTCCTCCTGGGGGCACTCTTTCGAGGATATTTGGGTTGCCTTTGGAGATGCAGAGTCTTGGGTCATTGGAAAGTAGGTGATCTGCGGATCTTCTTTTTTTTGTGGCTGTGGACGCCTTTCAGCACCGCTTTCTTGGCCTTCAAAGGCTTTGCTTTGGCTTCGGCTTTGGGAAGGCCAGGCACTTCCTTCTTGGCTTTCGGCACCATCTTTGTAAAAGGGCTCTGAGGCTACTTTTAAATGACTCATTTCTCCTCACTTTTTAAGTTGTATGTACTTTATTTTTTTTAAAGATTTTATTTATTTATCTGACAGAGATCACAAGTAGGCAGAGAGAGAGGGGGAAGCAGGCTTCCCGCTGAGCAGAGAGCCTGATGCGGGGCTCAATCACAGAACCCTGAGATCATGACCTGAGCCAAAGGCAGAGGCTTTCACCCACTGAGCCACCCAGGCACCAAGTTCTATGTGCTTTATTTTTTTTAAAGATTTTATTTATTCATTTGACAGAGAGATAACAAGTAGGCAGAGAGGCAGACAGAGGGAAAGGGGGAAGCAGGCTCCCCGCTGAGCAGAGAGCCCATTGCGGAGCTCAAACCAGGACCCTGAGATCATGACCTGAGCCGAAGGCAGATGCTTTAACCCACTGAGCCACCCTGGCACCACGTTATATGTACTTTAAAAGCTAGAAACAGTAATAGTAATAACAGCAACCATATATTAAGGATTTACAGTATTATTGAATATTCTTTTATCTATGTCATCTCAGTTAATTCTTCCAATAACCCTGCTGAGGTTGGTGTTGTATTATCTGGGTTTTATGGAATCAAAACATGAAGTTTCTGGCACTTTCCGCGATCTGTCCAAGTCTAAAACAGCAAGTGAGGGGCGCCCGGGTGGCTCAGTCGTTGGGCGTCTGCCTTCGGCCCAGATCAGATCCCAGGGGCCTGGGATCGAGCCCCGCATCGGGCTCTCTGCGCGGCAGGAAGCCTGCTTCTCCCGCTACCATTCCCTCTGCTTGTGTTCCCTCTCTCGCTGTGTTTCTCTCTGTCAAATAAATAAAAAAAAATCTTTAAAAAAAAAAAAAAAACAAAAACAAAAAACAGCAAGTGAGTTATAGGTCCAAGACTCCCACACCAGCAATCAGATTCTAGTACATGAAGTCGTAGCCACAATATTGCACAGTTTCATTAGTTAATGTTTGTTCCAACCTCTACTTTGACTATGAGAAATCTCAGACCAAAGCTGCTAAGTGATTTCCCAAGTGGATATACTATTTAGCTATAGACTTAAGACTAAGCCATATGTCTTCATTTAAAAATAATAAAAGCATCAGTAATAATAGCTACACTTTTTATAGCACTTGCTGCATGCCAGGTACTCTCAAAATGCTTTATATAGGTTCATTTACTCAATCACCTCAACCTCCTTAAGGAAAATACTACTGTTATTCCCACTTACTCATCAGGAAACTTACTCATTCTGAGACTAAGTCAGCTGCTTAAGGTCACACATCTGCCAAGTTAAGCAGCTGGGATTTGAATCCCCGTAGTTTGGTGCCAGACTTTGTATTCTAACCCAGTGATTTGAAACGAGGAGAAGGTTTGCCTCCTCCTTCAGAGATGTTTGCAGTGCCTGGAGACAACTTTGGTAGTCCTATCTTGGAGAGGGTACTACTGGAATTCAGTGGGTAGAAGCCAGGGATGCCACTAAACATACTACATTGCATAAGACAGTCCTCTCACAACAAAGACTTAATTGCTCCAAAATGTCAATAATGTTAAAACTACTATTGCCATCATGCTGTGCAGTCTCTCTTTGCCACCAATATAACCTGGGAAGAGACAAACAGTGGAATACACCCTTCCAAATTGGGAAAAAGGAGTGTACATGCTCAGGTTAGTGTCTCTTTTAGCATGACTGCAGTTCCGGGTTGGAATGTCACATTTTTTTCAGGTACCTCATAAGGATAAAAATTAACATTGTGCCCAGCAAGAACCGATGGGGGCTCATCAATTATTACAATGAAAGCATAAATTGGCCTGTTTAGATTTTGGATGAAAGAATGGTAACCCAGTTGGAGCAGATGATAAAAGTAGCCCTCTGATGACTAGTGGTGGTTTTGGCTTCAGGAAAGCAAAGTAGCCGCAGTGTTATTTAAAAAAAAAATGTTATTTTGGAAAGGAAGAAAGCTGGTGTTTTAGGCATTTTCTTTTCATTTAAATGAACCAATTTTTCAGATTTAGTATGCCTTTTATTAATAGTGCAGCTCAGTTACAGTTGAGGCAGCAAGTTTGGACAAACTTGAAAAGAGGAATAAAAATATTTTTATAACTACGTGGATTATTTCTCATAAGAATTTCCGAGTGTAATTATCTATGAATTTCATTCAGAAATCTTGAACTGTGGGAATCTGTAGTTCGGTTACTGGCTAATCAGGGTTGGGTATAAGTCCAGTGTGTATGTTATTTAGGGAGGCAGGGTCATAAATTACAAGTAAAAGGAAATTTTCTTATTACTACTACCAAGGATTTATGTTGTTTATTATCATCTAGGTAATCAAACAAGACTACTTGCCTACCCAGCTACCCTCCTTCACTGTGCTTTCATTTAATAACTATTTAGGTTTATTTGTTAGGTGCTAGCTTTGGTGGAGACCACAAAAGAAATGAGATATACAGCCTCTGCCTTCATGAAATTGACAAGTCAGATAGAATTAACACACCTGACATATGAAAATCTGTCAACCCTTAGGCTGGTTGTACTGATCACAGCAATTTCAGAGAATGGCATAGTCAAGAACTATAGCTATATCTTGAAAGATAAGGTGGATGTGTGTAGGCAAATGGGCATAAGGAATTGGACCGTAGTTGGAGAGAATAGTATGATAGAACACAGGGATAATTCATTTATCTATCTATCTATCTATCTATCTATCTATCTATCTATCTATCTATTTAAGAAATAGGTTTTATTGAGTGAGATTTTCTTTTGCAGGTAAAAGCCCAGAGTCTACATACAGTCAGATAGAACTGCATTTGAGGGGCACCTGGGTGGCTCAGTCGTTAAGTGTCTGCCTTCGGCTCAGGTCATGGTCCCAGAGTCCTGGGATCGGGCCCCACATCGGGCTCCCTGCTCGGCGGGAAGCCTGCTTCTCCTGCTATTCCCTCCGCTTATATTCCCTCTCTCCCTATGTTTCTCTCTGTCAAATAAATAAAATCTTTAAAAAAAAAAAAAAAAAAAAAGAACTGCATTTGAATCCTGGTTCTACCACATAAGCTCTGTTATTTTAGGTATATTATTTCGGTTCTCAGCTTTCTCATTTGTAAAACGTACATAATAGAATTGGTCGGATTATGAAGTAGGCACATTTAAGTCAGTCATTTGGCACATTCACATATCAGCTATTATTAACTGCTATTGACTCTTCACACACTTTAGGGTTGGTACAGTATACTTACAAATTTACGCACTTGAATCTGCATGGTTATCTATACCTAACCCTGTCCTGTTTTCTCTCACGTCTTCCAGACTATTTATAGCAGTATCTGTAGCAGTGCTATCCAACAGAAATATAATACCAAGCACATAACCAATTTTCCATGTTTTAGTAACCACCTTAGAAAAAAGAAAGATAAGCAATTGGAGTTGATAATCTACTTTATTTAACCCCTGTATCCATTTTAACATAGAATCAATGTAAAAATTATTGAGGTATTTCAGATATTTTCCCCATACTAAGTCTCTGAAATTCGGTATGCATTTAACACTGAAGCACATCTCAGTTTGTATTAGTTGCATCACTGTTTCTAAG
Organism: Procyon lotor; assembly: GCA_028646535.1. Lineage (NCBI taxonomy): Eukaryota > Metazoa > Chordata > Mammalia > Carnivora > Procyonidae > Procyon > Procyon lotor. The sequence goes on from CM053603.1 coordinate 35,763,610, forward strand.
ACTCAGCTATATTTGGGGACCATTCTCCTTTGCTCTTAAATGAAATTGCTAGCCTCACATGTCTTTGTTACTTTATTGGTAGTCATAGATGATGACAAATAAAGTGTCTTGTCTGAATGCAAACGTCAAAAGAGAGAAGACAAAGATACAGCTGGAGAAATAGAAGGCAATATCTATTAAACAGGCTGACATTTATTCTTAAATGCTTGGCTTTAAGGGTACTGATAAATCCTTAAAGTGAGAGTATGCTTGCTAAATAAAAACACATCAGACAAAATAAACCCAATTTTTACCTCCTCTGTGCCTCAACTGAAATAAAAGCTTCTGTGCGTATCTAGCAATTTATACTATAAAAGTTAAATAAATGCAAGCCACCCTTAGGGTACAGGATAAACTTTTAGCACATGAACAGCTTTCCTTTATATAAAAAATAGGTTTGGTTTTTGTGAAAGGTATCTTTTAAAATAGGAATGGATTTGTTTTTGTTTAACTCTGCTTCTCAGTGCTCAGTACTGCAGTATTAAAATCCTGTGCTGTGGTAAAGGAGCGTGTTGCATTTATGTGTGAAGCTGATTTTTACGATGTAGAAGCAGGAGAACTCATGTGTAGTCTTCATTTTCCAAGCCTCATAATGGACGGCCTTGAACCGTTCCTTTTCCTGTCCAATTTTCTTTGAAGCTACATTTGCAACCCTAACTGTAGTTAGCAGGGGTGTGTGTGTGTGTCTGTGTGTGTGTGTGTGTGTGTGTTTCTTCTCAGACCATTACGTTTAATTGCTACATGAAATTAACTGTCTCTAACTTACACTGAACCACTTAGAACAACTTCATTACTGCTCTACCCTAACCATTCTAGGTAGGCAACTAACATTCTGGGTATGTCAACTTAATTTTGTCTTTTAGATTGTAAGTTCAACATTATAATTAACTGTCCCACTATGTAGCTGTTTTTAAAGGAAATGCCCTATTTTATTATTAGAACTCAAAATTCAGTTCAGGGTTCAAATTCTGCTTGTATACTGAATGTAAATTTCTAAATGGCAAGCTGGATTTAGAACTTGGATAACCTGTGTTCTATAATTGGACAAGACACACATATTATTGACATTTAATAAATACTGGGTGCTAATGAATGGTCATAAAATGAATGGATGCCATTTTTTTTTTTTTTTTGGCTACCCAAAAGGTTCACCATCCAAGAAATAATACATCCAAGTTATAACCTTCTACAGATGACCACATAAACTACTTGGCTGCTTCTGAAAGGGGAGTTTTTAATTATTCTTGAAATAGCTTCTATAATTAAGTAACTTGTCTAATGTGAGAAAGAAAATGAAAGATCTACAGTGAAGGTCAAAACTGCAGGGATTCATTATGCTGTATGTTTTGTTTTGTTTTAGTGATTTCAAGCATTTTTAGCACATAAAGGTGTTTTGTAATTGGAGCTTTTATTTCAAATATATTGAAATAATTGTATATATGTGTGTACATACGTATACATAACCCATACCTATATATATATATAGATAGATAGATATAGATGGGTTGGCTTTGCACACTACTTTTATTTGTTATTCTTCTTCCTCTAAAAGGCAATAGTATACCTTTTAAGAATATCCTTCAACCTTAATAATAAAAGCTTAGAAATAAAAGCTATCAAAAATAAAAGTAAAATATATATCTGCTTGTATTGAAAACAAAAAATAAACCAATTGAATAAGCACGGTATCTTACACATTTGGGGAGGGAAGCAGGTTTAGAATCAAGCTCGGCTGCTACCAGTAATGATTTGGTACGAGACTTTTTATTGTAGTGTCTGTCTCATGTAATTAATATACAAACCTTACTCTTTTTTGGTCAAGTTTGTCAATATAGCAAGGAAGAGAATTCATAGTTAACTTCTTCCTTTGACCAATTATTTCTGAATGTTATTGTGGGAAATGATGCATTAGAAACTAGTCATTTGGGTTTGTATTGAGACTAAAACTTTTATTATTCCCTTTAGTTGAACCATTACCTCTCCTCAGACCGTGTGTCTTAAAGGAATGTTTGAGAGAAAAGGGGAGGCATAAGGAGATTCTGTACATGGGTGAAGGGGTGGGGTGTGTGTGGAAGGGTCAAGGGGTGTGGCAAAGATTGGAGAGAGAGAGAAGTAGGTGGGGGGAGCAGCTATAGGCAGTCAAGCAATGTTTACCGAATTTTGATGTGTAATGCAATCACTTGGAAACCAAGTTTATTGACACAATCTAAGGATTCTACACACCTCCCAAAGAGGCTTTTATTTACTAGGTATCTGGTTGGAATTACGAAACTATATTATATCAAGAATCCCAGGACTGTGCATCACACTTGAGAAACTGCCCTACAGGAAAAGAAAATATCCTATATTCTATTTCCTTGTTCTTTCTAAAGACAGCAGAGAATCCCAGGACTATAGCTATTTTGTGGTAACTGCATTTACTAAATCTTTTTCCCTCATAAGTAAACCATCTAGAAATGACTTGCCTGTTGAGGCTTTAATCACTTTATAGACCCCACAATTTAGATTCTGGAACAGATCAGGATAAGTGGGGGAAAAAACCCTTTTTCTTGCTTATGTTCCTTAAAAAAATAATAGCTAAAACAAACAGGGTTTTGGAGGGGTGGGGTGGGGGGTTGGGCAAGCCTCGTGGTGGGTATTGAGGAGGGCACATATTGCATGGAGCACTGGGTGTGGTACATGAACAATTAATCTTGTAACACTGAAAAAATAAAATAAATGTATTTGGGGGAAAAAAAGAATATTGGACATGATAGAATTCAAATATCCCAAATTATTCATTTGTACTGTCCTTTTGTACCCATATAAAAGTCTCAGAATAACAATAACAGAGCTATCACCAATATGACTTCTTAAAACAATAAAAAATTGTGCATACTCAAAAAAAATGATAGCTATATAGAGTACAGACTTTCTGTTAGGGATGATGAAAAAGTCCTAGGGATAGTGGTGATGTTTGTACAAAAATGTGACTTAATGCCACCAAATCTTATACTTAAAAATGGTTAACAGGTAAATTTTATGTTATATATACTTTGCCACTGCATTTATTACAATAACAACAAAAGCTTTATTTACTCGCTAACTTCTACAAAGTCTTTGTTTACTTACTAACTGCTACTCTTGGGATTATTTTAGTTATTTGTGGGCATGTTTCTCAGTGAGGACTTTAAGAGCTAAGCATCCACAAAGATTAACTGCTCATTAATTCAGAAAAAAAATAATTCTTTTGCAGTTTGTTTCCATTTTAGTGTCAGCAAAGATCTGAAACATGTCAATGATGTTGAATTTGGTGTCTTAAAAAAATTAATATGATAGCAGTGCAGGCATGAAACTTGAAACATTTTCATTGTTACTGGAACTTTGGAAACTGTGTTTCTGGGATTGGTCAGATGAGTGTCTTGGTTCTTTTCCGATGTGAAGGTCTGTACGTCTTCAGCGTACTGTTGTAATTTAACATTTTGATCAGGAATATTTCACCCAAAATGAAGTACGCAATTCGTAATTGTTAAGGTCTGGGTGGAAGATTTCAATGTTGTTATTTGAAAGTGACTTGCCACAGGTATTCACATTATCATGAGCAAGGTCAAAAGCATCAAGTGTGCAAGTACTTTATAACTGGTGGTCTGTGAGATATCTCAGGGAATTCAATCTATAACATGCACTTCAGTGCACTAAACCAACACTACATGAAGCCATCAGAGCATAGGATGGCCTCACTAATCTTACTGTGGTAATGACTGCAGGTGTATCCTGATCATTTAAAATGGGCATTCATATTGGGATGCATTGTTCTGTTGAAATTTTAAGGCTATTAGAGAGAATTGTAAGAGAATTTAACTCTAAGTACTTGATACAAAATATGAAATGATTGTCAAACAAATATATCCTAAGATTCCTGAACACCTAAGACTCTTTTCTTGAAACAAAAGTCGACCAATGTGAAACAAAACCTAAGTGTTCAGTGCTGTTCTCAACTTTTATTTTTATCTTTATCCAAAATCTACAGGGGTTATGGAAAGAATGCTTTAAAGCACTAAATAAAATTTGGAAATTCAGAACAGGTGAAGACATTTTCATTGGAGAAGGGGGGATCACATTAATTTTTTACAGTAAATTTTTCAAAGATCTGAAATGATTCCTTCTTTCAGCTTGTGAGTGTGAGATCGCTGCTGTAGGAGACAGACTCTTGTTGCTATGGTATCTCTGAACATTGCTTTTGACATTGCCTTTCACAGCTATAACTGGTCATTTTAGAAGGGCATTATACATGCATTTTGACTATTGTTTCCATATGAAAGCTGGGTTGTTTTGACATGTGTTATATTTCAAAATTAAATTATTTACTTAAGGCAAGACTCTACCAAAAATGAACATATTAAATGAACTAAGTAGTATTAATATGTGAGCTGTTTTATTTATTTATTTTTTTTAATTAATTTTTATTAACATATAATATATTATTTGCCCCAGGGTACATGTCTGTGAATCTTCGGGCTTACACATTTCACAGCACTTAATAGCACATACCCTCCCCATTGTCCACAACCCAGCCACCCTATCCCTACGTGAGCTGTTTTAATTACAGGAAAGGTTAACTATTTTCATTCCAGATGTTGTGTTCATCATGGGAAGAGGTGTAGGTCCCTTTGTTCTTTTAACAAAGCCCTAAATCTTTATTTTTGGCTTAAAAAATTTTTTTTTCATTTCCAGCTGCCAAATCTCTCAGTCTCTGATCTAATTTTAGTATTCACATATGGAGTAGATGCCAATCTTGCCTCATTTAAAAAGTCTTACAGTATCACTGATATGTATTTTTTTCCATTGGACAGAAAGAATAAAGTTAAGCTGTTCTTTTGAGGAAAAAAAAAAAAAATCCTGGTCAGGCCCTGGCTACCGAAAATAGCAAGTGGTGAATTTTGATAAGATTCCCAAATTGGCACAGTGTTACTAATAAATTTATTTACTGAATCCTAAATTTAGTTTCCAGCTAGCATCGCTGTTGGCCCTTTCTGTAGTTTGGCCTCTAGGTTCAAGACCTGGAAAACTGTGAATGCTAATTATATTTGCCTTTGGACATTTACAACTCCACTCTCCCACCATCTCCAACATACTTTTTTAGCTAAGTCATAGAGAAATTGAATTCTAGGTGTCAAATGCATTTTATCGTAATATCAAGAGAAAGATTTCATCATAGGATAGACTTGTGACCATATTCTAGCCTCTGTACTTAGGTTTGTGTGACTCTTTATTAGTTAATTAATGTCCCTGAGTTGCTGTCACCTTCAATGTGGATAATAGGATCTGGCTGGTGATGATAATATAAAATAAATAAGTAAAGGTGAAATGCCTGGTGATTGGTAGTACTGTAGTAAGTAACTGCTCTTATTATTGTCAGTAATTATTTAATCAATATGTAAATCTTATAGATAGAATCATCTTTTATATTTTTTTAAAGGTTATTTATTTATTTATTTGACAAAGAGAGATTACAAGTAGGCAGAGAGGCAGGCCGAGAGAGAGGAGGAAGCAGGCTCCCTGCTGAGCAGAGAGCCTGATGCGGGGCTTGATCCCAGGACCCTGAGTTCATGACCTGAGCTGAAGGCAGAGGCTTTAACTCACTGAGCCACCCAGGCGCCCCTAGAATCATCTTTTAAAGTAGAACAGAATCATCTCTCACTCTTTCTCTCTCTCTCTTTTTTTTTTTTTTTATTTGAGAGAGATAGAGCTCATGCAAGTGGGGCAGGTAGGGGGAGAGGGAGAGAGAGAATCCCAAGTGGTCTCCAATGCCCAGTGTGGATCCCAATGCGGGACTCAATTTCATGACCCTGAGGTCATGACCTGAGCTGAAATCAAGAGTTGAATGCCTGACTGAGCCACCTAGGTGCCCCCAGAATCATCTTTTTTAACTAAAACCAACCATGACAGAGCCAGAGCTAAATTTACTCTTGCAGTGTCCTGGTCCCTCCTGCATGTAGAGACTATGCCTGCCAGTGAAAAATCTACCTGTAATTTGCCTTTTAAACAGCACCCACATGACGCCCATTATAGTTTTCAAAAAGGTTTCATGAAATGGATATCACTCCTATTTTACAGATGAGGGACCAGTAGCCCAAAATGACCTTGATCAGTCTGCAAATGGGGATAGAGTCTTGCTCAGACCCAGTCTCTCCTGAGTCTTAGTCCAGAGATATTTCCCTCACTGCTGCTCCTTACCAGATGAGCCCTTCCTTCTTAAGACACTGGATCACAAAGAATTGTGTAAATAAGGCTGAAGCTGGTATTTTATTTTTCTTATAAAATGAAATTTAAAAAATATGAAAAGTAAAGAAATGCCAAATGACTTGAATCTAGGATTCTTATAGTAGGACTTCTTGAAGACCACACCAAGAATTCATGGATGGTTTTCAGGAAGCTCCCCAAGCGTCCATGGAATTGTTTCATGTTGCATGTTGTCAACACATTTCCAGAGCAGAGGGCATATCAAATTTGGGGTTGTGATTACTTTTCTATGTACAGAAAAGGAAAAGGATAACACACACATATGAGATAAGCAGATTGTTAGAGCAGGCTACCAGGGTGTCGTCTTAGGGATAGGGTATATAGAAATGCAGACTTTTATGGTGGGCTCTTGTGAATGGATCCTGCAGAGAGGACTATATCTGTCATTTAGAAATGTGTCAAGCTGCAGATTATTTGCCTTGAATAGTACTTTGTTCTCACTTGCTTGAGAGATTGTAGGTTAGGTGGGTGTAATTTTAGTTCAGAAGGTTGTTACTGTCAGCAATGACCTAGGCTGATTCTTTCTATCCTCTTGGCTCTCCTTTGTGTCTTGGCCACTAGTAATCATGCATCTCAAGATGACTGTCATTACTTAAGAAATCATATCAATGTTAAAAGTATGAAAATGGGCACTTGGGTGGCTCAGTGGGTTAAAGCCTCTGCCTTCAGCTCAGGTCATGATCTCGGGGTCCTGGGATCAAGCCCCGCATCGGGCTCTCTCCTCAGCGGGGAGCCTGCTTCCCCCACCCCCCTGCCTGCCTCTCTGCCTACTTGTGATCTCTCTCTCTCTGTGTCAAATAAATAAATAAAAACTTTAAAAAAAAAAGTAGGAAAACAATGCATCTGTAGGGTCTCTCATAATTCTGCCATTTTATAAAAAAGAGAATGTTTTCCCAAAAACACCCCTCCCATATAAGAACTTCCTTATATTTCTTTGGTTAAACAGTTTAATATCTGGCAAAGAGCTAAGTTTGCTATAATTGGCCTAGCCTAATAATCATAGCTCAGTACTGTGACGGCGTTCGTTGCTCCTCTGAAGAGGAACAGAGTTCTTTTGTCACAGAAAAGGGTAGGCTGACAGTTCATTAACCAACCACCCGTGTCTCTCTTTCCTGTGATAATTTTCTACAAATCCTGATAAGTTAACCAAGTTTTACTTCTTTTGGTGAAATTGAGAAATATCTTGTCATTCCTAAAATATTCCAATGTGTTAAGTAATAACCGCTTACTTAGTTCTTTGTCTCTTAGATATGGCAATTATTCTTAATATTCTACTTTTAAAGTTGGAACTATTGAGACCAAGAAAACAGTGAGTAATTTTGTTAAGTGACAAAGTCAGAGAAAGCCTTTGAATGATCTTTTGATTTTCTGGAAGGTGCTTATTCTAGCCATGCTAATTCTAACAGTGGTATAGCTGAACACAATGTTTTATTTATTTAATCTGTTCCCAGTTTTGTGGACTTTGCATCCTTTATGAAATTTTTAAAATAACAAGAAAAATACACCAGATACTTCTTAAAGGTCTTTTACTTTTCTTCTTTGTTATATAGTTAGAGGAATATTGTAACACTGGGTCAGATTAGAGTCTCATTTTGGGATTTATCAGAATACACAATCTATTGTTTGGAAGTCAAGCCCTTTTTTTAACCAGTTTTCTTAGTTTATAGAAGCTGTATATACCTTTTGAGTGAATAGAAAAATAGACTTTCCATTCTCTTGATCCATCATTTCATATCTGTTGGCCGATGGGCTTAGTAGAAAAATCAATGTTTGAATTCCTCACTCTTGTGAGAATCTAGTTCCTAATGTCTTAGTGAAACAATTAAATAAGTTTTCACTGTCTGAGTTTACTCATCTAAAGTGTGCTTATTCACCTAGTGGAAGGAAGTACAAGGGTGTATTTGTATTTATAAAGTGTTTGAAAGAAATGTTTTTGTACAATTATTCACTAATATAAATGTGTAGCATGAGAGTAGTATTCCTTTTCAAAGGAATATAATTTTTTATGGTTAGCTGTATGTTGCTTATTTTTAGAAAGCATGCTTATTGGGTAGTTATCTTTTCAACACTGTCTTTTCTTTATTGATAAAATTATACTGCTTATTCCTTTTTGATTTCATATTTCATCTCCAAACTCTTGCTGATTATTCTGAAGTGGGTTGTAAATGCTCCTCTTAGCTTCACATCTACTCTCATTTCTGATCCTGTCTTAATATTGTGACTTTTTTCTTTTAACACTCTTGTTCTTCTACTGTGAGAGGCCAGCAGACACTGTAGCTCAATCTCTATTTCTCCCTGTTATGCTCTTCTGAAGGACTCTCTTGTAACAGCTTTGCCCATAAGAAAAGATGTTGCTTTTTGCCACTTGAGCTTGTGATAGAAGCAGACTTGATCTGGTTCTCTTTTTAGGAATATACAACATCAGGGCCATTCCTATTTGAAAAGCCTCTCAAGTAGAACTGAGGAAAGTTTACAAAATTTATCAGCAAATTAATGGACAGGTACTTCGGAGGCACCTGGCAAGTGTAGGGTTCTGGGCTGGATATTTTGAGAAGAGCAAAGAAGGTAATGTAGTCTTTGCCCTCAAGGCACTGCCCCTTTTGCAGGGGAAAGGATGGCCTGTGTATGTGAATGCTAACATGCATGTAAGGTTTGTTTTACATCATGGGTTGAAATTACTTTTATTGAATGAATATGGCATCAGTAACAAATGTTCTAGGAATTCATAAGAGGTACAGACCATTGGGAGCCAAAGACTAAGAAGTTAGAGAATGTTTGCCCTTGAAGAGGTCATCTAGTTTTCTCCTCTTACAGATGAGTAAAGGGAAACATCAGGGTAAGTCCCAGAGAGTAATTGTGACTTTCAGAGAGCTATGCATTTGTTATTGACCAAACTGGGATTTTTTTTTTTTTTTTTTTTTTTAAGAGACCAACAGACTGAATTTATTCAGGAAGGGATGGGAAAAAAAAATCCTAAGTGGGAAAATTGGGGAAGGGGGTTGGGGAGGATGAATATATTAATTTATTAGATATATATAGAGAAAAAGAAACATAAATCTCCCCATTACAAGGAGAGAAAGAAGATTGGTAGAGAACGAGTTTTCTACTTCCCATTCTCTCACTTTATGGTCCCTAAAATGATACATGCTTTAGAGCCAGAGGAGTAATTTTTTTTTTCTTAGAAGTGAGTGACATCTGTGTTTTCTCTTTTTAATCAGGAAAAATTAGCATTTCTCTTCTGAACTAGTTAATTCTAGGAATAATGCTTGTTTAATCTTGTGATTGTCCTCCATAAATGCTAAACTTGTAAATCATCAGTATTTGTTCAATTGGAGACCATCTGTCTCTGCAGAGGTATAATGGTTCACAGTATTTCAAAACGAGGGGATTGTGCCATGTGCCAACCTGGCAAATTAAGAAACCTCTCATCTAAGTGTTCTAAGCCTTAGTAGGTCATGGTGTCAAAATTGTTTGCCAATGAACTTTTCATCAACATTACCTGCATCTTGTATTAAAGTCTTGGATTTTATCTTCTGAGAACGTTCATAAAAGGCCTCATTCTAGGCAAAGCTGGATGTCATACACATTTGAAAACCTAGTTCAAAAACTCGGATGTGGCACAAAATGTGTTTTGCGTAATTTTGATACCAAGAGTATTATAGATATGAAGATTTTCTTTAGCTACTTAAAATTTGAGTAAGGAAAAGAATCTTAAGTTTAAAATTTTCTCCTCAGCCTTTCAACAGATAAATTAAGAGAAGTTTTACTTAAATGATAAATGAGATTATTTTAAAAATGGTAGAGTGCCATAAAAGTGGTTATGTTATTTCCACTGAATTTCCATTTGAGATAAAGTTGAAAAAGAAAGGAAGTCAGAGACAACATAGAGCTAAAACAATGAAAGCAAAAAATAAAAGGAAAGTGAGGATTTGCACATGCTCTATTGCAAAAGAAATGCAAGATTTCTCCCGAAACACATTTGACATTAGACTCCCCTAATTCTAATAAAAAGACTTAGATATAGAAAGAATGATATAGATTTGATATATCAAATCTATATCATTGATATATATATCATTTAGATGATATAGATATATCATCTATATAGAATGATATAGATATAGAAGAATTGATATGGAAAGAATGATAAAATATTTTAGGTGAAATAGAAGCCTAATATTGCCTATTTTAATCCTTGCACATTCTTCCCATGTCCCTTATAATATGGTTGTACTTTGTACTTGTTAATAGTACTTAAATACATTTGTGAATTGGCCAAGGGGTGGCGTGCACACTGTAGGACCTCAGGAAGTGATTAGATTAATTATACTGAAAGAAATGCTTAGGTTCTTGAGGGAGAAATTCTTATACAATAATAGATGATTATACAATAAAAATAATGACTTTTATTGAATAGTTGTTAAGTGCTATTTAATTGGTTCATTTAAGAAGTGTTTATTGAGCACATTTTTAGGCCACTAGGATATATAAGTCTATATGAATGTTCCTTACTTCTAAAGGAAATGTACAAAATAAGTCATGTTCCTTGCCATACCAGAATACAAGAAAGTTGCTCTCAAAGACGAATGGCATAAGGACAGGACACAGAGTCAATTTACAGGGCTCTCCGTTAACCTAAAATGGGACAATATAAGCATTGGTAAGAATAATGACAGCAAGTGGTTGTTGTCACAAAAATATGTAACAAAATCTATTGGTTCATAAATAACATGTTAGAAAGTGATAGATAATATTGCCAACAATGTAATCAGATGGATTCTGCTTATTATTGCCTTTTACAGATAAGGTGGATGAGACTCTAAAAGGATAGGCAGTTGGCCCAAGACTGACTCTTCATAAGTGGTAGAGTTGAAAATTCAAACCCAGTGAGCTTGTATTGACAGGGCTATTATTGACAGCTGTAGTCTAGACCTTGTGCTTAATTAGTCATCTGGCTTGTTGTCCTTCTTGTGGTAGGAAAAAAATCAGATTCCTCAGATTTCTTCATTGTTACATTTTCTTTTTCTAGAAGGCTCATTCTGAAGATCTTTAGTCAAGAATTTCACGTCAAGGGGTGCCTGGGTGGCCCAGTGGGTTAAAGCCTCTGCCTTCAGTTCAGGTCATGATCTCAGGGTCCTGGGATCGAGCCCCGCATGGGGCTCTCTGCTCAGCAGGGAGCCTGCTTCCCACCCTCCCCCACCTCTCTGCCTACTTGTGATCTCTCCCTCTCTCTCTGTCAAATAAATAAATAAAATCTTAAAAAAAAAAATTTCACGTCAAACTTGAAAGTCTCCAAGTTAAAAACAAAATGGCAGTCACCCAATAGTCATTTATATCTATCCAGCTTTATAAGCAGATTCACACACGTTTATGTATGTACATGTGTGTATTTCCTACTTCTAGAGTTTCATTCCTAGAACTTACTCTCTCAAGTAATGAAAGATATGGTTCAGATTAGATCTAAAAGTAGCAAACTCCTGAATACTTTGGACTAAAAAGTATCTGTGTGAAAATTGATTTGGGACAGTTCTATATGATTTGAAATATATTTTAATCAAAGTAGACACTATTATCCCTACTTAAGGAAAAACAAGAAAGTATAAATGCAAAACATTTGTCCAAAAACATTGCTCCTAAGGGAGGATGATGACAATAAATGTGCTTTGTAATTTCTTGTTTCTGACATGTCTGTGATTTATTATAGAGCATAATGTTATGTATTGTCACATATAAGAATGTACTCCAGGACTGTGTATGTCTATAGCTTAGCTATATAATTCTATATCCCAAATTACCAAAAAATGAGATCATAGAGTTCCATTCTCAGTCAAAACTGAGATCAAGGGTCACCTGGGTGGCTCAGTCATTAAGCTTCTGCCTTCGGCTCATATCGTGATCCCAGGGTCCTGGATTGAGCCCCACTTCGGGCTCCCTGCTCCGCGGGAAGCCTGCTTCTCCCGCTACCATTCCCTCTGCTTGTGTTCCCTCTCTCGCTGTGTTTCTCTCTGTCAAATAAATAAAATCTTAAAAAAAAAAAAAAAACAACTGAGATCAAATAAAGAGACATGGCACATAATATTATTTTTCAATGATAAATATTCTTGAAAAACAAGTCCTGTTTGATACAAGGTTTTGGTAACGAAAATAAGTGTAAGGAAAGGTAGTCCTAAAATCAAGTGGAACGAATCTCACCAGTCATCTCCTCTAACCTTGTTTGACAGAGGAGAGGAGTAACCCTAAGAAACTGAGTTGACTATAGTCACCCACCTAAGTAGTAGAGTCAGGACCCAATGTTGGTAAAATTATCTCTTCTTTTAATCTGCCGTGCTTTCTCATTTCTCCATCTCTACCAGTGGTACCACCACCCACTCTAGCCAAACTGGAACAAGAGTATCACTCTTGAGCACTCTACTACCTTTCTCTTCACACTCAGTCCATCCCCAGTCCTATCTATTACATCTAGCAAATACTTTCCTCTAGATGCTTGGTTTATCCCTAATACATTACTATTACTGTGAGAGCATCCTAACTAGTTTTCTTGCCTCTAGTCCATCTTCCTGAATTCCATTCAACAGAAATTTTTCTACAATGCGACTTGATCATGAAATCACTGCATTATTCTTGATTATATGTTGCCATTGCATAACGGGAATGAACCAGGAGATCAGAAGCTCAAAAATCAGTGCATTCTTTTTCTGTTTTGAACATCATTATCAGAGAAATGAAAAAACCCTAACTACATGGAAATCCAGGAAATGTATAGGCAAAGAAACTCAAAATTCCTTTCCTCCCCTCCACATTCCACATGACTCCCCACACCTCAGTGTATTAAGTAAGTAAGCTTTACTTGTTTCAGTCTGCAAAATTCAGTGTATCGTTTGAAGGGGGAGGGATGGCAGGTATCTTGGTTTGTAAGTGCCTTGCTGACTGGTTTCTTCGGATGACTGCTCTTACTCCTGTGTATAGTGTCAAGTTACACCACAGTTGTGGCATGTACCACATAACATGGTACACACATCCCTGCATCTTCTGGGCTCTGTCTGCCTTGCCTCCTGCCACTTTGGTCCCTCTCTACTGCCCCACACCCTTGGCTCTTACCATAGTGAACTTACTTGAGCTACAGCAAAGCTGTGCTCTCCAATAATGTCGTCACTAGCCACTTGTAACCTTTAAATTGAGTAGAATCAAATGAAATTAAAATTTCAGTTCCTAAATCACACTAGTCTTATGTTAGATACTTAATGGTCACTAGAGGCTGGTGGCTACCCTACCGGATGGCACAGATTTTAGAACACTTTCATGACCTTATAAAATTAAGCTGGGCAGGAATGCTATGAAGATTAGTGCCCTCCCTTGTCTTTGGTCCTTCTCACAAGTGAGAAAGTTACTAAGTAACTGAGTAATCTAATTTTATTAAGCACTGCTTACTTACTTAATTCCAAATTCCCATTCTAGTTTCGTATGCCGGGGTTCCTTCCTCTGGGGCTGTGTGCCTGGGTACCTTCTCCTCTCCCTTCCCAACTTACCTGCCTTGATTTGGTTCATTTTCTATGCCATTCTTTAAATGTAGGGCTTCCCTTAGCATAGCATTTTATTACATATGTTCTATGGGTGTATCTATTTGTCTCTTTCTTGTAGATTCTATACCTGTGTTTCTTGCTCAGTCTTCTGTTTGGGGCATATGGCTTAGTGCCTGGCACTTTGCAAGGATTCCATAAATTTTGGATTAATTAATGGATTGATTAAAATGTTTATTTTATTTGAAATAGACACGCACCCACAGTAGAACAAATGCATTTATAATTTTCCATGAATTGACTTACATTATAAAATTAGAAATTAATCTTCTTAGAAATTAGCTTTAGGAAAATTACTCTGAAAGATTTGTTAGTTATATTAAAAATACTTAAGCCTGAGGTACCTAGGTGGCTCAGTCAGTTAAGCTTCTGACTCTTGATTTTGGCTCAGGTGCTGATCTCTGGGTTGTAATCTCGGGATCATGGAATCCAGCCCCATGTAGGGCTCTGGTCTGGGTGTGGAGCCTGCTTAAGATTTTCTCTGTCCCTCTCCCTCTGCCCCTTCTCTTCCCCCCCCCCACCCCCACTCATGCACGCACACACACTCTCTTCCTCTCAAAAACAAAACAACTTAACCCTGTACCATACAATGGTGATGATGTGATGATGGTGGTGATAGTCATATGAGGAGCCCATTTTTTAATATAATTAGAACAAATCAACTGTTCTCATTATTCTATGTTGCCTTCTAACCCTTGACCACATGAATACATAATTTTACAGTTGCCTCTATAGCTAGAATAGTTTTTTAGTTTTAACATTAATATTTCAACATAAGTTTACAACATGAACAGAGTACTTTTAATGGCTGCACAGTATTCTATCCAGTAATGACAATATAATTTACTTTGAAATTCCATTATTATTTTTTGGACAATTAGACTGTTTTCAGTGTTTTCTATTTTTAAAGGCAGTGCATTTAATATTTTCATGTAAGTAGTTTTTCTTATTGAGAGAAATATTTTGCCTTAGACTAAGTTGCTTAAGTTTAAAAACCTGTGGCATTTATGGTATTTGAAACATTTTACCAAATATTTCCCCATGAGCTGGGGTCATGTCATAATTTTAGATTCTTTTGTTAATTTAACAGATACAAAATGGACAGAAAAGATTTTAAAGTTGAAATATGGTGGGGAATATTTTTTTTATTGGAACATTATGATGTTCTTTTAGATAACTACTAATATTTTGAGAAAGAAGTTAGTTCAAAGAAGAAAAAAATGCCATTCATTTTACTCAGTTCTTTAAACAAAGTCATGAACCTCTCCTGCACCAAAGTTAATATCACTTTTATAAACTGGAGTTCTTAGGTGTTCCAACTCAAGAGGGTAAAGGTGTGACTTCCATGTCACATTACTATGTGGAAGAGGATCTGGTGAGCTCAAGAACACAAATGAAGCATGTATTCACAGTTTAGCTTTGATGGAAGCAGTAGACTTTTTTTTTTCCTCCCTAGGGGCATTTTGTGTTATGTTTTATTTTAAAATATGACAACTAGTAATGCACAGATATTGAAATCCTCCCACATACATTCTCTTCTACCTCTTTCCCATATTGGTTCTTTTTTATTGTTATCTCTTTTTGTTTGGTTGATTAATTGCCTTGATTAACCTATTTGTGGTTCAGGATGTTAGTTCTCTGCCTATAGCAACAATGATAATGTAAAAATAGCAATAATGATACCTAATTTAAAAAAAATTAAAGTTTTTATTTATTTGTTTGAGAGAAAGAGAGAACGTGAGCAAGCACATGATTGAGGGGAGGGGCAAAGGGAGAAGCAGACTCCTCCTGAGGAGGGAGCTCAGTGCAAGCCTCTGATCCCAGGACCCTGGGATCATGACCTGAGCTGAAGGCAGATGCTTAGATGACTGAGCCACCCGGCATCCCTGAAACCTAATTTTAAGTGCTTTGCTGATGTTAACTCTTTTACTCTTCCAAACAACGCTATCATATAGGTACTCTTTCTATCTCCATTTCAAAGAATGGAAAACTAAGTCATAGGGTAGTTAAAGTGACTTGTCCAAAATTATACTAGTGTTTAAGTCTGGGCAATCTGGTTATTTGACCTTCCTTCTCTAAATTTGTGTGCTGTGCAAAATGAGTCAAGTATTATTGTTGTTGTTTTAATATTTCAGTTAGTTACATGTGAAATTCATTTTTTGACGACAAAATGTATGAAAGATATTCTTAAATACTTACTTGTAATTGTACTTTGACAATCTTTTCAAAATCCCCTCAAAATCTAAGTTTGGAAGGCACAAATGTGAAATGGCTTGAGAATCAGTGTGGATTTACTCCAAATAAATCATACAAAATCATTCTCCTTTTATGTTTATGACTGGTACACTGAAGGGTTGCTTTGTTTATTTATTTGTAAATTTACTTATTATAGAGAAAGAGAGAGTGGGAGGAAAGGCAGAGGGAGAGAATCTTCAAGTAGACTCCCTGCTGAGTGTGGAGCCCTATGCAGGGCTCTATCTCAGGACCCATAAGATCACAACCCAAGTGGAACCTGGACTCAGACACAGAACCAACGGAGCCACTCAGGGGCCCCTGGAGTATTGCTTTAGGACAGGACAGCTGTCATTCAGCGAGATGCAGGGCAGAAATTTTAATGACATCCTTGTGGAAAATAGGGATAATAATGAGTAATTTCAGTGAAATTGTAGTCATTGGCTCTCTTACATGCTTCATCATTCTCCTGAAACTGGAGGCACAATAGGTTAAATATTTTGGAGTGGAGTTAGCCCATCTGGGTTCAGATTTTGGCTTTCCACAGCAAATTTAGTCTTTGATTAAATTTCTTAGCTTCTCCAAGCCTCAGGTTCTTGATCTCTGCTATAGAGATGCTGATGTGTGATATCTACCTGCTACAATTGCTGTTAAGTATTCAAATGGGCTAATGTATGTACATTGTATGCATAGTATATCCATACAGTGTTATACAATTTGTGGTATAAAATTCAGCAATAAAAATTAACGGACTATTAATATATCCTGTAACATAGATGTACCTTATTGAGGTACACATAAGCATTGAGATGGACTTCAAAAATATTTTGCTAAACAAAAGGACTCAAATGCATTGTATGCTTCCATTTATATGATTTGGGAAGGCAAGACCAATAGAGAGACACAGAAAGTAGATTAGTGGTTGCCTGGGACTGGAGTTGGGCATGAGGACTGATTAAAAATGGGCACAAATGACCTCTTTGGAGTAATAGAAATAATCTAAAGTTAGACTGTGGAAATGATTGTGTAGTATAAAGTATATTAAATAAAATAATGAATTATACAGTTAAAACAGGTGAATTTTATGCTGTTTAAATTATACCTCAATAAACTTTAAAAAAGAAACCTAAAAATAATATTTAGCATAGTCAATCATTATTAGGGTCTTTTGTTATTTTTATTAGTTTTTAGTATCCACCCCTGATTCTTTATTATCCACATTACTTAAAATGAGAAATTTCAGGGATATGTCATAGGGCTGGGCTTCATCAACATGTTATCAAGTTTTTGGATGAAGACACACTTTCAAATTTGTGAGTGGCACAGCTGGGAGGGATAAGTAATAGAATAGAACCCAGAACCAAGATTTGAAATTGTTTTGACAGCCTGAAATGCTGAGCTGTACCAATAAGATGAAATGTAACAACAACAACAAAAAATTGTAAAGTCTGGCACAAGTTGGCTTTCTTATGCAGGCAAAAAGATAGGAGGAGCTGACTTCTAAAATGGTTATTACTCTTATAAAAAATGTGATTGCCTGTAAGTAAGGAATTCCCAGAAAATTGCACAGGTGATTCAGGCCAAAATGGAGATATCACATATAAATAATACATTATATTTTAGTAGATGCTGGAGGAGTACCCATCTGGATATTCCATGCTTTATGTTCACATCATGATGATAGTAATAATTATTATTTATAATGATATTATTTGTAATGGTAAAATTCAGGACTTATGATATTATAATATCTGTGATAAGTACCTTATATACATTATCCCATTTAATACTTATAACAACTCCACAAACAAAAGAGTATTTTTTATCCTATTTTACACATGCAGGTCTGAGTCTTAGCCTTGGTTAAATAGCTAGTGAGTGGTAGTTCCTGTTGGGAAGCAGTCAGAATTCAGGACCCATATTTTCAACACTTAAGCTCTATGATCTACCTTTAGAATTCCTTATAAATAAAATATAGGTTTTTTTTTTTTTTAAAGATTTTATTTGACAGGGAGAAACACAGCTAAAGAGGGAACACAAGCAGAGGGAATGGTAGAGGGAGAAGCAGGCTCCCTGCTGAGCAAACAGCCCGATGTGGGGCTCGATCCCAAGACCCTGGAATCATGACCTGAGCCAAAGGCAGACGCTTAATGACTGAGCC
This sequence comes from Procyon lotor, assembly GCA_028646535.1. Lineage (NCBI taxonomy): Eukaryota > Metazoa > Chordata > Mammalia > Carnivora > Procyonidae > Procyon > Procyon lotor. The sequence continues at coordinate 35,781,901 of CM053603.1, forward strand.
ATCCAGGCGCCCCTAAAATATAGTTCTTGAACCTCTAGTAAAGTAAAAATGCAAAAACAAAGAGATACTCAGCACATGCCTTTTGGGGGAGGAATCACTGATGGTTTAACCAATACCAGGATTGGTTTATTTTAGCTCTAATCCTTTGGGAGGTACTAATTTCCATCACTGTGTTCTAAACCATGCTCCATCTAATGAGCTGTGTGAAAATGCTGAGGTATCAGGGGCTCTGGCCATTCGAGCAAGAAGGCAGTAAACTCAGTACGAACAGCTGCTTAATAATAGGCTATTAGTAGGCCAGAAAACAAACAGGAGATTTTGCTGAAACATATAATCTATTTTTAAATTACTTGGAAATAATCACTTGGGCATTGATATGGAAGAGAATTATCAAGAGTCGGATGTTTTATAGAAAATACTCTACCTTGAAGTCTATTTTTGAATATTGTTTCCTATCTTATGTTGAGTAATCTGAAGAGGGAGAAAAAAGTCACTATGTGTTTATGAAAAATATAATAGATAATGCATTTATTTGAAACCCTTTCATTTTAAAAAAGAAGGAAAATGCATTGACACAAAGTCGGACAAGTATGTAATTGATGTTTTCTTATTTTAGAGGGTCATACACACAGGAGACCTAAGATCTAAGTTAGTCTGAGGTGCAGTGTGGATGGATCTGAGGATAGGGGTTAGAAGTCTGCCTGCTAGCTCTCTTACACAGTGTGTGCATGTCATAAAAGTAGCTCTCAAATTAATTTTTAAAAATAGTGAATGAAAAATGTAAGTTCCCTGATAGGTATCTTTTCTTAGTTCTTGGTTCTATTTAAGCATTAATTGTTACTGGGGTGCCTGGGTGGCTCAGTGGATTAAAGCCTCTGCCTTCGGGTCAGGTCATAATCTCAGGGTCCTGGGATCGAGCCCCGCATCAGGCTCTCTGCTCAGCGGGGAGCCTGCTTCCCCCTCTTTCTCTGCCTCCCTCTGTGCCTACTTGTGATATCTCCCTCTATCAAATAAATAAATAAAATCTTTAAAAGAAAAAAACATTGTTACTAAATAGATTCTTTGTTACAGCTTTATCAATAGGCTTTATTATTTTTTTCAACCATACTAATAAGGGAAGCTTATGTTTATTGTACATAAGATGTTCAAGATGTTCCCTCCTTCTCCTGAAGGACTTAAGTTTTCATTCATCCTTTCCATTTTCCTGATAGTTTGGCAACAGTCTCTGGCTAGAAAGCCCCAATCATTTTAGAAGCTGTTCCTCTGGAATTACTTTGTCTCTTCTTTTAAATATCCAAAATGAACAAAGATTTCCTTTTCCTTCTGGAGAAGATTAAAACTAATACAGTAGTCCTCGCTTCTCCACAGTTGCCCTTCATGTGGCTTCAATTACTCCAATCACTCAGCTAATGATCCTTGCTTGACTGTCATGAGAAGGTCAGTACTGGCTGATGGCACGTCACAGGACCTGCCTCATTGACCTCACTTCATCTCATCACATAGGCATTTTATCATCTCACATCATCACAGATAGAAAGGTGAGTTCAGTACAACAAGATACCTTGAGATAGAGAGACCACATTCACATAACTTCTATTACCGTATACTGTTGTAACTGTTCCAGTTTATTATTAGTTACTGCTATTAATCTCTTACTGTGCTTAACTTATAAATTAACTTTATCATAGGCATGTATGTGTAGGAAATATCATAGTATACGTAGGTTTCAGGTATGTGCTAGAGGTCTCGGGATGTATCCCATGTAGATGCGGCTGGGGTGGGGGAGGGGACTATTATATCCAAATAACTTTACCTCCTGTAGTCATTTCCTTTACCTTTTTATCTTTATGACCCAGAAAACAAGTTACATTTAAACCTTCCCCCATTAAATTCTGCAAGTAGACATTTAAAAAATTAAGTTGGCTAGTTTCTATTAACAGCTGCTAATTCTAGGTAAAACCCAATGTATGCTTGCACACAGGATTTTAACTTCCATCATGTGTTTACAGAAATCCTTTAGCGCCTGAGCAGTGTTTTCAGTTCTTATTGAATTATAAGGAACTAGTAGCTTTTCCTGAGCAGTCGGTCACATAATGGTCGTGGATAATTTGCGTTTGGATCAGTTTTCTTAAGATCTAATGGATGTTCGTAGAATGGGGAAATGGAATTTCTAAAAGTCTGCCATCAGTTGTATAAGAATTGATGATTGCAGTTATCAATGCTCAGATTATTGCGTCTAAATTCTTAGGCTATCAAAGAACAGCATATTTGAAGTGACTACTATCGAGGTAGTTATCTGAGGGTAAATATTTAACAAAATCCTTTTTCCTTTGACATTCGAATTTCACCTTTCATTACTCCAATTCTGTTAACCTGCTAAACTGATAAGACAGTAAGTACAATTCTATTGCTAGATAAGATTGTTTTTTGCAAAAGTAACTTATGATTTGTAAATTGTATTTGCATTAAGAGGAGGTATAAATGGTCAGTGAGTATTAGGTGGGGATGTAATGCTTTGGGCTTCCCTGGAATGCAGTGACTCTTAAAACTGTGTGTCCCTTGTGGAGACCCTGGAATCTATTTCTATGGCATTGTTAAAAGAGATGCTGGCTCTTCTGGGACATGAAGCTTTTAGACCAGGATGACTCCAGCACTTGTCCAATGTGACTCTTGCCTTCTTTCACCTCACTGGTCCTCATGCCTCCTTACACCTCCTGGGGAGGAGGTGGGTCCTGGAAGGCGCTTTGTGAACTGCTGCAAGGGCATTCACAAGAAGGGGCTCCTGCGTGGCTCAGTTAGTAAGCATTTGCCTCCGGCTTGGGTCATCATCTCAGGGTCCTGGGATGAGCCCTGCATCTGGCTCCCTGCTCGGTGGGGAGTCTGCTTCTCCCTCTACCCTCTACCCCTCAATCTCTCTCTCTCTCTCTCTCTGTTTCCGTCTCTCTCTCTCTCTCTCTCTCAAATAAATAAAATCTTAAAAAAAAAAAAAAAAAGTACCTTACAAAAAGTTACCACTACTGCCCTACTGGCTAGCTGTATTTCTGAACTATATTCTTCTGTATAGCCTGGTGTCACATGTGGCCTATAAGACTGGAGTCTTATAAGTCTAATGTCCATTTGAATTTAGGAGAAACCTCTGCTAAGTATTAAACATCTGAATAGAATATTAAGATCAAATGAAGGGGGGGGCGCCTGGGTGGCTCAGTCATTAAGCGTCTGCCTTCGGCTCAGGTCATGATCCCAGGGTCCTGGGATCGAGCCCCGCATTGGGCTCCCTGCTCTGCAGGAAGCTTGTTTCTCCCGCTACCACTCCCTCTGCTTGTGTTCCCTCTCTCGCTGTGTTTCTCGCTGTCAAATAAATAAAAATCTTTAAAAAAAAAAAATCAAATGAGGGAAAAGTTTGGATTTTGGGGTGATTTGATATAATGTAAAAAGCAATTGTACACCTTGCTAATTAGAGTTACTAGTACAGTGAGCACAGAATCTAACTCAATTTTTGTGGTTTTATACTCCAAATCAGTGTTGGATGCATTAATTTATGAAGCACCAAAATCCCAACTTAAAAACTGAAAATTTATACCTGATAGTCACGTGCTTTGTCTGAGTACAAATTTGGGTTACTGTTTTGTCGCCGTTTTCATATTATTTTGTCAAAATAACATTTTCATTTGGGTGCAGTTGTAAAGGAATGGATTAGCCTTGATTTTTGGTCACTGGTTTAAGACTTTGACAGATTAACCATCTTACCATAGTGGGTAAAAATTAATCATTTGGAAGGTTTTGCAGAACTTAAAGCTAGGGGCCTTTTCTTTTCTCCAAGCTGTTTTTCGTGAAATCCCAAGATTATATAAAATGACATTTAAAGATTGTTTTGTTTGTTTTTATCTTAAAAATTAAGGTGTGAGTTCATTTCTTCAGATAAATCAGATACAAATGTGTAGACTAGTTGAAATCATGGACACCAAATGCTTATTTTCTTCCCATTTTCGTCTCTAGCAGCTTTGGAATGCTGAGGATCTACAGAACACAGTTCGTAAAAACACTGCTTTATGCAATTATATAATTATTGGGGTTCCAGCTGGTGTGTTTTGTTGGTAAAATGTCTAACCTAAAAATAGTTTTAGTTTATATAAGCATATCATTTCTGAACCTGATTCCTTTCTTAGCTTATTTGTGAGTCAGCTTATTTTTTCACTCCAGTGCACTAACTTTTATAGGAATTGCCATTTCTTGGTGGGAGAGGGGGATGCTGTATAACCTTACCTAGTGGCTAACCTGGGTGGCTCAGTCGGATAAGCACCTACCATTGGCTCATGTCATGATCCCAGGGTCCTGGAATCGAGTCCCGCATTGGGTTCCCTGCTCAGCAGGGAGTCTGCTGCTCCCTCTGCTTGTGCTAGTGCTCTCTCTCTTTCTTCCTCTCTCTTTCTGACAAATTAATAAATAAAATCTTTAAAAATAAAAACCTAAAAATTAACAAGAAGGAAAGTCATATATTTGTACAGCAGTTTACCTTTTCTCTCCCTTCCTCCCTCCCATCCATCCATCTATCCATCTACTCTGCAACAGTTATTTGTGCCAGAGGATTTAGAGATGAAAATACATAATCCTCATGTTTAAGAAGCTCACACTCAATTTTATTGTCCTAGGATAATATCAGCGTTTTTGGTTACTCTTTACCGTGGATGATTTCCTTCAAACTCAAGTGAAATGTGTATCTGTGTATATTCATAATGCACATACATATAAACACTTGAAAATGTGTTAGCATTTGATGAACATTTACCTTTTTTCCCCATACGGTAGACTGTGTGACTCCAAGAAAGTTTAAAAGCCTTTGGCGGGATGTTGCATTGATTATGATCTCTCTTCTCCTGTATCTTCATAATTTTAAAAATATATGAGAAACTCTCTTTTATACTCTCCTTTCAGTTTCTAATCTACTATGAGATTTGCCCCATACAGAGTTGGAAAGAAGTAGTATCAGCATTTGGCAGCAAAATAATTTTTGCAAAAACAGGTGACATGTAGCAGTAGGTTTTATTTGTCCACAAAAATAAATTTATAGAGTTAAGTTATGACTCAGTGGATTTTAAGACTGCACATACATAGAAGGTAGGTTTAGCAAACCTGTGGTTCAGCCCTAGATGAAAAACACTTATGTTTTCTCCTCTTGTTTGTATGTACCCTGCCAGTTAACATCCCCATAGCAATTAAACTATCTGTAATTATCCCTAATACAGATTTATTTCCTTGGGCATTAGCCACACTGCATGTTCTACAATTACTTACCCTTTAAGCTCAACTATTGATAGTTATCTACAGTAACTGTATCTGTAACAGATACAGAGGCTTAACAGTTAACAATATAAGTTCATGCTTGCTAGGAAAATGTATAAAACAAGTCTTAAAAAACATAAAGATAAAACAAGTCTGAACATTTAGAGCTTGGGTAGTGGCATTCAATGTCAGTGCCTCCCTTTCTCATTGCATTAGTGCATTACCAGTCCCTTCAACTGAAATGAATGCTTACAAGTGAGAAGAGCAACTAGCATAATGTTATTTAAATTGAATGTAGACTCCATTTTTAATAATAGATAGTCTGGAATCATAGATAAAAAGGAATGATAAATAATACAATAGAACCCAAATCATTCATCTTTGCATCGTTCTACAGAGACATGCTTATTTCCATCAGATATTTTCCTGGCATCAAGCCTTGCTTTGTTTTTGCAATTTTTTTTTCTGTGAGTTTTTATGTTGAAATATTTTCCACATTAGTATGTATTGACTCATTTTATTTCTGGCGAAATATTGAAATAGCTCAGTTTAACGGATCATTGGGGAGCTTTTGCCAATCTTGAGAGGATAAGAAACTTGTTGAAAATTATTTTTGCCCTCTCAACAAAAGACATTAGATGTTTAAGCATTCTAGAATTATCATATTGAATCTAATAAAAGTCACCATAGTGATTAAGGCTCTTCCCAGATCCCACCAATATTTGAGTACCGAATAAAACAGAGAATTTACATTATTCTCCTAATTTTCCTTACTTAAATGAAATTGAGGGGGTGGTGCTAAAGAAAGGAAGCCCACACCCTCACTGCCACTGTTTATTTTCCCATCCCCTTAGGCTAGACCCTGTGTTCCCTGCTGGCTGAATGTTCCCATTTAGCTGAAATGAAGAGAAACAGGAGTTATTTCTTCATTTCCAACACACCGTGTTCTGAGGAATGTAGCAAATTTAAAGACGAACATCTTCTGTCCAGTGTAGGGAACCTTATACACTAATTTTAGAACTTCTGCACTCCAGAACAATGCCAATTACATCGGTCACTCTTAAGAGTGCCTTTTCTACATGTTGCTAAGTTTTAAAGATCCTGATGTAGGGTGTAATGTTTTCTGCCTAGAATAATCATATGTTCTGGTGTTTAGGAAAATTATGGATATTAATGGTTTTTTTTCCCTTCCAGTCTTCCATACTCATTTTCTTCATTTTCTCTAAGGAAAATGGGGAAATAATCTCTAAGGAACAAGGAGCACTCTGAGGAATATATTGGTTCCATCCATCTTTATGCTCTATACTCCTTACCAGATGCTTCCATCCATCTTTATGCTCTATACTCCTTACCAGATGCTTCCATCTTGCTTATTTGACCTTTATTGTAAAAAGAGTGTGTGTGTGTGTGTGTGTGTGTGTAAAATATACAGTGTGTTCTGCTGTTACATGTGTCTATAAACACCAATAACCACATAGGGAAATGATATGTAGGGAAATGTGTAAGTCATAAGTGATCATATGATATTTTCGTAAGCAAAGGTTGCTGAAATAGTAGGATTAAATTATGATCTTCACCAGGAAAGGAAAAAGCTCTCAGCTAATAGCTGCATAGACAAGAGCATTCTCAACTCTATTTACAGGAAAGACAAGAAAAAAGACAAAAAAAAAAAGCCTAAACTTCTGCACCAGGGACTTTTTCCCTAGAAAGACACACTCCTATCTGAAGGGAACTTTCTTCTTATGTTAGGCAGCACTTCTTCTTCCTGGGCCCACATTAGTAGAGGTCCTACACACCCAAACCCTGTTGCCGTCTGCATTGTCTCAGTGCAAGAAACCCTCATGCCCTCTCTCATGTTTTTGTCTATTCTTCATTACCACCTAGGCACTTTCCAACTATGCTCAGTTGCCTGCCTAGGTTATCCAACACAATTTCTGAGGAAGGCACCAATAATGGTTTTTGTCAGTGTGCTGGTTATAAAGTTCCATGGGTTTTTAATAGTGATCCACTTCAAGTTTGTTTTCCCTTAAGCCGTATCTTTAGTGAACCAATTAAAAAAGGCGTTTAAGGGTAGAGAGTGTCTAATATTAACTCGTTTACCCTCTATGCCACATAGTACATGGCAGGTGCTGAGAAAACATGTTCAGAAAACAACTTACTGTGGTATGAACAAATCCACCCCACTTGTATGCATTCACATATCATTAAAAATAAAATTAGCTTTAAAAATTAAAGAACCAAGTTAGTAAAGGGTAACAGAGTAAGAAATCTCTACACTAGCTCTATACTCCTTACCAGATGCTTTACTCACCAGTGGGTCAACCAATGAAATGGAAAGAAAAAAAATACAAATGCATACATGTATAGTGAAGTGTCAACCATTGTTGAATATAGATGGTGGGTATATTGGTAATTATGATCACTTTTCTAAAATCAAATTTTGTGAATGTAAGCACTTTCATGGTAAAATACTAGGAGGAAACAGATGATGTTGCTTTTGTCTAATAAGAGCAATAGCATTACTAATATTTATAGACTTTCATAGGCTTTAAAATTTCATTTCTAAACTTTGTTTCATTTAGTTTGAACTATGTCATCTAATGCATTCTTTTCAGGTGTGTTTAAAATCTCTCCAACTATAGTTTTAGTATATATAATCTTGGATATTCAGCATGATGGGAGTGCCCCAAAAGGTGTCTGTATTACCATAGTCAAATCCTTTTGATGGGAATAGACTTTCACTCTGTCTTAGAGAATTTTCCATCATGAAGAAGACTACTATCATGGTTTTATTGCACTCTGGTTTGTATGTTGTCTCACAAATCTATACTGTAGACTTCTCTAACAAGGATTATTTTTAAGTCTTCCATACCTTATTTCCTACCTGTGAATTAGAAAATGTGGCGATTTAGGCTGTATTACATTGTTTTGGTTTTCAGTGGTTTTTTTGGGTTTTCTTTTTTTTTTAAAGAAAATCTCTAGGCACCCTTCTAAATTTATTCAACAATCACTGGCTTGAAAATTCTCCTGAAAGAAGGAAATGTTGCCTTTTGGGTTCTTAGCACAGTGCCTTGCCTATATGGGTGCTCAATAAATTCTGTTGGAACTTAATGAAAGAGGTGGTTCTTATACTTTGCATGTTTTCTATACTCTTTTACTATAATATCTTTTTCTGGTATTTGTGAATCCTGCCTTCTAAATATGTCCCAAATTTCAGAAAGATTATAGGTTAGGGTACTGAGTCAGGTGGCTGGGCTTTGTCATGGAGGCTTATCTCACATCTGCAGAGGCGCTTTTGAAGACACTGGAGCAGAGATGTCATAACCCATTGAGATTGGTGTGGGGGAGATCTTGTCCAGTGCTCCAGGTTGACAGAGCGAGAGACCAGATTCTGTTCTAGGTATGTTGCTTTAGAGATCACAGACCTGGGATCAGCCATTCTTTTCCATTCCATTTTCCTGTATTTGACAGATAGGTGACCATATTGTTATTGATGGATATTTTTTTCTTTTTGGTGAAATAATTAAAAAGAAAAGTCAGCCATTTGGCTCATGATTAAATTTTCTACTTAGTTTTCAGTTTAATTCCTTTTTATGACACTCTGGGCCCTTCCATTTAAGAAACTGCAATAAATGAAAGAGAAGAACAATGAAGCAGATAAATGTGGATTAGTTGCCTTCTTTGGTAGAGCTCAGAAAGAACGATGTACTTTTACCCTAATTAACAAATCTGAAGTATGGTGGCAGTTTATAGTTCAAACAGGATTGTGTATAGTCTTCTAATTCTATCAGGTTTTATAGGAAGATGGCACAAAGACTTTATTGTTATATTTTTACATAGATTTAATTCTGTAAACATAAAAAAATTGATTATCCTGGAGGCATTAGGTGCTGTTTTTTACTGATTGAATGTTTTACTTGCATAAATGATAGGTTTTATAAACAGCTGCACATTTTAATGTTAGAAACTTAGAGTTCTTAGATTATGAGCATAAATGTTTCATTTTGATAGTGAATTTCTCTTCCCCACCCCAAATACCAAGAGGATAATATACAGAGTATCTTTCTCTTGGTACCAGGATGATAAAGTTGCTATCTATACTCAACTCCCAAGAAAAATTCTTTCTTATTCTTTATTTCTTCTTTTAGCGAATGTCTGTTCTAATATAATCCAATCAGTGGAGCTATTCTACTATCCTTACAGAGAGCAAGTTACACTATTTTCAGATGTGGGGCTGGTTAACATAGCAGAAAATTTCATTGCTCAGGACATAATGTGATGAGGTAACATTCATTGATTTTAGCTCTTCTAAGACCTCAATGGCTGCAGGCTACCTGAGGGGCACTCTGATACCCAATTTCTGTTATTTTACAAATCAGGAAACCCAAACCACGCACAGATCTAGTTGATGTTTTCTCATAAACCAGAAATCCCATCTTCAGAATTCTCATTCAGTGATTTCTACCATCACAATTTTATTGTTGCCTTGAGTATTTAATGTTGGGTAGTGATTATGAGAGGGACTGATGTTGTCAATCATATCCATTCTTCCTTTGTTCTTTAATAACAGAACTCTGGTATTATCTAGGGCATCAGTGTATCTAGATAAAATACTGTAATTGCTAGTATGTTTACAACTAATATGACCATGTAACTAAGCTTTATCTAATGTAACATAAGCAGAAATATTTGGAGGGACTTCTCAGAAGTCTTTTCCATGGGAGCTGATGTAGTTAGAAATTGTGCTTTCCAGTTCTCCACTCTACTTCCTTCTTTCCGCTGCTGGGAATGCAGACTTGATGGCTGGAGCTCTAGAAGCTATCATGGATCAAGAGATGATCTTGATTAATGTAATGCTAGAACAGTGGGGCAGGGAGGGAGGAAATGAGAAAAGAAACCTAGATTATTTTTCCCCCCAAATATGTTTATTTTTTTAATGTTACAAGATTTATTGTTCATGCACCATATCCAGTACAACCTAGATTCTTAACTGATAATTGTGGAACTACTATACCAGCCCTACATTGCTTACTAGGATTTTCTTTTTCCCTTGTGAGTAAGAAATGAACTTCTTTGTATTTTGAGTTATTATCATTTTGATTTTTCTCTCAAATGTAGTTGAACCAGTTTGAATAGAGGAAAGTTTCAAATGAATGATAAAAATGAAGAATTTCAGCAGCTTAAGGAGTCACTATAATTAGCACTGGCATAATCCCAGAAAATCCCAAGGAAATTCATAATATTGGAAGAGTTACTTGATTTCTCTATATCTCATCTAATTTGAAAAATAGGGGCAATGATATAGCTCTTACTACTACTCATATTGTAATAATGTAAAAGGTCTTGAATAAATGTAAGATACTATTTATATGCAGTATATTATTTATTAAAAATATTCTCTTGATCTAAAGTAGAATTTTTTAACTGAAAGTCTGTAAGTTCCTTGATATTTTATAAAAAATTATAATTGTGCATACAAATGTTTTTCAGAGAGATAGCTCTTTAAGTCCCAATGAAATGAAGATATCAGAGACCGTGTCCAGAATGGGAAGGTGATACTTACTTAGAGGGGGAACTCTTTTCTTGTGGAGCAGCTAAAATAGAAGATTGTCTTAAATCTTTTCTTCAACATCATAGTCAACATTTAATAACAATCTCTGAATGTCTAAAATTGACAGATATTTCAAGTTCTCATTTCAAACACCACTTCTTTCCCAAAGCATTTTTTAAAGTGTCAAGTAGGAAATAATCTTTTCCATTTCTCAATTCCCAAAGGACTTTAATAAATACTCTCTTAAAATACTTATCTATATGATTACACTTCTCTATGGGTCCTCAAATTCCTAGAAAACAAGTATCAAGTCTAGACCTGCATTAAATCCCAGCCACTTAGACATATGAGTTACTCAATAAATTCTTTTTTTTTCAATAAATTCTTAATAAATAAATAAATCCCTGAAAACATTTGCTTATTTTAGCATTGCATACAGTATATTTTTTTACATAACCCTAGTCTAAAGAGTAGCAAACTTCAATCTCTAAAGTAATTTTGATATAAGGGCTTCCAACCTGATCCTGAGTTCACGTTCATTAGAACATGGCACAGAGAGAAAGTAAATGGTAATCCACAATACACGGCTAAAATGTGAATCTTGTCACTTGTCTTCTGTCCCTAACCATCCAGAAGACAATGGCAGTTAAATTTGTGCATGGGCTTGCCCAAAAAAGTTAGATTTTAAAAGGTATAAGCAATTTCTATTTAGGAGATACCTGTTCTTACCACACTATACTTCCTGTGTAGTAGTTATAAAAGAAAGAAAAGTTAATCGAATGTTTCCTTTAGATACAAACTCAGCTTTGTAATGTCATCCAAAAATATATCAGCAGTGCAAAATTCTACCAGTAGGAAGCCCTTTATTATTGATTGCATCATATATGCTTATATAAAATTTTAGTTTAATTAAACTTGTTTGCTTTTAATCAGCTCATTTCATTTTTACTGAGATATTGTAAATTCTTAGATATTCCAGGAAAAACCTATCTGGAGATTTTAGAAGGCTTAGGAACAATGCCCTATTTCCCTGCAAAATTTAGAATCAATTCGTATACATACTTAGCAATCACACTAATAGAGATAAAAATACAATACTTATTACTGATAAAGGGAAAATATAGCATAGATTTATTGAAATAGTGGCAGTAATTCACTGCTGAATTAAACAGATTTATCCATCCAGTTACTTGGACACCTGGGCAACTGTTGTTTCCAAAGGACAGGTTCTTTGTTGCATGGTCAGAAAGCAGAACAGAAGGCACCCTTTCAGAAGTATGGGTTTCTGAAGAAAGAATAGAAGGAGGAAATGAGGTGTTTATGTCCCATTTCTTTTTCCATAGTCATGGGGAAAATTCCAAGAGTATTATTCTACCACTATTCCTCCAAAGAGGAACATGGGTAATAAATGCTTCCTTTTTTTTTTTTTTTACAGAAAATTTATTTCTTTAAATTTTGTAGTACTTCTTTACTACTATTTGATGTCATCATTTTTGTATCACCAGTAATCCAAAAACTTTAATGGACTGTCATCTTCCCTTAATGAATCACACCTAAAATTCTTAACTTGATATCTCAGATCCCTCTGAACTAGTTCCAGAGTACCTAAAATCTACACCCTATTGTTTGTATTCTCATAGCATTTACACCTTCAAATGATTTAGTTCATCATTATGTCTGCAAAATCCACTTTGGTACATTTTCATAAACACTGTCAGTGGTTCTTATATTGACACATCTAACGAACAATTTAGTGCCCTTTGTTCATGAGTGTACACATATAGAAACCTAAACCACATTGAAGGGATTTGGGAGTTGGAGTGATTTTATTCTGATAAGGTGCTGGTGAATATTATATCCCAGCACTATGGCATATAAACATTTCACATGTTTCCTATTAATGTTGCTTTTAATGGTAACTTATTTAATACCATTTTTCTGATCTCACCAACTATGTTGAATAATGAAGTGCCAAATTCTGTTATTCTCTGCCTTGTGAATCTTATTTCTTATAGTGCACTAACAGAATCTATAATTATTGAATTTTCCTGTTGATTACTTATCTGTTGTCTTTCTCCTTCCCCAGGATGTAAACTCTATAATTGTTGGCATCTGTTTGTCTGGCTTACCAGCACTCAATCTTCTCATTTACTTACTTTCCTACTGGTTCTCTCTCCCTCTTTCCATGTCTCCATGCTACCAATAATCAGTTGTTCTTTAAAGTAGAAATAGATGAAATAATATTCTATTCTATTGAATATAAATATTCTATTTGAATATATTAAGTAATATTGGTAAAAATTTGTTTATATAATGAAATATGAAGACAAGGCATTAAATATTACTATATTTATATATAATATATATTATAAATATATATATTTTTATATATTATTGCAAATATATATGTTTACTACATGGAACTTGATAGATGCTTAGGAAATATTGCATTTGTGGCAACATATTAGTTAATAACAGGAAAGCAATTTTTGGGTTTATGGTAATTGTAGTTTTGTTGTTTTAGAGATTATCAAAATGTTTTCCACAGTGACTGTATCATTTTTATATCCCTGTCAGCAATGTATGAGTCATTTATTTTCTCTACATTCTCCCTAGCATTTAATGTTTCCTTTTTTTTCTAATTTTAGCTTTTCTGACAGGTGTGTATTATCTCACATTATGATTTTAGTTTTCATTTTCCTAATAGCTAGTGAACATCCATTCACATTCTTATCTATTTATCCTCCTTAGTGAAATGTCTGTTCATGGAGGGTTTCTTGCCCATTTTCTAACTGTATTTTTTCAATTGTTTAGTCCTACAGTACTTCATATATTATAGATTCTAATCCTTTAATGAATATGTGATTTGCAAATATTTTATCTCAGGATATAGTTTGTGTTTTCATCTTCTTACCAGAGCATTTCTCAGAGCAAATGTTTTTAATTTGATAAGGTCCAATTTATCGATTTCTCCTTTTAGTGACTATGCTTTTGGTATCAAATCTGAGAACTATTTGCCTGCCCTAGGTCTCGAAGATTTTTCTCTTACACTTTTTCTAAAAGATTTATGGTTTTATATTTTGTATTTAAGTTCTCTAAAACATTGAAAATATTTCTTGATGAAGCTTGTAGGGGTAGGGAGGAAGCATTATAGGCAAAGGAAAGAATATATTGGCATGGAGAGAATAAAATAGCATGAAATTTTCAAGAAAGGGAAAAATCCTGATTGATGAATGTAATATAAAGTACAATCATCAGACAAAAGAGGATATTAGAAAGGGAACTTTGTATGAATTGGTACTGTTTGGGTTTTTACCAGGTAAAATAGATAGGGATCCACTGAAAGATTTTAAACAGAAGGATGATGTGTTTAGATTTCTGTTTTGGAAAGGACATTTTGACATCGGTGTGGAGAATGGATTTCAACCAGGGCTTTTCATTTTTTATTCATTTCTAGGTGAAAAATGCTACAACAAAATAGAATGGTTTAGAGATCAGTAAATGGCACAACTTAAAATGTCTGAAATGAACCCTTTGGCTCCTTAATACAGAGTACATTCTGCAGAAGTTGAAAGTGATTCTACTCTGATAAGTGTAACATAAGTAGATATGGAGAAGGATGTCTCATTATTCAACTTAAGACATTACTATGAAGAGTGATATCCAGGTTTATCCTGACAGATTCCCACTTTCCCTTCAAAAGAGTGATTAATTTCATATTTTCCTGCCTATCTTTATGTTCTCTGGAAATTTTCATGACTAGCTTGATGAGTTGTCATTGCCTTTGATTTCTGAAAAAACTTGAGAAACTTAGTATTTTTTGAATGGCACCCATTACCATCACTCTGATGTTATATGAGAGGGATAATTGGGTGGTTTGAGATCCTTTAAAAAAAAAAGAAATTGGCTGATTATTGAGGTTTGCGAATCCAGATATTTTGTAGCATTTTGTAGCATAATCATTGCAAAAATTGATCAGTCAAGGTTCGTCATTGTAAGTTAAAATGACCAGATGGAATGCTATTGGAGACCATAATACCTGTACATTCTCTAAGTATTCTCCAGTTGCTACTTACTGCTTAAAAAATTAAAATGATATCTTTATAAAAGAGGAGTCTAATGATTTTTTTTAAAGATTTTATTTATTTATTTGACAGAGAGAGAGAGAGAGAGATCACAAGTAGGCAGAGAGGCAGGCAGAGAGAGAGGGGGAAGCAGTTTCCCTGCTGAGCGGAGAGCCAGATGCTTGATCCCAGGACCCTGAGATCATGACCTGAGCCAAAGGCAGAGGCTTTAACCACTGTGCCACCCAGGTGCCCCGAGGAGTCTAGTGATTAAATTTAATACTACCTACAGGACAAACTGACAATACTTACCCTCTAATGTACACTGAGAACACAATATTACTTACACATAGAGAATATAGATCTCTTGGATTGGTTAATTGCTTTGTGTTTATGTAGGTCAGAGTCCTTGTTCTTTGGAAAAACATTATTTGGAGAATCAATACAAAGTACCACATTGTATACTTAAAGTATCTTACCATTTTATTTGTCCATTATACATCAGTAAAACTGAAAAAAATACTATTTATTGAATTCTTTGGAAAATTATTTAAGGACAAAGTGCCAAGATATCTGCTACTTACTTGTAAATGATTCAGAAAAAAAATCAGTATAACAGTGAGAAGGAAAGAGGAAAAAGAGAAGAAGGAATAAAAAGAGAAAGCAAGTATCAAAATGTTTACATTAGTTCTGTCATAATCATATGGGTATTCATTACACCATTCTTTCAACTTTACTGTAAGTTTGGAATTTTTCAAAAAAATTTTTTGGTCAAAGGGGAATCCAGATAATCAGTTTTAAACTGAGTGTTCTATGTAATCTTGTCCAAAGTTATTACATTTTATATGTAATTCTAGGTAAACCTTACCCAACAATTTTTTTAAAAAGCATATTCTTTTTATTTTATTTTATTTTAACCCAACAATTTTAGGTTTAATACACTTGCTTTACTTTAGACTAGCTTGTTTCAAAGTTATAAACTTAGAACCACTGGCTTACTCTGGGCAAACACACTGAGGATCATTTTCTTTTGTGAACGTGATTGGAGAGGAAAATGTTGTCCACAAAGGAAAATAAATGTTCCGCATGATAAAGTTTTAGAAAACCCAAATCTGCTACATATTAGCTATGATCCCTTGGACAACTTATTCAACATCTTTGGTTCTCAGTGTCTTTATCTATGAAATGAGAGTAATAAGACACCTACCTCACAGGGTTGTGGTGAAGATTAAAGTAGATAATCATTAGAAAATGTGTAACTGTTCCTAACACATAATAAGGACCTGAAATAATGATAGTCCATGGCAGAAAAAATATATGTCTCTGGACAGAAACCATCCTTCTATATTCTGCACTGCTCAGAATCAAATCTTATATCTTCCCCCCACCCACCCACCAAAGCAGTAAGAAGATTTATTTTGAAATTGCAGAGACCGAACTAAATATATCACTTAGCATGAGGGTGGGTTTAGACTGTAGCATTACATGTGATTATGTGGCTATATCATGTAGATTACCTAGATTCTGGATTCCTAGATTTAAAGGTTGATCTTGCTGTATTTGTCATTTGTTTGTAATGTTTCTACATCATATTGACAAAGAGGGTAGAAGGGTATGAATTTAGACAGTGTTTTCCCTGAAAAGAACTTTTAAAATGTCTACTTAAATAGAGTCTTGAATTCTGCCTTAATCTCTGATTCATGTTGTTCTAAAATTAAGCCTGTTTCTCTGTATCTGGGATGCATTTGTGGGGGGGAAAAAACCACTAACCCATTTTCTTAAAGCACGTACGAAAGAAAGCAGGCATCTTATTCCTCTTTCACGCTCCATGAAATGTTAAGAACAGACTTTGCTTAGTGTAATCAGTTATTCACTCTTCTTCTAATGCGACACTGTGATAATCTTAAGAAATAAAGACCTTTTTTGGATTCAGTTCTCTTTCTGCCAGTCTTACTTCTTGAACACCTTCTTCCGTGTTGTTCCATCTGCAGCAGATCTAAGGGGAGATAGTTTCTGTTTAAGAAACAAAGGTGAACTGAGTCCCCTCCTGTAAAAGCCTGCACAAGGCTTTTTGCAGCTGATGGAAGGGATGCCAACAAATAAAATGAAAAGCCCCTGCCATCTACCTAGCGCCTACACTCTCTGGAGCCAACAAAAGAGCTCAGCACCAGAACTGAAGAGTCTACAGGGCACTACATTAGTGATAAAGCTGATTATAAATAATAATGACCTTAGTGGATGATGAGAAATGCAGTAAACTTTTTCTGAGCCAGGCAAGATGATGTAGGGGATACAGTATAAATGCATAAAGTTTGTAAGGAAAACAGATGCTGAGAGATTTTATTTCTCTCCCCAGTAATTTAAATGGACAATTAATTTAGTGGGTGCTTAGTAAATTTTTGTTGAATGAATAAGTAAGCAAGAGTTTTAAAAACTGAGTTCCTAATGGAAGCCCCTAAATTGAAGGATATTTGCATTTAATCCCAATTTTCTACTTAAACTCTTCTTTCAAGAGTAAGATCAGGAGCGGCTGGCTTGCTCAGTGGGTTAAGCCTCTGCCTTCAGCTCAGGTCATGATCTCAGGGTCCTGGGATCGAGCCCCGCATCGGGCTCTCTGCTTGGCAGGAAGCCTGCTTCCCCCTCTCTCTGCCTGCCTCTCTGCCTACTTGTGATCTCTCTCTCTCTCTCTCTCTGTCAAATAAATAAATAAAATATTAAAAGAAAAAAAAAAGTAAGATCAGATTCCTGACATGGGAACATAGAAAAGGATGTCCATCTGTTTAGGGACAAAGAGATAGAAAGAAAACACATACATGGAATTAGATGGGGCTCAACTAGCTAAAGAGTTGTCTTCTTTGGTTCCCATGGCAGGGTCTGGTGGGAGAGGGTAACATACAGATTGAGATTCATTTTTATCTGTTCTATTTTATTTTGTGAGAAGCCGGACAGGAAAGTTAGGGCCATATTGGGTACTTGTTAGGATTTGACTTTTTTAGTGACCATGTCTCTGGTTATTTGTTCTAAGGCCCTGCTTGTTTGCACTGATAGACTTGGAATTACAGTACTTTCTTGGTTTTGGAACTAGCTTATTGTACTGAATATGGTAACTTTTGTGAAAGCATATTGAAAAGTCTAAAGTTATTTCCAAGACAAAACAGTGTTTAGTATTGCTACTGCAGCTGTACTTAGAACAACCCCATTTAAACTTGGTTGGATTTTAATCTCAGCTCTGAATTCCTAGGAATTCTAACTATGAGGATCCTATATGGTTCCCTTGGGTCAAGGTTTCTCAAATGTGACATTATTCACATATTGGGCCAGATATTTTTTTTCAGAGTTGGGTATGCATTATAGGATGGTTAGCTGCATCCCTGGCCTCTACCCACTAGATGCCAGTAGCATCCATCTACCCCCTCTGTTGTGACAGTTAAAAACCAGCCTTTCAAAGTCTTCTCTCTTTGTTAAAAAGAAAATCAGAATCTTCTGAGTAAAAGGGATTTTTTTTCTCTTTAGATGATAAGAAAATCGGTATGTGTTCTCCAGGCAATATAATAAGGATAAATCAGATCTACCCCAGAAAGTAAATGAGAAATAGCATTTACAAAACAGTTTTTCTATAATTTGTCTCTCCCCCCTTCTCCCTCCCTACACATAAACACACACACACACACACACACACACGCACGCACGTGCACATGCACACCTTAAATTAATAGACTTTTTTGTTTTATATGTGTGAATATATGTGAATATATGTGAATATATATTCACAATATGTGAATAGTTTTTTGCTAATGGTTAGTCCACATGTCTGAGCAATTTGCAGCAGATAAATATTGAGACATGTAATATTTTTTATCCAGCTCATGGACCAATTTTATGTCCTTGTGACATAATATTTAAAATGGGCTACTTTTTTTTTTCTATAGACTGTTTTAATTTTGTGACCCTGATCTCTGTGAGTCATTGTTACAGGAATCTGATTACTTCTTGGAAAACAAATAAGGCCACAGACTTTGTCAGGTGGATCCATACTTTTGTCTTGCTCCTCAATTACTTTATTACTGGCCCCATTGCTTTTGATTGGAAAAGAAAGTCCAGTCAAGCTGCTTAGATTGTCATTCCAGTGGGTGCCCTGGGCAGTGATTTCTGAAACATTCATTCCTTTGAAATTTTGTTCTCAGCTGGAGAAATGTCACAGTTGTCTTAGCTTTTGACTCTGGCTTTTAGTGAGTGAGGCAAGGAATAGGAAATAACTCTTTCTAGAAGAAATAATAAGCAATTGTATGCATATCAGGTGACTTACTGCTGAAGTATCCAAAACATTAAAAAATATTGATTAAGTTTCAACCTGTTGGGAAATTATTGCCATAACTTTCATTTTCCCCCACATTTGCTGAGGCTCAGAGCTGTATTTAACTTGCTGAATCTTGTATTATGGCCAGAAAGAGACCTCAGGAGCCCCATCCCCCAGGTTCTTATTAGCCTTGACAAGAGTGTTGTTAAAATTGCAGACTCCTCAGAGTCTCAAAGAGATGCAGTTTCTTGCCATTTCTATGCAAAGTCTAAAACAATCTCTGTATATATTTTGGTTTCTGAAATACATTCTGAGGTTATATATCAGGTTATACAATCTCTGTGAAGACAGTTTCTTTTGTTTATAGTTGCTAATCATTTTTCTTTTTCTCTTCCTCTTTGCTATATTTATTTTGACATTAATGTTGGCTTTGACCTTAAAGGAAAAAATATCAGACATTTTCCAGATTTAAGCTTTTATTATAAACCACTTCATATTTTAAATGGTATGTCTCAGGGGAGAAATGTATGAAGAATTGATGGAAGTTAGAAATTTTTAGTTAGTGATAATCACCTACCATTAGAAACAAGTGCAAATCACATGATGTCAAAGTGAATCTATTACATATCATAATCAAAGATGAATCAAAGTAATTACCAGCCAAACAAGGATTGAATAGAACTTAAAACCAATTAAACTATTTATTTCGACTGTACCACTGAATAAACACGTTAGTGTTTTAATTTGCTCCTTTTTTCATTTACTTCAGCAATATGTTTGCTAATATGACTGAGATGCACAATTGCTATTTAATTAACCTATTTTTGTCAGCACCTCACATGAGCTACGTGAAGTAGATGTGCTAAAGTCTCAATAATAATGAGCCAGATAAAAATAACAAACATGAAATTTATGCCAGTCATTTTACAACTTATGCCACATTGCAACAATACTCAAGGAAATAAGGAAACAGATTATCTTAGAGAAATTGGATTGGAAATACTTACAAATCATGTTGAACCAACAAAAAATTACTCAAAAGTTAGGTAAAATTTTTAAAAAGTGTAATTATACTGTTTCATCATCCTCTACTTTGTTTTATTGCTATTGGCTATTGACAGTGAATCTCCTTGAGTCCTTGGATCTGATTTGGAATAACTGAGTTGGTAATGGACATGAAAAGCTCTGGCAGGATGCATTTTCCACGAGATCCTCTGTCCTTGGAGTGAGTTACTTTTCTGGCTCTTGATAAAGGGGTCATAAAAGTGTCAATTTCCCCTTTGTTCCCTAAGGCCAGTACCAAAACCCTAGGACAGCTTGGGTTATTTTGACCTTGTTGATACACACTTTTTCACAACATTAAGGTAACTGATAATGTGAGGGGAAGCCATACCTTTTTTTACTTTCGAATAGTAGGAACATAAGAAAGAGGGAATAATTCAATTAAATATAAAAAACTCTTTCCCCACAAAGTGTAGTACTCCGGCAGTTGGCTCACGAAGACAAACATCTACTTGGACTTTAGGCTTTTCATCCAGTTTTATTGTCAGATAGACATAATCAGTAAAGAATAAGATAAAATAATCTTCTGCACAGCCTGGCTTTTTTTTCTTTCACACAATTATAATTTAGTTACACTTTATAATTGGGATGCCTTCCGTTCTCTAAAACTGCAGCTTATTTAGCCAACTTACCGTGGGACCCAGAAAGGTAACAGAAGCTCCTGCATTTGGGACAGGGTTTTTTTGGTTTGTTGTTGTTGTTTGGTTTGTTCATTTGTTTAAGCATACCTTTATTTTATTCTCATTATTCTGGTTGCTGGTGGAAGTGTAAGCTAGTGGAGATCTACTTTCTGATTCTGAGAACAAGTATAACGTCATACCCTGTGAGAGCCCTCAAAGGTCTGGACCAAGCCCTATTATACAGATAAGAAAACTAAGGCTCAGAAAGGCAAAGTGTCCTAAGGTGAGAATTACAACTTGGGTTTTCTGGCTCCCTACATTCCCCTAGCCTCTTTATCACACAGGCTCATTAACTTCTAGCTGCTCTGTGTGTGTGTGTAGCACTTTAAATCACCACATGGGTGCCTTGATCACAGCCTTTCAATGAGTGACACAAGAGATGAGGCTCCTTTCTCTTACATGGAGTGTTTTACATCCCTAACTCAGATTTGCTTAGCTAAGGTCAAATTTACCTCAAAGAAAAGTCTGCAGGGGCTAACAGGTAGCATGTATGGACAGAAGTGTAGTGACACCGTTTTGATAAAGTGTTCTGTTTGAAAATGTTCACATTCTGGGCACCTTGGGGACTCAGTCATTTGAGCATCTGCCTTCAGCTCCAGTCATGATCCAGGGTTCCTGGGATTGAGTCCTGGGTCCCTCCTCCATAGGGAGCCTGCTTCTCCTTTTCCCTCTGCTGCTCCCCTGCTTGTATGCGGGCACTCTCTCTCACTCTCTGTCAAATAAATAAAATCTTTAAAAAAAATGTTTACATTCAAATACTAAACTCTGTACTTTGCCAAACCACGCCTGTCCACAGTCTGCAACTCTTAACTGCATCATCATGTGGATGAGTAAGGAAGAGCATTCTTTCAGTTATGTAAGCACAATCAACCTCACAGTTCCTTTTAGAATACTTGGTGTCCCAAGTACCATGCCAGACCCTCTGTTTTGAATGAGCTGGACGGCCAGTACTCAAGAAGATGCGTATCTTTGGGGACATAAAATGCCCCCATAGAAACCATCTTTAGTCCAACTAGTCTCCCCAAAGTCTAGACCTGCAGAAGATACCTAACTGCATGTCTCAGAAACTCCACAGGGGAAATGAGGCTGCAGCTTGTAACCTTCCTGGGAGCAGCAAAAAACAAAACAAAACAAAAAAAACAACAAACAAACAAACAAAAAACCTAACAGACAAACCAAATCACAGGACAAATCCACCATATGCACCAAACAATCAGTGTACTTATGTTCTATAGTTGAGGAATTACATAAATTGCCCACTGGGAAGGAAACCTTAATCTCTACCCCTCCCTTGAAATCTATAAACAGCTGTGTGAGTCTCGCTATTTTTGAAAGGTTGAACACATTTGATCGGGGAACCAACTTGATTTCCTAATCAGGTTCAACGTGAGCAGAGCCAGTTAGAGATGTGTGTGATTCTCCCAGTGTGCGTCTTTGATTCATGCGCTAATTATGTCGATCCTTTGGGGAACACAGCCACGAAGCTGGGTCCTCCTTGATTAATGCTGGCTGAGAGCCATGCAGCCCGCCGCGGAGAGCAGTTCAGCATCTCTAGTCCCAGCTGAGAATATGGTCCCATTATCTCCCAGCTGCCTAAGCAATCCATAAGGGCCTGTTCTGCGTGGATGATCAGTGTAGTGGAAGCAGGGACTTGCTGAGAGCTGAAATCTCTGTTTGATTTGCTGTAACATGTAAAGCGAAACTGGGACATTTTACTTTACAGTCTGTAAGTATCAGGTTTTTTTCCCCCTCTTTCCCTACAGCTCCATGTGAATGTGACTTTGCGAGCTGCATTTGATTGGCTGTTCCTTCGCTCTTTGTTGAATCAAGCTGGTGAGACAGAATGTAATCTGTTTAGAGCTTGCTGTTTCTGTCAGATCTCTTTTATAATTTATTCATACAAGAAAATAAGAGACCTTTCAGAATGCTTTCATAGAAGTTAAAAATGATTGGTTTTATTTTTAATTTGGAAGCATGGGTGCATTGTCTGTGGTGCTCAGGATGGTTAGAGCGTATGTTTATCTTCTGTATCTCTGGCCATTGCAAGAAAAATGTAAGTAAAAGTAATGTATACGTAAAGAGATCATCTTACATGCACTTCTGTATAAAAGAAGCGTGTGTCATTATTTCCAGAATTTGTTTAAGATAGTTTATTTTGCAGCTCTCTGCTGCCACTAAGAAAGGCAGAAACAGGAAAGTTTCTCCTGTTTTACAGTTGCATGCTGTTTAGAAACTTTACTGGGGTGGGGGGGTGGAAGTAATATATTAGGAATATTTGCACAAATAAATTGCATATCTCCTTTTTCCTGCTGAGGATCAGTGTTTCAAAATAAGAGTCTATTTTTTTAGCTCAGTTTTGCTTTTGAATGTGCCACTGTTTATGAAGTAATGTTAATTAAAAACCAAAAAAAAAAAAGAATTTCAAATCTGAATTCATTTATCTTTATGTGTCTCCAAATGCAGTCTATCAAATTAATATTTGTTATCCATGCAAGATGAATTGATCATGAAAATGATATTAGAAATTAATATTGTTGATAATGTTTGCATGGTGTCTCTCAAATGATCAATGGCTTAGTGAAATTAAAGATTGTTATCACTATGGAAAGGGATATGTGGATTTTTTTGTCTGGGTTTCCCTAACCTAAATATAAATCACTCTTTTCTTCCTGGATCGAACATAGAACAATTGAGCTGTTGTAAGAATAGAATTTGAATATAAGAGACTTGAGCTGCTTGAACCAATGGCCAGAGCTGATATGGACCAAAATGAGCTTGACATCATTCATACCTGAAAAGGGGAATCAAAGTGCCCTCCATGAGCTTGAGACCATGGAGCCAGAGGATCCTGTAATTTCCTGAATGGAAATACAATTTTCCTGAATAGGTAGTAAGTTCTCAGAGCAGAGAAAAACCACAGGCTGTGAAGTATGAAAGTGTCTCACTGGTGGGGACAGAGTATGTTCTCATTAGATTTGGTTGAACAGAACGATACAAGAGAGAAAAGACTCAAAATAGATGGTTGTCTACATGAGCACAGGCATTTTGAGGGCTTAAGGTTTGGAGGGAAAAGGTAACAAGCCAATAAAGAATGCTTAACATCTGGCCAGATCGAGCAAAAGGAGAATGGCTGTATTAACCTCTGGGTAGCAAACAGTCCCAAAGCTGTCCTTGTGGGGGATTTTGTTTTCTGGGGGAAAAAAAGTGTGTTAAAGAATGTGAATCACTGAAATTTGAAATGTGAGCAAGTGGTTTTGACAGTTACATTTCCTCTAAACAAAAGAATGGCATAATGCCTTCTGAAACTGAGCTGACTTTTGTAAAGTGATAGTTACTGAGGAAGCTTCGGCTATATTTTAGGAAAACAAAAACTGTTGATGTTTTTCTAACTAGTGCAAGGATATGATATTGCAAAGATGTTGCCTTGTTTAAAATGATAAGAATAGAAGGTAGTCTTGATTTGTGTGTGTGTGTGTGTGTGTGTGTGTGTGTGTGTGTGTGTGTGTGGTGGGAATTTTTGCTGTTTGTAGAGAAATATTTTCCTGAAGTGGTTAAGTTTGATTTTTATTTTCCGTTCAAACATTTAGAAATTTCATCTCCTATGATATTAAACATTTTTTGTGACTATTCACCACAAAGCTGTAAGAGGTTTTGCAAGATTTATAGTGTGCTTCTATTACTTTAGAAATGTTTTGATTATTTTCTAAAAATTGGGACACTCTCTCCCCAATTGTGCTTAATCTGTAGAAAAGGGGATTGGATACTCCACGGGTTAGTTTAGGGTCTGGTCGCTTGACAGATGGGGAAGTCAGATGAGTGTTAAATATGCCTTGGAAGGGGTGCTTTTAATGCTCTGGTGATTTAATTGATCTTCAAAGTAAATGCAAAATGTTATAAGAGATAATAAAGTAAAAGTCTTATATTTTATACGTAAAGATAGTATGTCTCTGTATGTGTTTGCTTGCGTGGAAATCTACCCAACAGCCTAATAGTTTCTGTGCTACTCTGACTACAGTACCCTCTCAGTATTGAGAAGGTGCTGAGGTTGAACAAAGTGGAAAGAATCCTGACGGGCACATGAGTAAAAAGTAAAGCCCCTGGCTGTGTGTGCTGTAAGTACTTGGTAAATGTTTTGTCTGTCCCCAGAGGGGACACAGCGAAGCGCAAAGAGGACTTCACAGCATCCTCAGAAGCAGCTGTAAGCAGGTCCTCCTTGCTCACAAATTATGCTCCAGCCCTCAGTGACAGGTTGGGTCAGCAAATTCAAAGTGAATATGATGGAACAAAAAATGAATTTAATAGCCCTGAAAATTTGGGCAGATTTTAAATGTTAGGCAAGCCTTGACTATTACGCATTGTCAAAGAATCTACTCAATGGATTACCAATACTAACTACAGAAGCTTGAGTTAAGCTCTTTCAGATTGCTGTGCAAGTTCTAACAAGCCACTAACAAGCCTCCCTGTGCCTCAGTATTCCCCTATAAAATTCGGTAAGATTTCCAAGAATTTCTAGGTTAGAAAAGTCTGTGATCCCATGACACTTCAGTTTAACCTCTCACTCCTGGAAAGCCCTTCAAATTGCCCAGGGACTGAGTGAAATGCGACTTAAATGTCATCTGATGGAAAATGCTACTAGGATTCTTTCTTTTCTTCCTTTCTTTTCGCTTTCTCGCTCCTTTCCCTATTCTCTCCCTTCCTTTCTTCTTTCTCTTTATCCCTACTCCCTCCCTCTCTGCCCTTGTCCTCTGTTCCCTCTCCCCAGTTTTTATTCGTGAGCTGTTCTAAAATCAAACAGAAACAAAGTTGAGAAAGTCTGTTCTTTTGATCTGTTTGCTGCCTTCTCTTATGAGAGATCAAGGTATAGATAAGGTATATAGTGATGTCCTGCTTTGTTGTGTATTTTATTTACTTAATCCTAGAGAAATCCTTCTGGTTTTGCAGAAGGGTCCTGAAAGTTATAGATGTGTATATATGTGTGTCTAGATTGTTCATATTAATTTCTAAAGAGAATAATTTACTTTATATTATAAATTCCAGGTGATTAAACAGGATTTATCCAAGTGTATTAAGCTAACAATATTCACTTTAAAATTAAAACAAAAAAATTCACAATTGAGTATACACTTCGATGTAGCCAGGTACTAAAGAGCTTCATTAAAAAAAAATATGTACCAAAGGATTTTTATTTTTCCCCAAGAAATGACAGTCTTATTTAATAGTATGGAAAAAGAAAAGCCATAAATGATTTCATTAAGAAATAGAGTTGACCTTTGAACAACCAAGATGGTAGGGGCTTTGGTCCCCTACACAGTCAAAAATCTGTGTATAACTTTTGATACCCCAAAAATTTAGTTATTAGTAGCCTAGTGTTGACCAGAATCCCTACAGATAACATAAACAATTGATTGACACATATTCTGTATATGTTCCTGCACAGTTGAAAATTACATAAACTTTGGACTGCTCCAAAAGTGAACTTCCAATAACTTACTGTTGACCAGAAGCCTTATTAATAACATAAAACAGTTGATTAACACATATATGTATTGAATATTCTATTCTTTTTTTTTTAAGATTTTATTTACTGGGGTGCCTGGGTGGCTCAGTGGGTTAAAGCCTCTGCCTTCGGCTTGGGTCATGATCTCAGGGTCCTGGGATCAAGCCCCGCATCCGGCTCTCTGCTCAGCAGGGAGCCTGCCCCCCCCCCACCTGCCTCTCTGCCTACTTGTGATCTCTCTCTCTGTCAAATAAATAAATAAAATCTTAAAAAAAATTTAAAAAAAAAGGATTTTATTTACTTATTTGACAGAACAAGAGAGTGAGCACAAGCAGGTGGAACCTCAGGCACTGGGGAGAGAAAGGCAGGGAGAGAGGGAGAAGCAGGGGGAGGAGAGGCAGGCCCCCCGATAAGCAGAAAGCCAGAAGCAGGGCTTGATCCCGGGACCCTGGAATCATGACCTGAGCTGAAGGCAGAATCCTAAAACACTGAGCCACTCAGGTACTCCTATATACTGTATTCTTAAAATAAAGTTAGCTAGAGAAAAAAACAAATTTTTTAAGAAAATCACGAGGAAGAGAAAATACATTTACAGGACTGTATTTCTAAAAAAAAATAAAATAAAAATACCAATACGGGGACCCATGCAGTTCAGTCTTGTTCAAGGATCAACTGTATATACCATAAACAAGTGACCAACCTTGTGGAATTTAAGTCAGATAAAAAAAAAGAAAAAGAAAAATTCATGGAAAATGTTCTTTGTGGCAATCTTTCTGTGATCTCAGACTGTTTATTGCTAGTGAAGACTCTCAGTTAAAAACTACAAACTACGAATTTACTAATCTCACCGCTAATGAGGCTTGGGCTTCTTGATGTGCTCAAACCAAATTGTGAGTAAATTTCCTTTGCGTGTCTTTACTACAGGTACTAGAAGAAGCTAAATTAATTTCAGGATTGATATTCGTAGTACAAGGATGGCAGTGTTTTTTTGCTTCTTTCATTATTAAATGAAATAAAAATACACATTGGTCGGATAGCCGGAATGGCACAGAATAATTACAGACTAATATCCTTCTTAAGAGTGGACAATATTTATATATATTTTTAACAACTAGTGTACTTGAAGGTGGATGGTAAGTGCGCATTTGGTGACAGTAATTGCTTGGATGGGCTCCACTTCTTATTCCAGAACAGAGTAGTATTACGGTAGCTTTTAAATAGAAGTTGGAATATTAATCTTCCCTCAAAGTTTACCATTAGGAAATCCCTGTATATGTGGCTTCCTATTCTCGAGTTTGAATATTAATGTTATTCCTTATTGAGCCTGTAGACTATATTTGATGTGATCCATGCAGAGTATAAAATTAATTTTCCAAATCTCATAATATTGGGTAGATAGCCTGGCTTTTCAGGCAGCAGGCCGTGTTGTAAGTAGAATCAGTAACGTGAAACAATTCCTCTGTTTTATAGTTATGCATCCTTCCATGACCAAAATGATTTGTACTTATGGACTATTCCTATGCAAAAAATATAATGGTGACAGATAGGTTTGATAATTTGTGGCTTTCAAACCCTTGATTATAAAGTTACCAGGCAGCTTCAGGGGCTCTGCTTTTGGTTTTAAGCCAGTGCTTCTGATGACTTGAGATGTTCAATTCAATATCACTTAGTTAATAGCTCCAGTGGCTTATCAGACTGTTTTATTGTGTAGTTAAAAAGGTAGAGTTGTAAATCGGATTTAGACATGGCTCTGGGTTTTGTACATGGTTTCGCATGTCTTCCCCTATATTCCAAAGTAGGAACGAGAGTCCTTCTGCATATTAGCATGAAATCTCTCTGTTGTTTCAAGGAAGGAACAGAATGATTTAATACTGAGAGGAGCTATTCAGAAAGAACTGCAAAGGAATAAAGTATTTCTATGGTTAGATATAAAACGCGGGGCTACAGATTCTGAGGATATGACAGAATTTAGAGACGCTGCCTGTGCCAGGCGGTTGGCAAAGGGGACTAACGGAGTCAGATTTAAGTCTCGCCAGAAGGAAACCGTATATCAAGGGATAGAAATGTGAGTGCCCTGGAAAAAAAAAATGTAAATAAGGAAGTAGAGGAATGAGTGTATTGTAGTTGAAAGAGATGGGGCTTTCCTGTACAGGAAAATGGTGTGAAGGAGGAAACATACTGAGTTTAAGGACACTGGGACTAATTCCAAAATAGTTGGCATAGGTATTGTTAAGTTACTGTGCAGATTTTTAAGAAGTTTACATCAATGACGAGATACAGAGAAAAAGGAATACTCTTGGCTCTTTTTTACTGCCCTGACAAGCTTTAAAAATATAATTATCTTAAATGAAGTGAGTGTTACGGTACCAGAGGTAGACTGTCTTATTTCAATGAAGATTTTTGCAGTAGTTTATATGGATATTGTGTTTAGTATGGTAGATGTTGGTACACAAGTGTATATATACTTGGTAGTGAATTATCTGGATCCTTCTCCCAATGTCTGTGTTTATGATCTCCGTCTCCCAAGACAATGCCCCACACCATTTATCTATGTTATCCTAAATTGTCTCAGGACATGGGGTAGATGCCTGAATTCCAGGAGGTCAATTTTATTAAACCCCTTTGACTGCTCAGAAGGTCAATTTAAAGTTCTTGTTATTGGGTGTAATACTCCACGATACTGAATGACTTCTTGAAATCATTTCATTTTGTTTCTCTTCAACTGAGTGTTGTGTTGGGATTAATAAATTTAGGTCTCCCAAACATTCAGATAAATACCTTGATCTACGAGCCGTGGCCCTCTAAATGACTCATGTCACTAATTACACACCATCATGGGCAGGGACTTTACTTGAAGTGCTGAGAATTCCATGCATTCGTATATCTTTCAGACTAGAAAGTTGCTCACATACAGGCATCATGCTTGACACCAGAGGGGGAAACAACCACCATCTCTCCCAGAAGAGAACAAATTATGTGTTCAAACAGTCTCTGGCATCTTTATGATGTGTGTGCTGAGTGTGAATCTGGTAATTTAAGGTGTGTGACTCTTCCTCCCATCCAGCTGTCTAGCTGTTGCTCAGAGAAAGAATAGCAGCCGATTTAGACTGACACAGTCTTTCCCTGGGGTCCCCCTCTACCTCTGCCAGCAGGAATCCACAAGGGTATTAGTTGATTGCTGTTGTTAACCTCTCTTGTAGTAGTATATTTCTTGTTGAAAGTACCTTTTGTGGCATGTGAGTACATTTAAGAGATGTGAAACTTGAAAAATGACTTTACTTTTAAACCTTCTTACCTAAATTATTAGGAGAAAAACAGTTTCTCAGGCTACCTAGTGTGTGTGTGTGTGTGTATGTGTGTACATCTAAGCTAAAATCTTTGTGAATCTTTTTGTTCATCAAGAGCTATGGCTGAATGATTAATATTGGTTTCAGTGGTATTTTTTTTCCAGATCATTTTCATATCCTGTGAATGATATTCAAGATGTTTATATAAAGTGATAGAGTAAAATATTCCACCTGAGAAACATTTTTGAGTATATGACACTTATTTTTTTAAGATTTTATTTATTTATTTGACACAGAGAGAGGGAGATCACAAGTAGGCAGAGAGGCAGGCAGACAGAGAGGGGGAAGCAGGCTCCCTGCTGAGCAGAGAGCCCCATGCGGGACTCGATCCCAGGACCCTGAGATCATGACCTGAGCTGAAGGCAGAGGCTTTAACCCACTGAGCCACCCAGGCGCCCCTCGAGTATATGACACTTTCCAATCTCAAAGTAACCTAGAAGGTAGAGCTAGGAACATATATGAAAGTCTGGCAAAGGTTCTGATAATTCCACTAAAGTAACTATTTTAATAAAATTTGGACTTCACATGGGATTTTTTCCAAAAGTGTGAAGCAGATATCTTTGGTGGAATATGTGATAACTTTAGGCAAAAAAGGTAGATTTTTTTTTTTTAGTGAATGTGTTAACAGAAAAATACATAACTTGTAAATAAATTACAGTATTTTACAGATATAATTGCTTAGGACAAGGCTAAGATATTTTTAAAAATTTTTTTGAATAAGCATTTCTAGAACTCATTCTTGAATATAGCAGACCTTTTCTCATGCAAGTGACAATACCATAGGTTATTTCCTGTGTGTTCAAAGATGGCCAGCCTAGCAAACCAGGAGACAGGGATGTGAAATCATGGGATTTCCAGTCTGAAGTTATCTACAGATTGTCTCGTCTGACTCTCTTCTAATGGGCTTGGATGCTTACCCACGATAAAATGACTTTCTGGTAGTATGACTAGGAATGGAGCCTAGTGTTTCCAGAGCTCCATATGGTACTCTTTCCCTGACAAGAGACTGACTCTTGAGTTTCTCTTCAGATTTTATGCACATTTCATGAGGTAGGAACTCTGAGATCCAGAGAATCCAAAAACAAGGGCCTGTAGAAGCCAGACTGAAAACATGAATGAATGAAGTAGACCAGGGGTCAGAAAATAAGAGACTCACAGGGTCTTGTCAGAATAGCATGTAAGTGCTATCATTACATAGGATTGTGAGCCTAATGGTGCCACATGTCACAAATTTTAAATGTTATTATTTACTTTTTAAATGTTGGAAGCCAGAAGACATCTACCCAATCCATACCCATCCAGTTTGCATCCTCTGTTAAAAGGTATTTCAAAGACTACTCACCGATGGGTAAGAAACCATGGACTTTGACAGCATGAGGTAGCATGTAGCCTACCTACAAGATGAAAAGTGCATTTGCAATGCATTCTATGTACTTTTAGGGAGGAATTTAAGAGGAGAATGGAACAAAGCATATTGGGAGTCTTGTAAAGCTTGTTTTAAACTCTACCAGGTCTCATGAATTGTCCATTTGTAGGGGTCGAATTTAAGAACTCATATTTTACTGATAAAAGGATGAAGTAGATCATATGGAATTCAATAAATATATTTTTCTATACCTGAGCAATTTAGTTTAATATACTACAATTGTAGTTATTGCTTTTACTAACATGTGGTATTTTTATTTGATTTTTATTTGACACTGATGTTGCCAAATGGAATTTATACTGCTTTAAAAGGGATACGTAGATTATTGCTTATCTTTTTTTCCTCCCTCCCTTCCTTCCTTCCTTCTTTTCTTCCTTCCTTCCCTTTTTTAAATTTAACTTTCTATAGACTGTCACTGAGCATGTATCTAATCAGGCATGTAGAGGAAATGCGCAGACGTTTTGATCACATTTGAGAGACAAAATGATAATCTCATTTCTGTTTGTTTTGACTTCACGACACAGCCTATATGCTATTTGGTTTTACGCAAGATATTTCAGAAGTTACATCTGGTAAAGGAACAAAGAGTACATGCTTTGATGTTTAGGCACAGACATTTTCCTTTCGGACCTGTGTGTCTGATGGAATTAGCAGGTTGGGTCCACCTTCAGGACTGCTGACCTACATCCATTCATTCATTTAAAAATTATCAATTAAATGTCGACTATTTACCTCACCCTCTGTTATGGTGTAGGGATACAGCACTGAACAAAACAACTAAAAAATTGTTTCCCTTATCCAACTAAATGCATTCTAATTGGGCATCTATCTGTGAAGAAGAGGGAAGGACATGTTCTGTAGGCCATCCCTGGGACCTATGGCAGCATTTTTCTCTGTCTCCACTGCTTCCTTTAGCTCTTTGGCTCTTTGCTCGAGCTAAAAGTCCTGTGTTCTTGAAGCTGATCCTATACAGGCCATATGAAGTGGATGAACAAAACAATCTTCCAGATATTTTTGTGGACCCAGAATTTGGTTGGCCTATAAAAGCTGAGTAATTGGGGCAAACCGTTTGTTTGTTTATCACTAGGTAATTGTGATTAAGTCACCAAGTTAACCAGGCAACTCTCCCCCTCTGTTTGCTTCTAAGAGAAAAGATGTCCTCTATCTACCCAACAGGTTACTCACAGATGCTTTCTTTCCTTTCTACCTGCTTTAAAGGATTGAGTTGAGCAAGCAGACTAATTTGAAACCTATTTATAACCCCGTTTATACCCTCAATATGGGTATAGCCATCCCTCCCTCCCTAGGATATGTTCTTAAATAGAGTTGAATTAATATGTGGGGAAACATTTTGAGCTTTTTGGAACCAGGTGTTTTATAACTGCAAAGTGCTGTTAGTATTAAAGATAATAATTTGTAAGTAAATATTATAGCAACTCGGTGCAAAGGGGCTCTTAGTACACTCTTACATTTTAATGTGTAAAAAGAAAATTGGTGCTAAATATATAGTGTCTTTCTGCCTTGTAATTTCTTTTCCAAAGGCTGTTGACATTTCTTTCCCTTCTAACTTCCCCTTGGGTAATACAGGAGCTTACCTAAGTTTTGAAGTAGCCAGTTGGAGGCATTTATTGAGTAGATGACAGTTTGGTCCTTTTTTCTGGTTTCTGAGGGCTGAGAACTCTGGAGTGACTAATTGTGGGGGTGTCTGATATAATTTTTCTCAGAGGTAGAAAAGTGGTAGTGCCTCTTACTAGAGAGCTGGCTCTGAGCTTCAGTAAAGTGGTCCGGACCCCCTCCCTGGAATCTATGAGTGGGATGGTTGTTCATGTTCAGAGCCTTAAGGGTGACTGGCTTTCTAACTCTACTCCCTCATTTAAACACAGAGCAGTCATGGGTCTGTTTCACTGTTAATAGGCAGGTATATCATCTATTGATGTAACTGGATTTGGTAAGCAAGTGGTTTCCCTAAGCGGCTATTATATATACTGACAAGTTTGAAGTATATGACCTTACCCACCATCACAATACAAGCTCTTTGCCTTGAATAGTTTCGAAGTACCACCTTCTTTATTTTATTAAATTTTTACATATTTATTTTTTCTGTTTTTTTTTTAAGTTCCAGTAGAGTTAACATATGGCGTTAAATTAGTTTCAGCTGTACAGTATAGTGATTCAATAATTCTGTACATTATTCAGTGCTCATCATGATAAGTATGCTCTTAATCACATTTACCTATTTCACCCATCCCTCCCCACCCCTTGAGTAATGATGTTTGTGGAAACACTGACTTCTTAGGCAGAGTCACAGCGTGCCTCAGCATTAAATTGATAAACTATTTTAACATTAAAGATCTATACTCAGTATTAACAAGGTTGTTGCATTTTCCGCAGAGACTCTCACAGATGAGGTAGTCTTAAATATCAATTGATTTAGAATATCTCTTAACCTGACATCAATATTGAGGCTTTAACAAAGCTCTCACATGAGAGATCTGATGTGTTGAACTTTTAATTAATTTAGCGATACAGTATGTATTGTGTTATATTACATTTCTTTTCTTATGTTAATATTACTTAATAGCCAGTAGTAATAAGAAATATGTTATTTCAGTGGTCCAAAAGTTGAGAGAGTAGATAATGTCACTGGTGGGAAAATGGTTAACAGTGCTTCTCAAGCATTAATGTGTGAAAATACAGATTCTTATTTACTGGGACAGCCATTAAGCTTGAGATTCTGAATTTATACTTAGCTCTAAAATGATGTTCAGGTTGGGGATCTGTATCACATGAGAGAAATATGAGTAAAGAGCAATTTGAATTCCCTCTTCAACACACATTGAATTTTATAACTAAGGGATTCTTTCTTGAGCATCTTTTTTTTTTTTTTTTTTCACTTTTTCTCTCTGTATTGGTATTTGAAATCTGAAAAACGTACTAGATCAACAGTTCTAGCAGGCTGTCAAGGTAAAAAGTTGGTGTCTCATTTTATATTTCACAGCTTTATGCCTTCAATCTTTTGCCTTCTCTCCTAAATTGATCTGGTAGATCTTTGCCTGACACCCAAGTCTTATGGTTAGTTATTTAAAGACATGTAAAGTAAAAAATTTGTAATGCTGTGACTAGGAGAGATGCTTCTCCAGAATCATAGGAATTGAGATGTATACTAGAGATTGGACAGATAAGCTCCATAGGAAATATTCTGAAGTTTTATGAATGATACTATTGTTTGTTTGTTTCTCTTTTATCCTTCAGTTTATGAAGATGAAATATGGGCTTTTCTAATATATGCATGCTCTAGTTTCCTATACAGTGTTTATTTCCCCTTGGTAACATTGCATATTATGTTGCTGCTAGTCATGACAACTGTTGGGGACATGAGAGTCCTTTCTTTTTTAAACTTTTCTCCGTTTGTGACATGATGACAGCTGTCATGGGAATGGGGAAAGATAGAGCAATTTTTCAGAGTCCGTCAAATGAAAGTACATTTATTGCTGTAACTTAATGAAAGTT
>CM053603.1:35817114-35882375 GCA_028646535.1 Procyon lotor
ATGGTACTTATACAAACATAACAAAATAAAAAGTAAGAACATTTGGTTATTTTGGTAGAATCCACTTAGAATAGTGTTTTAGGAATGCTGGAGATCAAGGAGAATTCCAGAGGGATGACAGAACAATTAATGTTTTTCTGATTTTTAAGGTAAGTTAAAGAAAAAATCCTGGAAAATACAGTTGTCAGTTCTTTGCTAGTGATGAGACACCTTTCTCTGCCCTTTTGAATTAGTGATCATAGGTTCAGTACCAACTGTGTGCAAGACAGGGTTCTGAGTATGTTATAAGGAATGCAGACATTGAAATTATAGATTCTACCTCACCTGAGTGAGCTCACTCCTAATCAAGGAGTTAACATGGAATTATACAATTTGGATTTAAAAGTAACATAGGGAAAATATGGAAGAAGCACTTTATTATTCAGTACAGAAAAGGTAACTTCGACCTTTGTGCATCTTGAAAAGTTAACTGGAAGGTGACATTGCGAACATTTCATTTTAAGTGGTGGAGGAATGGAGGAAACAGTTAAAGTATAGCTATCTAGACAATAACATAGAGCAGGCTCAGGCATGGAAAAGCCAATCTGACTTGAAGCACAGTTGAATGCCAGGGAGATTGGGAGATGTGGCTGGAAAAGTCCATTGGAATTTGACTGGAGAGGTTTTATAAGGAAGGTGGAATTGCTATGGTGTAATGGGGGAGTGATGAGTAAGACTTTGGAGCCTGAAGTTCCAGTCTTGTCTCTGCCACTCACTCAATGTATTTTCTTAGCAATCTAATTTCCTCGGGATGTATGCTCCAGTCTGTGAATGATGGTCTCCCTTTGTAAACCAACATGTCTTTCATACTAATTCTAGACAGAGTACTTTTCTTCTAGGCTTGGGGTAGGTGACCAAGTTGCTGGTTACACCAGATGAAACAGCTGACTTGTGTTTTGAAGCCATGTTTTATAAAGCATTTGCATCTTTAAGTAGAGGATTCATGCTTGTGCTGGGGGAATGCTCACACTATGAGAGAATAAAGAGCTGAAATTTCCCATGGGAATATCGTGAACTGTATTTACATATCCCAACTCACACTCATTTGGGGGCATATCCTGTTGACAATATTACCTCTCTGTATGTATGGTATATTATTTTTCTTCTTTTTCATAGCCCATGCAGTTGAATTCACTTATGTATGATCAGTTTGGTCATTCATCCCAAGCAGAACAAGAAAATAGAAAGCAGAGTTCTTTATTTCTGGTCAAAGGGCAGCCTTGAAACAAATATCAAAACTCCTGTATGCTAAGTGTTCTTACCACAAGGAAAAAGAAGCTATCAACTTCTGCTTCTAAAAGGAGCCTAAAGGCCCCTCATAGTTTCTCCCAGGGCATCACATGTCAAATATGATGCTTTTTCACACACAGAGAGTGAAGGACCAGAGCCAAAAACCAGCCGCAGTATCAGTCCAATGTTTTGGGGATGTGGAAGCTGGAAAGGATGAGGAGAAAAAACGTGTATGTGAAAGAGGATTTCAAATGAATTCTGCGGAATTACAGAAATAAAGAAAACTTATTTCTGCAAGTAAATATCACCAGGAATTACTGCTAGCTAATTGCTTCTTTTCATTTCATTGTTTTCTGGTAAACAACCACAGACAGGTTGATTCTAGCGATTTACAAAATAGTATTGGATATGTCCCGAACCAAACCAATATATGAATTAGTTTAATGTATGGATTAACAATTGAGGAAACAAAAAAATCTTCTTTATATTAGGAATTAAAGCTATATATTTAACTGCCAAACTGGAATAAAAAATCATGTCATCTGATTAGTCTGTGTACTCTGCATGAATTGATATTTCATTTAGATCAAATCTATATTACATACCATGTTCGGCTCTAGGCCCATGTGATCAAAATTAATCTTTGTAATGAAGTACTCTAGGTAGTTTAGGATATCATTATGATTTCTTCAAACTATCAAACAAAGATTCAGTTATCTTCAGTAAGATTTCCGGTATATTAGTGTTTTAATAAATTATTCATGAAGTCTTTAAAGTTATTAGTTTCAGACTTCTTTGTGGTAAATGTGTCTATTTGTTGTAGTTTTGTTTTACATTTTATTTTAATTATGGAGAAAAAAGAACACACACAAGTGAAGTGGGGGAGGGGCACAGAGAGACTCATAAGGGGGCTCCAGGCACAGTGCCTGTAGCCTTACACAGGGCTCGATCCCACCACCCTGGAACCTGAGATCATGACCTGAGCTGAAATCAAAAGTCAGATTTTACCCAACTGAGCCACCCAGGTGCCCCTAAATGTGCCTATATCTGTAACCTTTAATTTACTAGTTTAAGAATATGAGTTAGTTTCTAATTTGGATTTAAAGCACACAATACAAACCTGTTTTGCTCAGTATAGGCTTCAAATTAGAAAATGCTGCTGGTCAGTTCAGTGTGTAGGGAAAATGTGATGCTCTCCACTTTCGTGGGTCATTTCGTGTTTCATTTATAGAACAAATTTGTAGAACACATCAGTAGTGGGTCCGGCTAACAATTAACATTGATGCTTAAGAACAAAATATTACTGTGAATTAGGGATCAGCAAACATTTACTGTAAAAAAAAATAGTATTTTTTCCTTTCCTGGCCATATGATCTTTGTTGCAAACTACTCAACCCTGCCATTGTATCACAATAGCAGTGACAGACATACCTTAATGAGCAGGCATGGCTGTGTTCCACAAAACATTTATTATAAAAACAGGTATTGGGCTGAATGTAGCCCTTAAATAACCTTAAATCATTTCTGTAGATGGCTGACTTGTCCCAAAGTGAGTTCCGAGGATGAGATGAGATATTCATGAATGAAGAGGAACTTAGGGTCAAGCAATTCTGGGAAACAGAATACCTCTTCTCTTAGACAAATCCCATGTTATCATGAAGGCCATGAGAAGTCTTGCAATAAAGTGATCTGTCTACTTTCGCTAACTCAGTTTTCCCAAACAGATGTGACCTTGGGATTTTGTTATTGTTGTTATTAACTCTTAAATATATCAGAGAATCTATGATTTAGAAACAAGTTATCAAACTGAAAATTTGACTACCATATAGGTCATCATATGCAAATAGTTACTGAAATCTTTTAAAATCCCAAGCCCACTCACCAACTCTGGTTCACAAAACTAGCCAGGATGAAGTCCTAACCATCTTAACCAGTTCTGAGTAATTTTATGATTATTCCTTTCTTAGGTTCTAATCATATTACTACCTGCTGGCAATTTGAGCTCTTAGACTTTTTCTTCTGTAATTAAGTCCATTATTGATTTTTTTTTTCAAGATCAGAAGCTTTTTTTTTTTAATATTTATTTATTTATTTATTAGAGAGAGAGAGAGATCACAAGTAGGCAGAGAGACAGGCAGAGAGAGAAAGGGAAGCAGGCTCCCCGCTGAGCAGAGAGCCCGATGTGGGGCTCGATCCCAGGACCTTGAGATCATGACCTGAGCCGAAGGCAGTGGCCTTAACCCACTGAGCCACCCAGGCACCCCCATTATTGATTTTTTTAATTAAATAATTTATTTATTAGAGAGACAGAGAACTATCAGGGAGGGGCAGGGGGAGAAGCAGACTCCCCTCTGAGCCAGGAGCCCACTGTAGGGCTCAGTCCCGGATCTCTGGAATCATGACCCAAGCCAAAGGCAGACTTGCAACCGAGTGAGCCACCCAGGTGCCCCAAATGCTTTATAGTTTAAATTAATTGAGCATATATTTACTGTATGCATACTTTCCAGACACAATGATGTAAAGACTCTTTCTTTCCTGGGAATTTATAATAGCAAAGAGGGATAAAGACAAAAGTTACAGTACTATATGATAACTTCTCTAGTAAGAGGAATTTTTAATTCTGTCAGAGTACATATGAGAAGTACTAAACATGATTACAAAGTCAGAGAGAGCTTCCACATGATGTCTGTCTAAGCATATTTCAAGCTAACTACAGAGAAATGGGGAAGAGGCAGATACAAAGATACTGGGGCAAGAGTACCAGGCTTATCCAGGTAATGCTGCAGAGACAGATGGGAGTTGAATTAAACAGGCCTTTCCTCATTCTGTAAAATTATTGAAGATAGGTGGAAAGTTGCAGAGAGTGAGTGGCTTGATCATATTTGCACTCTGGTAATACAGTTGTGCTGGCATGCAGAGAATGAACTGGAGGGAGCCGGTCTGCTCAGATATGGGACTTTCTCTTAAGCTATTTATAGCTTTCCCATGGAATGTACCATTGGTGACCTATTGCTGTAGATTCTTCCTTCTAGTAGGTATTGCACCGTCAAGCCTCCTATGTTATATTAAGAAACCAAGAACTGGGTGATATTTTCCCCTGGAACCATCTGCTTGCTATTGGAAACATTAAACTTAATCTTTTCATTTGGGGGTATTAGAAAAATGATAAAGAGTGAATAATAATATTTTTAGAAAATTCAAAGGAGACTTTGTTACCTATTTGTAGTTAGACAAAAATTGGCACCAAGAGACCAGCCTGATTATTATACCTTAAAGAAATGATTGACTCTAAAGACAAACCTGGGCCTTTTCCTTAGCAACAGCAATTAACCTAGAAGAGCCTTGCCTTAGATCTGTTTGAAGACAACAGAACTGGTGGGCATATAAATATATACACGTATAATTACACACCCTGCCTGTCCTTGTGCACCTGTACTGCTTACTTGCAAATGCATGAGGTATTTCTGGAAGTTACTGTCAATTAGGATGTAGCTTAATATTGTGTTCGCTAAATAACAATATATGAAGTATGTCTGCTTTATCCAGCCTGGCAGAGTGAAGCGCTTAAAAAGATGTGAAGGTTTATTTTAAACCTTTTATTTTATAGAACAAATTATTTTGGGGACACCTG
Source organism: Procyon lotor (assembly GCA_028646535.1). Taxonomy (NCBI): domain Eukaryota; kingdom Metazoa; phylum Chordata; class Mammalia; order Carnivora; family Procyonidae; genus Procyon; species Procyon lotor. The sequence goes on from CM053603.1 coordinate 35,822,015, forward strand.
GGTGGCTCAGTCAGGTGAGTGTCTGCCTTGGGCTCAAGTCATGACCCTGGGGTCCTAGGATCGAGTCCCATGTCAGGCTCCTTGTTCAGTGGGAAGCCTTCTTCCTCTGCCTACTTCTCCCTCTACCTGCTTCTCCCCCTGCTTGTGCTCTTTGACAAAAAAAAAAAGAACAAATTATTTTTTGTGGATAACTGGGCTCTGGGATGTTATACATGTATACACATGTATAAAATATATATGAGTTATATAGTACTTATATATTTTATTCTGGCTATTTAATGCTGCTTAGAAATGCAACATCTGATGTCCAAACTGAAAGCTGTGGAGTGTTTTTTTGTTTTTTGTTTTTTGTGGGTTTTTTGGGTGGAGTTTTTAATTAGGGACTACTGCAGTTGTATTGGAGGATCAGGTATTAAAAGCAATGGGACAAAGACACCATTTAAAGTTGGGGATTTGAATCAAATGGTTTCCATAGAGTCCATGTTAATATCAACAAGAAAAAGCTGATATATTTTCCTCCATTTTTGGCTTTTATTACCATGCTTATCATGGCTACCAGACTCATTCTTCACTTGTATGAATTCAGGAGAAAGCAGGGTGCAGGATCTCTTAGGAGAAATGGAAGCCAGAGCTTAGAAGTGATGGAAGTCTACCATTACAATCTGATCCCTTACCATTGCCACCAACCCCCACTTGAGGACTTAGTCTGTTGAGCTCAGAACACTGTTAAAGTACATAAAAATATTTATTTCTGGCTGGTAAACCTTTGTCTTCCTTGCACTCAGCTAGATATTTGGATGACTTTTTCATTGTATTTATGCAAGCTCTTCTTTTCCATCCATCAAGGATACTGTTTTCCAAGGATTTTTTTCGGTTTCCCTCTAGTGGAAGTTCCATAAGGCAACTTGAGGTACAAACTGAGCCTGAAATGTGATGCTTGGAAAAGTCAGATAAAACTTTATGAATATTTACCATTACATAAATATAAGCATGGAGAGGACATATTTCATCACATTTTTTTTCCTACTTGAAAATATTGTCCTGAAACTCACAGCTGAGATGTACTAAGTGAAGGCTTGAGAGGCAATAACATAAAAACTTGAACTGTGTGGGCATGGACTTAAATAAAAGCCATTGGACTGAGTTTTCCTAAAGCAACTTCAGCTATTTAGATCTTTCTTTAGTTCTTAGTCTCATCTCTGAAACAGCTCAGTCTCAGAATTTGTCACTAATTAGAATTCTTCTCGAAAATCTTTTTGTAGACAACAGCTACTTCTTAGTTTCCACAGGTAACTGGAATTAAGTTTTCTTGTACCAAAAACATGCCTAGACTGCTAATTTAAGGAGGTAGTTTTATATCATGAAAAATGTATATGGTACTATAGCTAGTCCCATTTTCATATTTTTCTCCTCTCTTTACATAGATATTACATTTTATTGCAAAGAGCTCCCAATGATAGTAAATGGGAAATATAGGAAGAACCTGCATGCTGTTTTTTAGCATATAAGAAAGATGAAATTGTGGCTTTATTTATTTATTTATCAATCATTAAGGAACATAAGCCTGGATCTTTCCACACCTTAGTTTGATTATTCAGCAGTCTAATATCAATTAAATTGCCACAGAGTATCAACATTGACAATATAGCTTGCAGCCTGGGCATACAGACATAATTTTTTTCACACAATTTTTCTCTGACCATTGTGTCTTTTATGAGCAAACTTTTATGATCTTCAAGCCTTGTCCAGAGATGATGTAGGAAACCATAAATATAACATATACACTGGTATGATATAGGCACATTTCTTTCTCGGAAGGTAGATCCAACTCTTATAAAGACAAAAAAGGAGATTTTTTCTGAAGTCTAATACTCCAGCTAAGAAATGATTGATAGAGTGTGGGCTGTATTTTGAAATAATTATAAACTTACAGCGAAGTTACCAAAAAGTGGTATAAAGTTCTTGTTTGCCTTTCCCTCTGGTTCTCCTAATTACCTTACGTACCATAATATAGCAACCAAGACCAGGAAATTGAAAATGACATGGGTACAAAACAGTTAAGTAAACAATAGGCCTTCTTTGATATTCACTTGTTTCTCTAATAATGTCCTGTTTCTGTTACAGGATCTGACTCAGAATCCCACATGGTTTATAGTATTCACTTCTCCTTAGTGTCCTTCATTTTTATGACAATTCTTTACTCTTCACTTGCTTTTTGTGATTTTGACACTTTAGAAGACAACTGTTCAGTATATGACAGAATCCTATGCAGTTGTCTTGTGTTTTCTCATGATTACAGTGGGGTTGGGCTTTGTTGGCAAAGAAAACCACAGAAGCATACTGTGGCCCTTTTAGCATACCTCTCTCAGAGGCTGCATGAGGCCAGTATGACTTCCCACTGGTGACGTTAGCCTTGATCATTGGTTAAGAGTAAGTCAGCTGAGTTTTTCTACTATAAAATTAATATTTTCCCCAGCATCAACTTGAGACACAAACATATATATTTATTCTTAATGTATTAAATATTATATAGTCACCTTCCTCTTTTATGCCCCAGTTTCCCTTCCTAAAAACCATTATGCAGGAACCTAACTTTCATCCCAACCAGTGTACTAAGAATTAATGCACCATCCTTGGGAGATGCTCAGATAAAAGCCACTTTATAGCTGGAAATGATCACTCTATTGCATTTTAAATAAGAACATAAATAGAATGACTAAAAGTAAATTGGCAGCATGTACTCATTTCACACCCAGAACTACAGGACATCTGTTATATATGTGACAGGCCGGACCTGAAATCTGGTTTTCCCAGAACCAAGTAGTGTTTGCCCAGTTTGACCTAAGTCAGCCTAAGTAAACAAAGAACACATCGATCACACCTATTTGGGCTATGAAAGTAACTGGATGGATAACCACCCTTTGATAAGGACAATAAAAAAATTTTTTAAAACAGTCACATTCACAATTTCTGCTGCTGATACAAGTGGAAAAAAATACCCCATAGCATGCTGATGATTCTGCATCCACATTCTACAATTCAGTCATTAGTGTGCATCTGATGCTTAGATATCCCCACCAATGCAGAGAGAGACAACCTTTGCAAAGAGGTTTACCAACATGATACTTTGTTTTTCCTTTTCAGGGCTATCTGCCCTGACATAATATGCTGAGAGGAAATTGGCCACTTAGAGGTCCAGAGAAAGCAGGAGAAGGAAACACCAGAAAAATAAGTCTCTCATATTCCTCTCCAAGCTTCAATTTCCTCTTTGACAAATGGCAATTATTATATACCTACCTCCTCAAGTTATTGTGAGGATTAGATCATCTATATAAAATCTTGGATAGTAACTGACACATAGTAAGTACTCAGGGGAAAAAAAAAAAAAACAGCTTGTCATTTTATCACTCTACCGTTTTTCATACCTGAGGTACAGATTTCAGTGCGAAACACAAGAGAATGCAGGTGATTGCGTACTTAAATAGTTCTGTTTAATATGCAGGGACTTCTGGTAAACTATTCTATACCAAATAAGAATTCAGAAGAGTTTGTCAAATGATACAGAAACATCCTATAATCTACATGCAGTCCCAGAATAAAGGACAATGACACTGAGGTGTGCTTCTCAGGAAATTAATCTGTTCTTCAAGAAAATGAGTCGATGGGAAAATAAACAGGAAAATGCACTAGAATACAAGTTCTATGATAAGATTTTTTCGACTTTGTTATGATATCCAGTGCCTGGCACCATGCTAGACATACTACAGGTATTCAACAAATATTTTTTTTTGGATAAATGTTCTAATATTGCAGGTATTCAACAAATATTTTTTTTAGATAAATGTTTTTTTTTAGATTTTTTTTTTTTTAGATAAATGTTCTAATAAGGCTGCATTGTAACTATCCGGGAAAATTTCCACATACTGCTTAAATGTTTTAAAATATGTATATTTTTTTAGATAAATGTTCTAGTATTTTTTCTAATGTAGTATTTATTTCTCTAAAGGATAGCACAGGATCTGGAATGCACAATTTACCATTGCAGGGGATAGAAAACTATGAATATCATCACTACACTAAAGAGGAGGATAGTGGGTAGTTTCATGTCCCCTGACTCTATGTATTATAGAGAGATTTCTAGGTTTCCCTTAGGTAATACAAAACCCTTATTAAGATTGTTATTATGGTGATAACAATTTTATATGTATTAGCTCATATATGTCTCAGTGAACTTTTTTTTAAGATTTTATTTACTTGAGAGAGGAAGAGTGCACAGGTGACTGTGGGGGACTGAGGGAGAGGGAGAAGCAGGGTCATCACTCATCAGGGTCCTCACAGGGAGCCCGACGCTGTCCTGGATCCCAGGAGCATAAGGCAGATGCTTAACTGACTAGGCCATGTAGGCACCCTTCTGGGGACTTCTAAAGTAGGTGGCAGTGTCTCCATTATATAAATGAAAAACTGAAGGGACAGAAATAACTTTCACAAAACAATTCAGATATTAAATATAAAAAAACTGAGATTTGAACTTAGGTCTGTTTCCAAAAACCATATATACTCTTGACTTATACTACTACATTTTCTTGTCTGTCTACTGTTCTAACACCCTTAAAGTACTATGTTACTTACTTCCCCATAGAATAAAATAAACTTCATGAGGGCAGAATGTATCTGTCTTATTCATTGCTCTATCATATGGCATGTCAGTTACTTGAAGTATAATTAATAATTGAATAAAGGAGACAGTGTAAAAGATTTAAGTCCCTTTATTTTTATAGCTTATCGTTATTTGTACATTTACGTTTGCACTCTTATTTCTGTTTCTGATTAGGTAGATACAGACTGACTTTTAAGCTACTGGATATCTGATTTGGCTGTCCAAGCAATCGGCAAGCTGTGCATAATGATGAATATACTAGTAAGCTTTACTTTCCCACTAAGTGCACCCAAGTAAAAGCTCTGAAAGTCATACGGTTCTTGCCACTTTAAATCTGACACCTAATGTATTAGGTATTAGAGTGTTTTGTGCTTACCTTTAGCTCTTCTTTAGTTTAGGTGATTAAAAAATGCCTGTTGCTGTCTGTATGTGCAGCATGCTTCATTAACAGTGATTTATTTGGGAGTTTAGCAGAATTGGCACTCTGCAGCACACCAGTGGGCAGAAGGAAAACAAACGTGAGATGGTGGCTAAGAAGTCCATCCTGCTGGGATGGTAGGAGCCTTTAAAAAGTTTGCAAAGTTGACTTCCCAATACCCAGAAAGCAAGACTGAGACTGGAGTCTCTGGGAAGATTCATTTCCCCTAAACCGCTCCCATACACTCTCCTCTAATGCTCAGGAAAGAATCCAGTGTGATCATGGGTTGTGCTTTCCTGTACCCATTGTTTCCTGAAGCTAAATGTTTCACTGCTTGCTCATCCTCTTTTCCCAACAAGTTTACTTCCTGAAAAGCCACGCTCACCTATTTCTAGCAGAATCCACTTGTAAATATTTTCCCTTATATTCTTTTCACCAACCTTATATCATCCCTGTCACTTTACCAAAGAGAAAAGTGAGGCCAGCGGAGGTTGAATGACTTGCCCAAGGTCAGCGGCTAAATGGTAGACCTGGGATTTGAACCTGGCTTTTATAATTCTAAAGCCAGTGTTTGAACCACCATGGGGAAGGCAAAGAAATTTTTAATTTTACTTGTAAGCTATATTGATTTTGTTGTGTCTCCTTGAAATGTTATGTTGAAAAGATTCTGGGACTGCCCTTGGGCTAAGCAAGAAAGAGTGCCAAACTTAATTAGCTTGCTTTCCATAGGAATAGGAAGGAGGAGTGGAGATGCCATACATTTTCCTGTCTTCAGCTGTGATCTTCTTTTGTTCTTGTTTTTATTGTACTGAAAGTGTACTAATATGGGAATGACATTCAAAGGAAGGAGGAAGTGCCTGAGAGGTAGTCTAAATAAGGGTAAAACACCACTGTAGGTTTTTACATGCTACAGTTGCCTGTTCTTTTTTTTTTTTTTTTTTTTAAGATTTTACTATTTTATTTCATTTATTTGACAGAGAGGAGAGAGATCACAAGTAGGCAGAGAGGCAGGCAGAGAGGGGGCGGGAAGCAGGCTCCCTGCTGAGCAGAGAACCCCATGTGGGGCTCGATCCCAGGACCCTGAGATCATGACCTGAGCTGAAGGCAGAGGCTTTAACCCACTGAGTCACCCAGGCGCCCCACAATCGCCTGTTCTAATAAGGCTGCATCGTAACTATCTGGGAAAATTTCCACATACTCCTTAAATATCTACACTCTGAAGGCAAACTTTCAGGGTTCATTTCAAGGGTGATGTAAATATTCTCCATCTTGATTGTTGTGACAATTTATGACTGCATAAGTTTTTGAAATCTCATCAAACTTTACACTGAAAATACTGTAAGTGAGTATATGCAAAAATATACTTTGATAAACTTGGGGGGGTGGCATTTAGGGTTCATGCCCTGTCCCTATTACTTAACAGCTCTAACAAAGGACAATTTATTTATCCCTTAAAATGAAAATAATATTGTCTACCTTAAAGGGTTCCTTTTTTTAAAAAAAAAGATCTTATTTATGTATTTATATATTTGTGTATTTATTTATTTATTTATTTATTTATTTATTTATTTATGAGAGAGAGAGAGAGAGAGAAAATGTGGATGCCATGGACACGAGTGAAGTGGGGCAGGGAGCAGAGGGAGAGGGAGAGAGAGAGATCTTAAGCAGGTTCCATGCCCAGTGCAGAGCCCAACTCAGGAATCGATATCACAACCTGAGAGATTGTGACCTGAGCCGAAATCAAGATTTGGCCACTGAACTGACTGAGCCACCCAGCTGCTGCTTAAAGGGTTTTTTTTAAAGATGATATGAGTTAATGTTTATAAGACACTGCCACACAGTAAGTACTCTGTTGTTTAACATTTCCTTCGTTATTTTGTATTATCTTCTACCATTACACTGCCACCAACATTAATAGCTTAATCACATATGCTTTTTTTTTTTTTTTTAAGTGAGAGAAAGAGTGTGTGTATGTGTGAGCACACAAGCACAGAAGAGTTGGGGAAGGGACAGAGGGAGAGGGAGAGAGAATGTTAAACAGGCTCCACACTCAGCATGGAGTGTGGGCTTGATCTTATGACCCTGAGATCGTGAACGGAGCTGAAATCAAGAGTCCAGCACTTAATAGATTGAGCCATTCAGGTGCCCCAATCACATTTACTTTTATGTTAAGCAACAGACATGTTGCTTTAACTTCACATGTTGTAGTTAATAAGCAACATATTGCATTAACTACAGATGTGCTGAAAACTTACAAACATATAAAGTGTGTGTGTGTGTGTGTGTGTGTGTATGGATAATTACATAACATACATAATATATATAATTACAGTTTCAAATACATGGCTTTCATTATAGATAGGCACCATTTCCATTTATTTTTCAACTGAATCATAAAAGTGATCAGTATCTAAATGTAAATAAAATCTTATTAAAATTGATGGATTGTAGGATATGTTTAAACATATTGAAAGTGTTAGATATAGTAGAATGTTGAGGATGAATTTGTGATAGATACTTGGAAACCTAAGCAAATAAAGAGGAAATTATTAACCCTAAAAAAATCTCAACTAATACAAAAAGGAAATAAAAGCAGTATACTCTGGGACTTAGTTGAAAAATTATCAACCAAATTAAGTGATACAACTAAATTCAGACAACAGTGGAAACAGGCATGTATGCATGTGTTTGTGTATGTGTGTCTATCATTGGGACCGATTGTATAAGAGAGTTGAATTATCATTAGCCATAAAATGCACTAATAATACATTAAACTCCAAATCAAGAAATACTAGTTTAAGCATTTATATTTAATCAAAATTAAGATACATACCAGAAAAATAACTTGTTTTCCCTGGGAAGTAGTTCCCTCCAGGGAGTAGGAATAAGTATTTAAGCTATGTTTATGTATTACTTTAATAAAAGTAAAGATTAAGTAAAGCTTGAACAGTACCACAATAAGTGATTATTTAGTGGAGGCTATGAACAGTAAATGTACATTTGTGGCACAGGATTAAATTTCTAGTAATAGCATCATACATAGGAGTTAATTTTAATTTGTTTATTTTTGGTATACATGTAACTTTATATTTTTTACAGTGTAATATTAGTTTCAAGTGTACAATATAGTGATTCAGCACTTCCATACGTTACCTGGTGTTCATCACAAGTGCCCCCCTTAATCCCGTCAGCTATTTAACCCAAACCCCCATCTCCCTCCCCTTTGGTAGCAATCAGTTTGTTCTTTATAATTAAGAGTCGGTTTCCTGATTTGTCTCTCTCTTTTTTTCCCCTTTGCCCATTTGTTTTGTTTTTTAAATTCCGTATATGGATGAAATCATATGATATTAATCTTTCTCTGGCTGACTTATTTTGCTTAGCATTTTAGTCTCTTGCTCCATCCATGCTGTTGCAAATGGAAAGATTTCACTTTCATGGCTGAATAATATTCCAGTGTGTGTGTATGTGTGTGTGTGTGTGTGTGTGTGTGATATTCCTCTGTGTGTGTGTGTGTGTGTGTGTGTGTGTGATATTCCTCTGTGTGTGTGTGTGTGTGTGTGTGTGTGTGTGTGTGTATCACATCTTCATCTGTTTATCTCTTCTGGACTTCAGACTATATTATTACAAAGCTGTAGTAGTCAATACAATATCCTGCTGGTACAAAAACGGACAATAAACACATAGATTGATAGAAAAGAAAACCCAGAAATAAACCCAGAAATAAACTATTGGTGGCCACGTGAGTTACTTCCTAATCTTGGCTATTGTAAAAAAAAAATGCTGCTGTAAACATAGGGCTGTATGTATCCCGCTGAATTAGTGTTTTTGTATTCTTTGCTGGATTATAGGGTGGTTCTATTTTTAACTGTTGAGGCATCTCTATACTGTTTTTCATAGTTGCTGTACCACTTTGCATTCCCACCAACACTGCACAAGTGTTCCTTTTTCTGTGCATTCTTGCCAATACTTGTTTCTTGTGTTGTTGATTTTGGCCATTCTGACAGCTGTGACGTGATAACTCATTATAGTTTTAATGTGTACTTGCCTGATAGTAAGTGATGTTGAGCATCTTCTCTTGTTTCTGTTGGCCATCTGGATGTCTTCTTTGGAGAAATGTCTATTCAGGTCTTCAGACCATTGTTTTTTATATGTTTATTTGTGTACATTGTTTTATATATTTTGGATATTAACACTTTATCAGATAAGTCATTTGGAAATACCTTCTCCCATTCTGTAGGTTGTCTTTTACTTTTGTTGATTGTTTCCTTTGCAGTGCAGAAGCTTTTTATTTTTTTTTATTTTTTTAAAGATTTTATTTGACAGCGAGAAACACAGCGAGAGAGGGAACACAAGCAGAGGGAATGGTAGCGGGAGAAGCAGGCTTCCCGCAGAGCGGAGAGCCTGATGAGGGGGCTCCATCCCAGGACCCTGGGATCTGACCTGGGCCAAAGACAGACGCTTAATGACTGAGCCACCCAGGCGCCCCAAGAAGCTTTTTATTTTGATGAAGTCCCAATAGTTTGTTTTTGTTTGTTTGTTTGTTTGTTTGTTTTAATTTTGTCTCCCTTGCCTCAGGAGATGTATCTAGAAAAAAGTTGTGATGGCTTTTGTCAAAGAGGTTACTGACTGTGCTCTTTCCTGAAATTTTATGGTCTCACATTTAGGTATTTAATCCATTTTGAATTTATTTTTGTGTGTGGCGTAAGAGAGTGGTCCAGTTTCATTCTTCTGCATGTCCAGTTTTCCCAACACTATTTGTTGAAGAGACTGTCCTTATTCTATAGGTTATTCTTTACTGCTTTGTTGAAGATTAATTCCCATAATTCCCATAAAACCCATATAATGGTGGGTTTATTTCTGGATTTTCTATTCTATTCTCTTGATCTTTGTGTTTATTTTTGTGCCAGTACCATACTACTGATTATTACAACTTGGTAATATAACTTTAAGTCTGGAATTGTGATGCCTCCAGCTTTTCTTTTCTTTTTCAAGATTGCTTTGGCTATTTGGGTCTTTTGTGGTTCCATATAAATTTTAGAATTGTTTGTTCTCGCTCTGTGAAAAATGCTATTGGTATTTTGATAAGGATTGCATTAAACATGTAGACTGCTTTGGATGGTATAGAATTTTAACAGTATTTGTTCTTTAAATCCATGAGCATGGAATATCTTTCCATTTCTGTGTGTTGTCTTCAGTTTTTCTCATCAACATTTTGTAGTTTTCATAGTACAAGTCTTTTACCTATTTGGTTAGGTTTATTCCTTAGTATTTCAATATTTTTGAGCAGCATACATAACATTTAAAAGCCAGTAACCCAGTTATGCTGAATCTCAATCCAGGGATCTTTTGAAATACTGCCGTGTAATTATTGGGACTATTTCGGTTTTTTGAAAATTGTCTTCCCAGTAGCAAAGTGTAAAGGTCCAACATCAAAGGAGATTAAGGTTTTATAGGGAGAAAGTATACTGAGAAAGTGATAGTGGGTATATATTCTTAGAAACTTTAATAAAAAATTTTTGAAATTAATGTATAGAACTTTCCTGGCTCTTTAAATGCATAAATATACCCTTTAGTGACTGAAATGGTGAGATATTGGCTTGCTTGGTTTTTATCCCTCAGGGTGTCTGCCTAATGAAATTATCGTATTTCTGGTTAGAATTCCCACAAGTGGTAGACACTGTTTTGTCCAGAATAGCCTTTAAAAATGGGGAAAATTGTCCACTTTAACCCACCCTCTGTAATTTTTCAGTGTCTTCTCTAATGAGGTCTTATGATGGAAATAGAGTCCAAATCAGCTATTGGGTAAGCCAGTACAGTCTAAATAAGGGATTCCATCTTATGCTATCTACCTCTTGGTAAATAGGTGGCATTTTCCAAATGTATTATCAAGGCTCCTTATAACTTACCTTTTTTTTTTTTTTTTTTTAAGATTTTATTTATTTATTTGACAGAGCAGAAGCAGAGTGAGTGGTAGAGAAGACGGCTCCCTTCTGAACAAGGAGCCGGATGTGATTGTGGTGTGGTGCTCTATGTAGGGCTCCATCTCAGGACTCTGGGTTCATGAACTGAGCCGATTGTAGACTTTTACGGACTGAGCCATCCTGGTGCCCCTCTTTTCTTCTTGATACCATTCTCTCTGCTCTTTGAGATTCTTGGGACAAGCAGCCCAATGAAAGAAACCAAGCAAAACATGTTTTCTCACCATTCCTAAAGAAGACTTGTTGCAGTCTCCACAGAAGCAGGGAAGACATCGGGGAAATAGAAATGGAAATGTGTCTCTTCTAGTACATAGAGTAAAAAGCTGGTACAGAAGAAAATCTAGTAAGCTAATTAGATTCATCGATATGGTAAGAATTTTCACTCTTCAGAAAGAACTTGTAGGCTAGCTACCATAACCATAGAAATTATACATTATATATACCACTCATTTGACATATAAACTAACTTCTATAGTCTGCAATCTTTTCTCCCTGATGAGTTGCTGTGCCCTTGTGGCCAGAGACCTTGACCTTGACTCTTTTTATTCTGCATATTACCATTTGAATAATGGGCACTCAGTAAATATCTGTTGACCGATTGAAATTTAAGATTTGACTGTATGCCATTTTCCCTTGAAATGATTGGCAGGTTGCTTTCTAAGGAAGCCATATTTCTCTCTCTTGCTTTCCGTTTTGTTCAGTGCTTCCCCACCATCGTGATTGACTGCACACCTCATTAGCTAATTGTGGAGTTAAAAAATGCTCAACTATACAACTGGGAAATGTGGATGATCCTTTTTGAAATTCCTGCCTTAAGAATGGCTGCACTCTAAATAATAATTAGTAAAAAAACAAATGTTCGTGTTGCTCTTACACTGGGAGGGAAAGGAACTTATTCACATTTGTACGGTCACAAGAAGATTTGTGAGTTAACACGAGCAATAGGTAGCTTTCTGACTAGATCTCAGCTCAGAAACTGTGTTTTGACGCAGATTCTGCACTATTACTTGCTGGCATCTGGCTTCATTTCTGCAAAAGAACAACGTGAAAAGATTTAGAAAAGAATCACCATCAGAACTTTATGTCTTGCTTTGAAAGGCACACGTTGGTAGAAAAGAGCACAGGACTTCAAGTATGAACATAGATATGAACATAGATTTGAGTACTGGGTCTGTTGATGACTAGACATTTGCTCTTGGACAACTTCCACAGCCTCTCACAATCTAATTGCCAAAGCTATAATTTTATAGAGGATAGCAATGATGCCTGACCTTCAGGGTCCTTATGAAGACTAAATAAGAAAGGAATGTAAAAGCATATGGTATGTCCACAAAAGATCTTAGTTATATTTATTCTTTCATTTACGTACCAACTATTGACTGCCTAGTCTGTGCCATACACTGTCCATGTGCCTCTTAAATATCAGTGAATAAAGCAATGATTACTTACTGTCATAAGGTTGAAATTCTATTTGGGGAGAAGATTTTATTCTCCATCTAAACAGTAATAATGACTAATATTCACTTTCAAAAAAAATGTCAATTGATGTTTATAGCACACTTATGTCCCCAGTCTATAGACAAATATGTTTACAGAGACTAAATGGTTTTCCCAAGTCTTGGGCAAAACCAGGAAGAAAGAACTCACTGTGCTTAATTCCAAATCCTGTGTTTTTCCACTCAGCCTTCCTGCCTTGAGGCCCTGAAAATTTTGCTATATATTGGAAGCCTACTTCATAATTAGAAATGTAGTTAATTTGTTGACCAGAGAAGAGCAAGGAAGGAAAACAGATATCCTGTACTTCTGGGATTGCATTTAAAGTAGATCCCCATATATGTAAATCAACTTTTTTTTTTTTTTTTTTTAGGTACTTTCCCTGTTTAAAGTCAGTCCCCTAATCATCTTAGCCTTCAGATTCAAGTCCAAATTCTTTAATCTACATTCAAGGCAGTTTGAATATCAGGCCCCTGACTTAATTGTGCTGTGCTATTTTTAACAAGGATGGCAACTAAGTATCAAGGACCTGTCCTCAGTGCCTTCCATAAATTCTCACTAATTCTTTCACTAAGCCTGGGAGACAGGTATGATTGCCATTATTTTACAAATGAGCCATGTAGCTAGTGAATGGGAGGTCCAGGATTAGAGCACAAGTCTGACTCTTCAGACTTTGCTGCTTTCATTATCTTGTGTTGCCAGAACTTGAACACTCTAAGTTTTCAGCTTCCTGTTTGTGTTGTCCTTATACCCTTGGCTTAGAATTTCCTTCCTCCCTCTTGTTTATCGTTTAAACTCAGATGAACTATTTAGGGCCATTGGAGAGCTTTCTTGAAACCTCTGCCCCACTGCCCCACTGCTCCACCCCCGGTTCAGTTAGATGATGTTCTTTCGCATCCTTAACACCTTGTACTTAATAGACTTTTATTTTTTTAGGTTATTATTTATTTATTTGACAGAGAGAGAGATCACAAGCAGGCAGAGGGGCAGACAGAGAGAGAGGGGGGTAAGCAGGCTCCCTGCTGAGCAGAGAGTCCAAAGCGGGGCTCGATCCCAGGACCCTGAGATCATGACCTGAGCCGAAGGCAGAAGCTTTAACCCACAGAGCCACCCAGGCGCCCCCTTAATAGACTTCTTTATAGGCTTTGAACTGAATTATAATGACTGCTTTAGTCCCCTCAGGGTCAAGCCAACAGTGAGCTTTTTGAGGACAGGGTCCTTAACCCTATTACCTCTGCACACCCAGCACCTTTTACTGTTTCTATTGCACAATAAACAAATGTACTTATTTGTTAAGCTGAATTAGAGCTACTTGGATAACAGCAGCATTGTAATTTAGCAGAGTTCTAAATCAAATGGTATGATTAGATCCTGCATGGAGGTTCTTGGAAACCAGGACTCTTAAAGAGGAATTGAATCCTGCTTAATTTTTTTTTTTTAAATTTATTTATTTGCCGGAGAGAGAGAGCACAAGGAGGGGGAACAGCAGGCAAAGGGAGAAGCAGGCTCCCCACTGAGCAAGAAGCCTGATGCAGGACTGGATTCCAGAACCCTGGAATCATGACTTGAGCTGAAGGCAGAAGCTTAACTGACTGAGCCACCCAGATGTCCCATGAATCCTGATTTTTTTTTAAGTACTTTATAGGGAAATCTTTGGTATTACTATCAGAATATCAAAATTGTTCGAAAGGTTGAAGGCTAGAGGAGTTTTGCTCTGTTTAGCTTTGTGTAAAAATATCCTGAGAGTTCTCAGTTAATCTTCTGACTCAGCCAGAGAAAGCAACTAAGTCCTCTTTCATGGTGTGGCCTCCTCTCTAGAATTTACGAGTCTAATTCTTGGGCAAGGTCTCAAAGTTAGTGCTGAGAACACTATCTTTTGCTATAGCCACCTTAGGATAAACCAGGGAGAGCTCTGAGCTGCAGGGGAGATCTATTACCACCATAACTCTTGGCTCATCCTGCAGCTTTCTTTCTGGCTTTAGTAGAAAAACTGAAATTATGAAACTTTGTATCCTGTACCACAGCCCCACATGAGATTCATGAATCTTCAGCTCCATACAGAAACCTGGTTCTCTGACTACAACTACCCACTAGACAAATTACTGTCAACGACCTTACCTTACCTGAATGTAAATAAATACCAATAGGGTTCTTGAATTCCTTCATCCTTAAAAATCTACAGCTCTTAACACACACTGTAAATAGCATCATATCATGAATTAAATCTTTGTCATGAAATTGGATACATTTCCTAAGCTAATTTTAATTGCTTCAAGAAACTGCTTAACATTGTAGATCAATCCCCAGGTCTGAGATGACATTTCCCTCGCAAAATTAATTATTAATACCCTGATCATTTGCTTAAGGCATTAATAGTTTTCATTGATCAGCACATCCTGTTTATCTAAAATGGCCTAATCACCATGCATGTCAGAAAAGTATCTGAACATATCCAATTAGAAATGCTGCCTGCTTTCAACCACATCAGCAGATCAGAAGTTAAGAGTCCCTTTTGTCTTCACAATATATTAGTCTAGCTTTATCAGAAACTGAGCTATTTAAGGGCACAAAGAAAGACGAGTTCTCTAATGATGGTTCTCCACTTTCTATTAGCTTCCTGGTAAACATAAAGGCTTCTCAGTGACCACGCAGTATAAATTAATGCTAAGAGCCCTTGATTAATGAGCTTGTGTTGTTCCATGTTTTTATGTGAGCCTGTGTTCCATCACAGTGTTCTCCTTATAAGTGGGAGTGAGATGAGAAGCCCCAGGTTATTATCAGGATAAAAATATTGGAGGTGCAAGAATAATAATATCTAGCATTTGTATGGCACTGTATAGTTTTCAAAGAGGTTTCATTTACTTAACAAGAAGGTATCCTTGAAACACGATGGGATCGGGAGGGAGAAAAACCATAAGAGACTCTTAATCTCAGGAAACAAACTGAGGGTTGCTGGGGGATGGGGGGTAGGGGTAGAGTGGCTGGGTGATAGGCATTGGGGAAGGTATGTGCTATGGTGAGTGCTATGAAATGTGTAAGCCTGACGATTCAGACCTGCCCCTGGGGCAAATAATACATTATACGTTAATAAAAAAAAGAGAAAGAAGAGAGGATAGGGTGCATCCCCAGAACCATGCAACTAGTTATAGCCAGAATTGTAAAGAGAATTTGGGTCTCCCAGTTTCCTAGCTTTCTCCTTTAGTATCCTGCTCATCTTTCAAACCCCAGTGGGAGCTCTTCTCCTTTATGACATCTCCCAGGCCAGAAAGTCTGTTCCTTCCATCATGATGGCATATTGTATTGCAGTTTTATGAAATGTGGGTAACTGCCTCCACTGGAGTAGGGGATCCTTGAGGCTAGACCTGGTTGTTTGCATTTTGCAGGTCCAGTGCCTCCTCCAGTGTCTGGAAAGCAAAAGGTGCCCCATATATGCATAAATACATGGCTTGCTAGTATGGAGGGAGAAGGGATGGTTAGATGAGAGCAAATTACTAAGGTCATGTTGCAGACCTTTGGCATCTGATAATAATGTGACATTGTTTGGTCCACATGTTATTTAAGAAAATATTTTTTTTTAAATTTTATTTATTTATTTGACAGAGAGAGAGAGAGATGACAAGTAGGCAGAGAAGCAGGCGGGGCGGGGGAGGGAGGAAGCAGGCTCCCTGCTGAGTAGTGGGATGCAGGGCTCGATCCCAGGACCCTGAGATCATGACCTGAGCTGAAGGCAGAGGCTTTAACCCACTGAGCTACTCAGGCGCCCCTTAAGAAAATAATTTGAACTGATTTTCAATATTTAAACCTTGGTAGATTTTCAAAATACAATAATATTTTAAAATTGTCTTTGAAAAGTTGTAAGTGGTCTTGCAGTCCTTGGTCTGTGCCCCATATGTTAGCCATCAGCTTGAGCTAAGGAGCACCACCCCCTTCAGATAGGACATTGTGTTCTCCAGAGTGCTCCCTTTGTCTGCCTGCTTCACTCATTCACTTACTTCCTTTGTAGCCTTTGGAATACAGATCTTTTCTTTACCACAAAGTTCTCATATTTTGAGATTTCTGGATAGTGGCCAAGTTACTTTTTTAAATCATCTTCTGCATTTGTCCAAAAGAAACTAGTAGTCAGCTACTCATAGATAGTAGGATTTCTCCCAGTAGGCACTGGAACTGAGCATTTTATTGGATTCAGGAGAAGAAATATAGAGTAAAGAAAAAATCTTTAAATTGATAGAGTAGTTATAATTTTTCCCACATGTAACTCCATTCTAAACCTTGGAATTTTTTCCTTGTGGTCCAGCAATTTTAACCCTATCTTGTTCATTGGCAACTTTTCCATATTGACTTTTCTGGTGTACTATTAACTGGAAAATAAATAAGAACAGGGACTGGAGACTAAGGGATTGAGTAGGACCTTATTAAAAAAAAAAATAGTCCACTCCTCTGCCTTTGGGTTGGTTTTTATCTAATCAGAGCTGTTCTTGCTTTCACTCTTAATCTCAGGAAACAAACTGAGGGTTGCTGGGGGATGGGGGGTAGGGATAGAGTGGCTGGGTGATAGACATTGGGGAAGGTATGTGCTATGGTGAGTGCTATGAAATGTGTAAGCCTGATGATTCAGACCTGCCCCTGGGGCAAATAATACATTATATGTTAATAAAAATATAACAGGGACATACCAGCTCCATTAACTGCCCAAGTATTATTTGAAAGGAGAGAAAAGGGAGCTGATTTGCTTCATATTCATAATTTAACATATTTTTCTTTAGTAGTACTTTTCCACAAGTTTTATTTGTATTCAGGTAAAAACAAATTTGCAGAGACCACAAGAAGTATCTCCAAATCTCATTGCAATGTCTCTTCTTTCCCACAGATTAAAGGTTGAACAAAACTTAAAAGAAGCAGCGATTCTATTCACTTGTTATTGGACTTGAAACTCCTTTGACCTCGGAAACTGAAGATGAGGTTGCCATGGGAACTGCTGGTACTGCAATCATTCATGTTGTGCCTTGCAGGTAGAGTGTCATTTAAAAACTTCTTGATTTAAAAATGCCACTGTATTTCACACTAATTCAAAAGTGGGCCTTCACTTTAGATGGCAATGATAAAATCGTAAGAGTGCACGTTACTATGACTAGCATTTGCTGACACTGTTGAATATACTTTCCTGATGGTCTTTTAGTGGCTCTTTTCATGGTCTTGTATCCAAAGCTAGACATTGATATTTCACCTGCCTATCTGGTCCTTTTAGAGTCCTTTGAGCCATTATTTAGTTTGAAAGTTGTTATTTTTGCTCATCCCACTGCTCAATTGCACAGAGATATTGGGCAATAAAACTGATAATATAGTCTAGAGTATTGTCTACTTTGATGTCAGTAGATGGAGGTTTATTTGGGTAGCTCTTTCGGTGTCGTTGTTACTATTGGCTCCATCTTTTGATACTAAGACTCTTTCTTTTTCATTTCAATACACCTATAGTTAGCAGAAGACGGAAAGTAAAAAGATAGTAGATTTTTACCTATACCAATGGTTGGCTAGTAGACAAGGGCTTTAAAAAGTACAGACATGCTGTTTATTTACTTTCTTGATTTTCTGGAGGATATGAGGCTACCAGGTGACATACGTAATTCACATGTTGATGCAACTTAAGTTCAACACATGCTGAGAGTTGGTTTTAAGGTTGGGAGGGTGGGCATCTTTCCAGGCCTTTTTGAAATGTCTAGTTGACCTGCTTTGTTATTGAGAGTATTGAGTCCAAGAGGGATACCTGGAGTATATTTGCATTTTTATAAAATAAAACAAAAATGACTTTTGGGTCACCATTACTTTAATCCATGACTTCATTCAAATAATGTTACTGAGTACCTTGCGAAGAGCCAGGTTCGTGCTAGTATCTGGGAATATAATCCTGAGAAAGACATACACAATTACTGCTCCCTTAAAGCTCTATTAGCTGAGTTCTATGGCTATATAGATTGAAAGCTTGATAGAACAGATTATTTGTAATTGTTATATAATTAAAGCTACCAATGGTAATACTAACATATATAAATCACTTTCTCCACACCAGGCACTATGCTCAGCTGTTGTACTTTAGCTCGTTTAATTACATTATGACCACTAAGAAGTCAGTATTAACTATTTATTTTTATTCCCAACACCATTATTATTAACATCATTACTGAAGCATCAAGAAGTAGTTAAGAAACATACCCAAGGTCACCAAGCCAGTAAGTGGGGAAACTGTTAAGTTTCAGACTCAAGCAAACTAACTCCAGAATCTATAATTTTGATCATTAGAGTATAGTCTTTTAGCTGTATTGTTGATTTATCCAGTTTATGCTTACAAATTTATTCTCGAAATTTTGGTTTTCATTCTGTTTTTCTAAATGTAAACCCTTATTCACTCGTAAGTCTTATAGTGACCTACCTTTAAATCCTGAACCTTTTGTCTTTATAAATATCCTCACCATTCTGTGATTATGGACATTTTGGCATCTAGACGCCTGTTTTAGCTTTATCACCTCTCCCTCATCTGGTCAGAGAGTAAATCTTGTCATTCCCCACCCTGCCCCCAGCAATGTTTATCAGGCCTTGTGCCTCACTTGCTTTTCTCCAGTCTTTTCATGTACATTGACCCTCCAAAAAGGCCTTAACTGAGTCACTCTGGTTCTAACTTCTCCTACTCTGGGATGAACATAATCTTTAAAGCTTAAAGCAGTGAATTGATTTCTCAGTATTTGACTACAGCAATGTGCTTATTTAACCCAATGTGCTGAGTAGATGTCAAGAAATTAAAGAGTTGAAAATCAAGGAAGACATTAATCTCAGTTGTGTTTTGAAAAACTTGGAATTCTCACTGAAGATGAGTACCTGTATCTTTTTTAATCAGTTAGCTTTTTGTAGGGAATCGGTCAGTATATTGATTGTTTTTGTGAGCCTTTTTTACGAACTGTTTCACATGGCATTAATATTCCCTTACCATATGCCTCCTTCAGTGTAGGTAAAGTCGAGCTTTAATTAATGTTTTTGTTTTCTTGCTATTTGTCTTGATTTCATTAATTTATATAGCATTCAGCACTCTGAATTTTGAATAGATTTCTTTAACTGCTTTAGCTTTTCAGTTTTTTCCTTTCCTATACTTTCTTAGCCATAGATTTCATGCTAAGTTTTTGGAAGGGAAAATATTTGTGTCTGTTATGTTTACCATAATTAGTGGATCTCAAATGGGCCTTTTCCTAAATAACATAGAAGATCCAAATGTATAAGCAGACTGCTCCTACAAGAGATAGATCTTGGAAGGTCTGCTAATTATTTAAAGGTATTGATTAGTAATTTATGGTACAATGGAAATGTTCTTTTCTTTTGCCAAATACTAGACTTAGTCTCTGACAATAATTTAAAAAAAAAAAAAAAGTATGGAAATCCAGTCTCTACAAAATTGGTTTTATTAACTTGCCTCTTAGTGAATTTAAACCAAGGATCACAAAACTCCACTACCTGAATGAATAAGGAAGCTAACAAGTGAGTGAAACATTCCTCAAGGAATAGTGACTCCTACATACAATATAGGATTCTGGTAATTGTGGAAAACTGGAGAAAACATGTCCTGCTAAATTAGCAACCAGCTAATTAGTGCCCAACTCTAGTTCTTTGTACTAGGTCTTCCAGTTCTTCAACATTTTAATGCAAAAACCTCCTATTTTTTTTTTTTAACATTGCCAACCAATTCAAATTAATTTTAAAAATGAAAATTAAAAGGCTGCATAAAACAGACCAAAATGGTCTTCAGGCTAGAGATGCGGTTCCTGGTCCACCAGTTTGCAAAGTTTATTTCAAGTGTTTAGTTTTTCTCTGTTATTATACACATTGCCAAGCACACTGGATGTTGGGGGTCTCTGTACAAAGTTTTCCTTTTTCCAAGAATTTTCTTCCACTAAATGTCCCTGTCACTTACCTTCTAACCTTATTTGAATTGTTGCTTAAATGCCACTTAGTTGGTGAGGCTTTTCTTGACAACAATAAACAAATTAATATTAGTGAAAATAGCAATATTTTCTTTCACCAACATTCTATACCCCTCTTATTATTTTATTTTTCTCTAGGTTTCTTATCAATATATGAATAACTGCATATTTTATTTGCCTTTATGTTAAATGTCTTTCACCACTAGATTGAAGTTTTATTCTTTCAGATATTTCTGTGTTTTTTTTTTTATATCACTGCTATATACCTAGCATCTTCAAAATGCCTACTCAACAGTGCCATTCATAACTAAATAAATATATTTCAAATGAATAAATGCTGCATACTGGCCGGACATGAGACAGAGAGAGAGAGCATGTGTGCATGTGTGCATGAAAGCATTCTCCAATTTTAAGGTGGACTATGAATCCAAAGCAGACTGTAGTCACCTTTATGTTAAGGGAGGGAACTAGCTACCTCTGAAGCTAATCCATACAAATTTTTAATTTACATATATATAATATTATATTTATATAATATATATTTACATAATATATGTAATTATATATTATATAATGTTATATAATATTTTTATATATATGAATTTATGTGTATACAAACTTTATTTTACGTGTGTGTGTGTGTGTGTGTGTGTATTAGGTTTAAATACATAAAGTCCGAGAATTGGTTTATGTGTCTTCAACTTTTTATGAGAGGTTCTTGGTATAACACCACTTTGCCCATTTCTTACTTCAGCTACTGCTGGGTGCACTGTGCCCCCTGTGTGTTTTTCTGCCTCCAGTCTTTGTCTAAAGTTACAAACAAGGGGAGCTATGAGAAGGTTACTCTCCTCTGCTGTATTCCTCAACCAGTAAGGTGTGAGGAATAGTAGTAAATACCACAGCCTCCTGTCATTTAGGAGGACAGTTAGTAGGCACATTCCACACAGTTCCTTAAAGATCCTCAGGAAAGACTGAATCCCAGTTGCCCACAGTAGTTCCTTCTACTTTTCCCCTGCTTCCTGAGATCATCTCCCAAATAAACTAGCTATTTCCAAACCAAAATACCTTATTTTGGAGGAATCCAAATCAAAAATACATACATACCGATTAATAGCAGGGCAGTGGCCCAGTATTAGTCATGTCAGTAATTAGGAAGAAACCAGAGAGGAAACATGGTTTTGACAGAGACTATTGATGCACTGACTATGATGTATATCCATATAGGTATATGTATGCAATTACTTATATGGGCGCATGTACACATGCCTTTATACAGGTACATCTTGAGTATTGTCTAGGTCTTACAACCAGATAATATTTTACTATTAAGCAACTCTCTTATTCTTTTTATAGTTTATTGGTTGCATTACTAGCCAAATACAGGGCAAGTCAGAATTGCTTCTCTGGGATTTACTTTACACCTCTGGACAAGGAGGCTGTTAAACAGATTGTTCCTAAAGTCCTATTTCAACTCAGAAATTTCTGGCATTAGCCATACACATGGTTTGAGAATTAAATAAATAGATAAATAAATTCTGAGAATGTTAGAGCTAAGCTTAAAATTTGTTCAACTGCTGTGAAGTTTTACATAGGTCCTATGTGTAACCTTATGTTACTGGTTCTGTTCACACTGGCAGAATTTGAAAGAAAGAGTGAAATGGCTGGTCCCTATGTTCATATATGGCAAGAGGCGGCAAGACATACCCTCTGTGAATGAGTGAAAAATATGTATGTTTGATGTATTCTCACTTGATCTTGGTTTCGGGGAGACTAAATTTATTCCCATCTCGGTGGTGCAGTTTACCAACTTGAGCAATTATCTCTTTTTGAGAAAGTGCATCCTTTCCAAATGCAAGCATTTGTTGACTTGTTCACAAAATCCAGGGGGTAGATGGTGGAGTAAGGGTCCTGTATAATTCAAGAGAGACATAGTCTAGCATTGATAAATATGCACAAAATATGGAGCAAGGAGGGGCCCTGGGTTGAATAGTTAATCACAGGGATATAGCTTGACTCTATGACAGTAAAAAAATACAAGCCAAAAGCCAATACCTGCAATCAGAGTACCTGGAAAGAATATTCTGTGGTCTTCAGAAGGGATTTTTTTTTTTTTTTTTTTGCTCAGGAAATCTCTTAACACTAAGACTAAAGTAGGCTGTCTATGGTTTTAGTTTATTCCAGGGTAGGAGGACACAAATACTCACTAAGAATTTATAGTATTTATTGATCGTGATAATAGAACTCAATGAGCGTAATCTTCCCATTTAATCAGAATATTCCATCAAAGTTCAGGATCATGGTGAAAACGTCTTCCCTTCTTCATAATGCCCATATAGCTCCACCAGGATGGAGAGCACACTGAAACTAGTTTCACAGTTTGTCCTCACAGCACAGCCAGTAAAGTATTTCATTTCTCAACATTCTCATGTTTTTTCCAGAATAAACAGACGAATGGGTAACATTTAAATAATTAACAGTGCTAGACAGATATTAAACCTACTACTGATTCCGCTCTTGCAAAAGTTACAAGAATAAAATTAAGATCAAAAAAGTTTTGAATAAATGTCAGTTTTCATATAGTTACTGCAAAGCGTAGTCCTTTAGTGACCTCTTGTTTTATTGTTTCTCTTTCTAAGAAACTGGCTTGCTAATGCCTTTGTAGTCATGCTGACTGAAGCCAACGAATGGATTTCTTATTTCCTCTGTGCTGTCTTCTAACCATGGCCATGAAATGAAGCCAAAGCAGTAGAAAGACTTAGCAAGAAGAGAGCTAATAACTAGATTAAAAAGCAGTGACTCCAGTGATGAAAATTCAGGAAAAGAATGGGAAGAGTATGCCCAGAAAATAATAAACAGCAAGTGGAAAACTCCTTTTGAATATCAATTTAAGTACTTAAGTACATTTCATGGTGGGAAAATAATAATCAGTAATGAAGATGTTGAGGTAAATAGAGAAACTGGCAGCAGCTTTATATCCCCATAGGCATGGACATATAGAAGCAGTCATACAACCCAAAAGTTATTAGAAATATTCAATTTAAGACCTCTCCTGAAGCAAAATCATTAATGGCTTCATTAGATGTGCTCAGCCAAGCTGGATGTCTTAACTATAAATAAAATTCCCTTACTGATAGAGTCTAGGACCTGTATCTACCAAAAAAAAAAAACCAAACAAACAAACAAAAAAAACAAAAAACAACTGAATTCTGTTGTATGAAACTTATTAGGAGGAAGGGAGAAAAACAGATGAAAATCTATACATTACCATGCATTTCATATCATCTTTTATAATAGTTGTCTGTTGAAATACGGGATTAACTACAGAGGTTAAGGATGGTAGGTGGAAGAATAGCTTATGGCATCTCAGACATTACCAAAAATGGGACCTGAAGACCCAGAAGCACAGGTAGTTAAGAGCAGGGACTTTGAAATGAAATAGACAGGTCAGCCACCTAAAGGCTGTGTGATCCCGCTATTTTATCTCTGTCTCTTAGGTGGCTTTTCCCGCCATCTATAAAATGGACAGAATAAGTGTATTTACTTCATTTGGGTGTTTATGAGGATTGAAATCATGGTCTTCATACTCAGCACAGTATCTGATACTTAGCCAGCACCATTTCATGTGAGCTATTGTTCACTGAGTCAATCAACATACATTTGAGGATCTGCCAGTGTTACACATTGCATTGCTCTCATTCTAAGAATGAATTTTAGTTCTAAGTGAAACGTAGTCCCTGTCATCTTGGCACTAGTGGTGGTGGTGGTGATGATGATGATGATGATGCGGCCAGCATCCACTTCTTAGCACCCAGGTGTCTGCCCTTCTTCAGTGGTTGAAGATTGTATAGCAGAGTTCATAGCCCATTTGTTCCCCTGCCCTCACCTTTTGGCAATATGACCTCATCTTTAACATAGGGATATAATAATAATGAAGATTATTGATGAAAAATAAGTACCCAAATTGATTAAACTTCTATTTGTAGAGCACTCAGGAAGGTGTCTGGCTTTGTCACATGGACCAAGTGTTAGTTGCAGTTAGTGATATTATCATCAGCAGCAGCAGCAACAAACAAGTGGGCATCCATTTACTTGTATAGCAGCCACAACATTTAGGGTCTGCTTCCTAGAAGGAAGACACCAAAGACCATTGCTAGCCAGAGCCATCTGTCTGGGGACCTGGCACTGGGAAAGAGCTGGGAAGGTTTCTGTGATGGGGCTTCAGAAATTTATCAAGTTGCAAAGAGATAAAGTTTCTGAAGATAGGAGGATCTGGTAGCTCAGAATGAAAGATTTCCAAAACACATCTTACAAACAATAATAACAACAACAAAAAAACCCAACTCAGATAAAGAAAGGTGCACGTAACAGCCCCTAATGAAATGTGGTGGAATGTACTAGGGCGAAGACTGTGATGAGCCACATCCTTCTATTCTTCTCTCCCCGCCAAACTCCCATTGGTGATGTCAACCAGATACTTCATCTATATGATAAACAGAGTTTGATGAGATGTTGCCTTACACTACTGTAATAACACCCTTAATTTGTTTAGCACTTGTTAACTATGAAATATTTGCTGAGCGGTCTGTTTAGCAAGGCTGTTAGGGGCTAGAGGCAACCACAATAATAATGAGTGAAAATTTATTGAGCATATCTGTGCCAGATATATCACATTCTTGAGTGCAGTTATCCCATTTAATCTGACAAGAACCCATTTCCTAGATGAGGGGTTATGACCTGACTAAGGAATCAAAGCAGTATTGAATTTGAGTCTATACAGCTCGAAAGCCTGAGCTTTTAAGTGTGACGGTATGTTACCTAATGACACCTACTACCTGTCCTCATAGAGCTCGCCGTCTTGTAAAAATACTTATGAACCAGTAGTTCTCAAATGTAGTCCATGGACCAGCAGCATCAGCATCACCTGGTAACGTAATCAGAAATGCAGATTCCCAGGCCTCAGCCCAAACCTACAGAATCAGAATTTGTGGAAATGAGTCCCTCAGTGTGTGTTTTAGTAAGTCATCGATAAGATTCTGCTGCTTGTCGATGCTTGAGAACCATACCAAATGCTTGTGGGAGGCAGGTAAGGCAGGAATTGTCATTCTAGTTTTACATATGAGATTTTGAGTGGCGAGTGACCTGCCCAAGGTTATACGTCTGACATCAATGTCAAAGCTGGAATCTAAGCTTTGTGATTCATAATCTAGTGGTTTACTTTGCCCTCTAGTATATACGCTGTGCCTTTACTTATGCAACTTTCAGAGCACCTTACTGAATACCTGATAATACAAAGTAAGGGCTTTTTATGTTGAAGAGGTGTCCTGAGTAATGAAATAATTTAATTTTTCTTCTAAGCCTTGTTTCACTGCCTGTGAACTGCTAACAGGTATGATATGTGCCTGTGCTCTTGATCTGTTTGGTGATGTAATGAATGCAGAAAAGATGTATTTCTTTAATTTTAAAGGGAATTAGAACTATGTGGTAGAATCTTGGGAAAGTGGAAAATAAAAGAAAAATGTCCCTTGAGCCTACAAATACAGTATAATGACTAATCCTTTTGGTAAACAATAATGTACATATTATCATTAGATATGAGTTCTGTGCTTAGAGAAATAAAAGAAGGAAAAAAGTTGGGATATTTCGCACAACACCTAGTGGATATTGTCAGATTGTTTTGTCTTCTCAGAGTAATCAAGAATTCTTTCCCTTAAGGTAGATAACAGATTGTTTTGTTTTGGAAAGAAAGAATTCCTGGGACAATGGCTCACTCTTTCAGATCTGAACTGAGATTTAGGTCCAAGGTTCTCTTTTTCTATAGTAATATTTGGCAAAAGGCCACAGAAGACCCCTCTAAAGCTTTTTAATTTGTGCTGGCAGTAACCACAGTTAGCTAGGAGTTGTGAGAGAAAGAAGGAAGGGAGGGAGGGAAGGAGGGAAGGGAGAGGGGAAGAATATACTCTGGAATTGTGTAGTGATGCCTGAACAATCTTGTGAATATACTATAAACCACTTGTCTTAGTCAGATAAGGCTATGATTACCAGAAACTTGGTGGCTTATAAACAACAGAAATTTGTTGCTCGCAGTTTCCATGGGCTGGAAGTCCAAAATTAAGTTGCCAGCTCACTTAGGTTCTGGTAAAAAAAGGCCTTCCTCCAGATGGCAGATTGCCAACTTCTGTCTATATACCCATCATCACAGGGCTAGGATTTCGATAATAGGAATTTGAGGGGAAAACAATTTAATTGTACATTATAAAAGGGTGGATTATGTTGCATGTGAATTATAGCTCAGTAAAATTTTTTAAAACTAAGAAACTAAACATTTTTAAAATCTTATTAAATATTACATTTTACTGATAGAGCCTATCTTGTCAGGAAGTCAGCATTATTCAGTGCCAACTTCCCTTGTACATAATTAACAGAATTACAGGACTGTAGACCTATCCCAACTCCCATATTTTAGACAAGTTAACTGGTTTAGCCAAGGACACACAGATAATTAGTAGCATGATCAGAATCCCAGTTTCCAAACTCTAATCTCAATCTATCTTCCACTGCTCCATTAAGGCACCTCCTAGTGTGTGTTTTATGGACACTGGGGGTTTCATCTCTCACACTCAAAACACAGATCCTATAATAAGAGGGAAAAGAAAAGTATAAACCTCCTTGTAGGAGTGAACTCTCTGACTTTAATTCACCTGAGTGTGACACTGGATTCCTCCGTGAAAACAAGAGAGGGGGTACTAATGTAGGGGAAAGGAGACCATCTGTGTATGAGGATGATCCTGAGGAAGCACAATGAGCATTGTTATCAATTTTGTCCCATACTGGCATCTCTAGGAAGCAGAACATCTCTTTTCCTGCCTGTCTGTACCTCCTGGTGGCTAAAATGAAAAATGCATACTGAATTTGTGATTAAACTTCCCCCTTTCTGAGGATTATATCCCAAGCCAAAGCTTTGTAAATAGATTTGGTACAAAAAGGGAAGGCAGAAAGAGGAGAAATTGGTAAACTATTTTTTAGATTTTGTTTCCTTTTTTATTTAAATTGAATTTTTTAAAAAAAATTTTATTTATTTGAGAGAGAGAGCCCAGCACAACTGGGGCTGAGAGTAGGGGAAAGGGAGAAACAGGCTCTCTGCTGAGCAGGGAGCCCAATGCAGGGCTCAGTCGCAGGACTCCAGGATCATGACCTGAGCTGAAGGCAGACACTTAACCGACCGAGCAACCCAAATGCCCCTAAATAAATTGAATTTTTAAAAAATGTGGCTACTGGGGCACCTGGGTGTCTTTGACCAGTTAAGTGTCCTATTCTTGATTTCAGCTCAAGTCGTCATCTCAAGTGATGAGATGGAACCCTGTTTTGGGCTCTGCACTCAACATGAATCCTGCTTGGGATTTTCTTTCCCCCTGAGCTTACTCACATGCTGTCTCTCTCTCTCAAATAAATAAATAAATCTTTAAAAAAATAATAAAAAGAATAAAATGTGGCTACTAGCCCATTTAAAATTACCTGTATAATTTGCATTCTCTTTTTACTGGACACACTACTCTGGAAGATGTCTCAGGTTTCTTTTAGGTCAGGTTAAACTTTTTCCCCTAAAGGTCAGATAGTAAATGTTTTAGATTTGGGGGACCATATAGGCTCTGTTGTAACTATTCAAGTCTGCCCTTGCAGTACTCAAGTAACCACACACAAGTATGTGTGGCTCTGCTTCAATAAACTTTATACATGCATAAAAGCCTGTATACTTATATGATCCTACAAATGAGCATGATTGTGTTACAGTGAAGTTTTATACATACATTCGAATGAGTGTATTTATGTGATCTGTATAAATGGGAATGGCAAAAAAAAGGCAGAAGCCATTTTACTGACAAAGTATATGATAAATGTATGATGTCAAATAGATTATTTAAAAGGTATGAATGCAGCAACATGCATTTTGTTTGAACTACTTAAGTAAAAGGAAACAGAAATCAATGTAAACTCCCTGGTGTCAACTATATTGCTTCCACTTAAGTGACATCTATACCGGAAAGGAATTAACACACCTAGAAATGCATCCTGCTTGTTGATGTGGAAACAAATGTCAAAATAAGTCAGGGTAAACTTGAGATACAGAAGAAAGCATAACTCTTTTCTAAGGAGCTTTGAAGATGAGTCTGGTAGTTGACCTAACAATCCTTGCAGCAGATACGTTACTCTAGCAATCAGAGATTCACTAATTGCCAAAGTTGTGCTGTTATCTAGTCCCTTTCTCTTAGGGCAATTGAGAAAACAAAAGATGGAAAAGATTAATTCATCTGTCCATGTTCATATGGCTCACTGATTTCAGAGCAAGGATCAAATTTTGGGAATGTTTGATTGGCTTTTATCAAAATTTTTCCTGATTGGAACTGGACTTGATCGCTGTGTTTCTATGACATTCATAACACACCTAATCTCTAAGTAAATGGACATGGAGTTTTATTATTAAGGGTGTTTTGGATAAAAGTTTGCAATTGGCTTTCTCAGCTGTTTTCCCACCTGAGAGTGGTTTTAAGTAACTTAGCTAACAATGCCCTGTCATCTTTTGATATAGTAGCAAATAAATTTGGAGAAGAGATTAGGTTCTTAAAGTTAGGACTTCTGGTTCTTTTGAAAATATTTACACATTTTATTTATTAATCTATTCACCTATGTATAAACAATTTACTAAACATCTATCTTCCACATACTGACAGGTGTTAGGCATACATCTACATGTGTATCCATCTATGTTGGATTTAAAGAGTTTATAATCTTGTGTGCTGAAACAGTTTGCTTTAAATGAATATGTCCTGACAGATTTAAGTGAGAATCCCATGTAAAATACAGTGTTCTCAATGAACCATATTGTTAAAATTTCATAAGACACTTCCTTGGTATACCTTGTAGTGGAGAAGATCATGGTCTTGGACCTGAGATAAATCTAGGTTCAAAATCTTTCTCTAAGTGTGGTTACCAAGTTACTTGAGGAAATTTCTTAATTCTCTGACAAAGGAGACTTAAAATATTTAACACAGTGCCTGGCCTATAATCAGGATATGATAAAAATGTTGCAATCATTTATTAATAATAAAGTGGCATGACCTTCTTCCTTTTTCCACTGAGCCCTACAGCACACAAAACACTTGAATTTTCTTTACCTTCAGTGGATTCTGAATTACATATATGAATAAAGAAGAAAGAAAATAGTGGCATGAAAGGGAAAGAGAGAATGCTTAAGTCAGGCATGCCTTCTGGCCTATCATGAATAAAACTAAGTAAGAGAGGTCAAAAGTGATGGTGTTTAATTTTGTTCTAAAGTTAACTAAAAAGGGAGCAGGTCACAGCCTCATTCATAGGTAGGGAAGGAGGAAGAAAACAGGATTGATAATTTCTCTTATGTGATTATATTATTTTAAGGATAAACAGGTATCCTGTTCTTCATATAGCCATATAGACACATGAGAATTTTTTACTGGACCTTTACCCTATTGGTCCGTCTGCTAATATTTGAATCAGAGAATTTTAGAAATGGAAAAGCATGCTATATCATACATGTAATACTTTGTCATTAGCTGTTAATCATTGTTACTTTACCTGATTTTTCAAATTTCTTACCATTGAAACATGACTTAGGGTTCTAGGTTGCTTTTTCATTCCTGATGATGATGATGATTTTAGTAGTAATAACAACAGTAATTACTCTCCTCTTCCCTCTCATCTACAAGCTTTGCATATTATATAAATAATACTGGGCTCAGAGTAGCCCTAAAGTGGCTAATATCACCTCTGCATTATGGAAGGGACAACTAAATCATGGGGGACTTGGGTGGCTCAGTCAGTTAAATGTCTGCTTTCAGCTTAGGTCATGATCCCAGAGTCCTAGGATTGGGTCCCATGAAGGGGCTCCCTGCTCAGCAGGGAGTCTGCTTCTCCCTTTCCTTCTGCTGCTCCCACTGCTTGTGATTGCATTCCCTCTCTCGCTCTCTCTCTCTCAAATAAATAAATAAAAATCTTAAAAAAAAAAAAAAAAGGAAAACCTAAATTAGATTAAGGGAGTGGTGGTAGGTCCCAAGGTATGGCTTTGCTAATGTCAGATATTTTCCTCCCACTGTATTCTGGCCAACATCAGCCTCAGTCTTTACCAGGTTCCATCTGGAGCACTGCTCTTAATTTTATAGTCTCCTGTGCATAAACACCTGTCTGTCCCCCCAGCACCTGTGCGACTTAGCCCTTCATCAGCCTCTTCCTTAGTTACTGACATGCTACGTTACGGTGGGGAAGACCAAATTAAACTTGCAGGTGTTAGTTCCTGAAGTTGCTTTATTTCTGGTATGTAGCCACAGTATCATGGTCTCTGCTTTCTTTCCAAGGAGGTATATTTCCTCCATTTTCTTTCCTTTTGAGTTGTCACCTTATTTTTCCTCCAATCCTTATGATACTGTTCATTATCTCTCCCTCTAACTTACTCTGGGTTTGTGTTCTCTTCCTCCTGTCTTCCTTTGTTTTCTCATTCTAATTATATCTTAGCTTAGAATACAGATGTAAAACTAATGCAATTGTCTTTAAGCACTCTTTCAAACTCCCAACTGTTCACCTACCTCTGATTTGAAATGAGTAAAGTTCTAAATTGTTTGTTTAAAACTAAGCTAATGCATTCATATATTCAAATACAGTACATACTTTGTATATGGTACCTTCTATGCTTTTTTTTTTTTTTAAAGATTTTATTTATTCGAGATCAAGAGGGAGAGAGAGAGAGAGAGAGAGAGAGAGCGAGGGCAGGGGGGCAGGGCGGTGAGAGGGAGAAGCAGGCTCCCCACTGAGCAGGGAGCCCCATGCTGGGGCTTGATCTCAGGACCCCAGGATCATGACCTACGCCCAAGTCAGAGCTCAATCCACCTAGCCACCCAGATGCCTCTGTGCTTCTTTTAAAGGAGAGAGTGAAATTCACTCAGAATCTTGTTTTTAGAATAAAATACCACTTTCCTTCTGGGAATTATAATAATTCAAAGAACAAAACCAAACCAAAACAAATCCACTTCTCAGAGCAAAAGAGTAAATAATAAAAATGCAGCAGTATTTGTCTGGGTCAACAGTTTTTGCCAGAACTTGATGGGATAATCTCTACAGAATCTTACTGAGAAGTTATGAACTACTGATAAGACTGCCAATATGAGTTGCACACAAATGATCTATGCAATATATAAATTGTCAAGTGAAAATGAATTCTCTCCTCTCCTCTTTTTACTCTTCAGAACTCTTGGACATTCTGTTTAGGAATGCTTTTCTCCCCAGTGGTATGATATTTGTACAAAAACTTGGTTTTAATATAATGTTTATCTAATTAGAAACATAGCCAAATTTGAAGTAGATACTCTAGATTTCTTGCATTTCCTTTATGATTTCATCTACTTGTTTTTTTCCATCCCATTAAAGATAAGGAGAGAGAAAAGGCAATTGTCAGTTGCACTTCATAATTGTTTATAATTTCATATTATCTAAATTGATCCCCAGTTCAGTAAAAAATTTTAAAAAGTAAATATGTTTTGTTCAGTAATTTGCAATCACTTTTGAAAAGTCACTGTATTGTAATGAATGGTAGGTAATTACCATTTACTATGGTAACCATCTTATAGTATATACATGTACCAAATCTATGTTGGACACCTTAAATGAGTGCAATGTTATTTGTCAATTGTATCTCAATATTACAGAAATAAATAAATAAAACACTTACAGAAATTAAAAAAAAAACCCTCACGCACCAGAAGGTCACAAGAAGAAATTGCCCTCAAATTTTGGTCTTTACTTTTTTGTGTTAATGTAATAAAATTCAAGATTCTAGAATCACATTTACCCCTTTATGGTTTTAGAACTGTAAGTAAGTCTGTCCCGCCTTGGATCCAAGATTCTGCATAAGTAAAAATATGAGTGAAGCACAAATGTGCTTTCTAACCCAGTGCTATCCAAAATTTGATCATCTATTTTTGTTTAATCTGTATACTTATTGTGTTATTTATTTCAATTTTTGTTAACTCAATTTATTAAACCTAAAATAACTATCACAGAAATATCACTTGTTATAAATGAAAAAAAAAACATAGAAATAAATACTATGGAAACAAATATATTAAAGCCTGAATTGTCTTTAGAATACTCTTGAGTCCTGATATTTTCCTGCAGAAATATGACTGTCAAAAATTAGATAGGATTTTAAGGTATGCTGGCATCAACTGAGACTTTCTTTTTTAATCAGAAAAAGTCAAAGAGAATTAATCGAAAGAGGAGTGAATTTATTCTTAAGTGAGTCAATATTATTTAATGCCTTGTCTCTCTATGATCTAAAAATTATCTCCCGGGGCACCTAGATGGTTCAGAAGGCATCTGCCTTCAGCTCAGATCGTGATTCCAGGGTCCTAGGGTTGAGGCCCACATCAGGCTCTTGGCTCAGTGGAAGCCTGCTTCTCCCTCTCCTACTTCCCCCTGCTTCTGTTCCCTCTCTCTCTGTGTCTCTTTCTGTCAAATAAATAAATAATCTTTAAAAATAAAAATAAAAATAAAAAATAAACATAAAAACGACCTTCCATTCCATTGTTATGCATCCCACATTTTAGGAAATGCTAATGTAGAGGAATGAAATCTTCCAGCTCCCCCAAAATGGATGTTGGAATGCCCCAGCATGGTGTATCTTGATTTATCCTGGCTATATTGATTCAGATAAAACATATTTATTGTGTGATCATGTTTTCTTCATGTATTGTTTTTCATATATAGAAATATTTATTGGAATTTTTTACCTCATGTACTGTATAAAAGTTTGTATGAATCCTTTGTGGGCTAAGGCATGTAATATTACTACTACCTTTATGATTCAGTTTAATGATGTTCAAAGGCTTTGTAAGATCACCTGTCTTCTTACTTACCTGTCCGTCCCTATGCAGGCTATCACATAGTGAGTGACATGAAGGAGCCCGACTAACCTCTCAATGGAACCCTAGAACAGGGACAGCCTGCATAGAATGTTGTTAGGACCTGAGGTCCTTTAAGCACATCGTATTTCAACAGAGTGCTGAGTACTTGTGGCATTAGTTGTGTGAGTTTTAACATAGAAACCGTTCTCAAAGTCTTAT
Source organism: Procyon lotor (assembly GCA_028646535.1). Classification (NCBI taxonomy): domain Eukaryota; kingdom Metazoa; phylum Chordata; class Mammalia; order Carnivora; family Procyonidae; genus Procyon; species Procyon lotor. The sequence goes on from CM053603.1 coordinate 35,855,665, forward strand.
GGAGCCCAGTTGGCTCTTACAAACATGATTTGTGAGTTTCCTTGGTTTCTTGCCTTATCTTTAACATTTTTTTCAATGGCGTTTTGTTTAATGATCTGTTAAAATGCAATCTTGTGTCTGTTTTTAGCCTTCCACTGCTATTATCATCATTAAGCTCAGTGTTTTAAATGTCTGTGTGTTTGAGTATAGTTTCTCCTTAGGCAGAACTATGTAAGCCATCTCTTCCTTCCACAAAGAGAATATCTGGATTATGGATCATTAGAAGGATACCAGGGTCATGCTTAAAATTTTCCCCCTCCTTAAAGCAGTAGTAAGCATTATTGTCTCATGTAAGTTTTGTGTTTTGTTTGGCTGTGTTGTTTTGTCGTCAGGAATTTGTCATCAGCTCATCTAGGTGCTTCTGACTCAACATCCCTCAGGAAGTTGCAGTCATATGTTACCTGGGCCTGCAGCATCTGGGGGTTTGACTGGGGCTAGAGGATGTGCTTTCACATCAGCTCAGTCACATATATGGCTGGCAGGTTCATGCTAGCAGATGGTGGGAGGCTCTGTTCCTCACCACATAGAGCTCCCATGGGGCTGTTTGTGTATCCTCTTGGCATGGCGCTGGCTTCCTCTAAGAGCAACGGGCTCAGAGAGGAAGCAAAAGGAAGCCACAGTGCCTTGTTGCAGGCCAGTGTGGTATAATGTCGTTTCTACCGTATTCTGTTAGAGCGAGCCACTATGACTTGAACACACTTGAGGGAAGGGACTTAAGCTCCACATTTTGGAAGGAGAAATATCAAAGAATTTGTGGACATAATTTAAAACCACCACAATCTACTTTTCTCCATTTCTTATGCTTCCATTTTAGGAGGAACTGTCATCATTTCTTATGGGATGATGTGGAACAGTTCTATTATGCCTTTTCCTTGTCTTCACTCTTCTTTCCCTTTCTCTTTTTCCATTCCATTCTTGATATACCAGCCAAAGTAATCATTTAAAAACACAAATCTCTTGTACCATACTTCTTAACTTTGAATGGCTTACTCTTACACATGGAATAAAATTCAAAGGACTTTGCACAACCCATAATGTCCTACATAAACGTCCCTGCCTTCTCCAGCTCTATCTCCTGCAACTCTCTCCCTAACTCATTAGAAATTCTCATCTTCTCTTCACTGCTAATAAATGTCAATCTCTTACTGCCTCAGGGCCTTTACCCCCACCACACCCCCCATAGACACTCTGTTTTGACTGGTCTTTTCCCTTGTTTTTCTATGACTGGCATATCCTTTGGATTTCCATTTAAATGTCTCTCCATCAGAGACATTTTCTCCGATGAAACTACAGTAGCACCTTCCCACAATCTGCTCTTTTAATTAAAAAAAATTCATCAAAGTATAATTGACATGTAACAAATTCCACCTTCCAAAAAATCAAATTCCACATTTTAAAAATGTATAATATGGTACAGTGGACATATGCATACAATCGTGAAGCCATCATTGCAAGAAAATAATGAATGTATCACCTCAAAAGTTGCCTGGTGGTCCTTTGTAAAGAGCATGCTCCATTGTTTTCTAAAGCTGTTTAATCATTACACTGCTTAACACAATTAACAATTACAGTTACAATGCTCTTACTTCAGTTTATAATAATTTACTTGTGTGTATCCCCAATTAAACTGTTAGTGCCACATAAAAAGAAAATATACCTGTAGAGTTCATGGCTGTATTCCATGATTATATTGCCTGGAACTTTGAAGATGTTTGATAAATTTTTTTGAATTAGCAATAATCGCGCCTGGGATAAACCTCATTGGCTACAATACTGCCACTGCGCAAAGCTGATAAAATTTTTTGCATAAGTGAACAATTAAGTATATTATTAGCTGATGAGGGCCCTGAAAGAGGTATAGATAGGTCAAGTGCTGCATGGTAGAGAGGCATTCGGAAGTTTTAGGGAAATGAGGATTCCCTTAGGAGTATGCGGGTTTGATTGCATTTTAGCTGCCCTTTGAATATGAACAGTTTTGTGAATTTTAACAAAACAAGTAACAGCCTTCTGAGACTAAACAAAGAGAGTAAGATGCATATTTCTAAAGGGTAAACAAAGAAAACCAAGATCCCATTTGGACTGTTATGTAGGACAGGTGAAGAAAAGTCAGCATTGAATGCCTGATGTAGTAGTTCAGTTCTTCATTTCAGGAGGGAATGAGAGTCAGTGATTGAATATTTTTAGCTTGGCCTTGACTTTTAGTCATCCTGGCTTTACCTTAGAACAATTAATATAGTATTCTCTGATCAGAAAACATAGGTGATATTCTTTTAGATCTTTGTTTCACCTGTCTTCATGATTTATATCATTCCTAATAAAGAAGAAAAGTTAGGAGCATACAAATATCATTCCAGATATGTGTTTGAACTTCTCTGAAAGAAACTAAGAATTGGTTTAATCATTCTCTCGGGTAGGTCATTCATGAATTGGTAGCAAATCAGTTATTTGTTTTTAAGATTTTCTTAGCCTTAGAGATGTTCACACAGATGATAGGAAATACATTTGGAGCACACAAAAATAGATGCTTTGTCCTCATTTATTTTAGTATTTATTAAATTGTATTGAGTAGTTGCAATTAGGGGAACTGTGTATTGAGGAGAGCATCAGTGTCAGAATGGGCAGTTTGAATTTGAATTTGGATATCTTTAAGCACATTTCTTTCCTTTATGGGTCTGAATTTGAGCAGATGTGGTACCCATTCAGTACTCTCTGAGGTCACAAGTTGGACATACCTGTAAAACTATACTATATACAATGACAAGAAGAGTAGATATTTGGTCTATACACTTTCTAAATGTGTGGAAACATCCATTTGATGTACCAAGCACAGTAGAATTCACAACTTTGATTGATTTAATTTTATATTTTGGTGGTTATTGACTGACTAATAGCATGAGAATGGTGGCTAATAAGTGAATGGATATGATAGTGCGTATGCATTCAAGTATTTCTTGACCATGAAACTCTCAGTAGTCTCTATCATTTGTTCATTCAGCCCCTACTAAATGTCACAACCTCAGCCTAATGAATCTGCCCTCCATTAATGTTCACAATTATCCTGACAGGTAGATATATTGAGATCATCCCTATTTAATGGATGAGAATACTGAGACTTAGGTAGAATTCACCCTAGGTTATAAGTTGAAGAATTGAATTGAAATTTGACTTTGTGGCCTATGAAGTGACCGGGCAATGATTATTGACTTCTAAGTTCACATGATGACAAATTTTTATTTTATCTTAGTCTGGATTAGATATTTTTGATAGAAAAGAACATGTAATATTTTAGATGAGCAGGTGAAGATCCCATAAGAATGTTCTACTCACTGCAGACCTAGATATGCTGAAAATATTTTAGGAAGAAGAACATGTGGTCTTTTGTATCTTTTTCATCTGCCTTTGTATTGAGTAATTAGAGACAGTTTTGATTTATAGCTTAAAGTATCTGATAAATCTTAACCATTTGGTATAAGGAAGAGAAATAAAAACTGTCATTATTATCATAATAATCTAAATATATCCCATATTTTGATTTCCTCTAATGACCTAGTCAGTTCAAATAGTTTTAGTGTATTTAAATAAAGTCTCATATTCCAATAAATATTGCAACCTGGCAAGAAGTACATTATTTTTACATAAATAGATGTTTTCAGATAGTCTTATTATTTGTGTATTTCAAGAATATAGTACCTTGAAGACCTTGACTTACTTGGGAAGAGCATGCAAATTGAGCTGCTTGAAAATCTATTGGCAAATATTCAAGGTAAATTTTCTTAAGTGGGAGATTATTTGGGAAGCATAATACATCACGTTGCTTGCATAGTTAATGGTTCTTAATCTGGCATTTTATTAGAGAGCTACACTTCACTGGAGTAATGTAAAACAGAGGTTTTTTTTTTTGTTTTTTGTTTTGTTTGGTTTTTGTTTTTTTGTTTTTTTAAATTGGAAGCATTACTGACCAAGATCCCTTAGGCCAATACTGTGCATAAGGTGCATACATACTCATTGATGCCATGAAAACATGCAAATGATTTGTTCCTCATAAATAGATAATCTGGTTGAGGATTATTTGCCTTGGAGTATCTGCTGGATCAGGATATAGTGGGATGCGGCTTTCAGAATTCTTTATTATTAAATTGGACAAAGAATGTCTCTATGTGTATGTGTTTCTGTGTAATCATGTAAATGTATATTTGTATATTTAGAGTAGTTTTTCTTCCTCATTTTTAAAGGTGAATGTGATGAACCATGTTCTCATATTTCATCATGGACCACGAGAAACAATCTGGGGAATCAGAGGGGAGGACGGTCGGGGGAGGGGTAACAAGGTGATGGGTATTAAGGAAAGCATGTGCTGTGATGAGCGCTGGGTGTTATACTTAACTAATGAATCATTGAACACAACATCAAGAACTAATTGTGTACTCTACAGGGGCTAAAGGAACATAATTAAAAAAGAGAAATGCATACTAAGGTATTTAGTGGTAAAAAATAAAGGTAAGTGTGATAAATTTTGCCTATTTTTGTCTCTGATCTCAATCTATTAGTGTAAACAATTGAAATGTGATGAAATTTGAAAAAATTATAGGATGTGTATTTTTTTAATGGTTTATTTATTTGAGGGAGAGAGAGCAAAGGGGAGAGAGCAGGGGAAGGGGCAGAGGGAGAGAATATCCAAGCAGACTCCCAGTGAGTGCAGAGCCTGATGAGGGTCTTGGTGCCATGAACCATGAGATCAGGACCTAAGCAGAAACCAAGAGTTGGACACTTAACTGACTGAGCCACCCAGGCACCCCCAAATTACAGGATTTTTTAAAGAAATAATATTTATCCCACTATAATAATGTGGTTTTGGCATTTTAAAGGTTGTGTTATTCATAGTTCCTATGGCAGGTTTCATCTGAACTACATCTATCCTACAGACATCAGAATAAATTACACAAGGTCACACATCATAGACTACAGAACAGGATTTATTGAAAAACTTACATAGGTCAAGAGGAACAAAGTAAAGAGAAGACGAAGTCCCTCAATCCTCTACATCCCACCAGAAGATATGTCATAGCCTGACTGTATTGAGCCTACATTGTGATTCTGTGTTCCTGTCAAGAGTTCCTTCTCTCCAATGATCTACTTTGCCAGGAAAGGATAAGCTAACTGCTTGACCTTAGACAGGCTATTTGTAGGAGTTCTAGGGTATTGTCTCCAGCATGTAGAGTCCTTCAGGCCCCATGAGATGTGATACTGTCCTTTGCATGGAGTATGAAGCCCATAATTATATAATAAGATGATCTTAGCTACAGCCTCTCCTACTGGGAAAAAATAGGGTAGTTCCCATCCTAGTTGGCAGGTCGTCCATGGACACAAAGTGCACGTCCATGACTATTTTCAGGTAGTTCCACTCTTTTAAACTGCTATGATATCTTTACATGGTCTTTAAGCAGTCAGATACAGCATTTTCTCAAAGCTGATACCCTTTTACACAGAGTCTCATCATTTAGTGGAAGGCTGACTAAAAACCGTAAGAATTATTTATCATTATTCTAGGTGGGTAGCATTGCAATAATCCTGGATTAAAAAATGAAGCTGTTGTGGTTTTCTAGTTTATGAGATGGCATCATTCTCAGAATCTACATTTTTGTAATAAAAAATAGCACTGTGGTATATAGCTTCATGTGAAGGTATAATTAAAAGCAATAAATGAACACATATGCAGATACCTAAAACTTGGTGCTAATATTTTAAGGATCTGCAGTTTGGCTATATATAGGACTAAATGTTTAAAATAGACCTTATAACCATCCTGATTTACATATTTCCTTGGAGAGAAGCAGGTGAGAGAAGCATATTAAATTATATATAATTCCTACATTGATTTACATACAAATTAATTTACTAAAAAAATTACAGTTTATACATTGAACTTATTTATTTAATTTTAATAGACTCGTAAAATGGACATTCATTGTCCTTCAAATTCTTTGTATTTTCATGAAGATAAAGATGATAATGTTGACAATAAAAATCTCAATTATTATAATAATAGCAATAGCAATCATTCATGCTATGTTTTCTTTGGTGGTGAAAAAGCAACAAGCCATATAAATATGTACACATACATACAAGCATACACCTATGTGTATATATATATTCATTCAGTCTGCACGCCAACCTGGGGAGGTAGATTATTTTATTATGTCCCAGCTAGGAAATATAAGAAAATTCAGTAGTTTATCCTACATCATTCTGCTAGTGGAAGCAGAATTTGAATGGAGCCATTTTGGCTCTAAAATCCATGCTTTTCCTCACTATTTGAGGACTTCCTCCACCAAAAGTTGAAAGACCATCTTGTACATCTTGTAGATACAATTTTAATTCATAAATGTTATGTGCTGAGGTTTTTTTAAAGATTGGGTGGTGAATCTATAGTGACTTGCCTCTGTATCTGAATTCCAGTCATGCCTTTCTTGGTACTGTGTACAGAACACAGTTAAATGTTAAGTGAAAGCATTTCTGATAATATCTTCTTATTTTAGGTTATCTGACTTACACACATAGCAAATAGAAACTCAAAAATTGTTTATTTAGGGAACTCACTGAACGAAATATCTTGAACACCTCATGTTAAAGAGATCACCCCCAAGCTTAGTTTGCAAATGCTTTGGCAACTGTTTTTGACAGCTACTGTCATTCCCAAGGCATTTACAAGGCCATCTACGTTCTTTTGCAGCTAATAGTACTCTACTAATCCACTTTCTTACCAATTCCATAGTTAACATTTCAGAGATGGTCATAAAAGTTACAGTGCATCAGTGCTTTGTTATAAATTTTAAAAAGACCATAGTACAGTGTTACAAAGAAAGGGACAGGGCTTCTTCTGAATCTGTAATGTGCCTCCTAGATTCAGCCTTAACACTTTGAATGAAGTCTTAGGAGCTTTAAAGAGTCTTTGGCAGGGAGCACCTTATGTTTGAGTGAGAGAGCCATAGCAAAAGGTCATAAAAATACCAAGGCATTTCTGTCCTGACACAGGGCTCATGAGTCATAATTTTGCATAACTTTAGCATAGAGCTATAGCAACGTGTGCATCTGGTGACTGCACCCCAGCTGTTTCCCTGGAAAGGTGTAAGAAAAAGAATCAGCTGCCTGAAGACATGAAAGACAGCATCTGAGAAGTGGCACTGAGTACCTAGGAAGGTGTCAACACAGAGTACGGACTTACTCTGAACCATTCCCCAGTGTAAAGAGGCGCCTATATCAAGGGATCACAAATGAGAAAATTGGGCTTTATAAAGCCTGAGGGGTCAGAGAATGACTTGGCAGTGTTCACCAGTCCCTTAAAACACCCAATATTTGTCCCCTTCTAATCCTATGACTTAAAAAGCACTGCGGAAAGTAAACACTCTTGAACCACCTACATGTAGGAGGGAGGAAAGCATTACAGTTTATTGCTTTTTTGTCCCCTTCTCCTACCTAATGAACTTTTTTTGCATCCATCCATTCTAATCAGGCAGCTGCTGAAATTTTTATTCATGCTTTGGTTGCCTCAAGAATTGATTTTTGTAATTCTCTTTTACGGCCTTCCCTTACCAGGCTATTTTGAGGTTGCGACATACTCCGAATTCAGCAGGTGCCTCAAGCCTGGCAGCTTCTTACTGCTTCTCTTCCGGCTCCCTTTAGTGACTCCCAGTATCAAACATGATTGCTCCTCCGATTTTAATTTTTACTTGCTGTGTCACCGAACAACCTTTTTAGTCCTATCACTGAGCCCAGTCGGCAATGTTAGGAGCTCTGAGTAGTTACCCACTCTGGAAACTGCAGTGGTATTAGCAAGTACAATTGCACACTCTGAATCATCTTACCCTTATTATACAGGAAGCGTTCTGGCTTATTTTAAGGGAGGAAATGCTTTGGAGAGAAAAGAAAATAAAAATCAAAGCAAACTCTGTTTGCCACTCAACATTCTAATCAGCAAAGATGGGACTTTTCAGGAACCAATTGTGATTCAGTGCTTCCAGTTTCAAATTGAATTTAATGTGTGTGTGTGTGTGTGTGTGTGTGTGTGCGCACGCACGCGCGCGTGCACGCACGCATACACACACTCACACGTGTACACATATTCATATATCGTTTAAAATATGATATTTGAACTGCAGTGAGGCCAACACTCCTTCCTTGATTTTATGTATCACTTTCATTGCATACTTCAAAAATATCAGGAATCCTATGTAGCTTTAATAAAAATTCAGTAAAGTTAGGTACTAAAGGAAAATAAAGATAAAAACTTCCAGCAGCTAAGGTCCTACAACCCCTTTCAGTTAGTTGATGAGTTTATTGTGCGTGTAGAGCCATGACATATGATATAAGTGTTCTCCCAAAATACATACATGGTTGGGGAAATACAGGTCTACTTTCTTGGTTTTGTAGCTGACCAAATTTCCTTAAGCTGTTATTAATGGTAACAACTTTTCCTGTGTAAAGAGCATTTTCAAATGGTACCACAAGGTTGTTTTTTTCTTTCCTCACTTTATTTATTTATTTTTTTAAAGATTTTATTTATTTGACAGGGAGAGAGATCACAAGTAGGCAGGCTCCCTGCCGAGCAGAGAGCCCGATGCGGGGCTCGATCCCAGGACCCTGAGATCATGACCTGAGCTGAAGGCAGAGGCTTTATCCCTCTGAGCCATCCAGGCGCCCCTCTTTCCTCACTTTAAAAGCAATTTCTAGTCTAAGGAAAATGCACTTAAATCTATAAAATAGAATACATTATTAATAATAACAATTAGTATCTACTGAGTATTTACTATGTACCCAGCCAAGTGTTTTGTGATAAGTGTTTTGCATGCAATATCCTATTTTAATTTTCTCCAAATGGGTTAGTCAGTGGCAGTTCCAGATACTCCACACACTCACAAATCTGGTTTTAAACTGGATCAAGGAGCTTGTCTTGAAGCTGAATATTCATTTGAAGCACATTATTGTTTCTTGGTATATATACCAAGATATATAGATATCTATAGATAAATATAAATTTATCTATAAATTTATAGATATATAGATATCTATATCTATATAGATATAGATAAATATAAATAGCAGCATTTCCTAAAATACCTCATTCATACTGTACTTCAGATCTGAAAGGTATTTGTTTCAGAGATTAGGGAGGGTATCTATGTGTGGCTGTCAATGAACTTGTGATTGAGGTTTAACTATAAATTTTCTATGCCACTGCCTTGGCGCTGTCACTAATTGTAGGTTCCATTTTATCCCGTTTTTACAAATGATGAAATGAAGGCTTTTTAGAGTTTAAATGATGTTTCAAGGTCACACAGCTGGTATACGGTGGAGAACGAATTCAAGGGTAGTCGAATTCAAGGGTAGTCTATCTGAACACACGACCTGAGCTGTTAACTACAGGCAGCACTGCCGTCTCCAATCCTTTGTCAATCTATTTTCCTTTGGGGCCAAATGTCTCCTGATGCCTTTTTTTAAATCATTTTTGTTAGTTTAAACTAAATCCTTTCTTGAACTACAGTGGTCAGTGACTAGTTCAATGTTTCGTCTTAGTGCAAGAGTCAGAAGACACCCAGAAAGCCTGCTAACCCTTCAGAGCTTTGCATACAGCAGTTTCTGTGTTATGAGCATCTTTTATAAAATGGTTTGTAGGATTTATCAAACTTCTCTTGGTTAAAAGTTTGTAATGCTAGAGAATCCTCAGCTGGTAAGCCAAAATCATTCCTTAGAGGAAATTACATCAGCATTATTCATTATTGCATTACAGAGTGTATTTTTGTCAATTCTCTGGCAGAGATCAAAGTCCTGAGGGAATTAAATGGAGAAAGAAGCATTGGTAGGAACTGGATGAGGTTCTGCATTGCCTGAGGCCTAAGTTAGTTATTAGCAAGAGTCTAAAATACTTTTTTTTATTGAGATTTGGAGCTCTCTGTTTCTCAAGTGACAAAAATTCAGAACCTTGATTTTGGAATTCTACTCCATCTCTATTTTAGTTTGTGGGATTCTTAATAAGAAACATAACATAGATAACCCACAGATTACAAGTATTATATGGTGATAATATAACAGAAGCAATAGAGAAGAATAATGCACCACTTTCTTTCTTCCTAAAGCACAACATTTGCCCACTGAACATGCTAGCCTACATTTTGAGTGAGGGAGAAGGAAGGTTTCGGTAAATGGGGTTTCAGTGAGCACATAAATACATACTATAATGTCAAGGCAACTTAGTGAACTGTTTGATAGTTAACATTGTAGGATGATTTAGGCAGCTTAATGAACATGAAGGTAGGGGAATTTTCACTTAATTGACTATAATTTGCTGATAGGATGTATTAAATTTTTGAGCCCCTTTCCATTTTTCTCATTTCTCTGCCAAATTATAATTGTCAGGAATTTTTTTTTTCATTTAGGATGAAACAAACTTGTTGGTATTCTATTTGATTAGGGAATGATATTGTAGGTTAATTAAATAGTACCTCATTTTCCCCCAAATGCCAAACATAGAAGACTAATAAAATTTGAAAAATAGTGTATTTCCTAATATTGAAAATTTACAACATGAAATTCTCTGTTTGATTCAGAAGGTACTTTAGGATCTCCTAGTGCGGAAAACTCATTAGATATTGTCAGTCTCTTGTAATATTATGTAAGTGCTTCTTTATAGAGATTTTTCTGTGGTGAGAGGAGAAGATAATCAAATCTTTACAGAAACAAAATCCTACGGAAAATAATTCTGGCACTCTGCTGATTTAAGTGTCTAAATAAAATGGATTAGGTACATAGAAATAATGAACATGTAAGTAGTAGAGATAATAGTTTCTAAATATCGAATTCACAAACTTTTGATTAATGACTTATATTTCATGTCATATGGCTTAAAGATTTTTTTTTTATTTCCTATCCTTTAAAATGAAATGAGGTTCATATGAGACTTCCAATGAATAAAAACTTGTATTTTGGGCTTATATTTTGGGCTTGTATTTTCCTTCAGTAACAAAGCTCTGTCTACTGACACAGAGCAGCTTAGAATGACGGAAAGGAGATGTAAATTTGTGTCCCAGCACTTGCACTTAATAGCTATCAGTAAATCACTTGGGATACACAACAAAATTCAGCTATGATACAATTAAAAAAAAATTCAAGATTTCAGTGTCACAGCACTGCAAAAGTGTCCATCTCAGTCACATGACGTCTTCCAAGGTGATTTGACATGGGGCCTCTGCTGGTGGGTCTTTCAGGGGATCTGGGCTGGTGGAGGCTTTCTCTAAATGCATCAAGACCAGGAACGGAAAGGTGGCAAGTCATAAAGGCTGTTTACATTTCTGCCCGGAAGTGACATAATTTCTTTCTTCTTTTTTTTTTTTATATTTTTATTTATTTATTTGACAGAGAGAGAGAGAGAGAGATCACAAGTAGGCAGAGAGTCAGGCAGAGAGAGAATGGGAAGCAGGCTCCCTGATGAGCAGAAAGCCTGATGCGGGGCTCGATCCCAGGACCCTGAGATCATGACCTGAGCCGAAGGCAGAGGCTTTAACCCACTGAGCCACCCATGTGCCCCCGGAAGTAACATAATTTCTGCCAGAGCAAATCATGTGGTTAAAAGGAATGAAAGTAGGATCCTGTCATGTGCCAAGCAAGAGGTTACTAATGACTACCACACTGTGAATTTTTTTAACTCTTGTACTGTGTCTGAGCTTTATTTTTCTAATCTCCTAAAGAAATTTAGAGGATTTCCCGGACTTGACTCCTTTTTCCATGGCCCTTCTCTGACCTTGTATGTCCTGTATACCAGAGTAAAATCATTTTTTCCATTCATTCAAAAAATATTTTTTGAGCTTCTGTGTGTCAGATTCATTTTGGAATTCTACTCCATCTCTATTTTAGTTTAAGGGATTCTTATTAATAGATAACATAGATAACCTAGAGGTTGCAAGTATTATATGGAGATATATATGTATTTATAATATGACTTGTATTATACTGACTGAGCTTTGGAAACACTGCAGAAAGCAAAACTAGGCACAATTCCTGATTGTGTGGATCTTATATGCTAACAGCACTGACAATGAACAGATAGACTAAAAACTATATAATATTTGAGGTGATAAAATGTTCTAAGAAGAATAAAGCAGGGTGGATTTTCCAAGGAAGGTTCTCTAAAAAGAATTAATTATTTGGACACCTGAAAGAAAAGGGAGAGCGAAATATGTGATTATCAATAGAAGAAGCCTTCTGAAAAATGGAAAAGCAAATTCAGAGCACTAAGGCAAGATCCTTCCAGGCATTTGAGGAACAGAGGGAACCTAGGGTATCTGGAGTGCAACGAGTTCAAGAAGGACTGGGATAGGATGTAGAAGCCACAATCAGAGACAGCCAAGTGTCAGATCATGAAGGGCCCTGTAGGCACGGTAAGGAATTTGTGCTTTATTCTGAATGAGGTGAAAGGATTACAGGGCTTTGAGCAAAAAGGTGCCATGATATGATTTGAATTTTCACTGGCTTCTCTGCAGGGAATAATCTATAGGGCAGTGATAATGGAAGCAAGGAGCACAGCTGGGCAGCTATTGCACTAATTCATGCATAGAAGATAACTGTTGGCTTGAATCGGAGCAGTAGTGGCAAAAGTTGGGAAAGAGTTGGATTCTGGATGTATTTTGAACATGCAGCCATCAGATTTGCTAATTGACTGGATGGGAGATAAGAGCTTGTCATTGTAATTATGACTGTATAGATGCCACTCATCTATTCCACACAAAAACCCAGTGATCTGTCAAGTGCTACTGCTGTTCCAGAATTGAGGTTACAGCAATTAAATTTTCATTCTAACCAAGGAAAGGGAGGCAAATAATTTCCAAATAATTTGGAAAAAAAGATTAATAAGAAAATAGACGTTAAGTAATGCTAGAAAGAAAATTTAAACGTGGGGGTATGAGTGACTTAAGTGGCATTGTTGGGCAAGGTAATGAGGCAAAGCCTGGGGACCTGAGGCCAAAGCAAAGAGGAGTCAGACCTGAAGAGACTGGTGGGTTGGAAGGGTTGGACTCAAGCAGACATAGAGTAGTGCAAGTATCTGTAGGCTTAGTAGTGACCTTATGGCCACTATACTTTTAAGCATAGCAGGATGAGCAGGAAGGGGGAAGGTGGTTCAGCATCGATAGGGAAGTAGGCATGGGCCAGGTCACACTGGGCTTTGTAGACCAGGACAAGAATTTTAGATGATCAGAAAATGACAGGTGTTGGCGAGGATGCAGAGAAAGGGAAACCCTCCTACACTGTTGGTGGGAATGCTAGCTGGTACAGCCACTCTGGAAAACAGTATGGAGGTTCCTCAAAAAGTGGAAATTGAGCTACCCTAAAACCCAGCAATTGCACTACTGGGTATTTACCCCAAAAATACAAATGTAGTGATCCGAAGTGGTACTTGCACCCCAATGTTTATAGCAGCCATGTCCACAATAGCCAAACTATGAGAAGAGCCTAGATGCCCATCAATAGATGAATGGATAAAGAAGATGTTGTATATATATACAATGGAATATTAGGCAGCCATCGAAAATTAAAATCTTGCCATTTGCAATGATGTGGTTGGAACTAGAGGGTAAGCAAAATAAGTCAGACAAAGATAATTATCATATGATCTCACTGATATGAGGAATTTGAGAAACTAGACAGAGCATCATAGGGGGAAGGATGGAAAAAGGAAACAAGATGAAACCAGAGAGGGAGACAAACCATAAGTGACTCTTAATCTCAGGAAACAAACTGAAGGTTGCTGCAAGAGAGGAGGGTGGGAGGGATGGGTGGCTGGATGATGGACACTGGGGAGGGTATGTGCTATGGTGAGTGCTGTGAATTGTGTAAGACTGATGAATCACAGACCTGTATCCCTAAACAAATAATACATTATATGTTAATTTAAAAAAAAGAATTTGAGATGACTATGATTCTGTAGCAATAAGAAGTCATAGTAAGGTTTCAAACAGAGAAGGAACATAAACTGATTTACTTTTTTTTTTTTTTTTTAAGATTTTATTTATTTGACAGAGAGAAACAAAGCGAGAGAGGGAACACAAGCAGAGGGAATAGTAGCGGGAAAAGAAGGCTTCCCGAAGAGCAGAGAGCCCGATGCGGGGCTCGATCCCAGGCTCCTGGGATCTGACCTGGGCCGAAGGCAGATGCTTAACGGCTGAGCCACCCAGGCACCCCTGATTTACTTTTTTTAGAAAAATGATCGTTGCTGCTGGAGAATAGACTTTAAAAGAACTTTGTCAGTGAAACCATTTTGGAGGCTGTTGTTTACTGGCTAATTCCACATTCTTTTCTTATCTTTATGCAGCCAGTTGCTTAGTTTTTAAAGTGAAATATTTGCCCCTTTATGCCCCTGCCACTCAACTTTCTTAGTGAACGCAGTGATTTACAGAATTCTTAAATAGCTGTGGGTTTCCCTTTTAAGGTCTGTATTTTACAAAAAAAAAAAAAAAGTCCATTTAAGGGAAAGTTTTTCTGAGTATTAAATTTTTTTAAAGATTTTATTTATTTATTTGGCAAAGAGAGAGAGAGAGAGCGAGATCACAAGTAGGCAGAGAGGCAGGCAAAGAAAGAGGGAGAAGCAGGCTCCTTGCTGAGCAGAGAGCCAGATGCGGGGCTTGATCCCAGGACCCTGAGATCACCACCAGAGCTGAAGGCATAGACTTTAACCCACTGAGCCACCCAGGCACCCCCTGAGTATTAAACAAATTAAATGAAGGATAGTGAATGTGATGAATCCTTTCCTCTGCCTCATTCCTGTTGCTGGTGTTGATTAAAAGTGATGACCTCGGAGACTTTTCACAGCTCCAGACCTGTGAGTCTTAACAGATGCTGTCTCTGTGCTTTATCCTTTGGCTCCTGGCAATGACGTCTGTGCTGGACTTCTATCAGCCCTCCAACAAGCTCCCATCACAAGCTTTTCTAAGTAATTTTAAAAGCTCCTTTCCTATTGCACTACTGCCTCTCTTTCTGTGTAAATTATATGGACTTTGAGACTGTCCTGTTCTTCCAAGGCCTTTTTCCTTTGGCACCTGGTTTAAACTTACCTCTTTTTTCCAAAAACTATTATATGAGTGAGGACTAGAGTACAAATTGTTAGTCATTTTGTAGAGCATTTTAAAGATTCCATGGAGTGGAATATGTGCATACCTACAATCCAGCAATGATCATTCTAGATATATGCCCTAGAGAAACATGTGCATATATGCAAGAACACCTGTGCATAGATGTTCTCCAAAGCACTATTGGTAATAGCAGAGAGACAGAAGCAACCTAACTGTCCATTAGAAGGGAAATGAATAGATAATTTGTTGATGCATATCATGGAATACTGCATAATAAAGTAAGTTAGAGCTACATGTATCACTGAAAATAACATGCAAAAATATAATACTGAGTGAAAATAGAGAATTTGAAAAATGAAGTGATAATATACATTTTAGCAATACAAAATCTGTATAAATGCATAGCTATTAACAAAACTGTGTAAAAATACAAAACTGTGTGTGCGTGCACACACACATTAATACATGGCTAATAAAACTTTAAGAACACGCATGATAATACATACGAATTTCGGAAAACTTCTGGGAATATAGCAGGTAAGAGAGTTAGAGAAGGCCTTAGATGAACTGTCATTTTTAAATGCTATGTTAAAAAAGAAATATATCTTAAGCCAATCTGTAAAATACGATCATCTGTTAAATGCGGCTTTTGAGTACATGAGTATAATAATAATTTATGAATGTTTCTGTGATAGAAGTATTTAATAATTAAATATATTAAATAATAAAAATACCTTAGGTCCTTTTACAGTTATTTTTTTCCCACAAGTCATATCTTGATCATTCCTGTAGTTTTTTTCTGTGTTTCATACCATCTAGGAACTAACAGAATCTTCTTCTCTTTTGAGTGACTGAATCCTTTTTAGACATGATGCTTCACTTTTACTGTTTAAGTTGAGTCTTCAATAAAATCACAATTTTATTGTAAGATCTGACCAAGGGATTAACATAACTTGAATATAGTGAAATTTGAGGTGTTTTTCAGCCACTGTAATGATCACATGAGATACTGATGCAGTTTTGAAGTCAGCATCAGATGAGTATCTGTATTCTGAGTGAACTGGAGGAAAAGTTACACGGAGAAAAAGTTACACAGGTTGACCTAGCCTACTCATGTAAGCCATTTGATTTGAGCATGGTTAGTGTTAGACTTTTAAATAGAGCAATTAGTTTGAGTACAACGGATAGGAAAGGAAGTTGTGCCATAAACTGTCCGATTTCCCTATTCTTCCTCCTTTGAGAGAATTTCACAGGCAGATAATCTCTAGAGATGGGGATGCCTGGTGATGTCATCTGCTGTCACTCACCTTTCCACATCTCCTGGGTAAAATAATCAACAATGGAACTTGAAGAAACCTTCTAGTGCTTCAGCCACGTTACTGAAGCCATTGTTGTGGAAACAATGTTTTTTCTGGTAGGCTTTCTTAAAAAATAAATTTGTATGCTTCATGTACTGACAGACACAGTACTGAATTCCAAACAGTGAAACAGCTACTTGCATTTACAAAATATAGGTAGTTTGCAAAAGTAATAGATTCTCTAGGATAGCTCTCCAGTTTATCTCCAAATAATTTAAAAATTAAGGATTACAAATGAGTTTTAGTTTGTACTCTTTGATCTTTGGGACTTGAAAAATTAAGTGTTAAAGGTATTTCAGATAGATATATTTCTATACTATACACATATATGTAAATAATCATGTATTTTCCCTTTTAAAAATATGTTTTTCAGGGGCACCTGGGTGGCTCAGTGGGTTAAAGCCTCTGCCTTCAGCTCAGGTCATGATCTCAGGGTCCTAGGATCGAGTCCCACATCGGGCTCTCTGCTCAGCAAGGAGCCTGCTTTCTCCTGTCTCTCTGCCTGCCTCTCTGCCTACTTGTGATCTGTCAAATAAATAGATAGATAGATAGATAGATAGATAGATAGATAGATAGATAGATTTAAAAAAAATCTGTTTTTCAGTTTTCAAATACATTTCCCCCTTTCAATCAATTAAACGGCATTTTTAGATTTTTAGATTTACATATGGCATGAAATTCCATCACTGATTTTATACTCTCAGAACTCTATTTTCTTTACCCTGATTTTGAATATATTCACCCAAACAAAAAATCTGCTTTTCTTTGTGCTTTTCAGGTTAGAAACAATGTCTTACTGATTTCTCAATCCCTCAACCTAGTACAGTGCCTGGCACATGATAAGTACTTAAGTGTCTGTTGACTGGTTAAGGAAGCATCTATATTGCAAATAAACATTGAATATCAAGCTTTGCACAGTATTGCCTGCCACCCTCATCCTACTTTGTTTTTCTCCAGTTGTGCTGGTATGTTTATACTCTACCCTTACCTGTCTTTCTCATTCCATAAGATGTACATTCCAAGATGACAGGGATTTCAATATCTGTACTGCTTTACCCACCTAGAACATTCTCTGTTATATAATATGCACATTACGGGTCTTGAATCAGTGAACAAATACTGATTTCCATTGGTCCAAATCAGATTGTCAAATGCAAGGAATAGGGGATCCTTTAATTTTCTTCTGCCAAAATTTAGTATGGAATTGAGTATTTTGAGTATTTCCTATAAAAATATTTTGGATTCACTGCCTCTGTTCCTATCAAGGATGCTGTTTCCAAATGTAGAAGTGATTAGTTTGAGTCCTTAGACCATGAAGAAATTGCATAGTGGTCTGTGGTCTAGGGAAGTTTTCTTACTTCCACTTTTGTGATTATAATCTTCTCTTACTAAAGAGAAAAAAACCCAAATGTTAAAAGGTTAGTTCTTATTTGCATAATGAGATAATTTTATTTCTTGGGTTGCCATCCTGCAAGCACTTTTTCTAAGTCTTTAGAAGCCTATGACTATTTTAAAATTGCTGTTACTGTACATGATAAAGACTAAGTCTCTGGCCTTTTGAAATGATTCGGTTAATCAGTCCTAACATCTCTCTGTGGTGGTACTGCTTTTCATGTGTGTGTTTGCTGTCCTCACCTTCTTTGCAACTATTTTCACCGAGTCATGTTTCAGCACTTGTGGAAATTCATGACAACTTGTCATCTAGTAAAACCTTATGTTTTGTGCATTTTGCCATTATGGGGGTCGATCGAAGTGCTGTAAGTGTACAACTCTTTGATATAACAGCAAATCTTAGGTGGAGAGGAAAACATGAAAATGCTTTGTTGTGTTTTCTTTTGGTTTTTTATTAGTTTGCTATTCTGAGAAACATAATATCTCAGAAGACTAATACCAGGAGTTAAAAAATTCTAAATATGCAGCCAAGTGGGAGAACAGCCACTATGAACATTTTCGCGTGTTTTATTTGAGAATATAACAGTTATTTCCCATTGCCCAAAAGTAATTGACACAGTCCTCCACTAACTTGTGAAAAATACATTTTCAAGTATATGATGTAATAATTTACTTGACCTGAAATGGGTGCTTAAATTTGTGTTGATAGTGTAAGGATAACTAAATAGATAGTTGTTTTGGTTTTTTCTAATAATTGTTTTCATCTAAATCTCATAATAATTATAATATATCCTATATGTATTATCTCATTCATTCCATATCATAGTCTTTTCACATAGATATTGTTATTATCTCCCATTTTACAGATATTGCAAGTAAAACTTAGCAGTGTATCGACAGGTAATGATGGAAGGTGGTATAGCTTACATGCTTAACATTGGTTAGGTACAATATTTATTAAATAATCATGTATGTATTTCAACTCATGCAGAAGAGAAGGTTTTGAAACAAAAGTCCACACAGTGCTTGGGACAAAGAGTGAGACCTGTTAAAAATTCCTCTACTCTTTCAAGAATGCTGATAGCCATGAGACAAAGGTGAAAAAAAGGTAAAGGAGATCAGCCAGTGAGACTGATAGCACTGAGTACTAGGAGTATAGGGAAGAACCAGGTGGCCTCTGCACATTGGTTGTTAGCTTTGCAAGAAACTGTGTTGGTACTCATAGAGGCAAAGATGGACCTGACCCTGTCCATCTCTAATAGTGAGAAGATCCCACAACCACAATAGAACCAGATTACATTCTATTATTCTCTGAGTCCTATAGGCCATCACAGTCCTTGGTTCATAACAGATTTTCAGCATCTGTTGATTTGAATGTAATGAAATGAATCCAAACATAACAATGAATGCAAACATAACTATGAATGTCACTAGTGGTATGTGGTCTTGGAAAAGCCGATGTATTTCTCTGAGTCTGTATATCCTCATCTCCAGAATGGGTAGTAGTTTTACTTGGGACAACTGTTGCATGAGTCTACTTTGTGAACTCTAAAGAGAAATGTGAATTGGATACTTTCAAGCCCTTTCCGTTTCTTCTTTCTTGGGCTGCCTAGTGCCTACCTAGCATGGACTTTGTTGTTAATACCCAATTAATGGATGGAATACAACATGAGAAGGATCCTGGAAAAGTCAAATGGATTTATATTTTTAAAAGGCAGGAAGGTACTCATGAAAAAAGGAATCTAGAGGCAGAAGAGAAGGGTGAATAGGGGTGAAGGTAGAGAACAGAACAGGAAAAGAACAACAAATTTTTAACAAACTATTTTGAACATTTAGGAAATACAAGTTGATACAGAGACTAAGATGTTTTGACTCCTTTTGTTCAGTAGACAGACTCTGTTTCATTTTTACAGATGGCTGTGAAATCTTGAATCACATCTTTTAGTGTCAGAAGAGTTTTCTGACCATCAAACCTATAGTGTGATGAACTAGGAGGTGACCTTGTCTTACTAAGTCTACATAGCAGATAGAATATTATAAAGTTGAATCCATGAAGATTCTTATTAAATATGCCCAGATGATAACATTTTAATGGCTAAAAATACTATATTTTTCATTGCAATTTTCATTGGAAGTTCAACGTAATGTAACCAGAATTCTGTTACTAATTTTTTAAAGAATTAGAGCACACATAGTTGCTTTTGCAACAGTTTTGAAGTAGAGATATGATATATACTAATATTAGTTTCACAAAGTAGGGAACATTATTGGTTGTAAAGGAATTCAGTCAGGAAGATAGTGCATTTAAGACAGATAGAGTGATGTATTTTAGATCATTCGAATTAGAGATTTCATGTGATGAGCTATGTTTCTTTATTCTTTAATCAGCATGCACTTTATGATGTCTTTATTAAAGATGAAAATAGAGTAGTATGCTAACATACAAGCATTTATTTTAGTCACATTCACCTATGCAAACTTAAAAGGAAAAGATGGGAGAAATATCAATTTAAATACCATGAGCAATTTCTCACACTATTTCACCCAAAGAGTGCTAACCTGAGTGACCTTGAGATATAAACGAATCAGCTGGTCACTCAGTAAATCTCACTTCATTTCATGCCTGACTAGAGGAAAAATCTTAGGGTGCTGCACATGAGCATTGTTGTTTAAAGATAAAATATTATAAAAGTGTATTTTGCATATTGTAACTGAAGTCTGTGGCTGCAGATCAGTAGTACAATGGCGTCATCCGTGATAGAAGTTTTTTCTTTTCCTCCATTAATTTGCTTTATCATTCTGAGTGTCAACTTAGTTTCCCTTAAGATAGCTGCCATAGAATCTGACATATAAATACAGAGAACAAATTGATGGTTTCCAAAGGGGAAAAGGGAGGGGAATGGGCAAATTGGGTGAAGGGAATGGAAGGTACAGTTGCCAGTTAGTGAACATGTAAGTCACGGGAACAAAAGGCTCAGCATCAGGAGTATAGCCAATGATATTATAATAGCATCATGTGGTGACAGATGGTCCCTATACTAGTGGTGAGCACAGCATAACATAGAGAGATGTTGAATCACTATGTCGTATACCTAAAACTAATGTAACATTGTGTGTCACCTATACTCAAAATAATAATAATGATGATGAAAAGAAAAAAAAGGAATGCTAAAGTTTTAAGGTCACATGGAGATTCCAGGTCCAGTGGAAAAAGTTCTGTTTCTTATATATTTTAATTAGTGATGATATCTTTCCCCAGCCTATTTCTCTTCACTTCTTTTTGACCATAATTATATCACATACCCAAACCAGTCCCTGGCAAGGAAAATGACTTGGTTAGATCAGCCATAATAACCATTGGCTTGGGAATGAGTCCATATTCTCTGATGCATAGGGCCAACCACAGGAAAATATTGGATTCTGTTAGAAAAGAGGAAATGGAGTGAATAATGATCAGGTAGGCAAATAAGATCTGCAGCATATTCATTAATATAGTGGAAAACACTTTTTCTATTTAACATTTATATTACTTTATACACAAAAGACCATGTGAATTATACTTAATGGGCAATAGAAAGACTTTTTGTAGGAGTAATTTTAAACTCACACTTTGGCAGTAGGATTCATGCTAGAATCTTAGAATGTAAAGTGAGACTCAGCCAAAACACCAATATTCACCTTAGTTTTCTTAAAGGCAAATGGAGAATCTGGTTTGCTGTTATAAAAGTTTAATCAACAACTTACATGTTTGGGAGTTTTATTTATTTACTTTTTTATTTTTAAAGAAAACCAATATAGGGTAACTACATTGAAGAAACCTCTCTAAATCTATGCAGACATTCACATTCAACAAAAAAATACTGAGTACCTCCTATGTGCTTCCACTGTTCCAACCATTTTGGATAGATCAAAGAATAAGGTAGGTAAGGTACCTGTTCTTTTTTTATTTCTTCTAAACATTTTATTTATTTGTTAGAGAGAGAGAGAGAGAGAACAAGTGGGGAGGAGCAGAGGGAAGAGGAGAAAAAATCTGAAGTACACTCCGCACTGAAAGCAAAGTTCACGCGAGGCTCTATCCCACTACCTTGAGATCATGACCTGAGTCAAAACCAAGAGTCAGATGCTTAACTGACTGAACCACCCAGACACCCTGATAAGGTACCTTTTCTTAAAGAGTTTATGTTCTATTATGGAAAGAAAAAATAACCAGATATGTTAACCAAAAAGAAAAAATATTTAAAGTGATATATCACTTTATATTATTTATTATGGTAGCAAGCCAGTGGGTGCCTATCTCTGGGGTCAAGGAGGTCCTCTCTGAAGAAGCAGCATTTAATCTGGAATCTAAATGCTAAGAAAATGAGAACAAGGAGCCAGCATATGGAACTCCAGGGATGTATAGGCTAAGCATTGGGAATAGCTGGTACAAAGACCTTCAGGTGAAAATGAGCTGAAGATACAAGCAAGCAAAGGGGAGAAAGTGGCATGAGATCAGAGGTCTACAGGGACCAGATCATGTGGAATTGTGCATCAAATGTGGAAAGATTAGTATTGATTTCAAACATAACTGGAAGCCAGTGGAAACCTCCAAAGAAGTGACAACATAACATACTGGATGTGGTATGGGGACAGCATTGTAGGAAAGCAATTGAAGTACAACTAGGAGACTGTTGCTCAGGTGACAGATGGTGGTAAAAAACAAGGTAGTAGTGGTGAAATATACAAAATATGTACAGATTCAAGATGTTTTGGAGAGAAGATATGAGAAATGGGAAAATGAGAGAAAAAGGATTACTTCTAGATGTTTGGCCTAGACTCCAGAATAGATGGAAGAATTATCCGAGATGGGTAGGAAGTAGGACTATTGGGGAAAGGAGGCAGGCAGAAGCACGAGTTGTGTTTTAGCCCTATTAAGTTAGAGATGGGTGTTGGGCATCCTCATAGAAATGTCACATAAGCAGTTGGATACGTCAGTCTCAAGTTCCAAGAAGAGACAGGGTCTGGAGAGAATAGATTTAGGAGTCTTATGCAAGTAAAAAAGCAGAGAAGTGCCCACACAATTATTTTCATTAATTCCACAGAGTGTTCTAAAGTGTAATTTGGACAACTGAAAATTGATGGGTACTTATATATTGAAACATTTGTCTTGAAAATTTGTTGACAACATGATTTCTGAGAAATTAATTGATTGCTCATGACAAGCAGTGATGGCTCATTTCGTCAAAGTTTCCCTAAAAGACAAAGAAAATTTTATATGATCAGCATTAGCTTGCTTTGAGAATGTGTTTTTGTACCTCCTTGTTTTGGGTGAGCAATAAAATTATCAGCTTTTGCCTCATATATCAAAGACACAGTTGTTAAATAGTCTATATCATATTAATTAAGCTCTGAAACAAGGCAACCATTACAGCCATTTATAACAGAGTATTGTATAGCTTGCTAATCAATGAAAAACACAACTAATTAACAAGCCACTAGTCAGCATTTTGAGCAGAGGTTGGTGACTTTCAGCTTAATTAAACCTTGCAGGTGTCAGTGATCATATGAAAGAATCTTTAATCTGTTTATGTCTGAATTCCCCCAGATCATTTTCAGGTCTGCACATGTTTAAAGCCTCTATTTTAAGGTAGGTAGAGGGATTTCAGTGTATTTTTAAAAATATTTTATTTATTTGAGAGAGTGAGGGAGAGCATGAGCAGGGGGAAGAGCAGAGGTAGAGAAAAAAGCTGACTCCATGCTGAACAGGACCCTGGATTCTTGACCTGAGTTGAAGGCAGAGGCTTCACTGACTGAGCCACCCAGGCTCCCTGAGGGATTTCAGTGTCTTAAAAACACTTGGCATTTTAAAAACTCTCTTACCTAAGTTGTTGAGATTTCTCTTAGATAAAAATGGTGGAGTGAAGTTCATGAACCATTTTACCCCAAAATTAACAATCTTAGAAGGCTGACCAAATTCCATCTACAAAATTTTTTAAAACTGCTGAAAGAATAAGTGAATTTTTATAGCACTTATATTGAAGCATAATTTACACACTGCAAAATTCACTTATTTTTGAGTGTGAAATCTAATAATTTTTAATAAATGTGTAGAGTTGTAGAATCATCACCAAAATATAATTAGAATAAATGAAATTTTAAAGTTTGGCATATTTATCTATGATGGTGTCAAAATTAGCTTGCAGGGAGGCTGAGATATATCTAACCTTTAGGAATGGCCTATAAAAGAATAGGTATGTCGAGGCACCTGGGTGGCTCAGTCCTTAAGCATCTGCCTTCGGCTCAGGTCATGATCCCGGAGTCCTGGGATCGAGCCCCGCATCGGGCTCCTTGCTCAGCAGGAAGCCTGCTTCTCCAGCTACCATTCCCTCTGCTTGTGTTCCCTCTCTTGCTGTGTTTCTCTCTGTCAAATAAATAAAATCTTTAAAAAAAAAAAAAAAAAGAATAGGTATGTCTTTGCTTCTAGTTCTGAAATATTTCCATGAGTCAGCTAAAGCCAACATCTAAAACAGGAATCTAGGCAGGGTGATTCAAACATTAGGATAAATTCTTTTTTACATAATATTTAAATGCTACAAGTTTTTCTGTATTACACTATTTGGCAATAATTAGAAATCCTAGTTCTTTTTGGTGCTTTTTTTCTTTCTACAGATCATTCTCTCATGGTTATTACAAGAAATACAAGTATTTTTTTGTAATGCTAATGTTCTTATTTCTTCTTAGTTATAATCTCTTTGTTGAGATAACATCATTTTCAAAGAGTTGCTTAGGAAATGGGCAAATATTTATATTTGAGACTTAGATAAGTGTGCCTATCAAAAATATGTCATATTGAACACATGAAATGAAATTATTTTTTTATTTTAAAGAGGTAGTGGTTTGCTACCTCAAAGTATCAACTAATAATCATAGTACCCTCACTCATTACTTTGTCTTCCAGAAACTTTTCATAGTTATATATTTTCTCTTTAATTTTTACAGCAACTTATGGAATAGGCATTTATACTGCTCCCATTCCACAAACTTGGAAACTAAGGCACAGCGAAATTAAGTGGTTTTCTCAAGGTGCTCCAAATAGTAAGCAGCAGAGCTGGAATGATGAACATGGGCAGTGAGATTGGAATTCTTGCTCTTAATTAGTATCTCCTACTAGAAATTTTGATTATTAACATTTCTTATATTATATAGCTTCAATTGTCTGACACCCATAAGACCTAACAAAGTTTCATGGGGTAGTCCCAATCTAATAAAAAAAATCAGAATATGTTCTGAAATACTTCTTTTAAAAGTAAGAGATAGGGGCACCTGGGTTGTTCAGCCAGTTAAGCATCTGCCATCGACTCAGGTCATGATCCTAGGGTCCTGAGATCAAGCCCCATGTCAGGCTCCCTGCTTGCCTGGAAGTCTGCTTCTCCCTCTCCCTTTGCCTCTCTCTCTCTCTCTCTCTCAGTCCCTCAAATAAATAAATAAAATCTTAAAAAAAGCATACAAACTAGGAGATATTTTCAGGTACATTGACCATGTAGTATTGTGTGAAGAATAATGTATTTGGAATCTGAAGACTTGGGATAGAAATAACTCTTCTAACATAATTATAATACCTTGGCAAATTATTTAGGCTTACTGAACCTGTTACCTATAAAAGAGGGCAGGCCTTTCTTGGCTGACCTGGCATCTCTTTTATGTCTTCACAATAACAAGATGGTAGCCCTTTTCACAATGCTTACTGAATCAAGTTTAGCATTTATAAAGTGAGATAATAAAGATGGTATCTCACATATAAGGTTGTTTGGAAAATTAAATGAGAAAACTGCAAAATTTTGGCATGTTGTTGGACACATAAAATGTTCTTAGTAAATGTCAGCAATCCTCTGTTCTCCACTCCTCCTCCTCATCATCACCAATGTATATTAAAGTATAACATGAGGAATGGGAACTGGACTGAATCTGAGGAGTTTCTGTCATCTGAATCTCCCTCAGAAACCGTAAGTTCCTTAATGACAGGGACCACATCTTTTTGTTTTGTATCTTCAGTATCATTTAAGATACTTTCCGTCAACTCAAAAGTATTCATTAAGTATGTGCAAAAGTAAAGAATTGTCATCAAGATCAAATATGATGAGTAACCTTCCGTTGGGCTCTTGCTATCAGCCATAGGTGAATAAAAACACCAGTGTGGTGTACTTCCTCTGCCAGCAATGTATATATTGATTCATATGCACAGATGCAACTTGGAAACAACATTGGGAATAAATATTTTCAAATAAATAGCTTGAGGAATTGATAGAGAACATTTCACCATTCACTTATGGGGAAAACATTTGCATCATCCATGTATACCTTTATTTTCTGTTTCTATTATTTCTTAAAATCTTTCAAAACTGTGTGTGAGAGACAAAGGATGGTCATTGGGTCACAGTTGTAAAATGATTGACATCAGTTGGACTACTTGATTAAGGAATAGAAGAAGGTGCAAGACCTGTTGAATCTATTTTTAGGGTCTCATGCAGCATATTTCAGATTTCTTTCTTTCTTTCTTTCTTTCTTTCTTTCTTTCTTTCTTTCTTTCTTTCTTTCTTTCTTTCTTTCTTTCTTTCTTTCTTTCTTTCATCTTCCTTTCTATCTTCCTTTCTATCTTCCTTCCCTTCCCTTCCCTTCCCTTCCCTCCCCTCCCCTCTCTTCCCCTCCCCTCTCCTTCCCTCTCCTCCCCTTCTCCTTCTTCCTTCCTTCCTTCCTTCCTTCCTTCCTTCCTTCTTTCTTTTCTTTTCTTTTCTTTTCTTTTCTTTTCTTTTCTTTTCTTTTCTTTTCTTTT
>CM053603.1:35882475-35954847 GCA_028646535.1 Procyon lotor
TATTGATCAGACATAGACAGTTTACCAGGGATCCGACTGCTTACATCTTACAAATGAATGTCCAAAAGACATTCATTTTCTTGGTGGTACTCAGAGCTTATGACTTTAGCCCTTTCCGTTTTGGAATCTGTTTTTCCTGTGATAGAGACTATGCTGCTGTTTCTGTACTTGGTGCTTTTTTGTCCCTAGCATGAGTATCCTTCCAAATGTGTACTCAAGTAGTGATATGTTATCTGTCCCAGTCCCTGGAGAGCTTTGAAAAGTGGAGGTAGTCACTCATTTGGTTGTATTAACATTGAATAATTGAAAGCAGGGCAACACTACACTATATGAGAGCAAATTTTACTTTTCACTAATACAACTTTAGCTGAAGTCCTCTGATGATGCAGAAAGTAGTTTTGAATTTAAGATGGGTATTGATTTATTGAGGATCCCTAGAAATCTAAGCTACGAACACGTGAGCTAAAATAATAAGCTTATCCTTTTATGCCACTGATAAAAAATTTACCTATATAAAATAAAGATTGCTACAGATTAAATATAATCATTTATAATTGCTTGGGCCTAAATGAAAAATCTGTTTACACAAGAATGCCCTTGTGCATGGGATAAATAGGATTTAGGAAATCTGAAACCCTTACTGACAGAAATATACATATCACTAGCTTCCATAATGGCCCCATAATGGCCCTACATCATTATCCCTCCTTTGAAAGAAAACGCTTCAACTCCAAAAACCTCTCTTAAAAATTAAGAGTGGTTAGACATGTTTTTATCTTTTTGGGCCCTTTTCCTGGATGCTTAACAAAAAGAGATATATAATTTAAGAAAAACAAATCTAAACATGAAGTAAGAATAACTTGAAATCTAGAAAGTATATATTTGAACTTGGGTCCGTACTGGAACTTACTGAATCATAAGTTTAGCATTTATAAAGTGAGATAATAAAGATGATATCTGACATATAAGGTTTTTTTGAAAATTAAATGAGAAAACTGCAAAATTTTGGTATGTTGTTGGACACATAAAATGTTCTTAGTAAATGTCAGCAATCCTCTGATCTCCACTCCTCCTCATCATCGTCACCAACGTATATGAAAGTATAACATGAGGAATGGGAACTGAACTGAGTCTGCCTAAGAACATTCTGGAAGAGAACATTCTATTCTGCCTATCCTCCACACTAGAATTCTTATTGCAGCTCTCAGATGTGTTTCACCCCATTCCAGTAACATAAAAACACCTGGGGAGTTCTTAACTTAATTTTTTTTTAAAAAACACACAGATTTTAAGTGGAGGCTGACTTAATGAACCTCATGGAGCAGAACCAAATACAGTCTATATCCACTTAAATTGCATCATTATAAGCAACATTTTTCACTAAGTCGTGACAAACTTTCCTTTCATAAAAGAGTTTGTGAGAACCTGAAGCAGGTATGGCCAAGGGAACAACTCCTGTTCAGAATGACTTCTCAGAAGGTCAGTGTCTTTCTGGGCACCCTTTATGTGTCCTACATAAGATTTGATCCAGAACATCGTGGACTGCCTTGTTGCTTCTAGATATCCATAATCCTGTTGTGTTCTGCAAAATCACAAACTTGCTGTGTGTTTAAATGCACAAAGTCTCCATTCAGGAATCCTTTGTGAGAAGGAGTGATGAGACACCTTGAGTTTCATCTGTGCCCTAGTTATTAGAAAATATCCCTTCCCTAAATCCACTCTTGCTCAATTTGTTTCCCTTTTGCTTCGCTGTTTCAAGGTTCCGCTTTTTGCTCTCCATTGTCTACTCACTGTGGCTGTAGGAGGGGATTTTATGCTTATTACCTTTTGGTAGAAAAGAGTAACTTCCAGATGGGAGTCTGGAAAAGGTAGAGCTCAATGGAGAGAAGGTAAGGACTTCATTCAGCCACGGTGGCACAGTGAGACACTTAGCTGCAATTAATGAATGTTCCTATCGTCATAATACCACAGCAGTTACAGGACTGATGGTGAATAAAGTTGCTGATCAATAGAGATCTGATGAGATTAGTTTCACGTAACTAAGAGTATGCAGATATTCAGTGACCTGTCATGGGTGTCACAGAAAGGCGATAATCTCAAAAACGTATCTTTCTTTTGAAAGACATTCTGTTAGTATGACTTATTATGTTAGGAAAGTTGTTTATTCTAATTTTTTCAAGATTGTATTTATTTATTTTAGAGAGTGCGCAAGTGAGAGGACGGGCAGAGGGAGACAGAGAGAGAAACTTTCAAGCAGACTCTACGCTGAAACTGGAGCCTGGTGGGGGGACTGGATGTAGGGGTTTTTCCCACAAAGCTCACAACCTGAGCCTGAACCCAGAGTTGGATGCTTAACCGACTGAGCCACCAGGCGCCCCTATTTGTTCTGATTCTGAGAGTATAGACATAGTATAGATGTAGAACAAGTAAATTTTGAAGTAAAGGAGATGGCTGTAAAGTCCAGAACATGTAAGCATTATGGACAAATAATATAATTATTATTGTTTATTGAATGTTTTCACATATGCCAGACCCTATGTGAAATCTCTTTTACACATTATCTTAATATAGTCCATTCCAAAGCAATCATAAAGGAGGAAATTTGATATATCCACTTATGGATGAACTAATAAAAGCTCAATATCTCAGCCAGGATCACAGAGGTGCAGTGAAAAAGATAGAATTTTGAACCCAGTGCACTCTGACTCCAAAACCAGGGCTCTTAAGGATTGGCTTTCCTAATGTGAAAAGTAGGTCAGCTAAGGATAAGGGAGATGCGTATTTTTTTTAATTTTTATTTGAGTATAGTTGCTGTACAATGTTGTTAATTTCAACAGCATAGTAATTCAACTTCTCTATATTTTGCTATGCTCATCACAAGTATAGCTACCATCTGTCACTATACAATGCAATTACAGTTATCACTGACTATATTCCCTATGCTGTACCTTTTATTCCAGTGACTTACTCATTCCCTCACTGGAAGCCTATACCTCCCACTTCCCCTCACCTATTTTGCTCATCCCCCAAACACCTCACCTCTGGCAACCATCAGTTTGTTCTCTGTATTTATAGGTCTGATTCTGTTTTTTGTTTGTTAATTGATTGGTTTTTTTAGATTCCATGTATGAATGAAATCATATGATAATTTGTCTTCCTCAGTCTAATTTATTTCACTTAGCATAATACCCACTACTCCATCTTGTCGTTGTAACTGTTTTTTCTTTAATTCTGCAAATATAATTTCTACATTTATACATAGTAAACTTATACTTCTGTAGCCATCACAGACTTACCTGAAAAGGAATGAGTTAAATTAAAGATCCGGGCTGTGTTTCGGAGGGCAAATTTTCTTTCACCTTGAAAAAATGGTACAAAGCGTTATAGAAAGCTACTTCTCTGCTTACCCAAATTGGACAATATCCCTTCATCTTCACCTTACTCAAGGATGATATTCTGGTGGGCTTGTAAATACTGAATGTTAGCTTCATGAATGATTATTTTTTGTGATTAATTCCTTTTTATTTTCATTTTTATCCTCATATTTTCTGATTTTCTACCCCCTTGTATTGCCCATTCATGGTCTATGTATGTTTGTCATTTTAACTCTTCGTCCTGAAGCTCTGTAGTCATTTCTGAGTTTTATGGATCACTGCACAGATATTCTGGTGATGTGCTATTAATCCTTCTCTGACCATACGGCCGTTTTACCAAGGCTTTGGGATGATATTTAGCTGTTACTATGGAGCTTCCTACTGGAATCTAGACAGAAAGGGGGCGGGAGAGGTCAGGGGATAGGTAAACATAAATCAGGTTTGTGCAAACAAGCATGATGAATGCTAGTTCCCAAAGTGCTCTGCCTTTTGTCAAACTTATATATTAGGAGAGAGAGCTGTGTGACGCGAATGATGAATCATAAAACTGCTCCCTGGTGAAAGAGCAAGCCTAGGAACTACTGCAGTAACACGGTAGCTTGGATACATCACAGGGCTTGGGAATACAGAAAGAAAAACAATGGTATCTGTATCAGCCTGAATAAAACAGCAAAGAGAGGAGAGTAGTGTCCCTGCCTGGGAAAACCAGATCAGTCAGAGACATGAGCGTGAAGAAGCAAACTCACATATAGGACATCCAGGATTCTTACCCAGGACCCACAGGTTTTAAAAAAATAAGATAAATACTCAAGTCTGTGTTCATTAACCTTTAACTGAAAGTTAGCGGTTCCTTTCATTATGAAGGGTAGATGATAATAATGGAACTATGATCTCTTACTGTGGTTTTACATCTAGTAGAAATCAGTGATTTATTTATATTGTATTGACAGTAATTATAGATATCTCAAAACATTGTGCTTTCACTAATTTGAAATTTCACTAGTAATTATACTCACTACTAGAAATATATATATATATATATATATATATATATATATATATATGTTATTTTACCATAAAGTTTAAAATGGTTTTTTTTGAGAGATTTTATTCATTTACTTTATTTTAGAGAGAGAGAGAGTGCATGTGCTTGCAGGGGGAGAGGAGCAGAGAGAGAGGAAGGGAATCTCAAGCAGATACCCTGCTGAGCGTGGAGCCCAGCACACGGGGCTGTTATCTCATGACCCTGAGATCATTACCTGAGCCAAACCCAAGAGTCAGACGTTTAACTGACTAAGCCATACAGGTGTCCCTAAAATGTTTTTAAATCATATTTTAGTATTTATAATTCTGTGCATGTTATTTTATGCCTAAAATGTATTATTCTGAGAAAGCATCTATAGGTTTCACTGGGGTCTCAAAGGATCCATGGCACAAAAAAGCTATGAACTCTTGCAGGAGATGTTGTTGTTAATGGTAGATAAGGTCTGGATTCTTGCGGATTTAACTCTTAAAAATTATTTAAGGGAACAAAAGTTGTACTTTGATATATTCATTATGTACATGTTGCCACAAGTCAGCATCTACCATGAATAAAAATTAATTTGTGGAATAATGCCTTACCATTGACTTGTCAAACTTTGCACTCCAGATGCCAACCCAGGAACATGGCATGATTTTCAGATTAACCATGCTAATCCATCCCCCTACTGACCTTTACCTTTATTGTATAGATAACTGTTTACACTGTGATTAAGAGTCCTAGCTCTTGAATTGAAATTCTTGGATCAATTTTAGCTACACGACTTCATTTGATATGTGCTGCCAGGTATATCATTTTACTTTTCTGAGCCTCAGTGTTCTCACCTGTAAAAATGGGAATAGCAATACCTACCTTACAGAGATCCAGAGAGGGCTAAATTAAAGAATGCACATAGAGCATTAAAAACACTAGGTGTTACACTCAACTAATGAATTGTTAAACATTATATCAAAAACTAATGATGTAGTATAGCTTGGCAATTGAATTTAAAGAAATAAACAAATAAATAAATAAATAAAATGTTATAAATACAGTTTAAGTACTTAAAACACAATCACCAGTATTATTTTCAGTACTGTAATTCTCTGTTTAATAAGAATTATGGCCCACCACCATCTTCCGTCTCCAAAGATGTAGCAGGCCCCATAAAAACTCATGCACTTCAACTGGATAGATGGATGCCATAAGAACTTCTAGGGGTGCCTGGGTGGCTCAGTGGGTTAAAGCCTCTGCCTTTGGCTCAGATTGTCTCAGGGTCCTGGGATCAAACCCTGTATCGGGCTCTCTGCTCAGCAGGGAGCCTGCTTCTCCCTCTCTCTCTACCTGTCAAAGAACAAAACTTCCAGGATTTGGAGTACTAGGGTATGGTACCAAGGTATAATACCATATCATGGCTTATATAATGAGACTACATTCTGTTTTAGAATTAGTTTCAGTAAAACTGGGTCATCATATAGGAATGTTTATAAGGTATGTGTAAGGTATAGAGAATAACAATATAACATATACTAATGACATCATTGCCATTAACTGAAATTCTCAGAATACTCTATGACCCGAAGCTCTCCTTCTCTCAGATGTAATCACTATCCTGAATTTTGTTCATTATTCCATTGTTGCTTACTTTTGTAGTGTTATCCCATATATCTCCTAATAAAAATAAACTTTATATAACGTCCTGTTGAAACTTATGACTTGCATTTTCACTCAAGTTCCTGAGATTCATCTATGTCGTAACAACTGGCTATCATTCATTTTATTTTTTCCCCTTTGTATCATTTTTCCCTAAATGTATATACCACAAATTATTATTTGTTTACTATTGACTGCCTTTTTTTGCTATTACCAGTAATACTGCTATGATTATTGTTATACATGTTCGTGATTCTAACAAAAGAATCATTGAGTTTTGAGTATTCTCAGCTTCACCAGATAATTCAAAGTTGTTTTTCAAAGAACTATTCTAATTTACATTTCTACCAGCAGTGTCTAATTGTATCAGTTCCTTCATATTCATGGCATCATTTGATATTGTCAGACTTTTGCATGTTGGCAATCTGTCGAATTTGAAATGCTATCTCAATGTGATTTTATTTTGCAATTTTTATTTTCAAGTCTTTATTGACCATCCAGTTCTCTTCTGTGAATTGCTTGTTCACATCATTTGACAGTTTTCATCAGGATTGTTTATACTCTTCTTATTTGAAGAAATTTAATATATTCTGTACACTATTCTTCATATATGTTTTTTTCTTCCCAGTTGGTTGCTTGCCTTTTTACTTATTTGGAATCTTTTGAGTAGCAGACATACTTAATTTTAGTATGTTGGCGCCTCTTAAGCTTTTCCCTTATGATTATGCTTTCTGTCTTATATAAAAAACTATAGTCTAGTCTCCCTAACAATAAAATGGATCAAACAAAAACCATAGCATCAATGAAGAGAGCAAATAACAAAACAAAAGAAAAGGGAAGAGTTGTCTTCCCTTTGAATGAAGAGAGCAAATAACAAAACAAAAGAAAAGGGAAGAAAAGAGTTGGGAAGAGTGTAATTTGAGAGTTGGCTTAAAAGTGGTTCGTTTTACATTTTCCATGTATGGCTACGCTGCAAAATTCTGTGTGATTACCCAGATTATTAAGACAGTCTTTAGTAAGCAAAATTTTAATATTCCTTTGGTGTTCACCTCCAATTTAACCTTTTTATTCAAATGTCCTAGATAATAGAGATACAAATGTTGTTGCAGGAAGTAAGCCAGGTGTCTGGCATTCTACTTTTCACATTTACCATGCACTTCTCACATTTATCTCATCGCTAGGAAGTGATTCAAAGATAATACTTCAACTGTATCTGTGTTTCCATTCATCAGCTTAATTTTTGACACGTTTCGAATCAGTCTATACTTGATCCCCACTCCCCACTCTACTTACCTACTTATATAATACGATTTGTGCCTCTCCTTCCCACTAGTCTGAACATACTATTGAGGTGGGATCCAACCATCTTGGTTTGGCTGAGACTGAGCTTCTGAGTTTGCAGGACTTGCCATACTAAACACAAGGCAGCTAGAACAAGTTGGTCACCCTACATTAAGGGCAAGAACTATATATATTGCATCTTTCTATGTTGTTGCAACTCTTCTCACAGAGTTTGTGCACAGTCAGTAGTTTAAAAATGTGTTTTGCTTGAAATTGGGAGGTTTTCAGTTCTGACTTGGACTCTACTAAGTCTAACCAGTTATGCATCTTTCCTAGCATATGATTTCTTTTTTTTTAAAGATTTTATTTATTTATTTGACAGAGAGAGAGATCACAAGCAGGCAGAGAGAAAGGGGGAAGCAGGCTCCCCACTGAGCAGAGAGCCCGATGCGGGGCTCCATCCCAGGACCCTGAAGTCATGACCTGAGCTGAAGGCAGAGGCTTTAACCCACTGAGCCACCCAGGCACCCCTCTAGCATATGATTTCATTAAGCTGTCATTTTTCTTTTTTTTTTTTTTTTTAAGATTTTATTTATTTATTTGACAGAGATAGAGATCACAAGCAGGCAGAGAGAGGGGGAAGCAGGCTTCCTGCTGAGCAGAGAGCCGGATGTGGAGCTCAATCCCAGGACCCTGAGATCATAAGCTGTCATTTTTCTTAAGTATCTTCAGTCTTTTTTCTTTAGTCTGTTGACATTAGGGTAGCCATAGGTTCTGTTTGCCAACAGGGCCTTTCATCCATGTGAGTGATGTTGCCTGTAGCCATCATGTATTTTTTTTTCATTTTCAGAAATAGATCACAGTTTACTAATTAAAATGAATTTATTATGAATTATAAGATTAAGAGCTTAATTAACATCTTGCAGACTTTAATTGAAGATATTTAGTTTTTATTATATCATCAAGTATCTCTCCTTTTTTAAATCATAAAAGTTGTAGTTGTCAAGTTTTCTGTCATTGTTGAATTATCCTGGAGGTGACACTTTTGTATTTACATTTATTAAGGATTTGCTTTGTAGTGTAATTTGAGAGTTGGCTGAAATGGCTTTTGTAGCTAGAAGTATCTCTTCCTTCGACCTAGTGCATACTTTTTGTTAACCCTTGTTCTACCTAGCACCCCTGTTAAAATGTGTGTGTATGTGCACACGTGTGCATACATATGCACACGTGTGCGCACATGTGCTTTGAGGAAACTTAGGATATTAAGAAGGTTTGGATCAATAGTACTCCTTTTAGCAAGAATTATCTTATCAGCTGCTTTCTAAATTAACAGCTGAGATGCAGGGGAATTTGGAAAAGAAGAATGAGATTGTGAGACAGCAGGTAGGAAGCAGTCATCAACATAGAGAAGCAGAGAAGACAGGCCACCATTGCATATTTGGGAGTGGAAATAGGGCACCTTAAGAGAAATGGCTCCACAGACTAACTTTGCTATTCTACAATCTCTGCTCTCAGGCCAAAAAAAGAAGAACGTCTTTAAAAGGTTTGATTCATGAGAATATTTTCCAATCCAGAGAGAATGCAATGGATATCTGATGTGGTTTTCTGCCAATCTAAGTGACTATTGAGGGATTTCCAAATTTCTCTGATTGCCATCAGTGAGCAATGGTGCAGTGGGATTTTTTTTCCCCTAGTTGCCTTTATCAGTGTCAGTGAAATGAGAACAGGGCTCTCTATTCTTCCAAATTGGAAAGAAATCAGATCTGAATCTTGAAAAATCAGTTGAACTTCCTTCAACCTATAGTTCCTTGTCTGATTTGTAGAGAGTGGTAACTGCCCTATTAAAGGGAAGCTAATCTTGTGGTAATTCAAAATTGGATATACCAAAAAGTTCTATTAAAAAAAAAAATCACAGGGGCACCTGGGTGCCTCAGTGCCTCACCTGCCTTTGGCTCAGGTCATGATCTCAGGGTCCTGGGATCGAGCCCCACATCAGGCTCTCTGCTCAGTAGGGAACCTGCTTCCCCATCTTTCTCTCTCTGCCTTTCTGCCTACTTGTGATTGCTCTCTGTCAAATAAATAAACAAAATCTTAAAAAAAAAAAATCACGAAATATTTTTTCTAGGTTGTGATCATTTGGAACTAGACAGAATAAAACAATGTTTTTTTAAAGAATCAAAATATAAATTTTCTGAGAAAGTCTTCCCCAGTTGTGTGTCTATTAGGGTTAAGAATAATGCAATAAGTAATGTTATTACTGACTGTTAGGAAGCCAATGTTACTAGGTCAGGAAACTAGCTTAGGGGAAAGAAAAAAAGGCAAACAGTTACTCTAAGTTTAAAATCCATACAGTATGATGGGTTAGTGTGATGAATACTTAATTTTGAAAGACTTCATTTATTATGTAATAGCAAAATGCAGTTAGCAGAATGCTTCTGTCAGTGAACCTTACAAATGTAGTAGCCTCCAGAGATTACTTAGGTGTTCGTATGCACTATAAGAAGGAAGTATATTTGACACTAAAAACAATATAATCCAGCAAAAACAAAATACCCTATGAGTTACCTTGTACATAGAAGACCCGTTAGTCTTCCAGAGCCTGAGGTTTGTCACTCATCTTCACCATCTGGTTCTTATACTGGTTTTGGTGACTTAACCATAGTTTTGATAGTTACCGGCACTATATTAAGGGATTCACAAATAAATACTTCACTTTTAATACTTTTTTAATCTGAGGAATCTTAACTAGAGAAAATACAGTTCAAACCAAATGTACAAGAATTGAAACTCTGTGCTATATTTAAAAATCATTTCATTCTTGTTCACCTGTATATGTTTACCTTCTCTCCTAATCTGTAATCTCATAAAAGCAAAGACTATGTTTCATTAATTGTTTAATTCCTCTACTAGTTGCATTTCAGGTGCATTTCCCACACAGTGCAGTTGTGATCTCATATAGTTGCATTTTTAAAAATGGGGGCTCCTGGGTGGCTCAGTCATTAAGCATCTGCCTTCGGCTCAGGGCATGATCACAGGGTCCTGGGCTCGAGCCCCACATCAGGCTCAGTAGGGACCCTGCCTCTGCCTTTCTCTCTCACTCTCTCTTTCTAATAAATAAATAATAAAATCTTAAAAAAAAAAAAAATAGTACAGATACAGAATTACTTTTCACAACCTTAGGAAAGGACCGTGCTGGAGACTGATGTATTACTTCTAACTAAATCCAACACTTGTGAATTTCCCCATGACACTGGAAAAAACATTCCAATGAACATTCCAGCAATTTTCATTGCTCTTGAACATTAAATGAAGTGTTTTTCTTATCCTCAGGGGCCACGTTATATGTAAAATATGCCCCGTTAGGGGCGCCTGGGTGTCTCAGTTGGTTAAGCATCTGCCTTCAGTTCAGTTCATGATCCTGGGGTACTGGGATGAACTTGGGCTCCATGCTCAGCAGGGAGTCTGCTTCTCCCTCTGCCCTTACCCCCTGCTCATGGGCGCGCGCGCGCTCTCTCTCTCAAATAAATAAAATCTTTTTTTAAAAAAATGCCCTTTCACACACCAATCATAGTCAGCATGGCATTGAATGGCCTGAAGAGCTCAAGGCTTACTCAAAGAACTTCAGTTTTATGTCACTCTTGCACTTACCACAGAGTACAAAATCACTGAGAACCTTCTGAGCAAGATCACCCTGTGCACTGTTGGGGTGGAATTTAATTCCTGTAAATTAAATTCACCTGTGATCACAAAGTATTATACCAGGTGGTGATAAGAGTAACTTCTCAAGGTTTTTTTTTTTTTTTTGCACTTACTCTGGACCAAACAGGCAGCATGCACTTACTGAGTAACAATTCTTATGACACTGAGCAAGGTATGTTATCATCATCTTTATTTTAAGGATGAGAAAGCTGAAGAACGGAACAGTTGAGGAAATTACCAGAGGTCACTCTGCCAATGAGTGCCAAAAATCAGGATGTAAACATCACAAATGCTCTTAACCACCAACCGACGCTGTCTTACAATCAGTATGTGTTGATGACTAGAAACTTACAAGTAATAAGAACTATATTTACTTTAACACTGTACATCATCTGGCTTTTGCTTCAGGTTGCTTTTTTAAAATTATTAATTTCTACATTTTTTCTTTCCGTAGTCCGGAGAACAATTTGAGAAAGTGAAATTGTCAGCCATTTGTACACAGGAGTCTGGTCATACAAACCTTAGCTGCAGCCAGCTACTGGATTACACTAATCCAGGAATGCTTTTCACACAGAACACCATGTGCGCGGTGCTCCCATTCCAGGGCTCTGCAGAGCCGTCAGTGCCCTGGCCTACTTGCTAGGCATTGAATTTATCAAAAATGTTCTTTATCAAACAAGAACCTTGTGTCTTTAACACACTAGTTACATTCAGTGCTCGACCTCCAAATTCTGCTCCTTGTACATGTTTAATACACAGAGATATCAGTAAATGTGTTGACACATTTGTTATATCCAATGTAAGCATGAGGATTTCAGCTTGGTAAACTTTGTGCCCATAAATATGTTTGTTTCTCGTGTTTAGACAGAAAGCCAAGCTTGAGTTCAGGATCAAACCCATTGTGGAAATTCAGTGTATCTTTTTTAATTAGGTGGGGATTTTTTCCAAAGACTTCTATTGTCTCCATTGTATAGTGTTAATAATATAATTGTAAAAATGGCTGATTCCAAATGTTCTCCAAGTAATTACTGTAGTCTGCTGCCTATAAAAGTCTTGGTGAAAACAGAAGCACTGTGTTTCTAAACTTGCTGGTGTGAGGTTAATTCAGAGAGTCATTTGATCTTTAGCTCTTGACCTCAAAATCTATCTCCCTGTAAGAAGAAGGAAAAAAGCATCTGCTCTGTCACTGGTAAGGAAATGAAAGAAAGAAATGGGATATACTCGGAGTAAGGTAATAAAGTGAAAACACAAACTTTTTTCCTAAAGGGCCATTACCTTTAGACATTGTTGATACTGTAGATAAAGAAATACTTACCTGCTCTGTACAAATTATATCCTGTCCCTTATAATCATTGCTCATCATGAGGAGGTAGACATAATTGTTGGAAAATGACTTAAATTATTTTCAAGTTCTTTGGAAGATCTCATGTAAATTCATTGGTAACTCTGGAACCATCTACTATGCATTTAAGTAATGAAAAATGTATTAGTTTCACTACACAAATGTATTAGCTTCCACTCATAGTTAAATGAAAAATGTATTAGATCTACATATAAATATATTAACATTTACTCTGTGGCATTTTTCTCTCAGACATTACTGCACTTGAACTAGTCTGTAATGCAAACACTGCTTAAAGTCTCAATGCTGGAGAATTGCTCTTAAAAAATCTCTTAAGTAGCAAAAAATATTTGTGTCTACAGTGGTATTTGTTTATTATGGAAAATAAGCATTCTTTCCTAGGAAAATGCTGCTTCAGAATACATTCACTGCTTGCTTTGTGTAAGATGCAAAATAAGGATATTATTTTTAAAAATCTATAAATTATTACATACTTTAATCATTTGTTGTTTTTTTTAAAAATCTGGAACTGAGAGATGAAGATATTCTCTTTAGTGGAAAGACGTGGCATGAACCACTCAGTTATTGGAGGGATTCACTTTATGTAGTAACTAAATATATATATCAGCAAGATATATCACTCTGCATTATCTGGATAAGTTTTTTTTTTAATTTTCATGAGTTTTATCATTTTTCTTAAACCATGTTGCTGTACTTAGTTTAAATGGAATATTTCCTACGTAGCTATTCAGCACCAGCACTATGGATAACTAAAAATGCCTTCCCCTCCACATCTCCTTGAAAAATAGCCTGTTACATTTGATGGGTTGATCTGATAATCTCCAGTGAAACATAAAAATAAAGTTACAAAGAGTGAGGTAAGAAAATGTAGTTTGAAATCAACATGTGTTCTTTTAATTTTTCTAATTCCCACACTTATTTTTCTCCATTAACATTATAGTCATGACTTACCTCCCACTAAACTATAGCATAGAAATGATGAATTTAAGAGCAAAAAAAGGGTGCCATGTATATATACATACACATTTATGCATCCACACATAACTTTCATCCCATGTGTCTAATAGCACCTTCACCAAGAATAGCTGGATCCTACTCCTTTGTCCTTTTGTTCTCCATTTATGGCTGGAAGGTGCCCACAAAGGACTTGCTAGCTGGAGGGCCACCCAGCATCTGCCCTAGTCTTTTCCTTCTCTGGTTTCTGGCCATAATTAGAGCTTGCAAATCCCCTCTCCTCTGTCTCCTCTGTTCCAGCTGAACAACATTGAATATATATCTATCTAAATTAGACATAGAAAGTAGGATATTGGTAGCCTGTTAGGGATTGCACAATCATTTTCCAGAAGTCTGGGACCCACAACCTGATAGAGGTCAGCTAACCTCAAAAGGGAAAAGCAGGAATTGCTTATCTCTGTGACTTAAATTATCTGAGTTAATCTGGAAATGAAGTATTTCACAAAACGAAGAAAAGTCTTTTGTAAAGCATTTTCTTATTGGACAATTTCCAAACTTCCAAACCTAAACTCATACCTATTTATTATTTTATAGCTGCCCCATACTCCTCATATCAACAATGAAATCCAAATAAGCTTATAAGATCCTAATGGAATCACAAGTACTAGGTTTTTAAGCATCAGATTTTATGAAGACCATTTTCTGTTTCATTCAAATGCATTTGCTGCTGAAGGACAAAACATTATTTACTCTCTCAAGGGCATTTGCTTTAGAATTAATAATGCTTCCCCATATGTATCTCTACATTGGTTTTTAATTATTTTAATTATTTAAATGCAGGACAAAATTTCCATTTTCTTTACGTACACAGGATTTCTTTTCTTAAAATGTGATTTATACACTGGTGTCCTCATTTGCCCTACTTATAAGGCAAGCAAAATATACACACTGAGATTGCACAACAAAGGACCCTGAAACCCTAGGGTATCATCTCAGGTTTGGTCCCTACCTCAATGGGAGACATCATGAACCTTTGAAGATGCCTCAGCTATCAAGCTCTCTTGGGATTTGCCTTCTTCCTCCTATCTGGTGCCATCTTGCTCCTTCAACTCCTATAAATCCCTGGTTCTTGTGGTAAAAGGGCTCTCTGCCTGACCTCTGATGTCCTTCTAGACCTGTCATTTAAT
The DNA here is from genome assembly GCA_028646535.1 of Procyon lotor. Taxonomy (NCBI): domain Eukaryota; kingdom Metazoa; phylum Chordata; class Mammalia; order Carnivora; family Procyonidae; genus Procyon; species Procyon lotor. The sequence continues at coordinate 35,897,008 of CM053603.1, forward strand.
GCCGTGCCTAAATATATTTCCTAAACATTTAGTCCCCAGTTACAGAAGTTGTCCTTAATGATTCTTTATCTCATACCTGATCTGAATTTGATCACTAACCTACATGTTGGAATAGAAAAAGCTAGAATTTGGAAGTCATACTTGGAATCAAAACCTATAGCACTTTTCAACTGTACGAGCTTGGACAGATTGCTAATCTATGAATTCTTCTTCAAGAGAGGCAGATAAATGATAGGTCTCTAATGAGTTATATGTGTGAACTCTCAAGCGCAGTGCAACACATATTGTAGGAAATTAACAAATGGTTGAAAGTCAACCATTTGTTAATTGATTTTCAATCATTGTTACAACTGTTTCTTGCTTGACTTTCAACCATTGTTTCAACCATTTCTTGCTTGACTTTCAATTCCAGTTCACTGGATAAATTTCTCCATTTGCTTCTGCCCTATGGTGTCCACCTCATTTAGCTTTCGATTCTGACTATGTAGATTCTTGAAGTCTTTCAGCTCTCTTTGGGTCCTTGATCATAGTATGATGTAGCAATCTATAATAAATAGATGGATCTTACAGAAAGTCTTCATCCTTGTTTCTGGCACGAAGCTCCAAAATCCCTAGGAATTGCCTAAGTGGTAGGAATGATAATGGTGTTTTAATATTCCTAACAAACCCCTTTCAACCATACCTGAGTTTACATTAATGAGGTGACTTTTGAAAAGCGCCTAAGGATGAGACTGAGTGCCAGGGGGATAGACCATGTGATTGGAGGCTGGAAGTTTCAGTCCCACCTCCTGACCTCTAGGAAGCTGAGAGGAGCTGGAGATTGAATTGGTTGCCTATGGATGATTGACAGGTGAAGAGTGGTGAATTCTGTGACCTTTCCCATGCCTGTGCATCTCTTTCATCTAGCTGTCCATGGGTTATATCCTTTTATACTGAACTGGAAATCTAGTAAGTAAAATGTTTTTCTGAGTTTTGTGGGCTACTCTAACAAATCTGAAACCTGAGGAGGGGTCATTGGAACCTATGATCTATAGCTGGGCAGTCAGAAAAACAAGTGACAACCTGAAGTTGCTTTGGCAACCCAAATGGGACACCCCTGTGGGACTGATCCCTTAACCTGTAGAATCTGAAACTATCTCCAAATAGATAGTATCAGAATTGAATTGAATTGTAGGACCCTTGGTCAGTGTCCATGGAGAACTGAGTTAATTGTTCGGTAGTGTAAGAGAAACCCCGCACACACTGGAACTGGGTACACAATCAGTAAATGCCTTTCTCTTTGTTCCTGAGCTCACCTTCATACTTTTGGTTTCACATGGCTCAGTGTTGTGCCTCTGTCCCCCAACACAGCTATAGCAAGAAAAACTTTTCATTACTGTAAAATCTAGATATGCCTTAAACATTTTTAAGTACTTCAAATTTTTAATGGAATTTTATTTGTATCAAGTAAGAGCAAGGTGTACAAATTGAAGATTTCTGGAGGGAATAAATATTTGTTTCTTTTTTCACTTTAGGGCATGCATTCACACATGTCATTATATAAAAAAAACTTGCAAAATCAATAAACTCTGATACTTACTCATTATTTTTAACTGTATATACAATTCCAAAACCATAGCAGAGTAAATTTCTGTGTATGAAAACAAATGTAATTGATGAAGCCATTTAGCTAGACATACAGTTTGATGTCTTAATAGGCATGTCACACCCAGCATGTTGACCTGATCACCTCATTTTCTCCCCTAAAACTGTTTTACTTATAGACTTCCCCTTGTCACATGATGGTAACTTTATTCTTTCCACTGGGCAGACCAAAAAACTGATATCCCTCTTGGGTTCCCAGCTTTCTGTCATATTTTCTGGGCAGTGTGTAGCTTTATCTTTAAAATATATTTGAATCCAGCTGCTTCTTCCCACCTTCCATGCTACGTCCTGATCTGAGGTACCAGCCAGTATCTCTCTCCTCCAATACTAAAATACTGTCCTAATTGGTGGCCTTTTTGCTTTCTGTATTCTCTTCTACAGTCTGATTTTCCTGCCTTTATTGTCTACTCTATACAGTTCATTCTCAACACAACTATCTGAGTAGTTATTTTAAAATGCAAACCAGGGGCGCCTGGGTGGCTCAGTCAGTTAAGCATCTGCCTTTGGCTCGGGTCTTGATCCTAGAGTCCTGGAATCAAGCCCTGCATCAGGCCATGCTCAGCGGGGAGTCTGCTTTCCCTAAGCCCCTCACCTGGCTCATGTTCTCTCACTCTCCCTCTCTTTTAAATAAATAAATAAAATTAAAATTAAAAGCCACGCACACCAAAACATGTAATTTCTCTATTTGAAAACTTGCATTAACTCACCGTTTTACTCCAGGCAACATCATAGTCCGCCCAATGGTCTGCACTGTGTGATCTGCACCTGTACCCGTACCACCTTCCCTCCCATAACGAGCTCCTGATTCTATTCTGTCCCACCTGGAAACATGCCGGCATTGTATCTGCCTTCAGACTTTGACTCTTCCTATCTTCTGCATGATCTATTCTTTAGATAAATTATTGGCCGACTTCATCTCTTGCTTCAAGCTTTGTTCAGATCCCACCTTCTCTGTGCAACCTTTCCTAAACACTGCTTATCATACTGTTTCCTACCCGGTTCCATCCACACTGATGGATCCTTTTATTCTGTTCCGTGTTCTCTTTTTTCTATAACATTCATAAAGCTATCACATGCTATGTATTTTACATATCATATTTGTTTCTTGTATCTCCTTTTCCCCCCGAAATATAAACTCTTCAAAAATAGGCATCTTTGTTTTATTCACTGATGTATCTTAAGTGGCAAAATAATGCCTAGCACAGAGCAGGCGCTCAGTAAATACTTAGTGAATAAAAACATGAATGAATAAATGAGATTTTATGTCAAATAAATTCATTTTTAAAAGTTTAATACACTCGGGTTTTGTTGGGTGGGAGGTTTGTTACTACTGCCATTTCTATGTAAAGTTGAAATACAGAAGGGAAAATAAAATCTCACCAGTTATCTGCCTTTGTACAGATAAAGCCAAATGATTGAATGCTTGACTGACTTGACTGGTTGTTTAGACACTTTTTTTTTTTTTTTAATAATAGCTTAAGGAAAAACTAAGCTATTTGACTTCCACCTCCTCTCCCCTTACTAGAGCTAGAATTGTCAAAATGGCACATAATACACACTTGGTTTTTAAAGAACTTAGTTAATTGAATTCATTGAACCAAAAATACTCACAGTGAAAATCATCAACATTTATATGTAAAACAAAATCTGTTTTTGTCTGACTTAAAGAGGATGTAGCTGGGGGCTAAAGGATTACAAACAAGAGAATAATCTGACATAGTTTTTTTTTTTCCATGCACGCTTTATAAACTCTGAAATGACAGTATTTGGAAATTCATTACCTCATGGCAAAGTGTGCAAACTTGAAGAGTTTAAGTTGAATAACAGAATCAAATACTAACATGTCACGCGTGAGAACTACTTTAAAAACAACAGAGCAAAAGCTGAAGTCTGTAAAAATGCTGTATTTTTTAGGAAACTGCATTCTGTTTTCAAAGATTTAATAAGGTCATTTAGAAGTTAGCCTGGAAAGAATAAGATCTTCTACCTAAAAGAGATAAGCAGTTTTAATACAGAAATATGTCTAGCATGGATTATATAATCAGGAAGTGGTGGGTTTGTGAAAAAAAAATAGGATGCAAAAGAGGAAAAAAATGTAAAGAATCAGAGGTTACCTTATACAGTTCTGAGGGGAAGGCATATCAGGTGATGGCACATATTACTACTTTAAAACACTTGCAAAGCTAAACGGGGACTGCCATATTAAAAACTAGATTCAAGGACAGCTCTTGATTGTCCAAGGGCAGCTTATATGTAAGTATAAATGTGTGTGTGTGTGTGTGTGTGTGTATAAAATACACATGCACACATAAGTTTATAACACACACTGTGTGTGTATGTGAGAAACACTAGGAAGATCCTTGATCAAAAATATTAGCATCACTATTCAGCTCTTGATCTCAGATTTTCCAGTACTAATGGGTAATTCCTTAATTGCTGAATTTTGGAAGCAAAGAGGCCCTTCTAATGACAGTACTATTCCTAGGATTCTATGTCCTATCAAGACCTGTTTTTAAATGTGTCACATTTGTTAGGTCGCTTTTTTCACTGACTGCAGGCAGCATTTGAGTGCTGGGTAGGGGGTAAGACAGGAAGAGAATAAGAGTGATTAACAGGAAGAAAGAAAAAATAGAAGGTGGTCATGCAGACTTTTCTTGTTTTCTCAATTCTGCATTGTCATAGCACTAAGAAGAGTTCTGCCAGATTGTTCATTACAACTTAGTGTACTCACTGTTACCCCCAAATAAATGTGATACACTACTCAAGAAATGAACTAAGGGTGGCCGGGGGGGTGGTGGGGTAGGGATAGGGTGGCTGGGTTGTGGACAATGGGAAGGGTATGTGCTATTAAGTGCTGTGAAATGTGTAAGCCCGAAGATTCACAGACATGTACCCTGGGGCAAATAATACATTATATGTTAATAAAAATTAATTAAAAAAAATAAATAAAATAAAATAAAATGCAACAAATGCAACCAATTTTAAATGCTATGTGCTTGGCCACTGCCAAATCCTTCCATTAATTTTGATAGGTAGTTCCTCTGTAGCATGTGAATATTAAAATCCCTATTGCATTTATCTGTAGATTGGAAATGATTTATATATTCTGTTGGTATTTTCCAAGGAGCACATACTATTCACATATTTCACAGAGATAGGAAAGGAGGAAACACTTAGATTGTCCAGAAGTCAGCCTTCGCTTTAAAAAAATCTAGGTTATTGGGGAGCCTTGGTGGCTCAGTTAGTTAAGCATCTGCCTTCAGCTCAGGTCATAATTCTGGGGTCCTGGGATTGAGCCCTAGGTCAGGTTCTCTGCTTAGCGGGAGACTGCTTCTCCCTCTGCCTGCTGCTCCCCCTGCTTGTACTCTCTCTTTCTCTCTCTCTCTCTCTCTCCCTCTCTCTGTCAAATAAATAAATAAAATTTTTAAAAAACCATAAATAAAAATCTAGGTTGTTTTATTCCCCATGACTGTAGGAAATACCTGATTAAAATAATCTTGAGATAGGTCACATCAATAAATTCTCCCATGGAGAACATTAAATTCATCAACTGTAGTCCTACCCATCTAATGCATCTCCAACATTTCAGTCTTAATATCAACTTTGGTCCACATTGTCCTTCCAATTATTTTTATACTTCCTCTTCAGGATGCCCCTAGTTCACATTCCTGGTGATACATTGTTACTCTGCATTGTCCCTCAGAATGTGGCAAAGTTTACAATGCAATTTGATACCCTGGAGGTGAATTTTAAAATATGTTTTCTTTGTTGGTTTGCCAGAGTTTATTTGATACCAGCAAGGAAGATTGTTTAGAAGCTAGGATTATATCATAGCCTGTATCAACAGATGGGACTTTAAAAGCCTGTCAGATTGCAAGCCATATTTGTATTATGTTAAATAATATATTTAATTATATCAGTACTTCTTTCACACCTTAACTTCACTGGATCCCAAAATATTTCATGAAAACTTGAGAAAGAAGACACTCTCATTTCTCAAATAAACTACATAAATTATATAAAGTATATTGCCTCTCTTCAGTGCCAATAGTTTCCATTCTGACCATATTTTATGTAAATGTGTATACTTAGAAACAGGTATGCATGTGCATTTTCTGTGCATATTTATATTATGACCAAATCTAAAATATTTAATTTTCTGCCTCTCACTAACTTTCTCCCCAGCTTCTCTCCTCCTGTTCAGTGAGCACACATATTCATTTCTGCAATTAGAAGATAAAAACTTTGTATTTTTCCATCTTTCTGTCTTGTTTCTGCTCTTTCTTCCTCACCTGTTTGTTAAATCTCTGCCCAGGAGGTACCCTACGTTCTGATTGCTTGGATCCCTCTTCAAAATCCACTAACAGACTGCTTTGTGATTTGGAGCAAGTGACCTAACCAGTCTAAACCTGTGTCCTCTTCTGGAAAAGAGTGAGGGCAGTAGAAAGTACCTCCTACCTCTGAGAGTAGATGTGATTGTATTGAAATAATCCCTTTAGAGCCCTGCACACAATACCTGTCACATAGGAAGTGCTTAAACAATGGGAGCTGAGCTGTATCCTCTCGATGGAGCATTTTCTATCCTCACATGTTAATCTCTTCCCCTCAAGTGACCTCATAGTGCTTTGCTATTAGAAAGCTCTTATTGAATTGTGTTCTCTAGTGCAGTGACTTGCACACACGCCTGGCTTCTGTGTCACTGAGCACTTGCAGAGCTCCTACAATGCAGACACTGTTCGATGCTAAGGATGAGCTGGTAAAAATGTAGGCATGGTATTCCTGCTTACCTTCCACATGGAGAACGCAGATAATGAAAGAGTTAATAGATAAGTGGCATAATTTGAGATGGTGATAAGGGCTAGGGTAGAAATAAGAGAGGTGATATGAAAGTTACTGTTTTTGTTTGTATGTGTGGAGCTACATTACTAAGAGTAGAGTGAGACCACACTCTTGCTTGAGTGTCTCTTGACGCTCCCTAACTCTCCCTGTCTGAAGTCATAGGCATCCTATAAAAAGCTGCTGCAGCTCTACTTTCTAGCTTAGGAGACTTCTAGGGGAGCTGCTTCCTCCCTCTCATTCAAATTAATTTGCTCTTATCAGATTTAAGCCCATCTTCTCCTTATTTCTGATCATTCATTGTCTCTTCCATTCTACTCAGATTGCAGCTATTGTCTGCCTGGCATTAATTTCAGGTTCATCCCAAGACAGTATCACTAGCTCAGATCCCTCTTTACAATGCCATGTACTATAGCTGGACAGCAGGAGCACAGAGCCAGGACATCTGTTCTATGCCCTGTCCCTACACTTGGTGTTCCTCCTTGCCAGGGATGAAAAGCAGATAAGGAATCCCCTAAGGGTAAGTTCTAATTATCTCCCCGAAGAAAAGAACTTGGGCAGAGAGACTCAACAACAGTACCAGCTGTCCTTGCTGATTTTTACTTTAGAGATTGAAAAGGGATTCACAACACTTGTCCTTAAAAATAAAGTAGAAGAAAACTTTCCTTTGGATAAATCATTCCACAGCCTTCTTTATCATAAGCTGCAGAGAGTTTGGTTTCTAGTACTCTTATGTCATGAGGTCTTTTCAGAACCACTCCTGAGACTTGAGCCCAGGATGAATGCTGATGACAAAGGGAGATTATAGGTGTATTAACATGCTCATTCCATCTGTCCACCTGTCCCTTGTCAGTTCATCTGTCCATCTGTCTGTCTGTCCCTCTGTCTCTCAAGATATGTTTTTTATGCACCCACTTTTCTGGAAAATACCCATGTCTAAACCTAAGAATATAAAGGTGGCTAAGGTGGAATTGGATTTCTTTGGATGAATCCATGGATTTGACTCAACATTGCCCCTATGGTCTGTCTACAGGAAAGTCACAGGAACATTTGGGCTGCCTGAACTATAGCAATTGAAAATGGATCCAGTCTTACTGTGGCGACCTCTGGCAACACTGGCTTGATATTTCTGTTTGGGCCACATGTCCGTGCTGTCTAAAGAGGCGGATACAGTCACTCTTCCATGTGGAGAAAAGCAACTAATCCCTCATCTTGTATTTTGCAAACATCTAGTATTACTCTGCTTTTTCCCAAGGCACAGGCTTCATGAATTAATGCCTCCTTTGACAGTTAAATATTCAAAACTTACTTGCTTAAACTAAGTGGCAAAGAAACTAATTTTAAAGATGGATGGTGGAAGGGGGTCGCTGAGTTATATTGAAAGTATTTGATTAAACAGATTTGAGAGCCACAGCTAAATTAATAAAAACTGGCACACTTCACCCACCTTTCTTTCTTATTTTTCAGACATGAAAATTGCTCAGACTTCAAGTCTAGCCTATGTGAAAGCATTAAGTGTTTCAGAAATCAACATGTTCTTATCAATCTATTGTGCTCAGGGGAAAAAAAAGCCAACTTGTGACATTATTTCCTTATGTTCTAGAAACTTGATAATACCTTATTGTACATCAGGAGTATAAGCAGGTTTCATTGTAAAGAGGTTCTTGTGACAAGATCTGTGAAGAACATTATGTTATTAACTTAGACGTCTGCACTTACCAACATAGCTTTTTCAAGACAATTTTTGTTGGGCTACAGGTGGTTATTTAAGACAATCAATTTACATAGAACAATTTATTCTTTTTTCATGCTGTTAAAGCAAATTGGTATGTAATTAGATTTATATACTGAATAATCTCATTTGCATATCCAATTAATTCTTCCTATTTTAATTTGCTAGGGTTGAATTCACATTAGTAGTAAAAATAACACTTAAATTATCAAGGACTCAAAATTTCCTTTGCTGTAATTTGTTCAAGATGTTCCATTTAAACACTGGTCCCAAGCATTCTTTTCAGAATCTTTGGGGAATATGTGAAAGACTTTACTTAAAAATGCCCTTAGCCAAAAATCACAAACTTGAGGCTTGCCCTTTGTTCATGATGTACAGGGAAATGGATGGTATAAAGCCACTTCCTGCCTCAGTACACAATATTTTTCAAAACAAGGGAAAGTCAGGTCCCAGGTTTTATCCTCTGACCTATTTTCACATTTCAGAGTATGTTTAAACACAAAAACACACACATACAGAAATGATGTCTCTTCCTAAATGATTTATACTTATTCTTCAGTTGTACCACTTCAACTATTGTGTGGCTTTTTACTAAAATAGAAAATGTATGGTATTGGGATTCAGACCCATCAGGGCTTAATATGTGTTTTAGCTTTTGCTGACTGATGCCGGACAACTGATTTTATCTGAGAGTTAGTGTTCTCATCTGTAGAAAAGGGAGTCATATATAATGTGTCTTTTAGAATATGGTGTAACATACGGAAGAAAGCATCTACCAGCATGGCAATAGAAGATCCTCGCTATGTAATTGTATCTGGTCTGTAGTAAAGATACGTTCACTTTCTAAGACTCAACAATATTTTTCTTAAGCTCAGTGAACGTTTGTTAATGATCATTCTCATGGCCAGACACTTAAAGTCAAATGCTGGCTGAGTATTTTGTGTGAGTTCCTTCGTCTATAAGCCTCAGCTTCCTCATTTGTAAATTAGAAATAATCACAGTACCTACATCATAAAATTGTGATCATAACTAAAGAGGTTGGTGCATGTCCAAACTCTTGGAATATTTCCCAGCACAGAGTAAGCAGTCAATAAATGTTAACCATTGCTGTCATTGTTATCATCTTAAAAGAATAAACACCTATATCAGAGGTTTTTTGAACAAGGCACTACATACTGGACAGCTTACACAACAAAAGTGTATTGTCTCCATTACGGAGAATAAAAGTCCAGCATCAGGATGAGTGTTGGCAGGTTTCTGTTTCTGCTGAGGCCTCTCTCCTTGGCTTGCAAAGAGCTGCCTTCTTGCTGTGCTTTTGGACATTTCTTCTATGTGTGTCCAAATTTCTTCCCCTTAAAAGGACCTCATTTAAACTGGATCAGGACCTAAATTTTCATTTAATCACCACTTTGAAGGCCCCGTCTCCAAACCAATCACTGTCTGAGATAATGAGGATCGCTCCAATCCTTTGAATTTGAGGGAACATAGTTCAGTGCATCAGACCAAGGTTGAACTTTCTGTATGTGTGGGAGAGATACTGAAGCTCTGCCTTCAGACAGCATGCCATCGTGAAAGCGTACCTATTTTTATAAGGTATTTAAAAAGCATATGTAATCTATGCCTCATCTAAAAAAAAAAAAAATATCTGCTCTGTTTCTGTGGTTACAGTCATTCTTTCAAAGCCACATGTTTATTTTCTCTGCTCTGATCCTTAGCTTGTATGTCAAACTCATGTAGTAGAAAGATCATAATATTGATGGTCCAGAGACCTAGGTTCACATGCACATTTGCTATGTAGTATACACATAAACATATTATACAAATATATGTACAGGGATCATATGTAAACCCAGGCAAGTAATTTCACCTCTGTGAGACTTTCTTTTACTTCTCTGCAGAAGGGGACACATAACCTTGCAAAAAGATGTGTACTAAGACACATCTGTACTAAGACAGGGTTGAGGAAAGAACTTTGCAGCTTCTAAATTGCCATACAGATGCCAACTGTCTGCTTACTGAGACCGCAGTATTAATCCTATTGTCTTTTTTACAATAGTTGTCAGTTTACAGCTACTAATATTAAATGGCATTAACGGTCATTTTAGGAAAGACATTTATTTCATTGCTAAAGCACTAAGTCTACAATTAAATGCAGGTTTCTTTCTGGACTTTAAGAAAACTGTAATTTGCAGTTGACCCTGAAGCAAATTGCTGTGTTTTGTCATATACCTATTTTAAAAGACAAATCTTTCCCATTCATCACTGCGTATATATATGAACGACAAAGCAAATGCTCTGAAGCCCTCTTTTTTTGGGGGGGGGGGTCAAATACCACTTACCCTTTGAACCACCATCTACATATTATTTTAATGTCATTTATACTATTTGGAATGCCTGTATCCTGTGATCTTGTAACTTTCACATAACTTACAGATATTTGAAAGACTGGGCCAGTTTCTTCCATTTCACTTTGGAAGATGAGCAACTTTTTTTATGAGACTAGAAAGGCTTAAAATTCTGTAAGTTGGAGTGATCTTAAACAACATATAATTCATTTGTGATCCTGTTACTACTAGACCCTTTATGTTGGAAAAGGATACCAGAATCTTTCATTAACAGATATTAGCCAAGTGTACAAATCAGCAAAACCGTTTCAGTCCTTTTCTTTGTTATAGCTTCCCATCTGCCAGAAAAAGGATTCACGAGTGGCCACTGTAGCCAGAAAACTGGTCCACACCTTAGAGCCTCCTCTCTTACAGAGAGGGTATAGGCAGAGGGAAAATACTTTCTTAGGATTCTGTTTGATTCCTTTCTTTTCTCTGTGATCCCTTTGTATCTTTAATCCGTGGGTTTCTTTAATGCTTTTTTAGAATTTTTTTTTAATTTAAATGCAATTAATTAACATATACTGTATTGCCAGTTTCAGGGGTAGAGGTCAGTCCTTCATCCATCTTGTGTAATGCCCAGTGCTCAGTACATCTCCTGCCCTCCTTACTGTCCATCGCCCAGTCTTTAATGCCATTCCTCCTCCCTTCTCTCCAAAGCACTACTTCTTCTCCTAGGCCACCTGTGTAGTCATCCTATTCTCTCAGATCCATGTAGACCCATCCTTTTCACTTTACCAAGAAAGACCTCCTACTCACCTATACCGTGGATGTTACACTGAAAGAAAAACTCTCTTCCTCTGGTTGGGTAACGTCATCAGAACTACCAAGAAAAATGAGAGTAAAAAAGAGAAAAACTTCACCCAATCATACATTTATTCACAAAATGGATATTTTGTATGTGCCTGTACTAAATACCAAGAATTCTGTTTAAAAATGCAGTTCTTGGGGCACCTGGGTGGCTCAGTGGGTTAAAGCCTCTGCCTTCAGCTCAGATCATAATCTCAGGGTCCTGGGATCGAGCCCCGCATCAGGCTCTCTGCATATCGGGGAACCTGCTTCCCCCTCCTCTCTCTCTGCCTGCCTCTCTGCCTACTTGTGATCTCTCTCTCTCTGTTAAATAAATAAATAAAATCTTTAAAAAAAAAATGCAGTTCTTTCCCTGGGGATCAGCTAATCTAAACAGATGCTACTGCCCTGCCCCCCACACTGACATATGATAAGTGCTGGACAGAAAATGGGGCCTGAGGGCAATGTAGCTACAGTGAGGCACAGCCTCCAACCCAAATTTAACCCAACTGGGGCCATGGTAGGATGTGGAATGGAGTGAAAAATGAACTTCCCAGAGGACATGCTGCCATTTCTAGACACAGGAACCTTAACAAAGAAACCTGGGCAGGTGCCCAAAGGGTAGAGGAACATACCCAATGACTGTGAAGCAAGGAAGTAGTTGTACATGGTTCCAAGGGAACCCACACCTCAGTATGGTGGGTAGTTGTTTATAGGATAGATGGATTTCTTATGTGTGAATCTGTTGTCCATCAAAGTATGCTTCCCAAGCTATACCCTTATTATCACACTCTGGTTATTGTTAAAAACATTTATTATGGACCTTCTCTTAGGGAATTTTCTTTATGGTTCATAAACCATATTATTCCTCTTATGGTTTATGTTTTATTCCTCTAACTATTTAAACTATTGGTAAATCCTTGTTCTTTAGAGTCGTATTTCATTTTTGGCAATAGCTAGCTTTCTGTTTTTAGAAACTTATTCAGAGCCAAGTCACAGTAAACGTCAGTGATCAAGCTGGGTAACACCGATTTTGGTCAGAAAATGAATTGTGACTGTAAATTAGTAAGGCTAATTTTCTTACATGCCTTATAAATCAGTTCTCTGTACAGTTTAAAAGAGGAGTGTGAAAACTCACATGAGTTGATATATGTGAAAGCCTTTTTTTAATTGTAGATCACTCTGTAAAAATAAGGCCTTATTTTATTTGTGTTAATTATTAAAATATATTTCAACATACTTCTTTAAAATTCATAGATATTTTAAATTAACATCTTAACCACTAAATTAGTTTCTTTAAAAATTGTTCATTTGGTGGTTTCTACCATTTCATCTATAGATTGAGCTCATTTCAGTTTCATATCTTGAATTTATAGGAAATATGTTAAGAGTATTTTCAAATGAGGGGAGCCTGGGGGCTCAGTTGATTGTGCATCTGCTCTTGATTTCAGCTCAGGTCATGATCTTAGGGACATGGGATCAAGCCTATGCAGTGTCTCGCACTGAGCAGGGAGTCTGTTTAAAGATTCTCCCCCCCCCTGAGATAAATAAATAAATCATTTTTATAAAAGAGTATGGTTGGGATGCCTGGATGGCTAGGTTGGTTAAGCATCTGCCTTTGGCTCAGGCCATGATCCCAGGGTCAGAGGATTGAGTCCTGCATCAAATCTCCTTGCTCTGTGGGGAGCCTGCTGCTTCCTCCGCTAGCCTTTCCCACTGCTTGTGCTCTCTCCCTCTCTCTCTCTGGCAAATAAATAAATGAAATCTTTTAAAAATAATAAAAATTAAAAATTAGAAAGTTTTAAAAAAAGAGTACTGTCAAATGAGGAAACTGAGGCTTAGGAAAGAGAAATAAGTAACTTATTAAGGTCACAAGGCTACTAACTGGTGGGCCAGGGAATATAATTCAAATTTCTTGACCCTAAGTCCACTAATTTTTGCTCCTTCCATTCAGTAGGTTAAACGATTTATCCTAAAATATTCCTCTTTCTCTTAATTTCTCTTCCAAACCTCTGCCTTCAACCTCCATTAGCCTGCTCCAGATCGATGCCCCTTTTTGCTTGTATTCCTTCCGTTTTAGGGTCTGAATAACAAGAAGACCATCTTCTTGCCTGTTCATTTCCTTTATATTTCTTCACTTACTAGTTTAAAATGATGCCCATAATGGGCACTAGATAAATGAACTTCTAAATGTTAGCAGTTTTCTCTTCTATGAGAATCAGCTGACCAGTTCTCTGTGCCAAACCCAAGGTGTGTTTTTGATTGAGTTATGAGTGGCTACATTGAGCCAGTAGCAGTTGCAAAACAAGATTGACAGTATAGAGACTATAGAAAAGCGGAGTTTGGTTGTTACCGTTTTATTGTTGTTTGTTTTGTTTTTGCTTTGTTTCCTTTTCTCTTGTTGTCCTTGGTAGATAAAAGTAAGCTGATCATCAGATCAGGTTTGCTAATTTCCCCCAAGGCCTTGCTCTCCTTCCTGAAAGCAATTAAATGCTGAATTTCTACTCAGAGGTTGAACTTCACCTACTCCCTCTGCCCCAAAGCTGAGCTACAGGATTCAAGAGAGACCTGGAAAGGCCGTTGAAAAAGAATTCTTCACTGCATTGGCAATCGGTTTGGTTGCCATTGCCAACCTCTCTGTTATTTATAGAGCACATTGTCTAAGAAAACCGCCTCAAGGTTGGAAGCCTCTTAAAAGTATATGGATTACAAGGCTCCAGAAGGAAATTTTTAATTTTTGTGCATACTTTCAACATTATATTGTTGGTAATTATGATGTGGAAAGAGCATAAAATTTTGGTTTAACCATATGTTTTATATACATCATACATTACTTCTCCATTAAACATGCCGTGAACCACTACAGTACTTACATTGTGTTAGGGGGACACATATTTGTGGGAGATGGCCACCTTAGATATTATTTTCATTTTGCCGTGTCACGTAGATATCTTTTCCCTTCATTTATTTTAAATTCCAAAGTTGAATTTGTTGATAGAATCCATGACACAAAGCAAAAGGTTCTGTTTTTGGAAATAGGAGTATGTACATGAGGGGCAAGGTGATTTTTGCTTGTTTAGTTCTTTTGCTACAATTTTGTTTTTGTTTTTAGAGCTGAAGGGTAGCAAAATGGCAGGTGTAAATAAGGTTCTAGCTAATGTAAATATAATATTTATATTTACATATACATATATTTGTATGCATGTACATATACATATATACATATATATGTATTTACAAATACGTATATTTACATATAAATATAATATATTAAAATTATATTTACAATCAGTTATCATGGGTTAAAATAGCTGCCTTGCATAGGGAATTAGGCGCACAACTTCTGTTAAGAATAATGGAAGCTTATTGTCTAATTTCAAACATACTTTGCATATACTCCTTCAGCCTATTGTTGCAATAATTCCCACCAACTTTTATGAAGCATATACAAATGAATTCTTAGGGATCTTGCTGTTTGTGTCTTATTTTGTACTCGTATATAAAGTTTGAAATTTTGAATATTAAAAAATTACGTGGTTTAGAATCACAGGATATATTCCTTTCTCCCCCATGTGTTTTTCTACCTTGCATCTCCCTTTTCCAGAAAACATAATGAGACCAGCCCAAGGATATTAATTCTGAGAATGAGCAAAAATGGTGTTATTCTTTCTCAGAGCTTAGTCAGTTGAAGCATTCAGCCCTTCCTTGCAATATGTACTTGGTGAATAGTATCCTGTTTAGAAAAGAGAAGAAATGTTGGGGAAGAGTGTTGAGGTTTTATTATATGCTGCTTTATTTGCCACTCCCCCTAAAAAATCCTTTCTAATCCTGGTTAATTTAGGTAAGAGATCTGGATTTACCTTTGCAAGAATAAATAAAAATCTACAGTTCTTTCTGGAAGGTCTGGGTCATAACTCTTTGCTTCTCCTATTATCGACTTCATGGAGCCAGATGCTATGCCCCAGTTAACACTGAGGAAGAATTTGAGCTATTCACATCTTACGTGCAACCTACTTTCATTCTAGAATTTTGTGAATCAGGGTAGCAGCTCACCCTAAAACTCAGATGGCTTTTTAAAAAAATTTACCTACGTAATTATTTTGTATGAAATCCGTAGTCTTCCCGAGGTTTAAAGTCGCACATGGTCACTTTCTCTCTGAAATGTCACAACCTCTAATTGACAGGAATCCTGAAATTTCAAAGAATTTAGAAAATTTTTGTTTTATGCCTCCTCCTTTGGTATGATACAGAATCTTAATGAGAAGCTCACCCTGCCTTTTGAATCATTAACTCTGAAGAGAGTTCAAGGATATGAAGCTTGGGAGGATTCAGAGCTGTACCTGCAAAGAGAAATCTTGTCTGCTAAAGAATGTGTGTGCACTATGGCGTCACCCAGGGTGTGTGTGCCTGGCTTTCTATTTTTAACATTTTTTAATGACAAGCTGTCTCTTTGGTTCTGTCTGCCCTTCACCTTTCTCAGAATGAGATTGATAGTGAAAGTTTCTCTACTGTTCTCATAAAAGTTGAATTAAGGGTCTTGATTTCGCTTGAAAGCACTGTGGCACATTACCTCCTATTCCTGTGGTGTTCTCCCTCTGTTTCTAGTTCCTATTCCTTCTGCATTCTGACATGTAGGGAAGCTCAGTAAAAGTACACCACCATATTGAGATGCCTGACGTCTCTATACTACAGACAGGAAGAGAAATCTAAGGAACTGAAACAGAGGATCGCGCATTGCCAGAGCAATTAGAAGAGATGGGACATGAATATTTTGACATGTAATAGCCTAGTACCTCTGCCAGAGGACACTGGCGAAATGAATATGCAAATCATCACAGTGTTCCCAGGTTTCTTTTGACTCTTGCTTTCAGGGCAATTCCACTTGGGTTGTTAACTTTCAAATATTTGAAGGACTGTCACATAGAGGAGGAAACTGGTTTGTTTGCAATAGCCCAAAACCTTAGACACTGAAGCCACATTCTACCTTAGATTTAGGATTTGCTTTCTCATAATTTGAGATACCTAAAAAACATCTAAAAAATGGAATGAATGAGAGGAGAGTGTTTTATTGTGGTGAAGATATTAGGATTGTGGCAGAAATTGTCGACTTCTCTGGCAAGAATGTTGAAGAGTGTGAGCAGGCATCCTGTGGAATTTTAAAAGCAGAATAATTATGACTTAAGTTACAAGAAAAGGGCAGACAGCCTCTTATTTCACTTGGTGATAGTAGGTGAGGATACACAAATATCTCAAGACAGAAAAATGTCCAAGAAATTGAAGATAATTACAAATGGATGTAAAACGTAACCTAAGGGTAATACTATTTTTCCCCGTGCGAAAATCAGTGTGACCTAATCTCAGATTGAATTGCCCAGAAGCGTCATCAGATTCTTTGTGTGCTCCTGTCTTACGTGCATATTTCACCAGTTGTAATCAAGCAAGGGTTCATCATTACGACTGATTAAAATTCACTTTCTTCTAAGCCCCTTAATTCCATGAAGACATTAGCTGTGTCTGTTCCCCTTTTGAATCCCAAACTCTAGTACAGTGCCTGGAACACAATAAGGTCGAAGTAAATATTTGTTGCATGAATAAATGAATGGATACATTTTGACAATTTTAATGTGACGATGATTTATTGGGAAAGCAGGTCTCAAAAAGGAAGTCTAAGTAGCTAGTATTTTTGATTTCCCAGTCATCACTGAGTATATATAACAACTATAGATTGCAAATGTTGTAGACTTTTTTTCTGTCAAAATACTACTTTGCATTTGGAACCATCATCTGCAAGTTATTTTAATATCATTTACACTATTTTGGAATGCCTCTCTCCTGTGATCCTTTCAAAGAGCCTACAGATATTTGAAAAACTCTATCAGTATTTTCATTTCAATTTGGAAGATGTGGCTAGAGAAGCAGTAACTGGAACCCAGTGGGAATATAAAGACCCAAATGTGGATAGGAATTCAAGTATTCTACTCATGCCTTACCAGCTCTCTTCCTTTTTCTGGGGTAGAAGGACTGCCAGTTTTAAGTAAGTGGTTTTCCTCGTAGTTCAGGAGAATGGCTCATTGGGAGTTCTGGTCAGTACTTTCAAATTCAAATAAGCAAGTTTTCTGAAAAATCTATACATAATGCAAAATAACTTAAGATTACAGTGGTCGGCTGATGTGATCTGGAACAGTTCACCTACTCCTACTTGGCAATAAAAATAAATTATATAATGGGACAGCCAGCTGTTTCAGCTTGGGAAATTGTTAAAGACTAAAAATAACTATATAGGTTAATGCCATGAAGTGCTTGACCAGACAGGCATATTTTTCCAATTCTGGGGGTAGAAAGTGTCTGTACACATTACAGCATGTCAAAAAACCAAGTGAAAATGACCTCTAGCTTTGAGGCACTTATTGAAAACCTATTTTAAATTGAATACACAAGCCAAGATAATACAGGCGGTTTGATAAGAAACATTAGAGAAATCTATAACATGAGGCTTTTTATTATAGGTTTATTACATCAATCTCTCCAGTGGGTAATGGGACTTGTAAATATACTCTTATGTAGGAGTCTCCTTGCGGGCATTTTATTCATGCTGAAGTAAGCACAGCAAACTTATTTGCTGTCAGGGTACATTGCATTTAAGATTAGTATTTATTTTGGTTCTAAGGAGGTTTTGCTTTTGTGAATTGAAAGTTGGATCGGCTGCATGGAAACAAGATGGGACTGCAGGGAGCACAGGAAGTAAATTAGTTTTTTTGTAAATATGCTTCTGTAAACCTAAGTATTTAGTTAGCATGGGACGCATATGTGCGGTTTCTCGGATGGGTGAGTCATACATCGGATGTGTATGTTTATGGCTCTGTGGTTTGGATAGAGAGATACTTTCAAAATAATATGTTGTAGCCGATGTTTCTGATACAAAGAGTTCTAGGGTGAAAAGAGATATAAAATAATAATAATAAAGTATTTTTACAAGGGAAATTCTTTTTTTTAAGATTATTTATTAATTTATTTGATAGAGAGAGAGAGAGGGCTCAAGCAAGTGGAATAGCTTCTTCTCACCCTGTGAGAAGCAGGCTCCCCCTGAGCAAGGAGTCTGATGCTGGTGCCATCCCGGGACCCTGGGATCATGACCTGAGCTGAAGGCAGTTCCTTAACCAACTGAACCACCCAGGCACCCTACAGGGGAAATTCTTAGCCTCTTTTGACCAGACTTTATTAATTTCAGGGGAGCAGGTGAATAAATAAAACCCTCATGGGTCATCCAGCTACACTATACTTTCCATAAAATGGATATTATTCCAACCTGTCCTGATAGTCAAGTAGAGTCTATCGGAGATAACTCAACCCACAAGAATGACTTGCCAGAGAAATGATATTAGTAGTAAATAGCTGTGACTTACATACTAGCGGCCAGATACAGTGTTAAGGAACCTGTATTACTGCATTTAATAATATTTAATATTTAATTCAGGTGATTTAATATTTGTATCAGGTGATTAGGAAAGCAGGTGTTACTGATACTCTCATTTTACAGAGGAGGAAAAGTAAACCTCAGAGAAGTAAAGTAACTTACTGAAGTTCAACAAATAAATTAAGTTGGTTCCACCTATATATGTTGGAATGTCATTTTGTTATTTTCCTATTAGAAAAGTAGCATCCTTCCATTTTCTTAAATCTCTGGAGCCATGAGCATTTGCACTATCCTTTATTTCTTATAAACATTTCCAGTAGAATATCTATTCATTCAATCTTAACTCATAATCTAAGAAGAGAGTAGTATTATATTTACTTCATCTGAGGGATCTGAGACTAAGAAAGATGAAGTTGCTGAGAGACGGTAACTTTTCTTACTTTCACTTTTTTAAATAAAAATATCCATACTTTCTCTAAAAGAGCATGCTGAAGTTTCTAAGATTTGAACCCAGAAGAGGATCAGCTGCAAGTCACAAATGCATAATTTGAAATACAAGCTTGGTAATTTTTTTTAACTATGTCGACGCACACACACATAGCCAATACTTAAGTTTTCATGAATTGCATTTGATTTTACAATACAGTTGGCCCTTGAACAAATAGGGGTTAGGGCTGCCAACCCCCTACACAGTCATAAATCTTTGTGCAATTTTTGATTCCCCCCAAAACTTAACTACTTTTAGACAACTGTTGACCATAACTTTTACTGATAGTGTAAACAGTCGATTGACATATATTTTGTATATTACATGTATACTGTATCCTTACAATAAAGTAAGTTGGAGAACAGAAAATATAAAGAAAATCACAAGGGAGAGAAAATACATTTACAGCACTGTACTGTATTTCTCGAGGATCTCTGTATAAGTAGAAGCACACAGTTTAAACTCATGTGATTGTGCAAGGCTGAACTGTTCAAAGTTAACAGAGAAAATGTCTTTATTAGAAAATAACACTCTCTTGCAAAATAAAATACCATAAAAACTTTCTTGGGAGTAGGCACAGAATAAATCTCTAGTATCTTAGAGGCAACACCCTAGTCTTCCATGAGGTTTCTGTTCTGTTATCTGCCATAATGCTTAATGAAATGCAATACCTCTTACATTAATGTAAGAGTAATGTAATGTAATGTAACCTCTTACATTAATTAATTAACTTATTTGCTGTCAGGGTACATTGCATTTAAGATTAGTATTTATTTTGGTTCTAAGGAGGTTTTGCTTTTGTGAATTGAAAGTTGGATCGGCTGCATGGAAACAAGATGGGACTGCAGGGAGCACAGGAAGTAAATTAGTTTTTTTGTAAATATGCTTTTTTGTAAATATGCTTAATTATTATTATTTACCTTTCCACTCATTAAATTTGGTTTCCCAAATATAAGACGGTCAGCCTGAGATCAGGGGCTTATTCTTTCTTCTTTATCTTTTAAGACTTTTCATAATATCTGGTATGTATTTGACATCCACAAGTATTTATGGGATTGTTTTTCCTTTGATATGGCAATGGCTTGAAGTCATCTTCAATGTGCATAATCTATTTGGGAGATATTATATTAAACATAAACAACTGTGAGTTTCTCAAAATGTTGCTTTTGTTCTTATGTGTAGAACTGGAAACCTCATCAAGAATTGTTTGAACAGCTTCATTTTCTAGGCTCCACCTTGTATACAAAATCCTATTTGTGTTTGTATTTTATTGGCTTTTAAAATAGCGTGGCACTTTGCTACAAAATCACTGGGCTTTGGCAAATCTCTATTTCCTCATGGCCAGAGAAATTTACATTTCTTCCCAAGCTCCTCTGACTGAACAATCTATATAAGGAGTGACCTCAGTTCAGTTAGCATCCAACGTCCTGAAAACTTTATGTAAAGCCACAGCACTCACGAATTTTCCAAGGTCTAAGAGATACTTCATAAATGATGATAAAACTACAGTAGTATACTCGAATACTTTTAAAAAGAAAGTTATAAGTCTGTAAGGGCTTATTTAAGAAAGATGTACTAATGTCAGGGGCGTTGGATTCAGCCACACTGTTAAATCAAACAGGTATTTCATGTGTGAGGAGATAAAAGCAGCAAACTGTATAAAATAAACAGCATGTGTTCACCTTAGATAGCCAGGACATTTTACTTTGAATACATGTGCTTCCTGCAAAAGAGCATACTGCTTTTAAGAAGCCAAGGCTATAATGTGTGTTAGACAAGTTCTGTATTTGGTTTGCTTCACGCCTGTTTTAACCCTGTCAATAATTGGTATAGGCCCAGCTAATTAAAACTGTAGTATCTAGCAAATTAGGAAGGTGAATTTCAAACCCCAAAGTCATTGGAAATCCCAAGGTCAAATTGAAATGACATTGAATTATCTTCTTTAGGGGATTATTCCTGCTTCAGTTTTGTCGTCACTAGTGATGACAATCTAGACTTCATTGCCTCCTTTCAGCATCTTCAAAAGGAGAAAACACTGGGGCATGACTTGCTTAAAGCCAGAATGACAGATATAAAACTGAAGTTAAACAAGACTGAATCCCAGCATGTCAGAGCAGAAGTAGAAGTCAGAGGCAATTTAATCCTACTATTTGTTTTTGAAAGACAGGGGAACTGAAGCTCTGAGTGGTCAGGTGACTTGCCCAAGATCACCACAAGGAGGCTTGCTACCAGTGCTCTTTTCCTTAATAACTACAGTAAGGAATATTTGCTGAACATTTACCTGTGCCGAGCACTCTACCAAGTTCTTTACATAGTTTACTTTTTATAGTTTTTATAAAGTATAGTATAAAAACTATACTTTTTATAGTTTATAGTTGAAGGCACTGAGAGGCAGGGCCAGTTAAGTAACTTTCCTACTATATCATACTGACTACAAAACTATTTCTCTTTAGATGAGCCAATAGCTATTTCTTTTCAGTTCATTCTTAGCAAGACTAAGACAACAAAAGAAATGCACTAAGCATGATTTATTTTATCCTACCTCCCTAGTTCTTGTTCTGAATGTGTGCTCATGGCAGAGAAATATCCCAAAGCTAGGCAACCCCAAATGAATAGAGCCTCTGGCATGAATATTCCAGAAACTCGTCAGCCCCGAAATATTTAAGTTGACTGTGTGATTTATGCATCTAGGACCGAAATAAACCTTTCAGAGTTTTTATATAAGGTTTTGCAATATTTGTATTAGTCACGGTTGCTTTTTTCCCCCCAAAGTATGCTTTGTGGATTATTTGTCTCTCAAAATGTTCTATAAGAAAAAAAGACTGTGATCAAATACTTTTTGGGGAAAAAAGAAACAAAAAAACTACCATCTTGATGATGCTCATCATTTGAGAATGCCTGCAATAAAAAAAAACATATTTTTTGTTTAACCTATCATTTTCCAAATTTAGATAAACACAGAAATAAATAACCATCAACACACACACACACACACACACACACACACACACACACATTTCTTGTTGTAAAGTTCCTAATATTCCTATAGACATAGGTAAAGGTATGTGAAGGGAACTTTAATTCATTCAACAAATACTTAAAAATACATATTTAGTGGCTATTAAAGTTGATGCTGGTTATAAAGATCAAAGGCCCAATTCATGACTTTGTGAAGTGCATGATATAGTGGAGGAGACAGACTTCCCAATTGCTGTTACTATACAGTGTGGCAAGTAGTGTGATGCACAAGAGGGATGTGGGAGTAGAAATTAAGACCTTTCCAGTCACTTGGTTGTTGAAGAGTAGTGCTGACTGCTATATTGGATTATCCCTCAAGTCTGAGGTATAATATCCTAGAAATGTAGTCTTCACTTACATAATATTCAGTGGAGGAAGTGGCTGGGACCACTGTGGCCCTGTGTAGTCATTTGGGGACCCAGGCTTATCTTCACCATGGGATTTTCAAAATATCTTTAGATGTCAACATTGAGCTACTTGACAGGAAAAGAGAAAGGGTCATTATACCAGAGGCTTTTATGATCTAAACCTGAACAGATACTTCACTTTAACCCATGAGCTTATGGCTGCAGTTCATTTCCCAGGTTACAGTTAATTTCAGGGATGCATGGTCTAGTTCTGGATCCAGGAAAAAAGTGTTTAGTAAGCAGCTAACTAGTCCCTAGCTCAATGGACAATATGAAACTAGGCAATAGAAGAAGAGGACTTGAATTCCAGGCAGAGAAAATAAACTATCCAGTGACATTAAGGGAAGCCAGTCATGGCACTGTTCATAAGCACCAAATATATGATATGACTAGAGTCGAGGTCACCTGTGGAATAGCAGAGCAAGATTGATTAGATAAACTGAGGCAAGACCACGCAGCCTTCTTATCCTATGCCAAGGAACTTAGATTTTATTTCTTTAATGGTGGTGAGTTATTGAAGAACCCAAGAAGTGTTCAACTAGAATCCAAAAAATGAGCTAAGAGGCAAAGTCTGTAAAATTACGATAAATGGTGAGGCCTAGCAAGTACTTAATGGCACAGAATAGGGATGGATTCAAGAAATAGCTGTAGGGAAAATATATATGACATAGGGATCCACTTAATGTGGAAAAAATGAGAAAGAAAAAGCAAGAGTCAAGATCTTTAGTGGTGTCTGCTGAAGTAGTTAGATATTTGGAAAGATAGTAAGTAGCAAGGAAAGGTAATAGGGAGGAAACTATATGGGGTCTGACCTATAGCAGGAGGTCTTTAGACGTTGAGATTTGAGGCATATAGAATGAATGCAATCACAAAGAGAAAGTAAAGGCATACAGAGCACATATGACAAATCTGCAAGACAGAATTTAAAGGAGTGGAAGAAATTTGTCTACAGAAAGACTAAAATGATAAAAAAGGGAACCAAGAAAATAAAGAATTTGTGAAAGGAAGGTAGGTAGGAAACAATACAAATGCCTCACCAGCTAGTAAATGTGTTATTAAAATGTAGTATATCTATCTATATAGTAATATCATCCAGCAATAAAAAAGAAATAACGGGGCGCCTGGCTAGCTCAGTCAGTAGAACATATGACTCTCGATCATACGGTCTTGAGTTCAAGACCCATGTTGGGCATGGAGCCTACTTAAAAAAAAAAAAAAAATAGGAACAAAGTACTGATTCATGGTACATCATGGATGAACCTTGAAAACACATTGAAAAATGTTACTTTTAATTAAAAGACTCCTGTCAAAAAATACCACGTATTAAGTGGTTTTGTTTGTATGAAATGTCCAGAATAGCAAATGCACAGAGTCAGAAAGTAGATTAGTTGTTCCCCAGTGGGAGGCATGGTAGGGAAGCTGGATAGTGGGTGGAGAAGGGAAATGACTGTTAATGAGCTTTTGGGGGAAAACGATGAAAGTAATCTAAAACTGATTATGGTGCTACTTGCACAACTTTGTGAATATATTAAAAATGATTGACTTTTAGACTTAAAATAGGTGATCATATGATATATAAATTACATCTCTATATAGCTGTCATTTAAAGTAAAGGGGAGGAGACCAGCAGTCTTGAATACAGTAAATGCCACAGGTCTTCTAAGCGAGAAGTAAAATTCCATGATTTCTAAACCAACCATGTATTTTTTGATCCAAAAATATATTTAAATTTCTCTATAGAAAAGATGTTCATTTTATTTAAAATTGGGCACACTCTTAAGGCACTGATATCATCACTACCTCTGCCTTTTCCTTCTTAAATAAGTCTAGATACGGTGAATTGGCATTGGATTTTATAAGTAGGTTGAGGACATTTTATTTATAACAAAAGATTTTTCTTAAAGATTTTATTTATTTATTTGACAGCAAAAGAGAGATCACAAGTAGGCAGAGGGAGAGAGGGAAGCAGGCTCCCCGCCAAGCAGAGAGCCCGACGCGGGGCTCGATCCCAGGACCCTGAGATCATGACCTGAGCCGAAGGCAGAGGCTTTAACCCACTGCGCCACCCAGGTCGCCCCTAACACAAGATTTTAATAGCAAAATTATCTTAGAAAATGTTGCAGTTAGCTACAACATTTAGCCTCCTATTATCCAGGGTTAGATCGTCAAAAGCCATACCTGCAGCAATACCTGGGACCCAAAATGAACCTAGCCAACACTTATCAGAGGAAAACATTTGTCATTCTACATTAAAATTCTCATTCATGATATTCTCTAGGTTTTTTTTTTTTTTGAAACAACACAAATATCATAGTTATAAATTATTTAGTAACCAGCTTGCTTCGCAAAGGTCAAGTCCATGTTACCCAAACCATAATGCTTGGTATGCAATAACACAAACAGATTTGTTTTAAAGTAATAGAATGTGATGAGTGAAACTAACTTTCTCTGGAAGAAAGATGTATCCTTTCTTCAGCATTTGATTTGTAAGTGGGTTTAGCTTCATTAATATTTAATCATCTTTTTAATCTGTATGTCAGTTTTTATTGAGTCCTGCTTCTGGGGAGGTTTTCCTTTGAAATACCAGTAACACCCATCCTTTAAGATCAAAACAAGGGCTCTCTCAGGGGGACAGATAGTTGTAGTTCATCTCTAGGGATATAATTATTTTGTGTTTATCCACAGTTCCTCAAGGGGCTGATGATGTAGGACACCCTTCTTGCAGGGCTTTGTATTTCAAAAGAATAATCTGATTTGTTAGTGTTGCAAATATTAATTCAGATGGTCTTGCATCATTCTTGTGAATTGCCTGTTCTTAACCAAGCTATGTACAAGCTCTACTTTTTTTTTTCTTTAACATGGTATTCAGGTCTTGAAAGTTGTGCTATTTGATTTTTTCAAGATGTTTTCATGAGCTTGAGTAGTTTAGGGAACAGTGTCTTAACTGTTGATGTGTTTTAAGAATTTAAAAGCATTTTCAAACTCATAATAAAATACATCAGAGTAGGGAATAAAATTATATACAACCCTCTGAATTTTCAATATGATCATATATAGCAATAAAGCTACAAATAGGAACTGAGAATTAATATATCTGGAGACTGACAGAGAGAAATTAAGCTTGGCATCTCTCCAGCAAAGCTTGAACCTCTTTCATGTAAGTTGGTGATTTTTATTTCCTGGTCACTTGGGAGAACATAAGTGAAAAAATTGAAAGTCTCAGTTTTTGTTTCTGATAGGAGAAATTCCAATGATAGGAGCCTCAGCATGATTTGGTAGCCAATTTTACCCTCCCAGGAAAGAATGTAAGGGTAGCTCTGGAGGTACAGACTCAAGCTGGTTTCTCAGTGAATCCCTGTGGAACAAAATGGAACAGCCTCCCACACGCTTCTCTAGCTGGATATTTGTACAGGGTGTGGAGCACATGTATCTGTCCACATCCTAAAATTGTAACACTGTCCTATGCTTACACAAATGACATGAGGCATCAGTAGAATGGATACCTTCATCTGTCTTTTCATGAAGGTCAAGTTGTGGCATTGCTTCGATTCTTTGAAGATTTTATCTCCATTTAGGTAGGTGCCCTTTGAAGTTAGAATATAGCTTGGAATCATGAAAAGGCAAAGACAACTGACCCTCATGAAGTTCGGTCCCCTTGAGGGATCTATACAGCATTTGCTTGAACCTGCACTGATAACGCACTGTGGCTAACAACAGAATAAATGTACACGACTATTTCATGACTTCCTAGAAGAGGAATAAAGACGATATATCATGTTATCGAGGCCAATTAATATTCTTCCTCTTTAGACTTCTCAATAACGTTTGCAGGCTATTTTTGGTATTTGAATAACAGGCTTCATGTCTTTGGGGTTTTAATTTACTTTCAGAGTCTTCTTTTTGTAGAATAGGTAGAATCTCTAGAGCCATTGTTTATAATTCTACAGGTAGGTCCTTGTCAGTAAGACTTGATTTTTCAACTGGTATTAAGAAAGTGTACATCAAAACAAAACAAAACTATATTTTAAGGAATAGCCATTTTCCTTTCTAGATCATAGTATATTAAGTGGCCCTTTTTGATCATTATTGATTTTTCCAAAGTAAGTCCTTTCTGATTCACTATATCTATGTTTCCATTTTTTTTTTTTAAATATTCTTTGAGGCAATTTTATTACAGGGAATAACATTTTTAAAACTTATAACTTCCTATAAAATTATACACAACCCTCTGAATTTTCAATATGATCATGTTTTCCTGCCACTGTTTGTGGCAGGAAATACCCTTAATTAGCTTTGTAATAATACTTAAAATCTATTCATTAATTCAGTAATAGTTATAAGAAGTCCACTATGAACGAGCCAGCCACTTGTGATAGGCCCTGGGGCTTTTATAAATGTTTAAGACCTGGTCCTTGCCCTATAGAAGCTTTCATTCTAGTGGCCCAAAGAAACACATAAATAGCTAACCACAATGCAATTTGATAACTGCAGTAGTACACATGCAAAGTACAGTGGGAATATAGACATACTGGTTTCCAAAATATTCTTGTACTTTGGTTATGGTAAATATCACGCTGTCTATTCGAGATTTTTCTCACCTGTCAATATATCATGGCAGGAAATGGTAGGATATGGTAGTCCCCCTTTATCCACAGTTTCACTTTTTGCAGTTTTAGTTACCTGTTTCATGTTTGTCAACTGCAGTCCTGAGCAGATGGTCCTCCTGATGCATGTTCAGAAGGTCAGCACGTCATTCACTTCACTTCAGGTCATCACTTAGGCATTTTATCATCTCACATCATCCCAAGAAGAAGGGTGAGGACAGTACAATAAGACATTTTGAGGGGCACCTGGGTAGCCCAGATGGTTGAGCTTCTGCTCCGGTCATGATCTCCAGGTCCTGGATCGAGCCACACGTTGGGCTCCCAACTCAGCTGGAAGTCTGGAAGTCTTCCTCACCCTCTGCCTCTCCCGTGGCTTATACTCTCTCTGTCTCCCCCTCTCTCAAATAAATAAATAAATCTTAAAAGAAAATAGATTTTTTGAGAGAGAGAGAGGCCATATTCATAAACTCTAATTTCAGTATATTGTTATATAACTATTCTATTTTATTAGTAGTTAATCTGTTACTGTGCTCCGTTTATAAATTAAACTTTATCATAGATACATGTGTATGGGTTAATTCATACTATACATTGGGCTCAATACTCTCCACAGTTTGAGGCATCCCCAGGGTTGGGGCCTTGGAACATATCACCCATAGATAAGGAAAGTACTGTATTTTAATTAAAAATGCACAATCTGTGGTCAAATGACCGGGATTTAAATGTTTGACTTCCATAAGTAGGTAACGCCGGGAAGTCATTTAATTTGTACAAGCTTTATTCCAGAGATAGCAAAATAGGCATAAAATAGACCCCTCTCAGATAGTTAAATACACCGTTTCCATCTTTGCTGCCATATCACACCCAGCTCTTAGCCACCATCATCCTTTGCCTGGATCGGTTTTGCTGAGATAGACTAGGGAATATCACCACAAGTTCTTCCCATCCAGATGTGCACAGTTGTTTGCAATGTGAACAGTGTTTCCCCTCCCATCAAGAAATGGACTATTATTTTTCTATCCCGTTTTTCTAGGCTCTACTTATAACCTGCTTTGACCAGTAGAATATAGCAGAAATGATACTTACAAGGTTAGGCTTTTAGAGGCCTTACCGCTTTTGCTTTTGCCCTCTTGAAACATTGCCTCGTGATCATCATGAGAGGAATCCAGTCTAGCTTACTGGAAGACGAGACACCGTATGGAAGACACCATGTGGAAGCAAACCAGCCAACTGCTTGCGCCAAGTGCCAGACATTCGAGGGAAGCCATCTCAGACCTTAAAACCAGCTAACTCTGTGCCTGAATGTAGAATAAGCCCAACTGAAAGAACGGTGAGATAGAGTAAATCATTATTGTTTTAACCACAATAATGGTTTTGGAGTAGTTTGTGACACAGCAGTAGATAAGTACTTAGCCCGTACGTTGCATACACCCTAGGTGGACAATATTCTTCATAGTGGTGTTTGCCCTTAGTTGAAAGATGTTTGTGGACCAAAGGAATCTAAATAGATTTTTCAGTCACTAGCAAATAAACTCTTCAGAGTCTGCAGCACTCTATCTGAACAATATGTGCACTTCAATTTTGAATCCAGTTAACAGGTGATGACTGTTTAGGGATTAACACAGCAGATTCAATTGTGAGGCTTAAATACCTTGTTGGTTGAGCAGATACTGTGTGAGAGAAGCAAGTCATATTATCCCACACATTTAATTTGAGGTCAGTTTTATATATAACTTATGGCTGGTTTATCTTAACAAGATCCTTAAGATGTCTGGGAAGTAATATAGTCTTTATGAAGATAGGTTGAACATCATCAAACAGCATGGTTTATTGTGAATTTTTGTTTTAAGCATTTTAAGCAGTTGACTTCAAATTCCCAGCAGATGGTGGTGGCAGCAGGCAGGCACTCTAGTCAATGAGAAATCAAAGTGAACTTTTAAAAGAGCTGATTCTTAAACTTGGAACAAAAAGGAGTGAATGTTAGAAAAAAATATAACAGGTTTTCTACAGTGCATCTATGTGCAAATCAAAAAATTGAGAAACTGTAGAATTTGCAATACACAAAAGAATGTGTATTTTACATTATGGAAATATAAGGCATTTAATCAGTCTTTTAGGAGAGAACTTGAATATTAGCTGTCACTAAATCTTTTTAATAAATAATAACTTAAGAAATGCAGACCAATGTGTTTTTTTCCAACACAGCTTACCAGAGGTGTTTTCAAAAAGATTGTGGTTTTTCTATTAATGATTTAAAGTGGAAAAAAATAGCAGTATATTTTTTCTTAGTCTCATTCCCTAGGATAGTGATGATTATCTTACTATACTTAGTATTCCTATTACTAGTGATTATGCTTTTAATAAATTTTGGAAAATAAATGATTCTTTTTTTTATTAATCATTAAACTACTTTCTGTAGATTTCTGAGTGCTTCAAAGGATAAAATTTTATTTGTGAAGAAATTCTTGTTCAGACCTGGTTAAAAATTATTTTATCTTTGGCCATGTTTAGGCTTACCTTGCCCTTAAAAATATTGAGTATAACTTCTTGTATCAATAGAAAGTTTACAGATTGTTCACCTTTATCTTACTAGATAACTGCTTAATAAAAACTAAGGGGTGTGTGTATAAAACAAAGGTTATATATCATTTTTCCCCTTTAGTTATGTTTTTTACTTGTCTTTTTGTCTGGTTTCTGCTCTCTGGTAGAAATGGTAGTTGTGGTGGGGGATTGAAAAGTATAAGGGTATATTTGAAGTAAGTGACCAGAACCACCAGAATTATTTTCTTAGCACAGATATAGATTATGTTTGCAGATAACCTTTCTGTTTTTATTTGCTCTGCTATATCTTCTGTATCCAAGATTCTCCAGGCCATTTTTGCACGGTTGGTTTATCAGCATGAAATGGAATAGCTCAAGATACAACACAGCCCCCCCAAATGTCAGGCACATGAGATAGCTAACAAACTTCATCAAATGCTGATAATAGGAAAAGAACTGTATGTCTTATGAAACAGACCCACATTAGACTATATGGCTTTTCTCATGCCTTAGAAAGTCAACAGATGTGATAATTCCCCAACCAACTGGTTTCCTCTCCTTGGTTGGGTGATCAAAGGAGTAAAAGTACAGCTGCTGTATTAGCTGCAAAGGTATAGTTTTACATTAACCTGAAATAAAGTGCACACATGCTTTTACTGAAATGCCCTCTATATCCGTTTTGAATTTCAGTTCATTGGATGCCCTGAAAATTAAATAAACACACAACAGGGCTTGCTAATATCTTCAGTGAGGTGCTTAATTCCCCATCTTAATCAGCCATTTTCCATCCCTTTCCTTCTTCCTGCCTATCTGTCAAATGTTCCTTAATTAAGAATTATTCTTAATTACAAAGTTTATGTGTCATTTTATTTTAGAGGTAATTAATTAAATTTAACACTAATCGTTGGGGATATTGCCTTTTCTGCACACACATGGTTGCTTAATTATTGGAATACCTTGAATCCCTTGACTGAGAGGAGTAGAGAGTATTGATTTGTTTTGTGTCTGGTATGTGGCAGCTCATACTGAATAGGATGGAGACTCAGGCCATCGACCAGACAAAGAAGTAGGAAACATTTTTTTCTCAACTGATAAAGGACAGTGAACGAATGCACTCTGGTAATTCAGTGCCTTATGTGGAGTCTCTGAGGGGCAAGGAAGTGTGATGATTATGGATAAAATCCAGTCTTGAAAAGAATAGCCAGAGTGAATGTATTCTGTAAGGGTCCATGGATACTTGTTAGAATGGACTTTCCAATGTTTGTATGTGTGGGATTATACTGAGGTCACCCTGAGCAAGTCACCTGGTTGGAGGAAGGGAAGATTCAGTGAGCAGATGAGGAAACGGATGCATTGGATCTTAGTTCCTTCTTCCTATCTTTTCCCCTCCTACATTCTCAGATTTTGTCTCCAGTGTCACTTTCTCAGAGAAACCATGCGCAACTTAATTATATGCCTTTCCTTGACACCACTCACCCTTATTATATTTCAAATATATTTCATTGATGCCTTGTCTGCCTCATTCAATAAATGAAGTCTCTTCAAGGACAGAGATAATTTTTAATTTTCCTTATCATTTATTTGCCATTTGTTTAGTAATTAACACAGAGTAGACACTAAATAAAAATTTTAATGAATGAATGAATGAATTTTTTTTTTAAAGATTTTATTTATTTAACAGAGAGAAACACAGCGAGAGAGGGAACACAAGCAGAGGGCATGGTAGTGGGAGAAGCAGGCTTCCTGCCGAGCAGGGAGCCCGATGCGGGGCTCGATCCCAGTACCCTGGGATCATGACCTGAGCCAAAGGCAGACGCTTAACAACTGAGCCACCCAGGTGCCCCAGAATGAATAAATTTTAAAATATCTTTTCTAGAAACTAAGTTATTTGACCTTTTTTTTTTATTTGACCTTTTTTTAAGTAATAAGTGTCCATTATGTTTGGTGCCTCTCTATTCTTAGATTCCAGGAACAAAGGGTGGATGAGTAAAAGCTAATCCCTGCCTTCAAATATTTATATTACAGTAGAGGAGAGGCTCATGCAATTAAATATCATATAAGACAGGCTATAATACAAACTCCAATGGAACATACAAAAACATCTCTACGAGAACATACAGAAAGCAGAACTTCCAAGGTGGGCAAAGCTTTAAAAATGCAGCGATTATTTGAAATCTGCCTTGAAGGTGGTTTTGAATAAATGGAGAATTAGGGAAAGAACATGCTGGGAAGAGGTAACAAGATGAACAAAGATCAGGTGCATAAAATGAATATGATGTTAGCAAATTGTCAGAGATTAGAAGAGGTAATGGCACTCAATCCTAGCAAGGATCCAGTGAGACAAGCACTCTTGCACTCCGGACTGCAAATGGGAATTCACTTTCTGGAAAGCAATTTGGGTATACATATCAGAAGCCTCAATATTTCTTCTTCTAGGAATATATTTACTGATCAGAGATATGTACAGTTCAGAATTTTTTATCACAGCATAATTAATAATATCATTGACAGCCTAAACAAACAGTTGTAGGTCACTGATTAAATTATAAAATTTGTGTGGGATGAACTGTGCATCCATCAAAAAACCATGTTTTTAAAGAATATTCAATGACACGGGAAGGTGCTTGGAATACAATACGTATATAATATAATAAAAATCAGAATATAAAGCTGGATACCAGTTTTATAAAAGTTAAGGGGCGCCTGGGTGGCTTAGTCGTTAAGCATCTGCCTTCGGCTCAGGTCATGATCTCAGGGTCCTGGGATCGAGCCCCACATCGGGCTCCTTGCTTGGCAGGAAGCCTGCTTCTCCCACTACCATTCCCTCTACTTGTGTTCCCTCTCTCTCTGTGTTTCTCGCTGTCAAATAAATAAAATCTTTAAAAAAAAAATAAAAAGT
Organism: Procyon lotor; assembly: GCA_028646535.1. Lineage (NCBI taxonomy): Eukaryota > Metazoa > Chordata > Mammalia > Carnivora > Procyonidae > Procyon > Procyon lotor. The sequence continues at coordinate 35,929,763 of CM053603.1, forward strand.
TAAAATATGTATGGAGGGAAAAGGGAAATAACTATATGCTAATTTACTAACATTAATTACCTTTGGGTGGTAAGTTTACAGAGGCGTTCCATTTTCTTCTATATATATATATATATATATATATATATATGTATATACATATATATATGTATTGTTTTCTAGAGTTTCTACACTGGATATATTGCTTTTATAACAAGGAAAACAAATATATTTGAAATTTTATATTTTGTAAAGGAAATTGGATAGGATAACTAATGGCTAAATGATAAAATGAACTAAGAATAGTTTTAGAAAATGAAGCTAGAGTTTTACAGGTTATTTAGAACCTGAAGTGGGTAAAGCCTGGTATTACATATTCAGCATAATAGGAAAAAGTGTATGATATGACTCTCAACTCAAAGATTTTATAATCTTTGGGGAAATTCTGGAAAAGTAAGACATGATATTTAATAACAATGTTACATAACAGTTCTTAGATATATCATGTGGCAGGATTTTATAAATTGCCAAAAGTGTGGTATATAAGTTATCAGCTAGAAGTTCAGTGAAAGATTGGCTTATTGAATATTTACATAGAATTTTTAGTGCTTTTTGTCATCTCCCAGCGTCCTTGGGATACAAGTGGTCTCACCAGCTGTGCAAGGACACATGGGCTCTGCAATCATCTACCATGGCAGCAGAGTCAGGGAGTAATGCTAAATACATATAGGCTGACAGAGAAGGTGAGGAGGAGGGGGTGTAGAGATGCTTGACCTTATATTACTAGGGATCCAGAAATAGGTAGATGCTATTCATTCATTGGCTTTCCTTCTTCAATTATATATCTTTCCAAAGGACCCCACCTTATCTATCTAAATTATATACGTTATATTTTATCCCATACATGATAAGCATTAATTACATTAATAAACATTAATAACATTAGTAAAAAACATTGCTATAAAGAAACATTAATATAAAACATTAATAAACATTAATCACACACACACAAATACATATGTGTGTATATTCTGTATATATATACACACATGCCGTATATTTGTGTGTGTGTATGTGTGTGTGTGTATTTTAGGAATCACCCAGTTTCAGTGGCAGGTGATTATATAAATGCACATAAGTGGAACTGCAATTTTTTTTCCTTCATGATACCAAATTGCTCATTCTCAGTTGTTGTTGAATTACTTGAACAGTCAAAAAAACATACACTGTTGCAACTGAAAATGCCTAATATTTTGGAAGAGAACAAGAAGAATATTTTTTTACAGAGACCAAAGAGAACAAACAAATTCTCTTTTGAGAGTATCATGCCAAATTAAAAATAATAGAATGAGATAGTCTTTAGATGTTTATTTAATATTTTTTGTTTGTTCTTCCAATAAGAATTTTCACTCATTTACAGATATTTATAAAAAAATTCCTAGGTGTAAAGCCACTTATAAGTGTTACAGGAAAATAAAGTACAAATCACGGAACAAGAATACTGATAGTCGGGGCGCGTGGGTGGCTCAGTGTGTTAAAGCCTCTGCCTTCAGCTCAGTTCATGATCTCAGGGACCTGGGATCAAGCCCCTGCACCGGGCTCTCTGCTCAGCAGGGAGCCTGCTTTCCCCTCTCTCTGCCTGCCTCTCTGCCTACTTGTGATCTCTCTCTCTCTGTCAAATAAATAAATAAATAAAATCTTTAAAAAAAAAAAAAGAGTGGGGGAGACAAATGAAACAGGAAGGGATGGGGAGGGAGACAAACCATAAGAGACTCCTAGACTCAAGAAATGAACTAAGGGTGGCCGGGGGTGGGGGGGTGGGGGGTAGGGGTAGGGTGGCTGGGTTGTGGACATTGGGGAAGGTATGTGCTGTTAAGTGCTGTGAAATGTGTAAGCCCGAAGATTCACAGACATGTACCCTGGGGCAAATAATACATTATATGTTAATAAAAATTAATTAAAAAAAAAAGAATACTGACAGTCTATAGATAACGAGAATTCTAGAATAAACAAAATGTATTCTTTGACTATGAAACATTCATTATTTTCTTGGAGGAGTTAGGAGATGAAAGGTGTTAATTTTGCCCTCAAGCCAATTCTAGCTGTTGACCTTCGCTTATGGGCTTGTGATTGAGGACATCTTTTTGGAAAAAGAGTTCCATGGTTTAGGCTCCAGATTACTATAGTTCTTAAGTTTTTTGCAAGTAGGTGAAGTCAGACATCTCTCAAAGATGACAAATCTGGTGAAAATAATTATTTCTCACATCCAAAATTCACAAGCAAGTTCTTATTCACTTAAACAAATTTATGGATTCTAAGTCAATCTATCTGCGTTTAGTTTACAAACCCCCTACTTTAGTGAGTAGTTAGCATTTCCCCATGTACTAGGCTCGAAGCAGGCAAAGGGAATTCAAGGTGAAGTACATGAAGTATGTTATAGAAAATGGAGAAGAGCTGCATTTGAATATGTGGAAATGCATAATGGAGGATCTGGGTTGATAGGTGAGGGGATCACATTCCCAAGTCTAAAAATTCCACTGGTATCATATCTTGAGTCCATTTTCAAGAGCAATTAAGCAGTAGTTAATCTTCACTTAGTTCAAAGAAAGTGCTTAGTTTTCCCAGTTTCGTTTCAGAGTTACAAAACAGCAAATTTTGTTCTTACCTTTCATAAGATGGTTTTCCTTCTGGTGCCAGCATCCAGGTGTGTGATTTACATTCTATGAAACCACAGGAGAGACTGGGACAGACTGTACCAATCACTGACCCATCATTCAGAACCACTGAGTTCTGTCTTATCACTTTCCTCTGTAAGGACATTTTCTCTCCTTAGATTCCCTATAAGTCAAAACAATCCGGCACCATTATTGTTAAAGAATGTCCATCTCCCAGAATGTCAGAAACTCTTTACAACAAGAAATGGAATAGAAAGACAATGTTTTGCAGACTTGGGTATAGTTATTTTCAAACAGAAAGGGAAAATGACAAGAAGAGATTGAGTGGAGTAAAAGTAAAGATAAGGCTGCTGGCTTGAAAAAATAGTCAAGGCAAGATTGATAGACCCTGTACAAACACACTTATCTTTCTCATGTGTACACACACACACACACACACACACAGATGGTCTCAGTCCGTGACTTCTACAGAGTTTTGTTGATGATGTGATCTTCCTAATATTTTCAATGATAAGAATATAATTACATGGTCATTCTTGAACATAATTCATTAAGTCTCATTGAGCATATGTCCACCTGGTGATTAAATGGGTTAACACCTGTAACACTAGGACCAGTGCCTGGTATATGTGAGCAAACTTCCAAGTGATTCTCCATTATTATTGAGGTTAATAATGATGTTGATGATGATGATGAATGGTGATGGTATAATATTAACTTGTTTATTCCTTAGAAGAACTAAGCAAGGTTATTCTTTTTAACCCTTCTGATACTTGAGCAAAGATAAACTGAGAGATGTACCTAGGTGCCAGGTCTAGGTATTGTATTCTGATTCTTGACTGGGAATATTCCAATAGCCTTTTAGGTGACAGGTATTTCTTGGTTTTCTTTGAGGACCACTTGCCTTAGAATTGCTTGTACTATTTGCTTCAGATTCCTGGGCTCTTCCTTAAACCTTCTAAAACAGAATCTCTGGGAATAGGTCCCCCAGCCTGCATTTTTAAGCAACTCCCCAACATGATTCTTAGGCACACTTAAATTTAAGATTTAAATTTAATTTAATTTAAATTTAATTTAATTTAATTGGATGTTCTATCCAAACTTGGAAATAACTCACAATTACATATCATATATAGGTTCTGCCTTAAAGGAGGGCTTTCATTTGATGAGGACTGATGGAGAACACCAGCTCTAACATGTCTTTTACCATGCTTTCTGCAATTCACAATATTAAATATTTATTCTTTTGGTTCCCAGTGTACCTATAGGAGTTTCCATTTAAAATTTAAATACTTGATGGGGCACCTGGGTGGCTCAGTCGTTAAGCGTCTGCCTTCGGCTCAGGTCATGATCCCAGGGTCATGGGATCGAGCCCCGCATCGGGCTCCTTGCTCGGCAGGAAGCCTGCTTCTCCCGCTTCCATTCCCTCTGCTTGTGTTCCCTTTCTCGCTGTGTTTCTCTCTGTCAAATAAATAAAATCTTTAAAAAAAAAAAAAAAAAAAAAAAATTTAAATACTTGGGGAAGCCATTAACATCCATTAGCACTCTGTGTGATTTAGGGATTTGAGAGTCAATCATTTAGCAAGGCTTCAAGGGGAGAGGAAGACGAATGAATCCCACTGAGGACAATGAAGAGAGAAGGCAAAGAACAGAACAGATGAACCTAACGGAGAATTCTGGACAGCCACAAGAATATGAAAACAATGGATCTTACTGGAAAACAAAAAGGACAAATTCTAGAAAGTTACATGAACAGGTTTAAGATATGTTGTTAGTAAAGGTGGACCCCAAAGACCAATTCTCCCTGTTTTCCTCCCAGCATGACCTATGATAGAATGTGATGCCTGACCCATGTATTTAAAGATCTAATGCCAAGTGCTGACATCATAGCATAAATCATGGGACTAATAAGCATGGTCTCTGAACAAGTCAAACAAAATGTTAAGCTAGATTTATCCAAATAATAGTAATCAGCTAATTTTGTCGATAAAAGCTTTTGGTTACAATTAATCTTTCCTTAAGTTATTTTTTAAATTTCTTTAAAAATGTTCAACTTTTTTTCCGATGGTTATAAATAGGATAATTTAACAAAAGTTTATATCCATGTAACTTTCTCATCATCTATCTGAACATACTGTTGTATAGATTGAAGTGATAAAAGAAGGGCCAGGAAAGCTCAAGTAAGATGAATTGGGAGGAGCAGAGAAGAGAATACATTTAGAAATATAATTAGCCAGGGCACTGCCTTGTTCAAGGATTAGTATAATAATTTGTACTTGTCTGAACTTGTGGAAAAGAAAGATTAGCCATACGTTCTTGGAAATGGAAACTATATTCACTTAGCAATAAGCTCTTTACATACCTGTTAGCTTTGGTCATTGAAGTATACATAAACATCACTGTTATTGATCTCCATAGATTCCTTGTATGTACATTACCTACCATCTGGTCTCTAACCTTAAAATGTCCACACCATGAATCATCTTTGTCAGGGTCAGATAATGGGAATAAATATTCATGGTGACTTATTGCAGAACTGAATGAAGACATCTGAAGAGAAGTAACTTAGGCATCACAGCCTGGGAAGTAGTGAGATGGTGAATATTTTAGGTCTCCTAACATCCTTTGCATTCCCTTAATTTAGGACAAAAATGTAAAAAATTATCCTGAAATATAAGAGTTCATATAAACTCCTGCAGAAACCAATGGAAATAGTATAATTTCCCCCATTACATTTTTTTCATCTACTTTTATTTCAAGAGGTAGCATTATCCCGTACAATTGAGTAGCATTTGGTTTTATACTGAGATGAGACCTATGAAAGGGTCCTTCCAAAAACGTGGCTCCTTTGACAATTATGCAAACAGTTTAAAGGTTTAGAACTCAAGAGGTAAGCTTCAGGGGTCATAGTAGTGATTAAAAGGAGGTAAGCTAACTGCTTTTTTTGTGTTTATTTGGTTAAAGCATGAAACTTAATCTGTGTTTTCCTTAATAGATTAAAGCCTTGTTTTCCCCCTATTTGAGCTCTTTGTTATTTAAATTTGAATTTAAAGAGAATTAAAGGAATTAAAAGAGTCTCAAAGTGGATGGTGGTGGTTTTGGTTTAAATCAGTGGACACTTCACAATGGTTTTCTATTCCAAATTCCAACCTCAGTTAGCAATATTATACTCTGTGATTCACAGCAGTAGAAAACCTAAACACTAAAAATATTAAAATACTAAAAATACTGAAAAAGTGTAGACTAACCAGATTTTTGTTTGGGGGAAAGGAACCAGCCAATTCCTGATAACCCTGATTGTATTTTAATCCCAAAGTGCATGGAACTAAAATAATTGCAAATGTGAATACATACAAAGAGAACTAAACTCTGGATGGAAAACTAGCTCCCAGTTGTTTGTAGAAGGACAAAGGCACTTGCTCTGGAGTGGTATATGATTGCTGTTACTGAACTAGGCCCTTAACTTGAGAACACATTTATTAAAATAGAAGATAAGTGCTGTAGGGGAAGCTAGCCATATGCATGATACATGCAACCTGATAATGAAACTATTTTTTTAAAGATTTTATTTATTTATTTGACATGGAGAGAGAGCCCAAGTAGTGGGAGTAACACATAGAGGGAAAGGGAGAAGCAGACTCCCCACTGACCAGGGAGCTGGATGCCTGACTCGATCCCAGGACCCTGGGGTCATGACCTGAGCTGAAGGCAGCTGCTTACCCAGCTGAAACACCCAGATGCCCCACTTTTCTAGCAGGGTTTAATCCTTATATCAATCCAGATATACCTCCTTTTAACTTATACTTTTTGGTCCACTTTAACTGTATACATAATTGAATTCTTGAATTCTGTGGGAGGAAAAAAATTTGATACTACTAAAGTTTTATGGTGTCCAAGTGGAGATGACTGGGAGTCTACAAAACATATGATCGAGGCTTAAGAACAGGAGCCACGCTAGAGATTTAAATCTGGCAGTCCTTACCTTTGTGTTGTTAATTGATGCCATTGTGGGTATGACCTCACTGGGGAAGAAGATATGCTTTCAGTAGAGAACCATGATTTTTCTTCAGCCTACAGAGTTTCAATCATTTGAATATCAGGAGATCTAGCAGAAATGTCTGGATATCTGACTTCTTTTAATGATATGAAGACTTGCATTCCTCCATAGCAGCATTAGATTGGAGCTGAGAAGTTGACTTCTGTAGATAGGACATAAGTTCCTTGGTTCTCAAAAGTTCCTACCACTTACTCTTGACTGATTTCATCCATTTACAATGCAAGCCTGTCACCTGTAAATATTTGAATTTGCAATTTCTGATAGACAATAGTAAACATATCTCTGCCTTTGGTTTCATTCACTTGTTAGTTGGATGGGCAATTTTTTACAATTGAATTGGGATTAAAAGTATGGCTTTTTGGTAGGGTTGTTTGCATCAAATCATTAGAGAGATGGACCCATCAAATGTTCAAGTAGGAAGAAATCTCAGCAATTGTTTAGTCATCAGTTAGAGATAGAGATAAGTCTTCAGACAGTCTGCAGATAGAGAATTAAAAACTGAAAGAGTCCTGGGCAGGGACTTGCTCAGAGTTTTAATGAGTTCACATCATAACAAATGATAGAACCCAGGTCGTATGGCTCTTCTTAAATCTTGGAATCTTAAAAAAAAAAAAAAAAAGCTTGGAATCTTTAGCTATTGCATATACTGACATGTTTGCTCTTGATTGAACAGAAAATTTATTACTTGTACCTGGGTAGGAATAAAGAGACACCAAAAAAGAATTTGAAACCTACAACTAATATGATAGCTTACTAAAATATGAAAATATTATACCGATTTTGAGGGGATTGTAAATTTATTTTTTGGAGTTGTACTTTAAACAGTGCCTTTAAAAAAATAATCTACTTATTTTTACCTATTGAGAGAGAAATAGCTATTTCCTCAGTGCTTTCCTTTGGACCACATTGGGTTTTTTCCCAACACAGCTCGCAGTGCAGCCAAATTAAAAGGCCCACAGATACCTCCTTCCACCCAAGAATCAAAGGAATCATTTGGTGTGAAAGTATGAGTCGTGCCAGGCACAGCACAAGCCAATTACTGATTACCCAAGCTGTATTTTATCATCCCAAATACATGGAATTAAAATAATTGCAAATGTGTATATACACATAGACAGAAATATATCATATGCACACAGCTCTCTGTTGGTGGGAGGACCAGGGGTATTTGCTGTGGAGTGGTATGTGATTCCTGTTATTGAACAAGGTGCTTAACTTGAGCCTGCATTTACTAAAACAGCAGATGAGCACAGGCAGCTTGATAATGAGGAACCATCCAGCAAGGTTAACTCTTCAGCAAGGTTACAGGCCTGAATAGTCTCATCCCATTAGGTGCTGAAAGATTTTCAGAGAACACACTCTCACCTAGTGTTTATCAGACTTCCTGCCCTCTCCAGGACTTTGTAACCCCCACCAGAAGGTCTAGAGCCTTTATCTGAGCCCAGGCGAGTTAGTTAAGTATTTCCATAGCCCAGCCCTGAGTCAGAGTTGAGCACTGAGAACCATTGTAAAAGCTGATAATCTGGGAACTGTTAAACTAAGAGCAGAGCCAAGGTGAGGAGATAGAGTTCTTATTGAGTCCATTGTAGTACCTGAGAACTCTATACTAATCTTCCACCATTGAGACTAGAAGTTTAACACAATAAAGAGTTCTGGAACTTGCAGACCTAAACACATAATGGTAGTGTGTAAAACTCCATTTCTTTATTTCCTTTAAAGCAACATATTTCTTTTTTTTAACTTTATTTTTTCAGTGTTCCAAGATTCATTGTTTATGCATCATACCCAGTGCTCCATGCAATATGCGCCATTCTCAATACCCACCACCAGGCTCACCCATTCCCCAACCCCCCCTCCCTTCCAAAACCCTCAGTTTGTTTCTCAGCATCCGCAGTCTGCCATGCTTCATCTCCCCCTCTGATTTCCCCCAATTCACTTTTCCTCCTTCTCCTAATCTCCTTATGCTCCACAAGTAAGTGAAGCCATATGATAATTGACTTTCTCTGCTTGACTTATTTCACTCAGCATAATCTCTTCCAGTCCCATTCACGTTAATACAAAAGTTGGGTATTCCTCTTTTCTGATGGAGGCATAATATTCCATTGTATATATGCACCATATCTTCTTTACCCATTTGTCTGCTGAAGGGCATCTTGGCTCTTTCCACAGTTTGGCAATTGTGGCCTTTGCTGCTATGAACATTGGGGTACATATGGCCCTTCTTTTCACTGTAGCTGTATCTTTGAGGTAAATACTCAGTAGTGCAATTGCAGGGTCACAGGGTAACTCTAATTTTTTGAGGAATCTCCACACTGTTTTCTAAAGTGGCTACACCAACTTACATCCCCACCAACAGTGTAAGAGGGTTCCCCTTTTTCCACATCCTCTCCAACACTTGTTTACTGTCTTGTTGATTTTGACCAATCCAACTGGTGTAAAGTGGTATCTCAATGTGGTTTTGATTTGAATCTCTCTGATGGCCTATGATGATGAACATTTTCTCATGTGTCTGTTAGCCATCTGTATGTCTTCTTTGGAGAAGTGTCTACCCATATTTTGATGTGATTATCGGTTTTGTGAGTGTTGAGTTTGAGGAGTTCTTTATAGACTTAGATATCAGACCTTTGTCTTTAGTGTCATTTGCAAATATCTTCTCCCATTCCATGGGTTGCCTCTTTGTTTTGTTGACTGTTTCCTTTGCTGTGCAGAAAGTTTTTATCTTGATGAAGTCCTGAAAATTCATTTTTGCTTTTGTTTCTTTTGCCTTTGGAGACATGTCTTGAAAGAAGTTGTTGCGGCCGATGTCAAAGAGGTTACTGCCTATGTTCTCCTCTAGGATTTTGGTAGAATCTTGCTTCATATTGAGGTCTTTAATCCATTGTGAGTTTATCTTTGTGTATGGTGTAAGAGAATGGTCAAGTTTCATTTTTCTATACATAGCTGTCCAGTTTTCCCAGCACCATTTATTAAAGAAACTATCTTTTTTCCACTGGATATTTTTACCTAAAGCAACTTACTTCTGACTCCAGAGCTCCATCCAGTCTTTGCCAAGTTGGTGAGAAAAATCATATTTCCAATCTTACCGGAACCAACCCAGTCCCTAAAGTTGTACACAGGAGATGGGGAAAGATACCAAATTCTGGTCTCTTAAAGTTGCCACTGACATTGTCAAAGCCCAAGTGGTTCCTTGAAATATGGCAGCTCTCAGCTTTTTTGCCTCTAGGAAGGAAATCTATGAGGTTATAACATCAATACCTTGGATAGCCGCTCCCTTGGCACATCATGGAGTGACCCATTGGTGGGGGGAATACTGGCTCGGCACAGATGCCCCACTCCTGCACTACCACATCCTATCCTCAGTTCAAAGTGATCTTGCTGTTCTTGTTTAGGATTCATGCTTCAGCCCATTTGTCTGACTATCAGCTTTTACAAGCTCTTTGCTACTCCTTTCAGGAGAGAAAGACAGAAAGCGGGGAGCAGAAAGTGTCTCCCCTACCCCTTCCTCAAGAGATATTTGGCAGTGGCTGCTGCTAAACATTGTACTATATACAGGGCAGTTCCATAGAACAAAGAATTACACGCCCCTAAATGTCAGTAGTGCTGAGGTTGAGAAACGTGTCTCTATGCCTTATTTAATAGTATCAGGTTAGAGATACTTGGAACTGATTATAAGAGGAAAAAATGGGGTGGAGGAGGAATATATCTGTGAGAGAGAGGTTATTCAGAGAGCCAGGATGGAGTGAACTCTGAAATCCACTCTGGGATTAGCAGTGGAGAGGCTGGTGTACGAAGTCTGCATGTTTAATGTAATGATCTGGGCCCAATTCCTTCTACCTCTTTACTGTGAGAATTCAGTTTTTTTACAGAGACATCGAACAATCCATACCCCCTCTCTACCTCCAGCACATACATAAAAGTTTTTATCAGTTCACTATTTCATATGTATTCTTTATGAGAAGCCAGGCATGTCCTGTGAGGACTCTGTGTGTGTATGTGTGTTGCCATTATGCCTAAGAGCTAAGGTTATATTATATGTCTCCTCATTCCTTTGTATTTCTCTTGTTCAGGCACGAACTGAACTTTTAACTTTAGAAAAGCAGTCATGCCAGTGTATGATGTTCGTACAAGCTATTAATCCCTCCAATTTTTTCTTTATAATCTGCAGTTCCTTTGGAGAGCTCCTAAAGTGATAGGTTTCCAAAATGAAGTTTCTTTTCCATCAGCAAGCAGGTAACCTGTCCTGTGGCTTGTGAATATTTTGTGGCACATACCACTTCAGTTAAATTATGTTCTCTGGCAGAGGGAATGAGAAACAAAATAGCTCTACTTTTGGTTACACGCATCCTCCAATGAATACGCTAACCATGAGACAAAGTAGCCTGGGGCATAGTCCCAGCTAGGTTCTCAGAAAAGCCATTCAGCAAAATGAACTGAGCCTGATATTTGGGATAGTCCAGACATGAACACCTGTACTAACTATCAGGGTTGGGATAGGTTTTTAACTCTCCAAGCCTTATTTTCTAATCCACAAGTGGGGTAATACTGCCGGGATTACGTTTTAGGCCATTAATCAGTATTCAATCCAAGAGAGATATTGTTGTTGCTTTTACCAGTCTTAAAAATATCCTCACCATTTTTGGGAAAAAGGTATTAGCCATCATTTAAGTAATAAATCCCTACTGCTACTCTCCCTAGAGCAGAAGTCGGTAAGTTATAACCTACAGGGCAATCTTCACAGTTGCCTGTTTTCATATAGTCCATAGGCTAAGAATGATTTTACAATTTTTTAATTGTTAAAAAAATAAGTGAAGAATGATATCAATGTTTCATAACATGAGAATTATATGAAATTCAATGTGCCTCAATACAATTTGTTTAAAACACAGATAACCTCGTTCTTTTATGTGTTGCCTTTGGCTGCTTTCCCCAGGTAGCATCAGCGTGGTAACAAAGACCCTTGCTCACAGGACTTAAAATATTTACCATCTGCTCCTTTACAGAAAATATTTATCAACCCCAGCCCTAGAGAATATTCTGCAGAGGAGACCGTGTGAGAAATAGCTCCATCAAGAATAATCACCTCGGCCTCTGTTATCTTCGATGCAGGCCTTGTACACACAATCAGGGTTTATTTTTATCTGTCCCTTGTTGTCATGTGTCTGGCTTTTCCCTCTCTGTTGGCAATTAACCTGACCTATCATATTATGTAAGTTTCAGCTCTTTGAGAGAATAATGTGACATTTCTTTGAGACATTCCTCAAGATCTTCTCAAAGTTTATTCCTTATATGTGTCTTTGACCATATCTTAAATCACATACCCATAGATTGCCCTCAAAGTGGTTGAAAAACCTACCCAACAGTTTTCAGCATGGTATAGTAACAAAGAGGCAGAAACATAATTTTATAATATATGATGGTTGTGGTGGTGGTTTTGATAGAGGAGAAGGAGAAAAAAAAAAAAAAAAGAAGAAGAAAAAGATTCTGTGTTCCTCCAGATAATGGAGTGATGGCTGATGGCCCCAGCACTGTTGTAGGTGACAGACTTAAGAATCATGGGATCACAGTGCCAAGCTGGGTGTAATCAAGGTAGCAGCTCTCCCCACCAGGGTCCTGAGAATGAGGAACTCACCAGAAAGTAGTAGTAACTATTAATTGCAGGGTCTAGTTTTTCCATGGTAATATTTCATCATGGTCTTTACCTGAAGCCATTGCCTCTGGGGAATACGCTAATTAGCATAGCTATCAACAACAGTAGTGCATATGCGTAAGTTAAAACAGAAGTATTTTGACTAACAAATTGTCGCAGTAACCAAAGAGGGTTAGATGTACTTTCTTAGTGCTGTGAAAAATGTGCAAGTTAGAATAAACAATTATTAGAGCTTTTTTTTCCCCTGTTGTTTATAAGTAAGCTAAGCTAACATCCATGTGTTTCCCATTGCAAACATATTTATGGCCTTTGTTGGCTCACTAGTGTGTGTCAACATATTAGACAAGTGGATACCTACCTGCTAGAGATGATGACATTTGTTCTTACTGTTGTACAAAGTATCCAAGGGTTTTGAGAACCAACGTCCTGCACCCTTGTTACTGCTAGGGAGCAGAATATAATCAAGTTGATTTTCATTTAGTGTGTTGAATAAATCACATCTCACATTCTTAAATTAAAGTTAGGTGGCACACTTGGACCCAGGAGAAGTATTAGGTTTCTCAGTGGGCAACTAGCAATTCCTTCTGCTTATTCACAAATATTTAAAGATGCAATCCCTTGACTAAGCATTTCTGCAAATAGCAGGAGGATAAGTTGGCAAGAAACAGCTTTGCTTCTAAGAGAGTTTGATATTCCTCTTTGGAAAAAATGATGAAAACCTATAGAGCCCAGTGCTTTCCCTCTACTACCTGTGACATCCCTGTAGATGGTTCCATTAATTTCTCTTTTCCTCCTGCCTCCTTTCTCCTCTACGACATTCAGTGAATAGCTATGCCTCAAGGATTAGGGCTGAAGGGATAGAACGCTGGTTCCATCAGTTGTTTTGGACTGCTTAGATATTTTCTCTTTTTCTCTTCTCTTTCTTAGTATAGCAGAAAATTTAAGATTAAATTTATCTCTCTGAAGTTTATTGCTGTCTATTTCTTTGGCTGAAACATCATGCAACCATAAATCCTGAGATTTCTTTTTTAATACTCTTTTGTAAATATTTTTTGTCATACACACATTGACACATATAAACACGATTTTTATTTATTTAATCTTGAGATAACTCTCTAGAAAGGGAAATATCCTTAGAGAGAAGTCTGAATTTAAATATGTAAAAAGCATTAGTAAAAAGATATTCTAATTTTAACCACCTTGCATTTCTTTACTGTAGATTAGAATAGTGAAAAATATAGTAGTTTCAAAAGACTAACTTGGTACTTCTTCAGTGCATGTCTGTTCCTGAATTGTTTTTAAAGATTGATTGATTGATTGATTGATTGATTGATTTGAGAGAGAGAGAGAGAGAGAAGAAGTGGGGGAGGGGCAGAAGGAGAGGGAGAAGCCAACTGCCCACTCACTGTACAGGGAAACCGGCACCTGGGCTTGATCCCAGGACCTGAGATCATGACCTGAACTGAAGGCAGACTTAACCAGTTGAGTCACCCAGGCACCCCTCCTGATTTTTTTTTTAATCAAAAATTTTTTCATAGTCTTCTTAAGAAAATTCTCAAAAGTACATTAAATTTGAAGTAATACCGTAGTGAGCACTGGTATGCCCACCAGCTAGATTTTACCTTTAGTATTTATAGTATCCATCCATCTATCTATCTATCCCCATATTCATCCATCTGTTCATTTTTCTTCCTTATGTTTCTCAAAGTAAACTACAGACCTCCATACATTTCTTCCTAGAAATGTAGGAACCTAGCTAGCATATCATTAGTTAGTGTTAAACATTTGTTTAGGCTTTTTTCTCTTTTCAGCTGAAATGTAATTTCTTGAAATATACAGATCTTCAGTGACCATTTCTTGAGATTCCTGACACGTGTACACCTGTGTAAACCAAACAGAACCTGCTTATCTATGATGGGAATTATTATCTTTGCTCTTAGGCTTGTGCCAGTGGATTTTTATCTTTGTACTCATGACCATCTAATGGTTATGTCCTAATTATGATGTATTTTTCCAATTTCCTAACTTTTGGCTAGAAATTTTGTGATGCTAATGGATCCTTCAATCTGAGTAGTAGGTGATCTGATGTTAATAATGTGTGCCCACCACTATAATTACTCTATGGAAGAGTTTATGGATCCTATCCTCTGAATTTATTTTGAAGAATCCCAAACAGGCAAGTGGTTTTCCCAAGACTGCACATCTCAGAAGTATCAGCTAAACTTTGAAAGCAAGTGCTCTAAATACCTGTCTGATTCTTTTTTTAAAAATATTTATTTATTTATTTATTGCCAGATCTGTGTTAAGTGCAGGTGGGATATAAAAAAGTGAATAAAACCCAATCCTTACCCTCTAAAAGCATATGTATGGTGGCCAAAAATACCCAAATAGAAAATTTCAATTTTCAGTGTGTTTTAAATAGTAACGTGGTGGGTGCTCTAAGAGTACCTTAGAGTGTCTGTTAATCCATCTGGGCTCTTAGGCAAGGACACTGGAGGAGGAGAAAATCAGCTGAAGTCTGGAAAAATGAATAAATGTTAGCCATGAGAAAAGAATGGTAAGAGAAATTGTTTGAAGAAATGGAAGATTTATTTTGAAACTATGTCTGCTTTTCTGGTGTTAGGGAGAATCTGTGAATCAGAGACCCAGAAGAATGTACATCATCCTCTCAAGAACTCTAGGAAACAATTCACAAGGAATTCTCTAAGAAGCTCACCTTCTTCTGTACTGCTCAGTTTCCTCTCCACTTGCTGAGTTGCTGGGCACCAACTTATGAAAGGGACACCTCTCAAACCTTTCTTCATTGGCTTCCTATTACCTCTGGCAATAAATATAATTTACTCATCTTAAGGTTTCTGGGCGCCTTTCATCAAGGACGTTCATAAGCTATTCCTGATCTAACTTTCTAATCCTTACTCTTTCACTCACATCTATATTCATATTGTACCCAACTCTGTAACTCTCCAATTTTCACACTTTGCTGCCAATACGCCTCTGCTCAAGCCTTCCCCCATCCCTAGAATTCTCTCTCAAGGTCTACATTTCAAAATTCCGTGCTCGCTTCGGCAGCACATATACATTTCAAAATTCCATCTGTCTGTCCATTTTTTTCTCCTTTTCCCCGTGAGGAACAATCTTTTATAAAAATTTCTATAGCTCTTTTCTCCTTTTAAAGTCAAACTCTGATCTCTTGTTCTGCCTCAGTTAAATCTAGTACAGCTCTTGGCACAAAGTAAAAAGTTATTAAGTATTTGTTGAATAAGATAATGATTACTACCTTATGTCAGTGTGTACTGCCAGACCTAGAGTTTCTCTAAGGTAGCGTCTATGTTCTATGCATTTTTGTATTCCCAGAAGTCATAAAGGGCTTGAACAAACATCCAAACCCACCATGTATTCTATCAGAGCTATGGTTTTACAGTTATTCTATTTATGTATAATACAAATCCTGGTAAGATGTTGTTTCAGCATCGGACCTCCCAAAAGTGTTCAGTTTTCTATCAGTATATTTCAACTTCTTCCTTTCTACTCATAATGGCTTCTAAGTGGACCATTTGTTAAGTTTTAAAAGAAATTCCTCTAAGTGATGTAAGGAAAGAAAATAAGGAATAAATGCTTAGTTTTGGAGTGTCTGTGTCATTTGTTCATGTACCAGGTACTTACTCTGTGGCAGACAAGAGGCAGTAGCAGTACCATCCTGGTGTAGAAATCTGTCTACTTCTGGAATATATCAGAGTAGGCCTCAGAGAAAAACTTAGTCCTTTTCTGTCTCAACCTTTAAATATGAGAAACTTACTCTTCAGTGAATCAAGGCCTTCTGTCTACAGACAGTCTCAGTTATTAGAAAGTTCTTCTGTATACTAAGTTTTTATTTATTTATTTTTTATTTTTTTTTTGTATGCTAAGTTTTATACCACCTCTATTCACCTTCTTCCATTCACCCCTGTTTCTGGCCCTGGAGCCTTCACAATCAAACTACTCTTTTGCACAGCACCTTTTTCAGTATTGAGGATTCTCTACTTTCTAAGTCTTATCTTGTTCAGAGCAAGTATACAAACTTCAAAATAATTCTTTTTCCAAAGGAATCAGTTTCCATATTTGCTGCTTTCTTCTTTTTTAAACATTTGTTGTCAGTCTCTTGAACTTACCTCCTCAGTTTATTCTGTATAGGTCTGGTGATAGGCATACGATAGGGGGTTCCTGGTGGGAGATGTTTCAGAGAAAATAAACAAAATAAATCTTGCATTTCTTCAAACAATTTCTTCAAACATTAAAATAAATGTTTAATAAAAATAAACATTTATTTATAAAATAAATAAAATTTTATTTTATAAAAATAAAAGACAGGTATAACCCTGTCCAAAAGTATGTATATGGTGGAATGGAGACCATCATTTTGTCAGATTATTTCAATATGATATTGCAAATTATGTCAGAGATAAGGGAAGTTGTGCTGTGGAAGTGCTCAGGAGGACAGTTTAGTCCAATCTGAATTTTAGGGAAATATTTTTGGAGAAAATGTCACCAGAATTGAATCTGAAACGATCAAATATTAGCCAGGAAAAAAAAGATAGGAAGCAAGACTACAGGAGTTAAGGCATTGAAGTAAGATGAGTAGAGCAGGTGGACCATTATAATGTTGAGACATTATAGTTATTTTTGAGGAATGAAATGTGCAGAATGTAGGGCTCATGGTGTGTGTATGTTTTATAAATATGTATATGTGTATGAAGCTATATTTTAATATTTTAATTAATAAATTTTGCCACAGTTTTCTTGTTGGAAATTAGAATTCTTTGACTTCAGCTAATGTATTAGCTTTTCAAGGGATCATAAAAAATTAGCATTTATGGTTGTAATGACCTGATCATAATGACCTGAAATATTATAATAAATAATTTCTGCAAAGCAGAGCTTTAGGTACTGCATGTTGTAAAACATACAGTTATAAATCAGTGGCAAGTCGTTTCAGGTAGCATAGTCTGGAGGTTTGTCATTTTGGGATGCTTCATTACTTTTACCTGAGGAAAGTAACATATTTGATTCTTGTTATGCCATTGATATTAGAGGAAGGTTATCATTTTATTTCAGAAGAGTTGTATCCCATGGATTATTTGCATTCCAGAAACCAAATTTTATTTGATGTTTTCCAACTTACCATAGCTCTTTAGTTAAAAAATTGCTTTAAGTAGACTGAGCAATATTGTATAATCTCTGTGAATACTTAGCAAGGGTGTTTTGTGAATTGAAATATAAATTCCTCTACTGCTCACTCGATTTTATATATCACTTATCTCAAAGCTCACTGTGTACAGTCTGTGAATGATGTTTTAGTTCATGCTTTGAGATTTGTGGTAAGAAGAGAGAAATGTAGAACTTACTGTACTACTTACCGCAGGAAATATGACAAGCTATTAAGAACTTGCCTTTTCAATAATTTCATAGTTTATTCAAGGAGATAATATATATGCTCATAAAAAGGTAGCCTATAATATTAAGTAATAGCTAAGCGTTCTGTACTGTGTGGGGGACATCTGTAATGTGCCTGCCCAGTGCCTAATTCCTCTGCTTTTGTGATAGTATTTCATTTTTCTTTTGGAGAATTATTCCCTCTCCTATTTTCAATCCATAGGTGTTCCTCTGAGCATCCCCTTCTACCCTGAACACTTAAAGACGCCTAGGTTTGACTCTCAAAGTCCTTCCTCAAACTCTTGCTGAATCTCTGTGGAAAAAGTGCCTACTCATTGTAATGTAAGCCCATGTTGCCAATGACCATCTTTGTGACTACAAAGTAGAGCCTACCTAAAAATACAGACAACAAAGTAGAGCTGAGACTTCGCAGTTCTGTCAGACAACAGATTTTTTTTTTCATAAACCAGTTTGAGTTGAGTTCTTTGTCATCTGTTGCATTAGTCAGGATTCCCCAGAAGTACAGAGCTAGAAAGATGCAAGTATATACAGGAAGAAAGATATTTATGTTAAGGTAATGGCATACGCAATTAGGGGAACAGGCTAATTGAGTTCTACAAGGGCAGGCCATCAGGCTAGAGTCACAGAGAAGAGTTGGAATTGCTGAGTCCAAAGAAGGTCTGAAGGAAGAATTCCTTCCTTCTCAGGAGATTGCAGTCTTATTCTTTCTAAAACCTTCAAATGATTGGATGAACCCATCCATTTTAAGAGAGGTAATCTGCTTTAGTCAGAGTCTACTAATTTAAATGTTAATCATCTGTCTAGATTGATGTGTGACTAACAACTAGACACCAAAGCTTAGCCAAGTTGACACATAGAATTAACCATCACACTTATAAATGAAGAAGCCATGGCTAATCCATACAATAACTGGTATAAAAGCTCAGATGTGTCAGGAATTATCGTGGATGGAGACAGTCAGGAGAGGCTTTTAAGGAGTGTACTATTTTGTGTTGAGGTAGAAAATTTATCCTCCACTATTTTGTATTTATAAGATGGGGATATCTTTCATGAATTTGGGAGAATTGAATATGCTAACATAAAAAGCTAGGACATAGAGACCCCTAAATGTTCAATTATCTTTTTTTCCTTCCACTTTGTTTGTAGCTCAGAGTAAGCCTGTGGCTGTACCTAAATCTGGAATTTTGAAAAATAGTTTATGTTGAGAGTTTCTGTTTTAGATATTAACTGGTTTCTTATTGACCATGGAGCATTCCAAGAGACTAGAGCTAGAAGTGATCACTGAGAGAGCATTTAGCCTTCCACTCATTTTTTACATGTTCTCTTTGGTGATGACTTTTTTAAATAATGAGATTTGATGACAATGTGCTTTACCAATCAGATGTCTATATATATTTTTAAGTCAGTGCAGCTAGAATATATGTTTATATTTTTCCAATAATATTCACAAAGTTGATGTTACTCACTCATGATCTCATATCTATTTATCATGGTATTTTAGCATTCATTTAAGATATAAGAAAAGCAAAAATATGTAAACATAGCCATTTCTATAGTTTTAGGAGTCTGGAACATTAACATACTTGCCCAAGTTGTTTAAATTGCAGTTGAGGGAATGGCTTAATGCTTAGATGAATCTAATGATGATCTTTTTAAATCTCACCAAATCTAATCACTTGGTCTTTAAATAAACCTTTTTGGGTCATAAATTCAGGTTACAGGGTCTAAGACTTTTTGAGACAGCTTTGGAATGGAGATTTCCATCACTGTTAATTTGCAGAAAGACAACTCTGGTGTGTTTTGCAATGGTTTACACGTTGTACTCTGTCTCCTATACACCTGACTGTTCTTCACTCAGCTCCTCTCAGAATGTTGCACTGGGATTGTCAAATGCCACTTCAGACTAGATCTGTGTCCCCAGAAGTCCAATGCAACTTCATAAAAGAATTCTACCTGACATTTTCAAGTGCAACTCACTTGAACTCGTAAAAGTCAGATATAAATTGAGAATGGATTTACACCTAAGCCCTTTTGGTTGATTTTGGTATTTATTTGCAACTGACATTTGGAGAATAACTCAGTTGCCCTTGGATTTGGTCCCCTCTTCATTCCAAGATGTGCGGGAGATGGCATCAAGTGTCCAAATGGCTAATCCAGAATGTTTCAGGTGAATTTCAGGCACTCTTACTTACTGAGTTGGGGCCAATTTGGCATGGAATTCAGCAATATGTGCATTCGGTAATTTCACCAATGTGGCTTTTCTTGGGTTAGAGTTGGACTGTGAATCACATTTGTTGCCTAAAAATGTTAATGATTAAATGGCTTGGCCTAATGGGCCTGATTCTTTACCAGTAATATGTTGATTATTGGCATTTTAGAGATTGTTGGGGTAACACAGCTGAATCTGTGCACAAATTCAGAGCATTCACACAGTCTTCCGCCACTGGGTGAGTGGATGAAGCAGATGATGCCTACTCTCATCATGTTTCACCAAACAGATGGGATGGCAAGCTGTCTGTGCCTCTGAGTACCTCTGAGTATGAACCTGTCCTTCTGCCTACCCCAGCCATTCCTCCTGCATGAGGTATGCTACTAAGCCATACAAGGATAACATAGGAAATAGATATGGTGCCTTTAGCCCATGCAACACTTGAAGTGGACATTTAGTGTCTATGTGAAATTCATCATAATTTCAAAGCCCTTGTGAGAGTTTATTCTCAAAGAGAAAATTAGAGATGAAATAGCTAAAAAATCAACATACCTAATTTTCTCATCGTAAAGATAATAAAACTGAGATCTGCAAGGGTTAAGACCTTTGCCTACGGTTACCTGAGTGGCAGAGATGTAGCAAGAGTTATAGATCATTTTGAGTCACAGTGTTATCCTTATAAAAGAGAGTGACTGATGAATTCGTTATTTGAATTGCAAGGGACTGTGAAACATGAAGTTTTTCATCCTTTCCAACTATATAAAAATGTTGACTCTTAGAAGCTCTTTGAATTCTTTCTGGATTTATTCTGCTTCTCTTTTTATATTTCTGGAAAGAGGGACTCCTGATAGATTTCTAACTTGTAGAAATACTCCTTTATAAGTTGGTTTGAAATTAGCCTGTCATCTGATTCACTAAGATAGTGTTAAAATGAATTCCCTTGGAAAAGAAAAAGAAAGAAAAAAACAGTGAGAAAGGATTTTATCATCTATATGGATCAATTCCAAAGTATGCTTCAGTTTAGTTATTAGTTTTCCCTACAGTATGTGATATTCAATTAAACCTTCCCTCAAATTGGCCATAAGTTTTGGTGAAAATGAAAGAAGTTCCATTTAGCAAACAATTTCTGTCAAAGAATCTAATAATGGGATGCAATAAGAATAATTTTCACTTGTGCACCTGAATGAGAATGTTTGGTCTGGTTTTTGTTTGGTTTGGTTAGTTTTTTCCTTTGGTTTTGCTTCGGGGTTTTTTGTTCTTTGATCCTCCTCCCCTTACCCCTATTCAGTGTAGCATGCCCAAAGTGTTTGGAAGGTGAGATCAGGTG
The DNA here is from genome assembly GCA_028646535.1 of Procyon lotor. NCBI lineage: Eukaryota > Metazoa > Chordata > Mammalia > Carnivora > Procyonidae > Procyon > Procyon lotor. Next base: position 35,951,087 of record CM053603.1, read on the forward strand.
GAATTGTTTAAAACACAAAGGATACTTTACAACAGTTTTCACCACTCATTTGGTAAAATCTTATACTGTACCTGCATCATTCTCTGTTAAGGAAAACTGTGAAACAAGTCATGTTTGACCCCAATTCTCTCCTTCTCCCTAAAGCATATACGTTTCTCATAATCTTTTGGGGCCTTCCTTGTAGCTACATATACTTACTGAGCATCCATGGGGTAGATGTAGGTACATATAACACACTCTGAAAAATTCATGTGGTATTTATTGGGAGTAATTCTTGGCACCGATCTAGATTCTGGAAAGAAGAGAGAAATCAGATATAGATAGTACTTCAATGTTGCTAGTGGTCTAATGCAGGAAATAAGGCAGAAATGAGGGAGGACATAAGTAAAGAACTATGGCACAAAGTCATAAGTATTGCTAATGAAAATACAGTGATGTTCACCACCCTTGCCTGAAAATATCATGGATGAAAGAGCTTTTGAGCTGCAATTCAGAATGTTCTGGAGACCTACTTTATCCACCTTTTTTGTTCTGCTATCTCTGTAAATGGTTCACCCCTGGAGCTATAGAGGGAGTTGGGGGTGAGGAGAGACCACCTTGATCATTCTGACAAAATGTCTCATAGAGCTATACATGAATAATAGCATCCTTAGTCCAACCTCACTTTTTACGAATGAGACAACTGGGGTTTAGCAAAGTTAGCAACTTACCCAGTCAGTTATAAAAACTGAGATTTCACTGCTGATCTTGTGATTCCTCATTCACAGTTCTTTTCCTTGTTTTAAAATAAAACTCATTTTTTTTTTTCAGTATTCCTTGATTAGTTAGGATTCTTAGGATACAAGTAATGGAAGCTGGCAATAGATAATATACACAGAAGATGAATGTATTGAAAAGTTAGCAGGGATTCCCAGAAACTGTAGAGAGCTCAGAAAGCCAGATGCAGGACAGGAGTCAGAGGAGAATGAAACGGGCAAGTAACAACAGTGTGGACAGTTTTTCTCAGTGTGGACAGCTATTTCTCAATAGCTGTTGGAATGAATGGGCTTGAAGCTTTGTTGCTATCTTTTCTATCTCTTTATTAATTATCGCCCACAATTCAGAATGAGAGAACATGTCTGATTGACTTAGTCTAAATGACATGCCAGTGCCCACCATTTTTCTAGGGGAGGGCTCAGCATCTTGATTTATATTACCACTGTGACAGTCATTCTGAGAGGAAAATTATATAAATTTCCATGTGTTTATTAGACCAAATGAAGAGTTAAAATAAATAGAATAAAATAAAATAAAAATTAAAGGTAGATATTTCACTACAGATAATTTTTAAAGTTTTTAATTTTTAAATTTTGTATTTTTTAAAGTGAGAGAGAACATGCGTGCTTCTGTGTGAGAGGTTTGGGGTGGGACAGAGGGAGAGAGGGAACCCTAGGCAGGCTCCACAGTCAGCATGGAATCTGACACAGGAGCTCAATCTCAGGACCCTAAGATCATGACATGAACTGAAATCAAAAGTTGGATGCTCGGGGCACCTGGGTGGCTCAGTTGTTAAGCGTCTGCCTTCGGCCCAGGTCAGATCCCAGGGGCCTGGGATCGAGCCCTGCATTGGGCTCCTTGCTCGGCGAGAGGCCTGCTTCTCCCGCTACCATCCCCTCTGCTTGTGTTCCCTCTCTCACTGTGTTTCTGTCAAAATCTTTTTTAAAGATTTAAATAAAATCTTTAAAAAAAAAAAAAAGTTGGATGCTCAACTGACTGAGCCACCCTGGCGCCACTACACATAATTTTTTTAAAGGATTATAACGTAAAAAGAACCAGAAGAAGGAAACTTGAATTTAAACAATCTTCATATGACAGCCATTGTTTTCCACTTTATTGTGCTTTTTATAAATTGAGGGTGTGTGGCAACCCTGCATCAAGCAAAATCATCACCATTTTCCAATAGCATTTGCTCACTTCATGTCTGTTTGTCACATTTTGGTAATTCTTGCAATATTTCAGACTTTTTCATTATTAAAAATGCAATGATCTACAACTGGTGATCTTTTGATATTCCTACTATAATTGTTCTGGGGCACCATGAGCCATATAAGATGGCAAATTTAATCAATAAATGTTGTGCATGTTCACACTGCTCCAGCTACTGGTTCCTTCCCTGTCTCTTTAATCCTTGGACTTCCCTATTTCCAAGATACAACAATATTGAAATTAGATCAATTAATAACCTACAGTGGTCTTTAAGTATTCAAGCAGATGAAAGGAAGAGTCACATGTTTTTTATTTTAAATCAAACGTAGCAGAAATGATCAGGCTTACTGGGAAAGGCATGTTGAAAACAAAGATGGGCCAAAAGCTGGGCCTCCTGCACCAACCAGCCAAGTTGTGAATGCTAAGGAAAAGTTCCTGAAGGAAATTAAAAGTGCTACTCCAGTGAACACACACATGGTAAGAAAGGGAAACAGCCTTATTGCTGATGGGGAAAGTCTGAGTGGTCTAAATAGAAGATGAAACCAGCCACAACATTCCCTTAAGCCAAAGCCTAATCCAGAACAGGGTCCTAACTCTCTTCAATTCTTTGAAGGCTGAGAGAGGTAAGGAAGCTTCAGAAGAACAGCTGGAAGGTAGCAAGGGTTGGTTCATGAAGTTTAAGGAAAGAAGCTTTCTCCATAACATAAATGTGCAAGGTGAGGCAGCAAGTGCTGATGTAAGAAGCTGCAGCAAGTCATCCAGAGGATCTAACTAAGGTAATTATTGAAGCTAGCTACACTAAACAGATTTTTGATGTAGGCAGAACAGCCTTCTATTAAAAGAAGATGCCATATAGGACTTTCATAGCTGGAGAGGAGAAGTCAGTGCTTGGCTTCAAAGCTTTGGAGGACAGGTTGATTTTCTTGTTAGGGGCTAATGTAACTGGTGACATGAAGTTGAAGCCAGTGCTCATTTACCATTCCCAAAATCTTAGGGTCCTTAAGACTTAGGATATATCTACTCTACCTATATTCTGTAAATGGAACAACACAGCCTGGATGGCAGCACATTTGTTTACAACATGATTTACTGAATTTTTAAGTCCATGGTTGAGAACTATAATTCAGAGAAAAAGATTGCCTTTCCATTTCTTTTCAGATATTACTGATCATTGACAAAGCATCTGGTCATCAAAGAGCTCTAATGGAGATAGACAATGAGATTAATGTCGTTTTTATGCCTGCTAACACAGCATCCATTCTGTAGTCCACAGACCAAAGAACGATTTCCACTTTCAGGTCTTATTATTTAAGAAATACATTTCATAAGGCCACAGCTGCCATAGATAGTGATTTGTATAATGGATCTTGGCAAAGTCCATTAAAAACCTTCTGGAAAGGATTCACCATCCTAGATACCATTAAGAACAATTGTGATGATGGGGTGCCTGGGTGACTCAGTGGGTTCAAGCCTCTGCCTTCCACTCAGGTCATGGTCTTAGGGTCCCAGGGTCGAGCCCCACATCGGGCTCTCTGCTTGGCGGGGAGCCTGCTTTCTCCTCTTTCTCTGCCTGCCTCTCTGCCTACTTGTGTTCTCTCTCTCTCTCTCTCTCTCTCTCTGTCAAATAAATAAATAAAATCTTAAAAAAAAAAAAAAAAACCATTTGTGATGCATGGGGAGGGGTCCAAATAGCAACAGTAACAGGAGTTGGGAAGAAGTTGGTCACAACCCTCATGGATGACTATAAGGGATTCAAGACTTCAGTGGAGGAAGTAATTGCAGATGTGGTGAAAATA
>CM053603.1:35955347-36012592 GCA_028646535.1 Procyon lotor
CTCTCTCTCTCTCTCTCTCTCTGTCAAATAAATAAATAAAATCTTAAAAAAAAAAAAAAAAACCATTTGTGATGCATGGGGAGGGGTCCAAATAGCAACAGTAACAGGAGTTGGGAAGAAGTTGGTCACAACCCTCATGGATGACTATAAGGGATTCAAGACTTCAGTGGAGGAAGTAATTGCAGATGTGGTGAAAATAGCAAGAGAATTAGAACTAGAAGTGATTGAATTTCTGGAATATCATGATAAAACCTGAATGGATAAGGACTTGCTTCTTAGGGATGAGCAAAGAAAGTGGTTTCTTGAGATAGAATCTACTAGTGAAGATGCTGTGAAGATTATTGAAATGACAACAAAGGATTTAGAATAGTGCATAAACTTAGTTGAGAAGGCAGCAGCAGAGTTTGAGAGGCTTGACTGCAATTTTGAAATAATTTCTACTGTGGGTAGAATGCTATCAAACAGTATCACATGCTACAGGGAAATTGTTCATGAAAGGACGAGTTGACTGATATAGTGAACTTCACTGTTGTTTTATTTTAAGAAATTACCACAGCTGGGTCCCTGGGTAGGTCAGTCAAACGTCCAACTCTTCATTTCATGTCATGATCTCAGAGTCTTGAGATCAAGCCCCACATGAGACTCCATGCTCAGCACGGAGTCTGCTTGAGATTCTCTCTTTCTCTCCCTCTCCCTCTACCCTTCGCCCCACATGCTCCCTCGCTCTCCTTCTCTCTCAAATAGTAAATAAAATAATAATTTTTTTTTTTTTTTTAAAGAAAGATGGGTTACCTGGGTGGCTCAGTTGGTTAGGTGACTGCCTTCAGCTCAGGTCATGATCCCAGAGTCCTGGGATCAAGCCCCACATCTCTGCTCCTTGGAGAGCCTGCTTCTCCCTCTCCCTCTGCTGGCTACTCCCCTTGCTTATGCGCTTGCTCTCTCTCTCTCTCTCTCTCTCTCTCGTTCTCTCTGTCAAATAAGTAAATCTAAAAAGAAAAAGAAAGAAACCTCTCTTTAAAAAAAAAAAAAAAAGAATAGATTGCTACAGTCAACTGACCTTCAGCAACCATCACCTTGATCATTCAGCAGCCATGAAGGCAAAACCCTCTACCAAAAAGATTATAACTTATTGAAAGCTCAGATGATGGTTAGCATTTTTTAGTAATAAACTCTTTTTTTTTTTTTTTTAAAGAGAGAGGGGGGTGGGCAGAAGGAAAGGTAGAGAATCTTAAGCAGGCTCCATACCCAGCATGGAGCCCAATGCAGGGCTTGATCTCACAACCCTGAGATCATGACCTGAGCCAATATTGAGAATCTGATGCTTCACTGACTAAGCCACCCAGGTGCCCCTGTAATAAACTCTTTTTTAGTTAAGGTGTGTTTATTGGTTTTTAGACATAATGCTATTGCAAACTTGAGAGATGACATTATCATGTAAACATAACTCTTACATACATTGGGAAGCCAGACAATTCCTTTGACTCTACTGTGATATTCACTTTACTGGAATGAAACCTGCACTATCCCTAAGGTATGCCTGTAAACACTGGGTAAGAGGAGAAGAGGTGGGAGAGAATAAACTAACCATTCTCTTCACCTGAAAGTTGATCTAACACATTTCCTTGCATATACACTGCTACTTCATGACCTCTTTAAAGGAAGTGATGATTCGAAAGATAAAATCATAGAGATAGAAAGTGGGATCAACTCTAAAATTAGTATCAATTTTAAAAATATAGACCCAAGTGATTTCTAATGACTTAAAAAAAGAGGGGTGCACGGATAAATTTGGCTAACCAGTACAGTGACAAAAATGTCATTCTTTGATGGGAGGAATGTTATTTGGTACAGGCAAGAATAGTACTTCTCTTTAGCATCAGAATCACCTGGAGGGCTTGTTAAAATGCAGGTTACTATCCCCGTTCTCAGAGCTTCTGTTTAGTGCCTAGGGGTAGGGCCTAAAATCTTGCATTTCTGGGTTTCCAGATGCTGCTGCTGGTGTGAAAACAATATTCAGAAGTGGTATGCCAGAATACTGGGAGCTTCCCATCAAAGACTCATGGGAATAAAGCTAGATCTCTCACTATTCCAGTAATGTCTAGGGTTTATTCTTTAGAATAGAGATGAGCATTATATACACTTAGAGAAAGCATGAATAGCTTCCTGTTTGGACTTTACATTGTGTGTGTGTATGTGTATGTGTCCAAATTACTAAAATATAGATTTGCATATGGACTATCATATTGACTTTAAAAATGCATTAATGGGTGGCTGGGTTATGGACATTGGGGAGGGTATATGCTATGGTGAGTGCTGTGAATTGTGTAAGATTGCTGATTCACAGACCTGTACCCCTGAAGCAAGCAATACATTATATGTTAATAAAAAATGTATTAATGGGTTCATATTTTTACAAGAGAGGAAGGTTTAGAGAAAATAAAATGAGAGATGTTGAATAAAAGACTTTAATGTGTCATATATTTTATTAAATTTGGCTATAGATAATGATTATTGAAATATAAGTCTTAAGAAGACTATGTTCCTTAAGGGACATTAATGTACATTTTCTTTAACTATCTGAAGTTGTATCCTAAAGACTGCATGAGTGATGATAGGATCAAAGATCACTGGAGCACTATATTAGGCATATATTAAATCAGAGTTCTTGAGAAAGTGTTCTGATTTTAGATATTATATGGCTTTATAAAGCATTGAGTGTAAAAGTTCCCCTCTACCTTATTGGAGGTGAAACATCTATTAATCTAATAGAATCATAAAATAATATATTACTATAGAAGTCTACTTTTAAAATATGCTTTATGTAATAGGAAAAACCCACTGACATAATGCATAATGTGTGTATATCGCTGTTGTGCTAATACAATCTCTGACTTATTCCCACCACTGTGATCCATGAAATTTGTTTGATATTTGTCCACTCAGACAATACGCCATTGTCATTTTTGAGAAAATAGTAGTGTGATTTCACGGGAAGGAATGACACCTACAGATGTTTCATTAATTATAAGGTGCTATAAAATATGCGTAGTGGAAGGGTTATATTGATTTTTAATATTATTATTGTTTACTCTGAAGTCATGTTTGTAATTCACTTTTCACAACTGATGAGTAGGCCTCCTGGGTCATCACATCAGACCCTATGCCTCTCCTACTTTACATGGTAACAAGGAGGCAGGGTGGTAAATTTCATTGTACATGAAATTGTAGCCATTTCTTAGGTGATCTACTTATAGTTATTTAATTTCACCCACCATAGCAAAGTAGTACCTTTACAACCTGAGTAAGTAGGTACAGTTCTTCCCATTTTTCTGCATGTTTAAAATTTTTCACGAAATGTTAGAAGAGGAAGTAAAAAATCTCCAGTCTCCAGAGCTGAACTTCCGAGATTCAAATCCCAGCTTTCTTGATATGACCTTGGGCAAGTTCTTTTACCTCTCTGTGACTCAGTTTCCTCAACTATAAAATATAACTTACTGGGTTGTGATAAAATTTAAATGAGTCAGTATTTCCAAAGTGCCTAGATTTGTAATTGGCACAGGGAAACAAAAGATTGTGGGTATGTATGTGTGTTTTTACTTAAATCATAGAAAGTTAAATTCAAATAAACTTTAGGGGAGTGTTTGGGTGGCTCAGTCACTTAAGCATCTGTCTTCAGCTCAGGTCATGATCTCAGGGTCCTGGGATCTAGCTCTGAACCATGCGTTGGGTTTACTGCTCTGTGGGGAACCTTCTTCTCCCTCTCCTTCTACAGCTCCCCCTGCCTATGCACTCTCTCTCCCTCTGTCAAATAAATAAATAAAAATCTTTAAAATTAAAAAAAAAAACACCTTCAGGAATAATTTAATTCAACTCTCCTAATTCCAAAAGGATAACACAAATTAGTGTGTGAGAATTCTTGGCTAGTTAATAGCAGTCAGGTCTATAAATCAAGTTTTCCAACTATAAGACCCATATTATTGGTAGCACACCAGAATTGCTCCTTTGGCTATGGCAGAGAAGAAAACCGAACATTTTTGTTATTTCACCCTTTTTCATTTAATTTAATATTTGATGCTTTGAAGTAAATTAAAGTATATTTGAACTTTCACAAATCTAACTGTATTTCATGTACTCAAATATTTGTACCTGAGCTACAATTTAAGCTAACAAGTATGGGAATAATCCAACAAATTATAATATTTTATTTACTTCACTGTTGTATTGAGATATAGCAGAACTTTAAAAAAAAAAAATGCTTGTTTTGTATAATGCCAGTCCATTTTTCTCTTAATTCTTTTGGGTGCTGAGAAAACAAAGTGAGAATTTAACAATTTGGCTTCAGGCTAGAAAGCTGTTTAAGTACATTATCCTTAAGACCATCCCATATCATTTTCTATTTCATATTTACAGTGGGTTTATCTCATAGTTACCATTCACTTAAAAATGAAAGCTAGTGACAAAAAATCAAAATATATAATAATTATGGCCTTTATTACATGTCTTAAAACCAGCAATAATGATGACAAAACGTCTTCATTTGTTATAATACAGTGACATTTTTAAGAAGGAAAAGGAGCATCCAGCAGAAAGTAATCATTTGTCTTCAAATACTACATAAAAAATAACCCCTATTATTTGCAAGAAATAATGATTACTGAGAGGGGTGATAATAAGGGATTTCTTAAGAGATTCTGTCTATTGTTGGAGGAGATACATTCTCCAGATTTTTGAGAATTAGGTTATCTTCATCTGCTGTGCAGAAGCTCTGGGAGATGAGCAATCACCTTCAGTGACAAAATTGTGAAGTTTTAATAAAGGAGCCTACTGGTATGGGCCTGAGGCTCTAGCACTGTGGCTTGTTGTCCCACTCCATGAATATTCAAAACCTGAAATGTGGAGACCTTCATGTACCGCCTGGAAAGGCAGTCCATTCCCTCATTCCCGTATGCAGCATACGCGCACTCTCTCTCTCTCTCTGTCTCTCTAGAAGAAAAGGATAAACTCTTTTCCTAATGCAAAGACATTACTATTTTATAATGAGTAAACAAACTAAGTCTTATTGTTGGAAATGTATATATAAAGAACCTCTGCATTCCTCATGTAAAATGTTCTAATAGGAGAACTTTAAGTAAAAACTCTCAGATTTGATGCTGCATTGCAGAAATGCCTGTATACATTTTATTGGTTGTTACTATTCACATCTTCAGAATAAAAGGTAGGCATATCTCTTTTAGAGGTCCCACATAATCCATTCCTCCACCCAGTGAATTTCGCTATGCTTAGGCCTTAGAGGGTGTGTTGTATACCAGAACATCACAAATACACTCTTAACGGTTGATGACAATCCAGAAAAAAAAAATGCATATTGTATTTATAACAGACAAACCTAAATTTTTTTGGTAGAGACCAAATTTTATTGGTAGAGGGCCTTTTACAATATGGAATGTATTTATGGTTTCTTCTGTTTTGTTTTGTTTCTTTTACTCTTGAAAGGTATTTACAGTCAGGGTAGTGTGCTTCTCAACCTTCGCTGCCTACTAGAATTTTCTATGGGGCTTTGAAAAACCCTGATGCTTGTATCCCACTCCCAGATTAGGATTTCTTTGGTTAAGTGCAACCTGTGCACCAGGGATTTTTAAAGCTCTCTTCAGTTGCTTCAGTTACTGTGTTGTGCTTTGAGAATGGGAACAACTGGGACCCAATCCCCAGAACTATAGTGAGGAAACCTAGTTAGCCTAAAGGCAAAGAAAGACTTAGACTGAGTTTCCAGACCAGCCCTCTTCCCAGTTCTATAAGATGAACTAATTCACATATTAAAAACTTGTTTTCAATAATTACATAATTACTGAAATTCAAAAGGTATGTTTCCCCAGTTATTACTTATTGCTAATCGCTTTCTTTGTTAACATATTTAATCATTACTCTATAAATACTGTTACCATTCCTCTGGAAAAGTCATTGATAAAAATTTCATTACTAGCACCAGCTGTAATATTTGGGCCATGTTATAATTAGAATCACAGTTAGTAATACACTAATACACTAGTAAAAATGCCTGTGTTTTAATGCATCACAGTCACGTATTTTTTCATATGAAGGGTTTGGGTTCTTAGTTATGCACCACATAAGAGTGACTTTGGTTTGGTGACTTTGATTGCATAACACTTTCAGTGTTGTGCAGACCTCAGAAAACTCTCTGTAATGCTTTATTTAATGACATCCATTTTGTATGGGGTATGGATAAAGCCACTTAAAGATTGTTTCATTTAGCCAGACACAAATAGTGATTGGAGAGGGAAAAGAGAAAACAGTGAAGAACAATTTTAATTGTCCTTTGTTGTGGCAATCTTATTCTGGCTTTTGTTGTATTTTAATGGTGACAGCTGCACCCAGAATTTCTTGTTTTCGTAACTAGTGCAATTTCCTTTTCCTGAAAGCTCTGTGTAGTTGTAACCTGGTCTTTTGTTTTCCTGCTTTGACTAAGGAAATTAATTTTTTTTTGTTACTAGATGGATAAAAGACAAATGTTAAAAGGTGTCAATTGCGTTCATTTTTTAATATGGAGAAAGCATCCAATCTTGTGGTCTGTCTTCAACTAATTTTAGATAGGATTTTATTTTTCTGGCCACCCGTAGGTTTGTCACAAATTAATTAAATGCTCCATTTCTTTTATCTAATTGAGGCCATTTCTACCTCTGATGAATAATTTCACAAAGTTTGTTACAAAGGAAAATGCTTTGGGAGTGACTGTTTATGCAGAGTAAACAGACAGAACAGCTCTATTTCACCCTTCGCTTATGAGAGAGGCCTTCCAGACACTCCACTGAGAGGGATTCCCTCTTGAAGAAGGTCAGTCTCTCCCTTTTTTTACTTACAGTATGAAAATGTGCTTGACCCCAAGCTTCAAAGCAGAAGAGTCAGCTTTACTTAGCAGGTACACTGTGTATTAAATCAATAAAATGGCAAACTGTGAAACCAGTAGAATTTCGAATTGGATTCTAGTGAGTCAGTCAGCCCAAAGAGATCTGATATTTTCTGAGTGAACTGTTGGAAGCACTGGCCTTCAAAGTCATCCATGGTGTTTGATAATTCCCTCAGCCAGAGAAGTATCATGCAGAACATGGGGTCACTAACCTAGATACCTACAGAGGCCAGGTAGGGAAAGAAAGAAGTGAAACTCCTCAGGTAGGTGATAATAGGTGATCCTGGAGGCTGTGGCTAGGACTTTGTCAAATGTGTGGCTCACGTAAGGCGGTTGGCATTTACTGGTACCATCCACTTTCTACTTTAGAGACACGCTGGAAAAGTGTTCGAAGAGCTTTCAATCTTTTCAGAGGAGCTGTAAGTCTGGATTTTTATTTTAAATGTTAGAAACTAACCTAAAAGGGATTACAACCCCATACCAGCAACATAATAGATACATTTGGCCCAGGTTCAGCAAGGGACTTTAGGCTTAATATATTCAAGATCCCTTAACTTTTCTGTAAGAAGGAAGAAAGAGAAAAAAGATCTAGGGGGCACCTGGGTAGCTCAGACAGCTAAGTGGCTCAGTCAGTTAAGTAGCTCAGTCAGTTAAGTTAAGATTTTGGCTCAGGTCATGATCTCAGGGTCCTGGGATTGAGACATCAGGCTCATGCTCAGCTGAGAGTGGGCTTGAGGATTCTCTCTCTCCCTCTCCTTTTGCCCCACCCCTCCTCTCTATCTCTCTCTCTCTCTCTCTCTCTCTCTCTCTCTCAAATAAATAAATCAGGGAAAGAAGGAAGGGAGGGAGGGAAAGAAGGAAAATATCTAGAACTGGAGGAAGTTTAGGATGATGGCAAAGTCCCTCAAGTTAAGAGAAGGGAGTTCCCATCAACACTACCCTCCTGATTAGAGATGCTAACCACAGAGGATTAAGGGAACAGGTCCAGTCACCCCGCTTCTGGGTGTCACATTTGCAACCAGGCACTGATCATAAAAAAATTATAAAACTGCTAGAAATCTTTGAGAGAATATAAATTCCAGTTCATTCTATGATAAGGATCCAAAGTCTACCAAGGATAACAAAGAACTTGCCCAAATCCCATCACTAGTGACAGAGCTTATCTCCCAATTGTATTTGGTACAGATATTTTCAAGCATATGAGTGCTCAACCAGTTTTTTTCACGCTCTTTTCAATGTATTACAACTTTAAAAAATGTTATTCATGGTATATTTCATCAGAAAGCTTCATGGTTGATCTGCTCTGGCTGTTAATGACAGATGAATCATTATGCAGCATTTACTAAATTATACAATCATTAAAAATGCAGTTTATGGAGGCTCTCTACAAGTGTTGGAAGTGCTTATCATTAGTGCAAAAGCTTGATATAAAATTATACATACATTTTTTATTACTACTGCTATTATAGTTGAATTACAAAAATTGGAAAGAAATATACCAAAAGTAGCTATTAGGGAGATGGAATTGCATATCATTTAAAAAATTATTTTTTTCTGAATTGTTATATCTCTCTATACTTTTAATAAAAAATACATGTTCAGACACCAGAATAAATTGTTTTAACATCTACTGAAAATCAAGCAATGTGCAAGTTTGTTATAGGGAGATAAAATTTTATTAGTTAGACTCATCTATAAACTAGGAATGCTGAGAAATAATGAAATAAATATTGAAAGAAGTATGGCATAAATATAGAAAAAGTGTGTGTTGGATTTCACCAGACATGGATTTTACTCCCAGCTCTGTCATTTCATCATATTGCCTTGGGAAAGGAACTTAACCTTTCTCAAAGTCTCAGATTTATCATGTGTAAAATCCAAAGGATAATAATGCCTTTCTCGTGGTTGAGTTGAGATAGTGCATGTAAAGCACTTAGTAAGGAGCCTGTCAGGGAGACATGCTCTACAAATGTTAGCTATTATCAATACTGTTATAGACCTTACCCTCATTATAGAACTAGTAATAACAATGGCGCCCAGACTCTAGTAATTCTAGTAGCGATCACTCATTATCCAAATGAGTGCCCACTAAATACCAGGTAGAGTGCTAGGACTTCTACTCGATCAGTTCCAAAATTTCACACAATCCATTAAAAAGTATTGTGATAATGCTTTTATAAAGATAGAGAATAGTAAAAAAAAAAAAAAAAAAAAGTGGTATTATAATGTTATATTACATAAGGTAGTATTTTAATAATACTATTATAAAGAATGTGAGGCTTACAGAGTTTAAGTAACTGTTCCAAGAACTTATAACTAAAAATCAAGGAGTTAGGATTTTAAACCCAGACATTTATGATTTTAAAACTCAATTATTCCCTCTGTTCTACAGACAGATCTATGTGTAGCCTTAGAAAATGCCATGGCTCTACATAGTGAATGGCCAAGTGGGAAAGTATTGAGAATAGAGAGATTTTTTCACTAGTTGGACTGCCAGGGAATTAGATACTATGCCAAAAAGGAACGTGAGCATTTATGAGAAAGATAACATCTTTTAAGCTGAAGCTCTGGATTAAGGCCAGGTTGCCAGAGCCACAAGACATGCAGTCCAAAGACAAAGTTAAGTTGAACAAGTGTTCATCCCTTAAGACAAAGGTATTCCAGGAATCGATACTCAGTGAAAGATCAGGCCAGGCTAATTACAGAAAGGATCATGAAAGCATACTTGGCCTTGTGCTTAGTTTCAGGGTTAAGGTTGGGAATTGTGTAGAGAAATTAAATAGTTCAAAGGCCTGGAGAGAAAATGAATAGTAATCAGATTATTGGGGAAACTGTGGCCTTTTATAAAATATGCTCAAATTGAAATATTAGAATATGCTATTAAGTGTTAGGAGATATTGTCATGTAAATACCTAAATTCACAAATACCCTGTAGCATGACTATTAGGGGTGCCACTTTTTTTCCACAAAGAGGTAAAGTTTACTCTCAACAACATATTCATTCTGTCCATGATGAAGAATAGGTGACAGCATCGTGATGCTGAGTTGACGTTGGTACTACTCACTGACCTCTTTACCCCAGCCTCTCAGGGGTTGCAGTTTAAAATGGTGCCTCAGCAAAATCACAAGATGTCAAGGAGGACTTTGGGATCATTCACAGAAATCAAAATCTCTAACATTCATCCTTCAACACAAAGATTCTGAGTCCTCATAAGCTCTACAGAGAAATTTTCCCAGACCTTCATAAAGGTTTCTGGTACTTAGAGACAAAGATAATGTATCCATATCAACATTATCATAGGATATGAACCCACATCGAAATATTCACCTGTCTTCATCACACGGTACATACACGTTATTTCCTCCATTCCTCTCTGGACCTGAACCACTTCCTTGTATCCACATCCAGAATCAGTGACAGAATCAGCTCCTTGTTTCTATGTAGAAGAAAACAGAGAACTAATTGCAGAAATAACAATGTGAATTTACCTCGTAATTTTCTTTTCTTTGTCAATGATAAATTGCTTAGTCAGGAAGAAAACTGCTAGCAGTAGTTCTGAGGAGTTTTGATCTATTCAATTTGTGACTCGTCAATTAAATGAAATTAGTATCACACAATGAGATAACATAACCAAATAATCATGAGGCCCCTTACAAAGGAAATATGGCTCTTAAATTACACAGTTGTGACCTTAGAATAAAAGGATTAGTTATATTAAGACTCAAATTCAAGTAAACATTTCTTAAACCTCTTCCATGTATCATATTTCATGGAGGTTTGGGTTGGGAGACGCAATGGTTTCGCTTATACAAAATTCAACTTGAGAGAAACAGCATTTTAGACCCCAGTTTGTTGCTAAATGTTGACATTAGTCTGCTGTGCATTCTGGTTTTTATGGAGTACTTTATACATGTTACATGTAAAACTTAATGTTCCAAATACAATTTCAAATTAAGTTATTTTTTTAAGTTATTTTTAAATTAGTTCAAAAGTAAACTAGAAGCTAAAGAAGCTTGATTATGTATTTTTCTTATCTGCAAATTTTTTATTTACCTGGAATTTGGTAGATTGTCAAAAAGAGATTGGTGTGGGGAGGAGCAGAGAAAGAGGGAGGAGACAGGCTGACACAGAGAGAGAGCTGTTTTTGTTGAATTATGGCATATATGTTTCTCAATATGTAGAAAAATAATTTGGAAACTTTTTGTCATTTTCTTAGCTTGAGAACTGTCAATTAGCATGGGATTCCTTAAATATTTGTAGAATTTGTGGATCCATCTGTGTCTGAATCTTTGGTAGTTTTTAGACAACTTTCTCTCTAGTCTGCTAACTGACCTAATTAGGTTTTCTGTTTCATTTGGGGTTAGTTTAGGACATTAATATTTTACTAGTGATCATCCATTTACGTAGAATTAAGGCAAATTATCTCTTTGGAATCTTTTAATTTCCTCAGTGTTTGTGGCTATTCATCTTTTATTTTGTGTGGGGGGCTTTTTATTCCTTTTATATGTAATATTGCTGAATCCTTTAACATTTTTATTGTTTCTTTAAATTAGGTATATTAAATCATTAGCCTCTATACTAATTGGCTTTTTTTTCTTCTATGTTTATTTCCTTCCTTTCATTTTTGGTTATTGTTGTGCTTTTCGTTTGTTCTTTGCTAAGGTATTTATTTCATGACATTAAAGAACATGGATGTGCCTTGAAGCACTGTTTTGGGGTTGTTGTTTTTTTTTTTGGCTCATGTAAGTTTTATGTGAGGTTTTTACTGTGTCATTCTGAAAGTATTCTTTAGTTTTCATTTTTGCTTTCATCTTGATCTTTGACTTGCTTTTAATTGCCAGGTTTTTTTTTTCATTCCTAGTTTGTAATTAGTCTATTCTTTTATTTGGAAATTTATTGTATATGATTAATATGGTCAGTTGTGACTATTACACAGGTATATGGAAAAAAGTTCCTTTCTCTCTTGAGCCCAGTGTTACATACAGATATAAATTTATATTTGTAGATATATCATCCATCTATTTTTATATACATACATCAAGTAAATAGTGCTAGAATTATGTTATTGAAGAATCTTATTCAATTATTTTCCACATTTGAGCTCTCATACCATGAAAGAGACAAATCAATGTTTTCTAATATTTCATAATATGTTCAGCATATTTCTTCTCATATCTCCTTTAGTATTTGCATTGTAAATGTTGCTGCTATGTTGTTTTCACAAATATTAATTACATACCTTCTTTGTGGATTAGACCCCTTAACATTATAAAGATTTTTCCGTTCTTTCATTTGCTTTTCCCTTATCGAATACTAATATGGGAACTCCTCATTTCTTTATATTTGCTTCTATTGTGTATGTATATAGCCATCTCCTTATTTTTCTTTATTTTTAAAAAGTTGCGACTCTTATTTAAGAATTAGCTGGACTTTATGTTGTGATTAAAACTGGGAGTATATTTCCTTTAATAAGTTATTCCATATTTCATTAATATAAAGTAATTGTTTTTATCATATTTTGATACAGTGTCCATTTTTATTGTTTTTTAAAAATATTTCCACATGTAGATTGGGGTTATTTTGGTAGATGTAATTTTTTTTTATAATTTAGGAACTTTTACTTTTGGGTCTACTAATTATCTTTTTTTTTATTAAAATATAATGTATTATTTGCTTCATGGGTATAGGTATGTGAATCCTGTCTTACACAATTCACAACACTCACCATAGCACATACTCACCCTCATGTCCATAACCCAGGCACCCTATTACTCCCACCCACCCCCCAGCAACCCTCGTTTCTTTCCTGAGATTTACAATATCTTATGGTTTGTCGACCTCCCCGGACCCATCTTGTTTCATTTTTTCCCTCCCTTCCCCCACAACACTCCACCTTGCCTCTCAAATTCCTCATATCAAAGAGATAATATAATAATTGTCTTTCTCTGATTGATCTGTTTTGCTTAGCATGGTATCCTATAGTTCCATCCACATCATTGCAAATGGCAAGATTTCAGGTTTTTTGATGGCTGATAGTATTCCATTGTATATATATACTACATCTTCTTTATCCATTCATCTGTTGATGAACATGTAGGTTTTTTCCATAGTTTGGCTATTGTGGACATTGCTGCTATAAACATTCAGGTGGATGTGCCCCTGCAGATCACTACATTTGTATCTTTAGGGTAAATACCCAGTAGTGTGATTGCTGGGTCATAGGGGAGCTCTATTTTCAACTTTTTGAGGAACCTCCATACTGTTTTCCAGAGTGGCTGTACCAGCTTGTATTCCCACCAACAGTGTAGGAGGGTTCCCCTTTCTCTGCATCCTTGCCAACATCTGTCATTTCCTAACTAGTTAATTTTAGCCATTCTGACTGGTGTGAGGTGGTATCTCACTGTGGTTTTGATTTGTATTTCCCTGATGCCAAGTGATGTTGAGCAATTTTTCATGTGTCTGTTGGCCATTTGGATGTCTTCTTTGTAAAAATGTCCGCTCATGTCTTCTGCCTGTTTCTTGGATTATTTGTTCTATGGGTGTTGAGTCTGAGACGTTCTTTATAGATTTTGGATACTAACCCTTTATCTGAAATGTTATTTGAAAAAATCTTTTCCCATTCTGTTGATAGTCTTCTGGTTTTGTTGACTGTTTCCTTTCCTGTGCAAAAGCTTTTAATCTTGATGAAGTCTCAATAGTTCATTTTTGCCCTTGCTTCCCTTGCCTTTGGCGATGTTTCTAGGAAGAAGTTGCTGTGGCTGAGGTTGAAGAGGTTGCTGCCTGGGTTCTCCTCCAGGATTTTGATGGATTCCTGTCTCACATTGAGGTCTTTGATCCATTTTGAGTCTATTTTGTGTGTGGTGTAAGGAAATGGTCCAGTTTCATTCTTCTCCATGTGGCTGTCCAATTTTCCCAACACCATTTGTTGAAGAGACTGTCTTTTTTCTGTCAGACATTCTTTACTGCTTTGTTGAAGATTACTTGACCATATAGTTGAGGGTCCATTTCTGAGCTCTCCATTCTGTTCCATTGATCTATGTGTCTGTTTTTGTGCCGGTACCACACTGTCTTGATGATTACAGCTTTGTAATGGAGACTGAAGTCTGGAATTGTGATGCTGCCGACTTTGGTTTTCTTTTTCAACATTCCTCTAGCTATTCGTGGTCTTTTCTGGTTCTGCATAAATTTTTGGGTTATTTGTTCCATTTCTTTGAAATAAACTGATGGTATTTTGATAGGGATTGCATTAAATGTGTCGATTGCTTTAGGTACCATAGACATTTTCACAAAATTTGTTCTTCCAGTCCATGAGCATGGAAGGTTTTTCCATTTCTTTGTGTCTTCCTCAGTTTCTTTCATGAGCACTTTGTAGTTTTCTGCGTACAGATTCTTTGCCTCTTTGGTTAGGTTTATTCCTAGATATCTTATGGTTTTGGGTGCAATTGTAAGTAAAATTGACTCCTTAATTTCTCTTTCTTTTGCCTTGCTGTTGGTGTATAGAAACACACCAACATTTCTGATTTCTGTGCATTTATTTTATATCCTGACACTTTACTGAATTCCTGTATGAGTTCTAGCAGTCTTGGAGTGGAGTCTTTTGCGTTTTCCACATAAAGTATCATATCATCTGCAAAGAGTGAGAGTTTGACTTCTTCTTCGCCAATTTGGAGGCCTTTTATTTCTTTCTGTTGTCTGATTGCTGAGGCTAGGACTTCTAGTACTATATTGAATAGCAGTAGTGATAGTGGACAGCCCTGTCATGTTCCTGACCATAGAGAAAAAGTTCTCAGTTTTTCCTCATTGAGAATAATAATTCACTATGGGTTTTTCATAGATGGCTTTGATGATATTGAGGTATAAACCCTCTTTGCCTACACTGTGAAGAGTTTTGAGCATGAAAGGATGCCATACTTTGTCAAATGCTTTTTTAGCCTCTATTGAGAGTATCATATGATTCTTTTTCTTTCTTTTATTAATGTAGTGTATTGATTGATTTGCAGATGTTGAACCAACCTTGCAACCCAAAAATAAATCCCACTTGATCATGGTAAATAATCTTTTTAATGTACTGTTGGATCCTATTGGCTAGTATTTTTGGTGAGAATTTTTGCATCTATGTTCATCAAGGATATTGGTCTAGAATTCTCCTTTCTGATGGGATCTTTGCCTGGTTTTGGGATCGAGGTAATGCTGGCTTCATAAAATGAGTTTGGAAGTTTTCCTTCCATTTCTATTTTTTGGAATAGTTTCAGGAAAATAGGTATTAATTCTTTAAATGTTTGGTAGAATTCTGGGAAGCCATGTGGCCCTGGGCTCCTGTTTTTTCAGGAGATTTTTGATGACTACTTCAATCTCCTTACTGGTTATGGGTCTGTTCTGGTTTTCTATTTCTTCCTGGTCCAGTTTTGGTAGTTTATATGTCTCTGGGAATGATTTCTTCCAGATTGTCTTAATTTGTTGGCATATAGTTGCTCATAATATGTTATTAAAATTGTTTGTATTTCTTTGGTGTGGGTTGCGATCTCTCCTCTTTCATTCATGATTTTATTAATTTGGATGCTTTCTGTTTTCTTGTTGAGAAAGGCTTGTATTGCTATATATTTTCCTCTTTGCTGTGTCCCAAAGATTTTGAACAGTTGTGTTTTCATTTTCATTTGTTTCCATGAATTTTTAAAATTCTTCTTTAATTTCCTGTTTAACCCATTCCTTCTTTTTTTTTTTTTTTAAAGATTTTATTTATTTGACAGTGAGAAACACAGCAAGAGAGGGAACACAAGCAGAGGGAATGGTAGCGGGAGAAGCAGGCTTCCTGCCGAGCAAGGAGCCCGATGCGGGGCTCGATCCCAGGACCCTGGGATCATGACCTGAGCCGAAGGCAGACGCTTAACGACTGAGCCACCCAGGCGCCTCTAACCCATTCCTTCTTTAGTCGAATGCTCTTTAGCCTCCATGTTTTGAGTTCTTTCCAACTTTCCTCTGGTGATTGAGTTCTAGTTTCATGGCGTTGTGGTCTGAAAATATGCAGGGAATTATCCCTGTCTTTTGGTACTGATTGAGACCTGGTTTGTGTCCCAGGATGTGATCTATTTTGGAGAATGTTCCATATGCACTAGAAAAGAATGTGTATTCTGCTGCTTTGGAATGGAATGTTCTGAATATATCTGTGATGTCCATCTGGTCCAGTGTGTCATATAAAGCCTTTATTTTCTTGTTGATCTTTTGCTTAGATGATCTTCCATTTCAGTAAGGGGGGTTTTAAAGTCCCCTACTATTATTGTATTATTGTTGATGTGTTTCTTTGAATTTGTTATTAATTGGTTTATATAATTGGCTGCTCCCATGTTAGGGGCATAGATATTTACAATTGTTAGATCTTGTTGGACGGTTCCTTTAAGTATGATATAGTGTCCTTCCTCATCTCTTATTATAATCTTTGGCTTAAATCTAATTTATCTGATATAAGAATTGCCACCCCAGCTTTTTTTTGATGTCCATTAGCATGGTAAATTGTTTTCCACCACCTCACTTTAAATGGAAATGTCTTTGAGTCTAAAATGAGTTTCTTGTAGACAGCATATTGACAGGTCTTGTTTTTTTGTCCATTCTGATACTCTGTGTCTTTTGATTGGGGCATTTAGCCCATTTATATTCAGGGTCACTATTGACAGATATGAATTTAGTGCCATTGTATTGCCTGTAAGGTGATGGTTACTGTATATTGTCTCTGTTCCTTTCTGGTCTATGTTCCTTTTAGGCTCTCTCTTTGCTTAGAGGACCCCTTTCAATATTTCCTGTATGGCTGGTTTAGTGTTTGCAAATTCTTTCAGTTTTTGTTTATCCTGGAAGCTTTTTATCTCTCCTTCTATTTTCAATGACAACCTAGCTGGATATAGTATTCTTGGCTGCATTTTCTTCTCATTTAGTGATCTGAATATATCATGCCAGTCCTTTCTGGCCTGCCAGGTCTCTGTGGATAGGTCTGCTGCCAGTCTAATATTTCTGCTTTTGTATGTTATAGACTTCTTGTTCGGGACTGCTTCCAGGATTTTCTTTTTCACTAAGACTTGTAAGTTTTACTATTAGATGATGGAGTTTGGACCTATTTTTTATTAATTTTGAAGGGGGTTCTCTCTGCTTCTTGGATTTTGATGCTTTTCCCTTTGCCAAATTAAGGAAATTATCTACAGTAATTTGCTCCAATATACCATCTGCCCCCTCTCTCTTTCTTCTTCTTTTGGATCGCAATTATTCTAATATTGTTTCATCTTACAGTACTACTTATCTTGAATTCCCCCCTCGTGATCCAATAGTTGTTTGTCTCTCTTTTGCTCAGCTTCTTTGTTCTCCATCAATTGGTCTTCTATATCACTAATTCTCTTTTCTGCCTCATTTATCCTAGAAGTAAGAGCCTCCATTTTTTTATTTCACCTCATTAATAGCTTTTTTGATTTCTACTTGGTTAGATTTTAGTTCTTTTATTTCTCCAGAAAGGGATTCTCTAATATCTTTGATGCTTTTTTCAAGCACAGCTAGCACCTTGATAATTGTCCTTTTGAACTCTAGTTGTGACATATTACTAATGTCCATATTGATTAGGTCCCTAGCTGTTGCTACTGCCTCTTGTTCTTTTTTTTTTATTGGTGAGATTTTCTGCCTTGTTATTTTATCCAGATAAGAATAAATGAATGCAAAAACAAAATACTAAAAGGGTAGCAATGATCCCAGAAAAATATACACTAACCAAATCAGAAGAGACCTGAAACTGGGGGCTGAAGAAGGAGGGAGGAAGAAGAAAAAAGCAAAATATATGTATAGATATAGATACATGCTCACACACGCACACACACACACTATTCACCAGTCTAATATATATTAGACTGGAGAATAGAACAGAACCCACACTTGATTTTGGGTGTATATTGGTCTGTTAGAAGAAACTCCCTCCCAAAATTTTAAAGAAAGAAAAACATAAAAATATACAAAAATAAGGGTAAACACATGAAGGGATGAAATATGAGTGTAAAGATGAAAATTTTAAAAGATTCTAAAATAGGTATTGATAGGATAAGAAATTGGTTGAAAAAAGAAAAAAAATAAAGGGGAAAGAATGTGATCAGGCTGGAGACTAGAACAAATCCGTGTACTACATTTAGGGTATATTTTGATCTATTAGAAGAAATTGTATCCCAAAATTCTGAAAGAAAAAAAAAACCTATCTGTATACAAAAATAAAGTTAAATACAATGAGGGGATAAAATATGAATTTAACAGTGAACATTAGAAAAGATTCTTAATAGGTATTCGTAGGATACTAGTTAAAAAACATTAAAATAATAAGGAGGAAAAATTTAAAAATAGAATAACAAAAAAAATCTTTTTTTTAATTTAACTTTGAAAGACTAAAGGGTCATAGGAAAAAAGCCATGAATTCTATGTATTGCTTTTTCCTAACTCTGGAGTTCTGCAGTTTTCATTGACCAGTGAACTTGGTCTTGGCTGAATGTTCTTACTGATCTTCTGGGGAGGGGCTTGTTGAAGTGATTCTCGAATGTCTTTGCCCAAGGCCGAATTGCACCCTTGCCAGGGGCCAGGCTAAATAATCTGCTCGGGTTCATTCTTCTAGCTTTTGTTCCCTGAACGCTTTCCATACAGCCTTGGAGGAGGGAATACAGATGGCAGACTCCCAAGCTCTGGCTAGTAGGAGCTAAGAGCTCGGGCCCCACACCTCAGTGTTCCCTCTGAAAAAAGAAGAGAAAAGTAGTCAGTCCCTCCCGTCTCCCTGGTCTCTGGCTGCTCTCTGAGCTCACCCGGCCTGTGACTGAGCGTTTCTATCTCTGGAACAAAGCTGGGTTTGGAGCCTCCAAACCCAGCAGACTCCTAAAGCATGCTTCCATGCTGCTCCTCCCGAGGGAGGAAGGAAGGGGTCTCTCCAGATCTGCCCCTTATGGGGTCCCTGCTCGAAGAGCAGTAGCCCAACTGTGCCTTGGATCACGGTTTAAGGTAACCTCGATTTAAGAGCCCACTTCTTGGCTCTGTCTTTGCTGTTGGCTTCCCTGCTCTGATGCCTGGGAGCTCTGCCACCCTCAGATACCCTGGTCTTTTTGTATCCCTGGTGGTCCCGGTTGTAACCATACTGTCCCAGTGAGGGCTCCACCCCCCTGCTTAGCCTCTGGAGCAATATCTCTCAGCAGAGCAGACTTCTAAAAGTTCCAATTTTTCGCTCTGCTGCTCTGTGGCTTGCCAGGAGCTGGCTCCTTCCCCCGCAGTCTATCTTCCTGTTGCTTTGGATATACTTCTCCACACATCCTAACTTCTGGAAAGTGGTCAATTTTCTGTTACTGGAATTGCTGTTCTTCTTCTCTTCTATCTCCTATTGAGTTTGTAGGTATCCAGAATAGTTTGATAACTATCAAGCTTAACTTCTGGGACATGAAGATATCTCAGTCTCCTACTGCTCTGCCATCTTGCTCCTCCTTCCTCCATGTTCATTCTTACATTTCCTGTTTCTTTGATTTTATAGTGTCCTTAGTTTTAGTTCATAAAACCATTCATTTTTTTTTTAAACAGGGATTTTTTTTTTAAGATTTTTATTCATTTATTTGACAGAGAGAGAGAGATCACAAGCAGGCAGAGAGAGAGAGAGAGAGAGAGAGAGAAGCAGGCTCCCTGACAAGCAAAGAGCCCAATACAGGGCTAGATCCCAGGACCCTGGGATCATGACCTGAGCCGAAGGCAGAGGCTTAACCCACTGGGCCACTCAGGCACCCCAAAACCATTCTTTTTATTTCAAAAAGGATATTATTGATTGGAGTACTTACTTTGGAGAGCTATCCTCTATTGCTTTGTCTGAAATCATTCAGTTTTTTTCTGGATCTTTATGAACTCCTGTTTGACTTTAACAGCCTCTAGCAGCTTTCTTCATATATTGTGTTGCATAGATTTCCATATGTATCTCCTGTTTTTGTCTAGGATATACCTTGCACTTTCTTTTTACATTCTTGCTTTGTGGTGATTTCCAACAAGAAAAGAAGGAAGCACTGCCTTTATGTATCAACTTAAAACTAAATGTTTCTGGGAGTACCTGGGTGGCTCAGTGGGTTGAGGCCTCTCTCTTTGGCTCAGGTCGTGATCTTGGGATCCTGGGATCAAAGTCCACATCGGGCTTTCTGCTTGAGGGGAAGCCTGCTTCCCCCTCTCTCTCTGCCTCCCTCTCTGCCTACTTGTGATATCTCTCTCTTTCTGTGTCAAATAAATAAATAAATAAAATTAAAAAAAAAACAACAACACTGTTTATGAAGACCTTCTAAAGGAAGCAGTTATTGAAAAATGGCACGATAAAGGAAAAGGAATTGCGCATGCACAAAGGGGCAATATATGTATCCAAAAGAAATTTCTAAAGCATGCCTATTTTATATGTTTTATAATATGGAAATTTCATCACAGTACCATCACTTGAGGCAGTATGGAATGTGTTTGAACTTGGATTTCTAATATGAGACATCCTTAGTTTAAATCCTATTTTGTATCTTGATATATTAATTTTTTAAAGATTTTATTTATTTATTTGACAGAATGAGAGAGATCACAAGTAGTCAGAGAGGCAGGCAGAGAGAGGAGGAAGCAGGCTCCCTGCTGAGCAGAGAGCCCAATGTGGGGCTTGATCTCAGGATGCTGAGATCATGACCTGAGCCGAAGGCAGAGGCTTTAACCCACTGAGCCACCCAGGCACCCCTTGATACATTAATTTCTTAAGGCTTTATGTAGAAAGGAGACATCGATAGACTATATCTCACAAGACTATTTTAAGGATTAAATGAGATACTTTATGTAAAGCTTATTATATACTCCCTGTCTTACCTAGAACTGCGTTAATGAAATGCAATAACGTGAGTGGTTTAAATAACAAATTTATTTTCTTACAGTTCTGGGTACTGAGAATTACAAGATCAAGGTGCTGGCTGATTGATTTTCTGGTGAGGGCTCTCTTTCTAGCTTGCAGATAGCTTGCTATGTCCTCACATGGCAGAGAGAGAGTATTAGCTTTCTGGTGTCTCCTCTTAGAAGGGCACTGACTCTCAGATCAGGGCTCTATCCTTATGACCTCATTTAATCTTAATTTATTTTTGTACTCCAAATATATCCACACTGGGAATAAGGGCTAAAGTGTAGAAGTTGTAAGGGTTTATAATTCCATATATAGCAGTCCCCACAACTTTTTTAAATATACCATTAAATTTAATACACCAAATATATACATGTTTAAATTTAAATCAAAGTTACATCTTCCCTTAACATCCTCGAGGATTTTTTTTAAATTGAGATCATATTCACCATTTAATGATTTTGAAGTATACATTTCACTGGATTATAATATATTGACAAGGTTGTGCAGCTATCACCACCATCTCTTGGGTATTCTTCAGAAAAGAGGTAATTTAGCAGGCCTGGCTGCTGTAGTTGAAAAGACTGCTTGAAAGGTTGGCCATTGTCTAGCATCTAGAAACTTAGATTTCTGTGTGTTTCCCATTACTCTAAGAATAACTCACTCTTCCTAAGCTGCTTATGTAAACAATATGGTTTATATTGAATACTTGCTTTCTTTCTAGGAATCTGGAAATTTGGTGTGTGCTAAGCAGAGGCTGCCTGAGTGACCAATGCCCATTAAAAACCCTGGGTGCTGAATCTCTAGTGAATTTCCATGGTAGACAACAGTTTACTGGTGCTTTTAAAATATCTTGCTTTTGTGTGAGTCCAATGGGAAAGAATTTGGAAACTTGTCCCTTGCTTCCGCAGGTCTTTACTTCCTGTGCACCTTTTCCATTTGCTGATTTTGCTCTGTATCCTTTCACATTGTGATGCAATGAATCATATACTGCTGTATACTGAGTCCTGTGAGTCCTCCTAGCAAATTATTGAAACTGGGATGGTTTTGGAGACTATATAAATGCCTAGGAGAAGAACTTATGGATCACTTAACATTTTGTGTATCTGCAAACTGTTTCCAACAACAGCTGTACCGTTTTATATATCCACCAGCAGTATTTGAGGGTTCCACTTTCTCCACATTCTTGTCAACACTGGTTATTTTCTGGTTTTGTTTTTTGTTCACTTATATGTAGTCTATCTGGTGGGTGTGAAATGGTACCTTATTTGATTTGCATTTCCCTAGTGTCTAATCATGTGGAGCATATTTTAGTGCAATTATCTGCATTTATATATGGTTTTTTGAGAAGTACCTATTCAAATCCTTTGCCAAATTTTAAAAATCATGTTGTCTTATCATTGTTGAGTTGTAAGAATTCTTTACATATTCTAGATACTGGACCCTTACTAGATATTTGACTTGCAAACGCTTTCTCCATTCTGTGGCCCATGATATTTTAAGTGCTTTATAAAGATTGCCTATAATTATTATGTTTGAGTCATCATATTTGCAAATCATCTGCTAGCCTTTTAATAGTTGACAAAAATGCCCTCATTTATATTATTTCCTTATGCACCTATTTTCATGGTTATTTTTTCTAACTCTGACTTTTGCTATGTTGATAACATACTGAATTCCCCTTTTATGTTGACCAAATATTTTACATATCTCAGTAATAATCTATGGAAAGATTATAAATGCCTCAATTACATGCTGGAAATTTTGCTGGAGTAGAAGCATATCAACTGTCAGATGCTAACTCCTGAATTCCCTTTGAGAAAATGTTAGCAGTTGTTCAGATCCTACTTCAAAATGCCTTTTGGGCAAGATCCGAAAGTTTGGTAACAAATAGTTCCCTCTCATTTGAGGGTAGTCATTACCCAGCAAATAGTTTTATTTCACTTAATCTCTTTATAGAAGTTAGCTTCTAGCATTATAGCCAATACTTTTGATTTTTTTGAGGGTACATAAGAATTAAGAATATTTGTCACATTCAAAATGTAACTTTGATACTAAACGAGAACAAAATCTCCCTAATTACTAGTTTTTCCCTTCGTCACTTTAAAAATTTTACTTGCACTTTTCCAACTTCTCAAGCTTCTGAAATACTCCCAAATAACTATAATCTTTTGATTAACTTTGCTGCTATAGGTAATCTTTTGAAGTTTCAAATATAAGCCAAACATTACTTTGTGGTGTTTTTTTTGTTTTTGTTTTTGTTTTTATTGAAGCACAATTGATATACAATATCCTGTTAGATTCAGGTATACATCATAGTAATTCAACATTTTTGTACATTATGCAGTGATCCACATGGTAAGTCTAGTTACCATCTGTCACCATGCAAAGTTATTATAATATAATTGACTATACTCCCTATGCTGTACATTATATCCCCATGACTTACTTTATAACTGGAAGTTGGCATCTCTTAATCCCCCTCAACTATTTTGCTGCCCCTCCTCATCTCTTTCCCTTGTGATAACTATGAGTTTGTTTCTTGTATCTATGAGTCTGTTTCCATTTTATTTTGTTCAGTTATTTTGGTTCTTAGATTCCATATATAAATGAAGTTTATTTGTCTTTCTCTAACTTATTTTACTTAGCATATTATCCTCTAGGCCCACCATGTCACAAATGGCAAGATTTTATTCTTTTTTATGGCTGAGTAATATTCAATTATGTGTGTGTGTTTATATTTATAAATACATGCATACATACATACATATATACATAATCACATTTATCCGTAAACCTATCAATGGACACTTAGGTTACTTCCATATCTTGGCTATTGTAAATAATGCTGCAGTGAACATAGGTGTGCAGATATCTTTCCAAATTAGTGTTTTTGTTTTCTTTGGATAAATACCCAGAAGTGAAATTGCTGCATCACATGGTTGTTCTGTTTTTAATTTTTTGAGGATCTACATTGTTTTCCACGCTGGCTGCACCAATTTACATTCCTGCCAACAGTGTAGGAGAGTTCCCTTTCTCCACCTCCTCAACAACACTTGCAATTTTTTTTTTTATCTTTTTGATAATAGCCGATCTGACTGGTACAGGGTAATATCTAAATGTAGTTTTGATTTGTGCCCTGATGACTGGTATTGTTGAATATCTTTCCATGTGCCTGTTGACCATCTCTATGTCTTCTTTGGAAAAATGTCACTCATGTTCTCTGCCCATTTTTAATTAGGTTATTTGTTATTTTTTTAATATTAATTTGTATATGTTCTTTATATATTTTGGATATTAGCCCCTTGTTGTATACATGATTGACAAATATTTTCTATCATTCAGTAAGTTGCCTTTTTGTTTTGTGGATGGTCTTCACTGTGCAAATGCTTTTGAGTTTAATGTAATCTCATTTATTAATTTTAGCTTTTGTTACCCTTGCCTGAGCAGACTAGTCCAAAAAAATATTGCTGAGACTGATGTAAAAAAGCTTACCTATTTTTTCTTCTAGGAGTTTTATGATTTTGCTTCTTGAATTCAAGGCTTTAATCTAAAATTTATTTTTGTAAATAGTCTAAAAAATGATCTAGTTTCATTATTTAGCTATCTAGTTTCCAGTATTATTTACTGAAGAGACTGTCTTTTCCCCATTATACATTCTTTCCCCCTTTTTCATAGATTAATTGACCATATATAAGTAGTTTATATCTGGACTCTCTATTTCTCCCATTGATATATGTGTCCGTTTTCTTGCCAGTACCATACGGCTTTGATTACTTTAACTTTGTAGTATAGTTTAAAATCAGGCAGCATACCTCTAGTTTGTTCTTTCTCCAGGTTTCTTTTAGCTGTTCAGGGTCTTTTGTGGGTTTCATAAAAATTTTGGAATTCTTCTACTTCTGTGAAAGATACCATTGTAATTTTGATAGGGATTGCACTATATTTGTAGATTCTTTGGGTAGTATAGACATTTAAAAATATTAATTCTTCCATTCCATGAACATAGAATATATTTCCATTTATTTGAGTCATTTTCAGTTTCTTTCATCAGTGTCTTATATTTGTCAAAGTACAGATCTTCTACCTCTTGATTAAATTTATTACTAGGTGCTTTATTCTTTGACAAAATTATAAATGGGCCCTTTTCTTAATTTTTTTTGATAGTTTGTTATTAGTGTATAGAAACTCAACTAATTTCTCTATGTTAATTTGTATCCTGTGACTTTACTGAATTTATTGATTGAT
Organism: Procyon lotor; assembly: GCA_028646535.1. Classification (NCBI taxonomy): domain Eukaryota; kingdom Metazoa; phylum Chordata; class Mammalia; order Carnivora; family Procyonidae; genus Procyon; species Procyon lotor. The sequence goes on from CM053603.1 coordinate 35,980,398, forward strand.
TCTGATAGTGTTTTGGTGAAAACTTTAGGTTTTTCTATATATAGTATCATCTCATCTGCAAATAATGACAGTTTTACTTCTTCCTTAACAATTAGGTTGCCTTTTATTTATTTTTCTTTTCTAAAAAAGAAAATTGGCTAGATTTCCAATGTTTAGCTCTGAAGTCAATGAATATTGAATAAAAGCAGTGAGAATGGGTATCCTTGACCTGTTTTTGATCTTACAGGAAAAGCTTTCAGCTTTTCAACTAAGTACTATATTAACTGTGTGTGTGTCATATGTGGCTGTTATTAGGTTAAGGTACGTTCCTTCTAGAACCACTTTGTTGAGATCATTTATCATAAGTGGATGTTGAATTTGATCATATATTTTTTTCTATGTCTTTTGTGATGATCATATGACTTTATCCTTTGTTTTTTTAATGTGGTGTATCACAAAGATTGATTTGTGGAGGTTGCACCATACTTGCATGCCTGTAATAAGTTATATTTGACTGCAATGTATGATTCTTTTCATGTATTCTTGAATTGAGTTTGCTAAAATTTTGTTTTAAGGATTTTTTAATTTATGTTCATCAAAGATTTTGGCCTGCAATTTTCTTTTTTGTGGCATCTATGGTTTTCATATTAGAGTAATGCCAGTCTCATAAAATGAGTTTGGAAGCATTCCTTCTTTAAATTTCTGGAATTATCCAAAAAGAATAGGTACTAACTTATTTAAATATTCAGTAAAACTCCCATGTGAAGCCATCTCGGTGGACTTCTTTGGGGGAGAGTTTTTAAAATTGACTTAGCTTCATTATTTGTAATTGGTCTATTCATATTTTCTGTTTCTTCATGCGTCATTCTTAGAAGGTTGTGTGTTTCAAGAAATATTACATTTCCTCTCAGTTTTCTAATTTGCCTGCCTAAAATTATTTGTACTAATCACTTATAATTCTTTATATTTCTGTGGTGTCAGTTGCACTTTCTCTTCTTTCATCTCTAATTTTATTTCTATGAGCTCTCTCTCTCCTTTTTTCTTGATGAGTTTGGCTAGAGGTTTATCACTTTTATTTATTTTTAAAGAATTACCTTTTAGTTTCACTGATCTGTGTCTTTTTTAGTGTATGTTTTATTATTTTCCATTCTGATCTTTATTATTCCCTTCCTTCTACTAACTTGAGGCTCTATCCTCCTTTTTCAGTCTTTAGATATAAAGTAAGATTTATTTGGTATTTTTCTTGTTTCTTGAAGTAAGTCTATGTAACTCTGAACTTTCCTCTTAGAACTGCTTTTGCTTCATCCCATGAATTTTGGAAAGTTGTATATCCATTTTCATTTGTCTCAGACTATTTTTAAAATTTCCTCCTTGATGTTTTTGTTGACACATTGGTTGTTTAGTAACCATGTGTTTGGGCAGTTTTCTTTTCATAATTGCTTTCTAGTTTTATACCATTGTGGTCAGAAAAGATGCTTGATATAGCTTCAGTCTTAATGAATTTATTGAGACTTATTTTGTGGTTAACATGATCTATCCTGGAGAATTTTTCATGTGCACTTGAGAAGAATGAGTTTTCTGCTGCTTTGGGATAGAAATTTCTGTATATACCCATTAAGTCCAGCTTGTCTATTATGTCATTTTAGGCTAGGGTTTCCTTATTGGTTTTCTAGCTACATTATCTATGCATTGGTGTATAGGGGAATTAAAATCTCTTACTATTATTGTATTACTCTCAATTTCTCCCTTTTTATCTGTTAATATTTGTTTTATACTTAGGTGCCCCTATGTTTGTTGCATAAATATTTATGAATGTTATATATCCTCTCCTTGGATTGGCTTCTTTATTGTGAGATAGTGTTCTTCTCTATCTCTTGTTAACAATCTTTGTTTTAGTCCATTTTTTTCAGATAGGAGTCTTCATATACCAGCTTCTTTTCATTTCCATTTCCATGGAATATCTTTCTCCATCTCTTCACTTTCTGTTTGTGTCTTTAGATCTGATGTGACTCTCTTTTAGGCAGCATATAAATGGATCTTGTTGTTGTTGTTGTTGTTGTTTTAATCCATTCAAATACCATTTGTCTTTCTATTGGAGCATTTAGTCCATTTATATTTAAAGTAATTATTATAGTTATGCATTTCTTGCCCTTTTGTTAAATGTTTTCTGGTTTTTTAGCTTGCATTTTAAAGTAAATGCACACACACACACACACTGATAGCTCCAGATCTGATCAGAAAATTTTAACCTGAAATCTATGAATCATCTTCAGGAAGGTCTGTAAAACTCCTGAAATTTTATGTAAAATTTTGTAGGTGTATTAATTCCTCTCCATCTTTCTCTCAATTTGTCTCTAACTAAAATAAATTATCAAAACCACTCACAAGACTAAATGATGTTATAAAGCAGTTGAGATCATGTTTTTTTTTTTCCTTTGAGTTCAGTTACTAAGCATCAACTTGCCAGTGAATAGATACTCAATGAAGGAAGCATTGTCTTTGTTTATTTTCATATATTAAGCATGTGGAACAGAACAGGTGCTCAGAAAACTGTATGGATGAATGAATGAATGAATGAGTAAGAATTCTTCTACAGAGTAACCTAACATTAGAAACAGACTTCTAAAAGCAACAGTCCATTGTAAAATGAATTAAATGTTAATTTTCATAAAAAATTCAAAAATGGATTTCCTTTCTTTTTAAACATTTACCCATTCATTCTAGAGAGAAAGAGAGGGAATACAAGTCAAGAGAGGGCAGAGGGAGAGGGAGAGAGAGAGACTTACAAGGAAACTCCCCACCAAGTGGAGAGCCAATGTGGGGCTCATTCCCATGACCTGGAGATCATGACCAGAGCCAAAATCAAGAGTCAGATGCTCAACCAAATAAGCCACCGAGGCACCCCCAAAATTGATTTCCTTGTTGGCATAAACCTCAGTTAGTTCTCTCAGAAGGTCTTCCAGAAGCACCAAATTCTCTTATAAGTAGTACTTGACAAGCAATTAGGATACTTAAATTTTTGCCCTATTTTTCCTATATACTAAGTTATATTTGTTGGCAAGTTGTTTACTTCATTCATTAACAAGTTCATTAAAGATGGATCAGACATTGACAGTGCGGCAGAATGATAAAGACTGGAGAATAAGACCACATTGACTCAGGTTCTTCAAAGAGCTTACAACTATAGACAAGTAAATAAAGTATTATCATAGTCTGGGTAGGTAAGTATCATAGTGTACAAAATGTTTTGGGAGCAGAAGGGAAAGCCATTCTATTTTTTTAATTATTTCTTTTTCAAGATATATTTATTTGAGAGAGAGCATGTGTGTGGGTTGGGGAAGGGCAGAGGGGGGGGAGAGAGAGAATTTCAAGCCGACTCCCGGCTGAGTGCAAAGCCCAATACAGTGCTTGATCTCAGGACTCTGAGATTATGACCTGAGCAGAAATGAAGAGTTGGGTGATTAAACTGACTGAGCCACCCAGGCACCCCAAAGGACATTTTATTGAAGAGGATGTTTTATTGCTTGCCAAAATAGAGACATCTCCTGTTTTTGTTCTGATTCACACTTGGCTTTTTTTGATGTCATGGAGATAGAAATGTCCTGACATCAATAGACAGAAACAATCAAAAGGAATTCTATTCCCTTTATTCCATTTTAAATGGAGACATTACCTACATTCATTTGTGTCTCAAGGTTACCTTGTCATTCACTTAGACAAGTATTCTGAGCCCGTATCTTGGTATCACTCATGAGACCTGGGGGAAAATTAATGATAGGTTGTGTGCAACTTATAATTGTGTATAAAACCCAACCAGGCTACTAATTATGGAGGGTGGAGGTAAGGGGATAATGATGTGCAGACCCAATTTGTTGCTTTCCTTGAGGCAAAAATTTTGTGACCATGGTGATCTACATTCAAATTTTATCATATCTCAGCCACTGAGGGATAGGTGTGTCTTCCTACCTACTAGAGAAACATTAAAAAGTAACAAGGGCTTATTCTCTTCCCTATCCCCAATGCCATTTGGGGAATGGGGATCCCCAAATCAGAGACTTTAAAGAGGGAATTTGTAGACATTTTGTGTTTTCTTCCTGGTATAGGGCTTACTGGGTGACAGGAAGTATTCTTAGCACTTTAAGAATATTAAGGTGTTTGGGGCACCTGGCTAGCTCAGTTGGTAAGCATGCAACTCTTAATCTCACAATCATGGATGGGTTCAAGCTCCATGTTGGACACAGAGTTTACTTTTAAAAAAAAGTTAAGATGTTTAACACTCAAGATAACTCTGCAAGACTGGTGCTGCTCTAAGCTTCATTTCACAAATGGGGAAGCTGGGGCACAAAGTCTAAGCAACTTGTTCAAGGTCACCCAGAGGTAGAGATTTGAACCCAGACACTATTGTCAAGAGTCTTTCCTTTTCACTCTTGTACTATAAACAACTTATGGATCTCGACATAGTCTATAGAAAAAAAATTCTATAAGAAAAATGGTCAACAAATATAGTTTTCTAATTCTATTTGCATCCTTTAAGAGCAAAAAAAAAATCATAGTAATGTCAGGGCATCTCAGGCCCCCTGAAGTGGATTTTTTATGCCTCACTTTGTCTGTAAAATAACAATGCAGCAATAATACCTGCTTTTGCTTATATGAATATGGGTTGAAGAACTCTACCATGATTGTGGCAGTATGAATAAGCACAAAAAGTGGTATAGATGCTACCACTACACCTTAACTCCTCTAAATGTTCCCCCTATGCACTAGGCTCCAGGCACACTGGCTACCATGTAGGTGGGAAGGGGTGTGTGGTGGTGGGAAGGGAAGAAAGGAAGAGGTAAAGCAGAAAAGGGTTTGTTTTAAATAAACTAAGCATTTTCCCACTGCTCAGGGGCTTTTGCAGTCATCGTTGCCTTTGCCTACAATGATTACCTCCCTGATATCTTCATGGTTTGTTCCCTCACTTCTTTCAAGTGTGGATGAAATATCATCTTCTCATAAAGTCATCACTGGCAACACTATTTAAAATTGCACTCTCCTCCCCGGACTCCTGTGCCCTTTTTTTTACTTCACAGCATCCGTCACCTTTCAACACACTATATAAATTGCTTCAAGTCTGCCTCCCCCAACCTAAGATGTGATCACTCTTAGGGAAGAGTGTTTAGTTACTTTTCTATCTATTCTCCATGTGTTGATTATGATCTGACACATAGTGGGAACTCCATAAAAACTTGTTGAATGAATGAAAGATGAAAGATGTTAACCCAGTATCTTACTTTCTGCTTAATTGGTGTTTTGCTCAGACAAACAGATAGTTTTGTTAAAAAGGTAGATGCTCATGGTCATCCATCTCCTCTCTGGAGGTCTGTGGTAAGGGATCTGAGTTTCATTTGCTAGTGAAATGAGGAGGACAGGTGGATGACTTACTCAAGGGGCCCAACAACTTAATGGACATGCTTTTTACCTTGTCTTAAGAAAGCCAAGAAAATGTTTTTTCCTCCTCTTTTGATAAGCCTGTGAATTCAAGTCAATGGCATTTTCTGCTGCCATTTATCCCTTCACAGAAAGAGTTTTTGCTTTGTGTTTGCCCAAATCAGTGTGCATGCCACTTTGCCTTATGACAGAATGACATAGAAAAGGCAGAATGCCCAATAATTAGATGCAAATTTTATGCTTGTCGTTTTGAAAGGTTATGAATCCCCCTTTTATAAAGTTTTCTATAGAGGATACTTTAGGACAAAATATCCTTTCTGTACATCAATATGCTGGTAATTCTAAAAAAGAACAACTTTGTAATTTGAAAGAATTAGTAACAAGTACAGCACATAATGAATACATTTATCCTTTCTGCTCTCTATTGAAAGGAAATAGGTTTTCACTTATTTTCTCTTGAACCAAAGTTTCAAGACATAAATATTGACAAAACAGATTTTTCTCGCTTCCTAAGGGATGACCCCATTTTTCTCCTCCAGCATATTTCTAGGTAAAAGTGGACCAATTCTACCGTTAACCAAAAAGTAAACTAGAGGGAACTGATGGTACCATGAAAAACATCCAACTGGTAATCAGAAAATCAGGATTCTGATTAGGGCTCCATCACTGAGTGTGTCTATATGACTTTTTGTAAACCATTTAACCTCTGAAAATCTTTGGTTCCTCACCTCAAAAATTAGATTGGATTAAAAATCTGAAGTTAAGAGGGGGCCTGGTTGGTTCAGTTGGTTAAGCGTCTGACTCTGGATTTCAGCTCAGGTCATGACCTCAGAGTTGTGAGATCAAGCCCTGTGTTGGGGCTCTGTACTCAGCGTGGAGTCTCCTTGAGGTTCTCTCCCTCCCCCGTTACCCATCCCCCTGCTCCCACTCCCTCTCTCTCTCTCTCTCTCTCTAACATGAATAAATAAAATCTTTTTAAAAATCAGAAGTTATATTTGACGATACTATTCTTTATTTTTAAAGATTTATTTATTTGAGAGAGAGAGAGAGAGAGCACAAGTGGGAGGGGAGGGGAGAGGGATTAAGCAGACTCTACCCTGAGTGCGGAGTGCAGAGCCCAACAGGGGGCTCAGTCTCAAGAGCCTGAGATCACAACCTGAGCTGAAACCAAGAGTCAGAGACTTAACCAACCAAGCCACCCGGGGACCCCTTGATGATACCATTCTTACTCAACATATCAGAATCCTGTTTGTTACTTGTTGGGGAGCAATTGCCACTGCATATCATGGTGCCACTAAATACTTGGCTCTAATCTTAGAATATGCCAGCTATTTGCAACCTATTGGAAGTGTATTGTCTCTAATCTTCTCTTCCTCCATCCTCAAGTGAAAAGGAATATAGAACCAGTCAGTAGGGTTGTGGGTGGGGTGAGATAAGGCTTGGCAAGTGTTTTTACTTTGTACACAGCCTTGCCTTCTTATGCTCAATAAGGGATAGTTTTTTTTTTTTTTTTTTTTTTTTAAAGATTTTATTTATTTGACAGAGAGAAACACAGCAAGAGAGGGAACATAAGCAGAGGGAATGGTAGCGAGAGAAGCAGGCTTCCCACCAAGCAGGGAGCCCGATGCGGGGCTTGATCCCAGGACTTTGGGATCATGACCTGGGCCGAAGGCAGACGCTTAACGACTGAGCCACCCAGGCGCCCCAAGGGATAGTTTTTATTGCCATTATTTCCCATGTCTTTAAACAGAAGACACAGAGGTTATGTTTAGAGAAAGGGAAAGTAGAAGTTGATTGTAGCCTCTGAAGCATCTTTTTTTTCCACAGCTGAGCACATCACTGCCTAAGTTGAGTGATTGTGGTTGTTTGTCCATCTCTAGCAGGACTTCTGGATTTGGTCAGGAGAATGATGTAGAACATAATCTGACTTGGGCATCCTTACCGAATTTCAGTTGAAATGCCAGTATCCCACCAAGGAGGCTCATACCTTGAAGCCAACTGCCTGCCGTGAACTTTGTCTCAATTTTATCTCCTCCCCAACTTGATCAGGGACATCATCACAGCCATGTATCCTAAGCAACATATGCAAAATAACTAAAAGTACTTACACACCAGAAAGAGAAGCATACTAAATTCAAATTTAGCGAATCTTTCCTGTTAGAAACATGCTCTCAGAGTTTTGTTTGAGCAGCTCCCAGATTACTCCCTTTCATGCTTCCTGGGGTGTGTGTGTGTGTGTGTGTGTGTATTTTTTTTTTTTTTTTGATGGATTCACTATGTGCCAGATTGAAAACCTGAAACATTTAATGAAAGACAGTCAAGGGGTATTTTAGCTACCAAAGAGACAGGTGCAAAAGTTCATGACTGTTACTTGAGGAGGCATAGTGCACATAACATTTAAGTGCCACCTACAAGTGTTCCATGTTCAGGCAATTTAATGTCAAGGAAGGCAATGGGGAACATAGGGTGTCATTGAAGAGATAAGAACACCAGCAATTCACCCCAGAAGGCCTTAAAACAGAGAGTCTCTAAAGAAGTACGAAAATATGGCTGAATACGGAAAAGGCAACCTTGGTCATACTTTTGTTTAGATTAGAATGAATGTACTTTGGTTCTGGGAGGTTCAAAGTCATGGCCTGGGAAAGGGTTCGTTGTTTTTCCCAATCACACAGAAACCTAAACAAATCTGTCTTATGATGTCCTTAAGACATAATAAGCAAAACATCAGGAGCCAAAGCAGGTCTGTTAAAATCATTTATACCTCCCACTGCAAAGAAGAATTTATCCCCATGAACAGGTATGATGGGAAACACCATGCTTAGCCAAGGCAAAGAAGAGAGGCATTTCCAATATTTGATATAAGAGCTAAACAAATGCACTGTTTCCCTGGTTAGAAGTTCAGATAGCCACCATGTGCTTGAAACAGCCTACTGTGGTTGCTGACATTCTCTCAATTTTTCTTTCTTAAAAAGTGGCTCAGGATTGTGGATCATCTGCATCTAAATAGCCTGGGATGCAAAATTCAAATGCATATGTGTGTGCTCTAGCTCCAAATCTATCTAATCAGAATTTTAGGGGGAATGAGAATTTAGTCCTGTATTCCTTTTTAACTGGGTCCCAAGTCTTTTTGCACATGAAGAATACATAAAAGCACATTATGATCATTACCACTGTTGTAGGTTAATTATCTCTTCAAAAGGCCACCATTAAAGTGTATGAATTTCAGCTAGAAGCTAAGAGTCTGGGGAATGGATTAACATACAGTTATATATTTTTTTCCAATAGGAAATAGTGTCCTGTGATAGGGAAGGGCATGGGGAAGACATGTTTTATGGGGCTTGTCCTAAGTATCCAGAAATCAGACAAAGTGGAACAGTTAAAAGGAGCAGACTTTTAGGGAGCAGTTGATCATAGGAATGACCACGTTGAGGGAGAAGCATAAAAATGAACAGTAGCTCCAGAAGGAGATCTTTGCCTGCCATTTTGCTGAGGGCCTATTTGTGTGCATTTGTATACATAAGAATATTTGGAGAATTGCCAAAAGGAAATTGAAAGAAGAGGAGGAAGACCACTGACGTGAATTAAGACATGGAATAAATGGATGTATATTTTCTGTGAATATGGTTCCAGTTAGGAATCACCTAGCTACCGCTGATATAAGTTAATTCAAATTTGCCTAAATAAAAGTAATCACTAGTTTATGTGTCTGGGAATCTTAGAGATGAACCTTGCTTGGAACAGACCTGGTTCCACAGCTCAGATGTCATCGAAACTCAGCCTCCATTCTTTAGTTTCCTATTGGCTTCCTTCATTGTGTTAGTTCATTCTCCTTTTTTAGATTCTCTATGTGGAGGCCTTTGGACGTTCCAAGCTTTCTCTCTCCAAGCAATCCCAGACTATAAAAGGAATTTTTTTTCTAGTAGTTTTATGAAAAGCCCTGAAATAGAATCTTATCCAAACATGCATCATATGCTTGGGAATCAATTTTCCAGGAAGATGAAATATTAATTGGCCGGGCCTGAGTTACCTGCTTCTCTTGACTTAGATAGAGGGTTTTAGTCTATCCAAACCACTTAGGTTAAGAAACTAGGGCATTTGGTTCACCAAAGAATAAGTAAATGCGCTTACCTTAAAGACAAGTGATGGATTCTGAACAGGCAAAAACCATAGATAACTACTATATACTTATGTCACTAGGGAAATAATATTGAGTGAATTAGTGTCCAATTAATTCCAATTTCTTTAGCCAAAACTGATCAGTTACATATGCATTTCTATATTCTTATTTATGAATATAGTAAGTAGCTATCAGGAGTAAATAGCAATATATTTGAATATAAATTAAAGAGTTAACTATACTGGAGTCAGTAAACTATTCTATGGATATTGTAATAGTGAATACATGATATAAAGCATTGGCTGAGACCCATAGAATTATGCAACACAGAGAGTGAACCCTAATGTAAATTATAGATTTAGTACTAATGTATCAACTGGCTCATCAGTTATAACAAATGTACCTCAACTAATACAAGATGTTAATAATGGGAGAAATTGTTGTCAGCCTCAGGTCCCTTCCTTGTCTCCATGCATGCCTTGGTTCTTGAGTTTGGCCAAGAAAGGATTCAGAGCCAAACTCTTAAGTAAGGAAGAATTTAATAGCAATTAAAGGGAAAATGCACACTCAAGCAGGCTCAGAGGTGGCAACTGCACCCGCAGTTAGGGGTTAAGGGTGTCTTTTCTTTTTATGCTTGGACAAAGCTAGGAAGGTCTGATTGAGATTGCCTCCAATCAGTCAAATAAGGAACTCCTCCTACTGGGCTGGGGTGGTAGCTGAGGGGGGTGGGGGGGAGAGATTAGCCTTATATGGTCTTTATTGGAACTGCCATAGCAGCCTTCCCCTGAGTAGGGGCAGGGGCAGAGGGAGGAGTAAAATCTGCAATGTAAATGTATTATAATGAAGCTATAAGTTACTTGAGTGCAGCAATTTTGGGGAAAGTTGCATGCATGCTCCCTGGGGACTCTTCCAGCTGTTTGTGTTCTTGGAGTTGTAGGTTTCCCTGCTCATATCCAGCTAACTGCACAGTAGGTCATTGTGGGCAGGAGAGAAGGGATATAGGGGAACTTTATGTACTTTCTGCTCAATTTTTCCATAAACCTAAAATTGATCTAAAAAATAAAATTTATTAAGTAAAAAGATAAAGTTAGCTATACTTGTCTGGTAATCATCTGGCAATCCCCCTAGAAAAAACACCCCATAAGGACAGGATGGTGTCTACCTTGCACACTGTATGTTCTCTACCTACACTACCAATATTGGCACATAGTATAGGCCTGTACACTCTGATCAGAAACTGTTTGGTAAATAAATCTTAAAAAAAAGAAAATGACGCCTGGGTTGCTCAGTGGGTTAAAGCCTCTGCCTTCAGCTCAGGTCATGATCTCAGGATCCTGGGATCGAACCCCGCATCAAGCTCTCTGCTTGGCGGGTAGCCTGCTTCCCCTCTCTCTCTGCCTGCCTCTCTGTCTGCTAGTGATCTCTCTCTCTGTCCAATAAATAAATAAAATCTTTAAAAAAATAAAGAAACTGTTTGGGTCAGAAATGTTTGAGAATTAAGAATTTTTCTGAGTTTAGAAACAAAACGTGGTGCATAAAATATACCCAGGGTTACATAACATCCCCAGCTGAGTCTGGGTCAGTACTCTATAATCAAACACATTTGTAATTCTCTAGCAATATTCACACTAAGGCTATATATAGCCTCACATCCCTTTAGGTCAATTTTGCCTCCAAATGAGTTACAGAATATTTGCATTTGTTGAAACTTGTCGTTATTTTCATAACTGGAACTTGACGTCAGAATCACCCATGTACTTATATTTAAAGGAGTAATGAATCCATTGTTCCTGAAATGTGTCAGGATTTGGTGTCAGGGTCAGAGTAGGATGTGCTGACCCATTTCCCCTTATTGTTCTTTGGCACCCCTAGGAATGCCACTCCTAGGAATGTACCTTCATTTTTTTTCTTTTATCTCCTCACACTTCCCATACCTCACCACCATTTCTAAGATCTGCCATCGCATACAATTAGGTCCTCATTATGTGTGACACAATGTATGATGACAGCAACATGTTCTGTTCATCAGGAAACAAAGAGTAGTAGAAGAGTTCACTTCTCATTTGGACTTTCTTTCTCTTTCTGCCTTCAAACATACACCGCTGCCTGCATACTTCTCTGTTCTTTCTTGTTTAAAATGCTCATGGAAGGAGCTTAAAAGAAGGAACATGGAAGCAAGGACAGATGAAAGAAACACCTTGTCCTTAAACAGGCATACCTGTGTCCTCTGGTGTTTGTTTTGCCCCTGCTCTATTCAACTGAACAAGCAAATAGAATGAAGCAGATCCTCATCCAGTAAAAATGCTGTGTGTTGGCTCATGTCACACGTAGGCACTTATGTGGGGCCTTTGAACATCCCATGCTATTTATGTTATAAAGACTAACAACACTAAATTGTATTTGTAATGATAGTTTGACAGCTGTCCAGTTATCATTTCTGCAATCAATTATTCCATTTTAAAGGAATAGTCATATTCCAGAAAACCAGTTTAAGAGTATTTCATTTGTTTCTGAATTACCTTGGGTGATTATCCATACATTTTTATAAGTAATTTTGATCCACTGAGATGCTGCTGATCTTACAGTTTCCTAGCCAAAATGAATTTCAATGATTATGAGAAAGGCTGGAGGAGAAGACTCCCAGCCAGCAGGATAGAGTAGTGGATCCTGTGTGTGCCTTTCTTGGAACACTCTGGTGGACTTCCCCGTTGATGCAAGGGCTGAGAGGGAGAAATTAAAATACAAACGTAACGCTGGGAGCACACCCAAGCAAACCAACTTAGCAGAAGAACTACCCCTTCCCTATCCCTAGTGAAGTGCCTTTGGTCTGCAATCCAAGACGGCAACATGGTTCCACTGATTACACACATAACATTGATGCTCTTGAATGATGAAAAGCTTCATGGGATGCAGAGTGAAAAACACAGCATGATAAAGCCACCTTGGTTTGCATCAGGATGCTTCTGTGCATGCATAATGTAACAAACTATCTAGCTTCCAGATGTGACCCACATGTAACTCTCATCTAAACCCACAAGCTCATGTTCTGAGCTCACATTCAAATCCTTGTGTTCCCCATTAGGTGTCCTAGAGGTTACTTCCCATATTTAGATTGTTTCCATTTAAATGTTCCTGCCCAAGACCAGGTGTTTAATCAAAAGCCTATTTGATGTCATAGGAAGACTGAATATATATCACAGTCCTAGATTCTTGACTGTTGTGGGAGAACTTCATACCTGCCCTTAGGATTAAGGGTCTAAACAGTCCTCAGGTGCAACATCTGGGAACTCCACAGCAATTACAAGTAGAATTAAATCTGGTATTTTTAATTTTCTAAGATGAAATCATAGTATTGCATTTTTGTCCTTTTTCAGCAGAGTTGAGTCACTGAGTTTGCAAGAGATGAAAAATATTTCCAGCAGAAGAGAAGTGCGATGACCCAAGGGCTTTGCTGGAGACATGTGACCTTTTACCCCATCCCACATGGTAGCTGCAGAGTGATCTAGCACATAGAACAAAACTCTACAGGGCTGTTATTCTTCATTGGCATCCTTAATTGGTTTAGGGCTGAAAGTCATCTGTGCTCAATTCGTAATTTAAAGTACTAGTTTTCAAACTCTAGATTGTACAATAATGAACAGCGATGCTGAGCTCTGGTCATAAAAATCTAATAGATCTGGCAGGGGCTCAAAATCTGCCTTTCATCAAGCACCACCAGGTCAGGTGATATTAATGCGGGAGGTTTCTAGACTACACTTTGAGAAATAAGTTTAAGCAGCATATCTTGATTTTTTTTTTTTTGCTAAGTTCCTTTCTATGAAATATTTATCTTGAGATCATACCTGCTCTCTGATACAGTTCAGCCCTTTAATGCCTTTCCTTCCTTTACTGGCTACCTTTTAGGATTGTTTACAGATGTCCTATTAAAAAAAGATCTACATTTAGCATAGCGGACTTTTCCAAGCCATATCTGCCCACTAGCTTGCTTCTTTATGCATGTTGTTTTTTTGCTGACCTTACACTTGGAATGGAGATTTACTCCACTGTACCTGATACATGGGACCCTGCCTTGCTTCCTGGAGTACACCACCACCTGAGATTCAGTCATAGTTTTCTCTTCTCAGTTTCGGAAAAACTCAGGCTGCCCCCATCCATTCCCATTTCTTTATTTTCCTAGGCTGGCTTCTGGTAGCCTAAATGAGCAGCATTTAGCTTGCCCAGGGGAGAAGTCTGGGGACATGTCAAAATGGGCCAAATTAATTTAAAAAACAAAAAAGAGTAAGATCATTGATTTCCTGAAGCTGCAGATAAAGTAAGTGACACTTAACTATGGAAAGGTGTTTTATTACTATATTTCTTAGAAGATTATTTTATTTTTAAGTAAAAATCATTTTTGTTTCTATTATAGATACAGTATATTTTTAGTCTGTGACCAGGAAAATACATTCAGGATTAAATAATCTCTTTAAATCTAAAATTCTACAATTCTATACATCTCTTTCAGTACTCTATAAACATTTTAAGAGTAGCCCTGGCACACTACATATTGTTTCTGGAACATTAACAGGAGGAAGCAAGAAGAAATTGGCTGACAAATATTGATTTTTGTCTCCCCCCAAAAATAGATTTTAAAAAGAAAAGAATCAAATGGGGAAAGGAGTTGAGAATCATTTGTTGAGAAGAGTGTTTTCCAATAACTTTCAGTATTTGATGAACAAAGAGGGAGAAAGTTTAAGGGTAGCCTGACCTTTAACCTAAATAAATTTCTGGCCATGAAATCAAAAGCCAAAGGTTTCCCCATCTTTGTTGAAACATGAAAGGGGGTTCCCTAAGTTTAGGTGTTCTCTCTTCTTTTTACAAATACATGCTTTACTCAGAAACTAGTCTATGAGAATATCTGTGATATGGAACTTGAGGGAAAGCAGGTAGTATTGTAGAAGTAGCCTAGGGACCAACTAGCATATAGTCTCCAAGCAGAGGAGAACCCAGGAAATCATGATGTACCAGTATTGGCATGTGCACTAAATCTCCCAGCCTGGAGCTGGGATCAATGATCTGGATTTTGAAAGACTGTATCTTGGCTATTGGCAACCTGGCTCCTCTTTCTTTTTCTTAACACGATTTTCAAAATTTTCCAGGGAATGAGAAATAATTGCTTACTGCTCCCCGGACAGATCCCTGATAATAATGTGAGTCCATTGCCCTAACATCTCCAAGCTAAGTGAGTCACTGATTTTTCTCCCTTTTGGGAATCCACAAGTTAAAACATCAGTCTGAACATCCTGTCACTTAAATGAGGTTCATTTCTTATAAACAAAGGGTAATGGTTACAGCAGGAATGTAATGTGTATCCAGTGAGGATAAGTTATCGCTATAGGTCAATGGATTATTGTGTCACCCTGGGGATACTTTTACTTTGTCACATGAGTACCTCTTCTTTGTCACATAGAACCATTGGGGGATTCTCACAATTAGCTTCTGGCATTCAGTTGTGAGTGTTCTAAGGAAATGTTGGTTTAGTTTCAACACGAATCCTGTACCTTGACAAATCCATCCATTTTCTTTGTGTGGGTTAGTTTTTTCGTTTTCTGTTCCTGTCTGCTTGCCTCTCAACTGTTAGTCCAAACATGTGCTAAAAAGTCCTTCTCTAAATGTTATCAAGCAAAGATCTGTTGGTTTGACTTTACCCAACAGAAAAAGTTTAGGAGTGTGTCTAAAGCCAGTGTTGGCTGACGTTCTGCTGTTAGGAAATGGAGAGCTAGGAATAAAAGATTCTGTCCTAGTAGTTTTAAAATTTTAGTGTGCAAAAGAATCGCCCAGATTCAACTAGGTTAAAGGCAAATTCCTGGTCCCTGGATTTTTCTGGTGCAGTCAGTCTGGACTGGGATTTAGAAAGACAAGCTCTGTACTTGCTCAATCCTTGCATAACATGATTACAATGCAGGTGGTCCACAGTCTAACTTTGAAACATATTGACTTATTAAAACCTTGTCCTCTGTCATTTTCTGAGATGCTCCTTTACTTCTCTAGGCTGGAAATCATGGCTACCCCTCTGATTACATACAACTAGTTACTGTGACAGAGAAAAGGGTGAACTTTATCTCCTAGACTTTACAAATGGCAAATGCAAAGTCTTTTATATGTACCTTCAAGCCTTCAAGACACTTGAAAGTCACTTTGTCACTACTACACAAAGATAGAACAAACTTACTGATGCCTCCCTCCATGTTTCATCTTAGAATGTCATTCTGAGGACTGTGTTTCACGCAGCTACCCCAAGGTTTAAGAGAAACAAAGCAACCCTTTAACTCCTTTTTGTCAAAATGCTCATATAGTAACTCTAGGCTAAAGTTTTTAAAGTTAGGTTATCTATTTTCTACACCTGCAATGCTAAGCTTTCTAAAATCTCTCCATCTTTTTTGAAACCAAACAGCTCATTTTGAAAGACTATGGATTTCCTTAGATGAAAACTGAAATACCATTCCCTTTATGCTCATGTTAATTTATAGGCAGCAAGCTTGGTTAACCAAGAAAAAATAAAAACTTTGGATGAAGTGTGTTATTTATAGCGAATGCAAAGCATCGTTATTATCAATTCTTGTTACAAAATACACAGAAAAAATACCATTTTTGTTATTTAAATATGGCATGGATACATTGAAAAATAGTACAGATGTTAATCCACAGTCTCTCAGCTGCATCCTGGATAATCATTATTACGTTTTATTCTTACTTGGAATTACTAGTAATAAACTGTATTTCTGTATGAAATTCAAATCAGGGAACACCAATGAATTGAGATGATTGATATTATGTATGTATGTATATATATACATACACACATAATTTTGGAATTGGGACAATAGAAATATTTCTCTCTTAGAGAAAAATCCACCAAGTGATCACCAAGAGAAGTAACATTTGTTACTTAAATAGATATGCCAAAAATTCACATAATTCTTCACATTTGAATTGAGATAATCCTTGACCAGTGTTTAAATTTGTTTTGAAACTATCTATATAATGGTTGAAAATCTGAAATGTAAATATCTGGATTTTGTAGTATCTGGCTTCAAACTGTAAGTGTTAAAGGAAAAGTACATGTTTATATACTTTCATTCTATGCTTTTGAGTTATGTGGCAGATCCTGTTTTCTTTGTTTAAGTCTCATAATGGGAGATTTTATACATGGAGTAAGGAGAGAGGATGGTGGTAGCAATATAATTCATGTCATCTTTGAATGCATATTTCACATGTATGTGCATGTAAGTTCATGGGCAAATACTCAGGGATTCTTTCCCATTCTTAACTGGTATAGAACCACTGACCAAGTCCAATCCTATTACTTTAAAGATGAGAAAATTGAGGGCTAGAGAGACTAAGTGATGGAGAGATAGGTCATGGATTTAGTAGTTGGCCCAAGGCATTGAATCTCAGTTCATATTTTTTCTGAATTCATATCCTGCTTTTTCTTACCACGAGGTCATTGGCTGCCCTTACTCCTGTATAATAAAATAGAATTCTGTTTTGTCATCTTGTCTCCTTACATTTTCTTCTATCCCAACCTCCACATATAGATTTTTTTTAAGCCTTGGTTATAAACCTTCCAAGAAATTACCTTACTTCTTGTCCACCACCAATACTTCCAAGCCAGCTTTATTCTTTCTCTTCAGTCCCAATACATCTGCATGAATTTACTCTCATCTTATCACCCATCAACAAAGGCGGATTGTAAAGGTTTTCCAGGATAGCCGTTGCAATTCACACTCTTAAAAATAATCACACCTAAGCGGGGAGTGGATTGTCAGGTCCAGGGTGATATTCAGCATTACTTTATATCACGGCCACTGGCCCTTCTATCTGGAAATTCATCAGGCAATGCCTAAGTCAGCTGAATGAATACATTAAAAAGTGAAAAAAAATTATGCACAAACAGAATAAAACCTTATTAATGAATAAGCTTCTATGCTTATTCTATGCATAAAGCTTCTATGCATAAGCTGCTGTACTTGCTATCAGAACATACCAAAATGGGTACAATACATCATGCTCTCAAGGAGCTTCCAGTCCAAAGCAGGACAAAACAAGGTACAAATACACTGGATAGAAAGAGAAAAGTGGCTACAGGGAGATATAATTGAAGCATCATGTGGTTAAATGAAAAGCTTTCTGGGATTTAAAAAAGGGAACTTGAACTAGATTTGAAGAATGAAAATCCCAAAATGGATTTTGACTAATCTTTATTATGTGTGTACTCTAGAAACAGGTACTCTATACTGCTACTTAAAGTTTGGTTTGTGGATTATTCCAGTCTTTAAATTTTATTACTGTTTTGTGATAAAGTAAGTTTCATACATCTAGGTAGTGTTAATTGAGGGAAAGCATTTAGAAACTCATACATCATTGTATACTCAAGTATTATTGAGCTAGCTATAGACTAGTTTGGGTGTTACTGAATTTGTGTGCTGAGTCACATATGGTCCCAACTGTATATTTACACAAACATCCCCGTATATGGACCCCTAGTAGATTGGGGGAAAAAAAACAAGCTGGTCATTTACCAGATAATTTGAGAATCATGACTCTCTGTTGTTCTTTACTTACATAGACAATTTAAGAAACTTTTTTTTTTAAAGCTTTTATTTATTTGACACAGAGAGATCACAAGTAGGCAGAGAGGCAGGCAGAGAGAGAGGGGGAAGCAGGCTCCCTGCTGAGCAGAGAGCCCGATGGGGGGCTCCATCCCAGGACCCTTAGATCATGACCTGAGCAGAAGGCAGAGGCTTTAACCCGCTGAGCCACTCAGGTGCCCCAACTTAAGAAACTTTTATACATATTTTAGCAGCACAGAGATGTTTCTCATTATTAATGTATTTATGAAATCATCATTGCTTGCTTCCATTTCTATTACCCCATTACAGAGCAGAGAAATTTTTTAACTTTGTGACATTAGACAGTCTCCCAGGGTGGCAGACAGCAGCACAAAAGAGCTGTAGAAGGCACAAAATGTAAACAAAGTAAAAGGATAAGCAAAAGGCAGATAGAATAATAAGTAAGAGGAGAGGACAGAGAATGTCAAGTATTCTGGAAGTTGTTAGTAAAACACAGTTGTCAATATGGAATAGGAGAGTCTGTCTCCACTTCGTTGTAATCTACAAATGATTAGTCTTCAGTGGGAAATTTCATCTAAAAGGCTGAAACTAAATCTGTTGTGTATTATTATTTTTTTTGTTATTTTACTGATCTTATTTTCACTTTGTAGATGTTTCCTGTTATTGTTTGTATTTGGAAGATCTTCTTCATTTTTGGGCATTTTCTCCTCTCATTTCAGATGACTACACACTGCATGGCCCTGTCTTTATTCAAGAACCAAGTCATGTAATGTTCTCTTTGAATTCTGAAGAGAAAAAGGTGAAGCTCAGCTGTGAAGTTAAAGGGAATCCAAAACCACATATCAGGTTCGTTAATTTAAATCCTGTGTTTCCGTGCATATAAGTTCTATTATTAAAATCTACAAGTACTTATAGAGTACTAATTACATAAAGTGCTTTTAGACAGGCATCATAGGATACCCTGAGACACTAAAGAGATCATTGTATTTATGAAAAGTTTAGGGCCCAACTTCTGTTTCTCGCTGTACTGAGAATTAAATATCCTATTTGACACCTTCACTGAAAGCCTGAATATTTCTTAACAAAATTTTTTTAAAGATTTTATTTATTTATTTGACAGAGAGAGAGATCACAAGTAGTCAGAGAGGCAGGCAGAGAGAGGGGGGGAAGCAGGCTCCAAGCTGAGCAGAGAGCACGATGCGGGGCTCGATCCCAGGACCCTGAGATCATGACCTGAGCCGAAGGCAGAGGCTTTATTAACCCACTGAGACACTCAGACACCCCTCTTAACAAATTTTTTTTTAAACACCTTTAACACATGCATCAACAAACTGGTATCAAAGTAAGAAGTACTCAGAAGTCAAAAAAAAAAAAAAAAAAAAAAAAAAAGTGGGTTTGGAACCCAGAGAAGAAAACTGACCCCTAAAAGCAGTTTTCACCTTGATGAACTATGTGAACTGGAACTTTAGATTTTGCAGCTTCATATGGTGATTCCAAGACAAAGACTAGAGTCAACTAAGAGGAGAGTCTAACATGAGAATACCTCCTAGAATAGGCCTGGGACCTAAAGGCTACGGACTTAGAGTGCCTGTACCAGGAAATGAGCTTACCTCCCCAAAGAACTGTAAAGCAAAAGTAATTGCCTGTTTCAAACTTTGGTGCTAAGTGGTTTTAATAGAAGATGAGACACAGCTGAAAGGAGAATTAGTAAATTACGAGGTATATCTGAAGAAATCATCCAAAGGCATCAGAAATGAATAAAGAGAAGTAAAGAGAGAGAGAAAGAAGGAGGAGGGAGAGAGAGACAGAGAGAGAGAGAGGGAAAGCCAAAAAAAGGAGATTAATAGAAAATGTTTATATATGTTTAATCAGAGTTCCATAAGGAAAGGCAAGGGAGAATGAGGCAGAGGCAACATTTTGTGAGAAGGCTAAGAATTTTCCAAAGCTAAATAAAACTTCCATGCTATAAGGGTGCTGGCTCAGTCACTGGAACATGCAACATTTTATCTCGGGGTTGTAAGTTCCAGCCCCACGTTGGGTCTGCATACAGATTACCTAAAAATAAAATCTTTTTTAAAAAAGTTAAAAAAAAAATAAATTCCAAGCTATATATTTAGGTAACCAAATGAATTTCAAGGAATACAAATGAAAATAAAGCCTCATCTAGAAATATTATAGTGAAATAGCAGAGCACCCAAGTTGAAGACACAATCATAAAAATAGTTAAGCTTATAACATAGATAACCTTCAAATAGAAGGCAGATTAGCAACTGACTTCTCAATAGTAACAAAAAATCAAGATGGAAGACAGAATCTTCCATATGCTGAGAGAGATTAACTGTCAAATTTCCATATAGCAGAAATATTTTTTAGAAAGAAAACAAAATAAATGTGTTCTCAGGCATTCAGAAACTAAAGTTTGACTCCAGCAAGGATTCCTGGGTGGCTCAGTCAGTAAAGTGTCTGCCTTTGGCTCTGGTTGATCCCAGGTCCTGGGATCAAGTCCCACACTGAGCTCTTGCCAGGGTCCTGAGATATCAAGCCCCACTTGAGGCTCCCTCTTCAGCAGGAGCCTGTTTCTCCCTCTGCCTGTTCCGTTTCTCTCGCTCTCTCTTTCACTCTCTCTCAGATTAATAAATAAAGTCTTTTTAAAAAGAAATAAAGTTTGATTTCAACATATTCACTAAAAAAATTCTAAAAGATATAATTGAAACAAAGTAAAAACGATCCCAGGTAGAGTATCTGAGATAAAAGGACCAATGATAGAGGGGCGCCTGGGCAGCTCAGTGGGTTAAGGCTCTGCCTTCGGCTCAGGTCATGATCTCAGGGTCCTGAGATCAAGCCCCACATCAGGCTCTCTGCTCGGCAGGGAGCCTGCTTCCCTCTCTGCCTGCCTCTCTGCCTACTTGCAATCTCTGTCTGTCAAATAAATAAATAAAATCTTAAAAAAAAAACAAAAACCAATGATAGTAACGCAGGTGGTGAATGTTAACATTTCCACATTAAAATCAATTAGAATTACACTAAATAATAAAAATAATAACAATATACTGTCTTGTGGAGATAAAAATCAAAAGCCATGACAATAATAGAAGTAAATTTTAAAAAGATATACTACACAATGGATTTATGCACATGATTAAAAAAAAGTGACAGAGCACCTGGGTGGCTTAGTGGGTTAAAGCCTCTGCCTTCGGCTCAGGTCATGATCTCAGGTTCCTGGAATCGAGCCTCACATCGGGCTCTCTGCCCAGCAGGGAGCCTGCTTCCCCCTCTCTCTCTGCCTGCCTCTCTGCCTACTTGTGATCTCTCTCTCTTTCTGTCAAATAAATAAATAAAATCTTAAAAAAAGAAAAAAGCTTTACTTTAAAAGGTGAAAAAAAATTTAATCCCTACCTGACCACATACACAAAGACCAATTTCAGGTTATTAGAAGACCTACATGGCACATACATCTTTTAAAAGAAGATAGGCATACATATCTATGACTTTGAAGGGAAGAAAATATTTTTCAAATATGACAGAAAAAGCACAAATCATAAAAGAAAATATTTAACTTCATTAACGTTAAGAACTTCTGTTCAACAGAAATACTGAGATGAGTAAAATTTCAGGCTTCCAACTGGAAAAGATATTTTTAATACATGTCATTGGCAAAGAAATAATATCCAAAAATATTTTTTAAATCCCCACAAATCAAAAAGTAAAAAACTTTTTTTTAGTAGCATAGTAGAAACATTACCAAAAGACTTGATTAGGTACTTCTAAGAAAAGAAATATCACATAACCATTAAGTAGAAAGATTGTCAGTGCCATTAGCAAAAATATACAAATTAAAACTAAAATGTCACATTCTTGCACGCCTACCAGATTAGCAGAAATTTAGAAAACTAAATTCGACATAATATAAGTAAATATAACCTAGTATGTTCATACAAGGTAATCCCATGCAGTAGTGAAAATGATGAATTACAGCTTCCATTTGATGGATCACAGGAACATAATTTTCAGCAAACAAAGCAAGTCACAAAAGAATGGTATAATTCCATATTTATAAAGTTCAAGAGCATGTAAGATGACACAGTTGTTTAAGGATACCAACATACTTGATAAAATCATAAAATCAAGGGAAAGAAAAAGGCAAAATTAGAAGTTGTAATTAACCATTGAGAAGGGAGTCATTAGAATAAAAATGGAAAAGGATACTTTAAAAGTAATATTACTTTTTGAGACACAGATCTTTATCGTCTTGTGATTATAATGTTGGGGAGGATGAAAGTTTATTCTCTCTGAGATTCTTCTAGCTGGGCTGAGAATTAAATTTACACAAGGCAGATTAACAGAAGAAAATCAAATTTAAATTCATATGTATAAGGAATCTACCAGACATGAAATTCTGAAGACGGGCAAAAATGTGGTATATATGTCATTCTGAACAAAGGAGAAGGGCAAGGTACGGGTCTTGGAACTTCAGAGGGAAAGAGTCAAATTCACAGAAAGATAGAAAAGTAAATGTTTGGTGAAAAAATGTTTGTTGGGCCACATAGACGTGACTTCATATACATTATAAGTATGGTTTTACCTCTATTCGCATTTAATGATAAAACTTTAAGGTAATAATCAACATATAATAGTATGTAGAAACCTAAATAATAGATAACATATGTCATAGTTTAGGGGAGGAAGGGATTGGATCATTAAGGATCCACAGAAGTGGGGTATAAACTGAGATACTTAGTTTGCAAATTGACAGAAGGCAAAGGACATCTTATATAAAGGATGGTATTATTAGTGTAGTGGAAATTATTTTAGAATTTAATTTGTGTGCCCATTCATTCACGCATTCATTCATCAACTATATCATCATTCATTACACCACCCCGTGTTTCTCAAATTCTGAATTCAGCAATTACCCGGGGTGAGTAATTGAAGAGCTTCTACCCAAGAGTCCACTATAGCAGCTCTCCTTTGAATTGGGGTATAGATTAGGATTCTGAAAATATGTGGTCCAGGAAAGGTATTTAAAGCACTATAGTAAGCTACGGTCTTAAACCGCTATATTACCAGACACCACCCTAGGTTTTAGGTACTCAAAGATTAATAGACTGCATATTGGAGGTGTGTGCTTTTTGGAGCACTGCGGAAAAGTAGTGAAATTCTCTGCAGCATTATGCGGCAAGTGTTGTGCAATCCATGCTGTAAAGGATGTCCACGTTCTAGGGCATCCTGGAGGAAAATCTACTTCAGGATGCAAGGGGACGATAACGGGGAAAGTTTCACAGAAAAGGAAGTATTTAACTCACTCTGGAGGGCAAAGGACATTTTGCTATGTGGATATTTTGCCAAAGGAAGTGCATTACGAAAAGAAAAAAACAGAAAACAAAAACTCTCTAATGGATATTTAATTTATCATTCAAACCAAGACAGTTCTGAGACTAAAAGGCCACTGTTAATAATTATTCTAGGATAGCAGGTGTAAAACCAGCACTGTCCTGGGCAAACCAGAATGTGCACTTATTCTTGGGAGGCAGAATATGTTGAATTCAAGGTTAAATCAGATATTTTAAGATGTGTTATATAGTAAAAAATAAATGCAAAAGCTAAAGGTTTCTACACACATAAACGATGAGTTAAATGGGCCTATTTTTTTTTTAGGACAGAGCCAAGTGTAAGTTCAAATGTTAGCCATAAATGAAAACAAATTTTGTAGCAGAATTTGGCAAGTTGCTGCTTGGTTTTTCCCCCAAACTGTGACCTTTAATTAACATTGCTTTTGTAACATTGTGTTTCAAGATACAGGGGCCTGCTTTGTTATTTAAAACAAGCAGTGGAACAGAAACCTATTATGTTTTTAAAGATTGCCAGGAAAAGCTGAGAAGAAAACTTTTAATCAAATGCACCAGCAGTTGCTTGCAGGGTACTGTGTTTTCCTTTATACCTTCGGCAGTTTCTCTGTAACGTAATAGCCAGGTGCTACCTGGGAGCTAAAAACTACCTCTTGTTGAAGGAAAGAGCAAGGGGTAGAATGGAGAGATCAGGTATTTTCAAACAACTGTCTGGCTACGCTTTTTCAGTACTCAGGCTGACTTTGAGTGGGACAAACAAGTAGGAGAAATTCAAGGTGAACTCTCCATGGGGATTTTCAGCATTAGGTTTTTCTGCAAACACCACACCTGACCTCTCTTCTTTGTGTTTATTCCCTCACCTGAGCCTTCTCTTTTCTTTGTTTCCTGCCCCTCAACTTTAAAAGGATTGACCCAGACCCAGAAAAATTTAAGAAGTGTTGACTTTTGCCAACTTCCCTTGTGTTAAAGTTTCTTAAGGACTTGTGATATTACTTATTGCACTCAGCTTCCCTTTCCAGACAGGAGGGATGTTCAGGTACTTGGCTGGAGTACTTTTGCTGTGAAGTTTGTTTTTAAACAACAAATTTTGTTGTTGTTTAAAACAACTTAGTTGTATTAACTACAACTTTGTTGTTGTATTACAACAACTAAGTTGTAAAAACAACTTAGTTTTTAAACAACAAATTCCAAGTCACAAAGGTCTTGCCGCTGGGGTGCCTGGGTGGCTCAGTGGTTAAACCTCTGCCTTCAGCTCAGGTCATGATCTCAGAGTCCTGGGATCAAGCCTGGCATAGGGCTCTCTACTCAGCAGGGAGCCTGCTTCCCCCCCTCTCTCTGCCTACTTGTGATCTCTTTCTCTCTGTCAAATAAATAAATAAAATCTTAAAAAAAAAACACACAAAAAAATAAAAGTCTTGCCCCTTCTTCTAGGCCAAAGTTGAGACCTTGAACAAAGAAAGAAGGTTTTATTACAACAAATTCCACAGATAGCTTCCTAGAAAAGTCTAGAAAATTGTACCTCCTAGCACTTCATAGTGTCAACTTTTAGTTAGGCTCAGCCTGACTCTCTGGAAAGAGTTGAGTTATGGTTCCCAAAGTCTTTGAGAAGTCAGCTTATGAGACTCACTAATTTTTCCTGATGCTGGGGAATATCTCTCTTTGCTCCACATGGGCATTATCTCTCTTACCAGTACTTAAAAGATTACTCAAACATTGAAAATAAACTGTGATTTTTCAAAGAGTGTTCCAGTATGGGATAAGATAGGGAATCCAATCCAATACACATTCAGTGGGAATGAACATTGACTGCGTTGCAATAAAACTGGGTATAGTGTTTTGTAATCTAGTCTCAACTGCATTTCACAGCAAGCACTTTATTTTCTAAATAATCCCTTTCCTTTGCTATTTGTATGTAAAAGCAGGCAATAAAGTAGATTAAAGGACTTTCTGCAGAGCATTTAGGTTGAGATGACTAGTGTAGACAAACCTACAGAGGTGTTCTCATTATCCCCACAACCACTTTTCTAAAAAGGCTCACATGGTCCATTTCTAAATTCCACATTCTGCTTGCAGCTCACATTATATTGCAATTTCCTTTTTGAGTTCTTAGATTTGTCATATTAAATTGCTCAACTATCATTTGAAGTGAGAGTTATAGCCAAGACGTGATCAGCTGACTCAAAAAAAAAAAAAAAAATGTCTAGGGCAGGCAGTCATTTCTAGAGATTCATGTGCATATAGACCTGCTAAAATATAACCCAGCTTTCTCTTTTTATTGCTTATTACTTTCATGCCATGTCAGAAAACAGGGAGAATTACTGTCAAGCTTAAAAACAATGTCTCTTTCTAATACCCATCTTCTTATAAACAAACACATAAAGAGCTATGTCCCATTTTGTGATTTTGACCTACCTTTCCTGCCCCTCATGTTTCTAAATTTTTACATTTCAAAGACATAGATGTGAACAAACATACACCACCATGCTGTGGTGGGCTAGAATGCTTCATAAACTGTACATTTCAAAGCTGAAATACACAGCAGAGAAGTAAAATTTTTAGTCAGGTTCCACAGACGTTTATTAAGCACAAGGAAAGTGTCAAGGTCTAGATTGCTAAAAGGACAGTACAAAAGTGATGTAGGCAAATTATCTACAGTGAAGGCAGAATTCCTACATAATACAGCAGAGAGAATCCTGTAGGAGACTGTGGAAAACTTTGATTAATTTTGACTGGGAATATTGAAAGACTTCATTGGAAGAGGTATGATTTAAAATTTACCTTGAAGCGTGAGAGAGATCTTGACAAAAAGAAAGGATCATCCTGAAACTTCTGCTTTTGTGGATAGCAAATATCCAAAATTTTGAAACAAACTAGATTGCATTTTTTTTTCATTGAAATCCCGTTACACTGTACACACCAGCCATAATACTCCAGAATATTATGAGAGGATGCACAATGAGCGCAGATGTACACATACACATTTAGCCTTTGTTTTTCACTGGTTGAAGGAGATAAAAATGAAAGTCCCTTATTCTTTAGTCCCTTTATTATTATATTATATATTGTATATATATATTATATATCAATTATAATTTATATTATTATCAATATATTTGTATTTCATTTATCTTATATATTGTTACAATATATATATTTATTATATATCAATTATGTTATAATTGATATTATTATTATCAGTATCCTTTGTGCTTCAGTGTTTCCTTATTTTTTGGTGTCCCAGTGTAAATGCTACTATGAAACTGTTGACATTTCAGAAGTTTCAACTATGATATTTTCATTACCTGATATTTGTGTAGAATCTGGGAGGCAAGGGGAGAAAAAAAATAAGGTACATAGTCTTTGCATTGTATTAGCTTAAAAGTTCCTAAGTATTCAAAAGAAGGCAATTTGGTTAAAATAAGCTCTTTTTTAGAATGTTTTGGCTGAAAAAAAAAAAAAGAAGAAGAAAAAGAAAAGGGAACAGAAGAAAAGAAAAAGAAGTAGATCTTGTTAGTAAAGCTTTGCTGTTTAAATGTGTGAGTCCCGGTAAAATTTATTTATAGGACCAAACACTAGAGTCAGACACAATAGATGTTTCAAGTAAACAAAGAGAAGAAAAACAAAACTCTCTTTGCTTCTGTTACCTAATGACCTGATCTGCAGTTTACTGGGGTGGTTGATTGATGTTTGAGTGCCATTGGCTAAGAAGATCTTCAAAGTGATCCATGGTTAAGACTAGTTTGGTTCCCTAAGACAGCTCTAGATCAATAGAGTTACTTTGCTTTGCAGTCAGCCATTTCAGTCATATTAAGGACCAAATCAAAGCAACTCTGCTGCAATTTCATCAAATACTCAGCAATCTACCTGAAAGTGGTGTATTCTGTCATCTGTATAGACCCATTTAAAGAATAACTGCAAACTTGGAGAAGAAGAAAAAAAAAAAAAAAGAAAGATTAACTTCTAACTAGAAAAAGGACTTTTGCTGAGAAGCCCTATTTGAAGAAAGTTGTACAGGATGCAGTGGGGATTAAAAAAAAAAAAAAGTCAAGTGTGTGTAGTATCAGATTAGCCACAAAAGGAGGTGTTAAAATTTTAATATCATTGTTTACTGTAAAAGACATGCTCTTTCCATGGCGATTAAGTTGTCACCATTGCTGGGTAGAGAATTTCTTTTCTTTTCTTTTCTTTTTTTTTTTGCCATGCTTAAAAAAGTCACAGATGATATTTCCTGCTATTTATAGTTTTTATATATTTTAGGTGATTCAGAAATACTGATTAATACTACAAGGCTTTACCTACTGGCATTTCTATACTATAGGTGGAAATTAAATGGAACAGATGTTGACATTGGTGTGGATTTCCGCTACAGTGTTGTTGAAGGCAGCTTGTTGATCAATAACCCCAATAAAACCCAAGATACTGGAACGTACCAGTGCATAGCAACAAACTCATTTGGAACAATTGTTAGCAGAGAAGCAAAGCTTCAGTTTGCCTGTAAGTAGCAATTACATCATGCTGCAAATGTTACTTTGAGTTTTGGTACCATTAAGCCTTTAAAAGAATGTCTTTTTAAAAATCAAACAGATTTAAATTTGTTATGTGTTCTTAGCCTTTTTTTTCATATTAGGGAAATACCTTGTTTTTAGGATAAATTGTAAATCTAAGTGGAAAGATGTGTTCTGCTTTTATAAGGTTGAAGACAGTTTGATTATATGATAGTTTGTTATGGGACTCCCTATACATGTATAAATTCACACACACTCAAATTTATACATAAATTTACATATCAAGAAGTTACACACAAAAACACACACACATTATAGAGTGTGTATAAGCAAGCAATTGAACTGCCAGTAATAGTTTGAGAAGTATTTAACCATAAAGCTGAGAGTTGCAAAGAAATGTTGTTAGTCTCTTAATCCAATAATTCTCCAGTTTTTTTCTTATTTTATAGATTAGGAAAACTTTTAAAACCACTACAATAACAACAAAAAGTAGAGACAAAGTGTTAATTTCTACATTATACCTTTTGTACTTCCAGTTTAGAACACTTAAAAAATAAATCGCCATTTCTTAAGACCATCATCTAATAAAAGTTCATGAGCATATGAAAGGAAGTGGAATTTAGAAATAGGAAGTTAAAAATTAAATCCACAGGCAAGAACAGTGAGTACACATTTGAGTGTAGATGCCTTTGAGAATTGATGTTCAGCTACATTTTTAAGGGTTTATGTATTTGCATATAATTATATATTTCCTTGTGTAAAATCCCAACTCATACAGCAGTGCATTAATGTCAGAGGTTTCATAATTACAAAGTCTGTTGGCAGTAACACTGTAGAATATTCTCATTAACAAAATCCTCTCTGGGAACTCAACATCAAATATATCTAATATCCAGTGCTTACTCTATTATTGCCATCAGGTGGCATTTTTACTAGTTGAGAAATGAGGTTTCTGAGTATTAGGTACATGTAGAATTCCAAGATCATTTTGTTTGTGAATATTTCCTAATAGAATCTTCCAAATATTCTTAGGTGTGCAGAATAACAGAAGGATAATATGTTCAACTGAATGCTTCAGAACCAAACTATTTCTCTTGTTTTAATGCAAGTCTGATACCTATACTTATTTTTTAGGAATGACAAGTGAATTTTGTTGGGTTCATTTTGAAAAATAATCATAGACTCTTTGATTCTCAGAGTAGGGAGATCTCTGCATTCAGTGAGACTACTTCTTTGATTTTTAGATTTCATAGTATAGGAAAAATTTTAAGATAGTGATAGTAACAACAAAAACTAAAGGTTGGCATAGCGTCACCAAGCCTATCTTTCTAATTTGTGACATTTTAAGAAACTAATTATCAACTGTTAAGACTATCCTTTTGTAAGAATCCAGACATATCCACTACCAAAACTATCCAATAGACAGAATATCATATTTGAAGGTCGTCATTTAATTATATTATATATAAATTATATTATATTAGCCTAAGGAAAAGTTCTGCCACTCATTTTGTGGCTGAGGTGACCTGAGAACCTGAGTTGACCTGAGGACCAGTGTTTGGAGTCTACCTTGCTTAATGGGTAATATAGGCATCCTGGCACCTTAAGAATCCATGGCTGGTAGTTATTCAGCCCTAAAAATTTTAAAACAGAGAGCTTGCCTATTCATCACAAAGCATCCTGACCCATGGTAGACTGCTCTAATTTTTCAAAAGTACAAAAGCAAACCCAACATTGCTTTCTTAAAATTGAGATAAATGTCTGAATTCCATCATTCTAACTACTCATGCTTACTCTAGGACTCTGGTTAGGCTTCAAATATGTGAAAACATGATTGTGTTTAATTGCCGTCTTCTCCAAGTAGTTAATCTACAACCATCTTCTTCATGACACACATAGTTATGTTACTTTATCTATTAAAATGTGACCATATCAAAATGCACCCAATTCTATGCATGTGCCTTAACCTTTGCAGAGGACAATTGGAAGAGCAGTACCCCACAATGTGAACTTCTTTTTCAATGAATGCAGCTGACATTGACATTCATCTTTTTTTAAAGCCCCAGTCTCACATCGTAACCTTATTTTGAACATACAGTCCTGTAAAATCTGAGGATTGATTTTTTTATGAATGTCTATTAATCCCAAGCTACCCAACCATGTTATTTTATTAACCTAAATTCAGAATATTATATTTACCCCTATTAAATTCACCTTCTGAGTGGTGACCCTTTGTTCCCTCACAGTTTAAATTGTTTTATATCTTTTTTTTTAATCTGACATATTGATTGTCCTCCTACTTTAATGTCAGCAGAAAATTTGATAAGCATGTGTACATTCAAATAATTGATACAACCTGTTGACCGGGACAGGGCAACGTGCCAACACACAACTTCCACTGAGATGAGATGAGATTGAACTTTTAAATCAATAGTCTCTGCATATTCTTGTTCAATTAGTTACAGATTTTCCCAAACATACTGTAGTTGAACCCCGGTTTCTCTGATGTATTCTTAAAGTCATGAGAATCTTTGCCAAATGCCTTGGTAAAACCAAGATGTATTTTTTCTACAGCATCCCTCCTACCTGGTCTCTATGCAACTTCTCTACATCTTCTTTAACCATTTATCATAAAGCAGGCAGATTAATCTTTTAAACATGTAAATGAGATCATTCTACTTTGCTGTTTTATGCGATCTACTGCACTTAGAATAAATCTCAAATTCATTACCATGGGCTCATTTTAATTTCTTGAAAATGAGAATCTATCTTTTGCACCTGAGCTTTGATACTTTCATTCCCTCTGCCTAAACGTGCTTTTCTCATGATACTTCACCTGCTCACTTTTCATGATCCTTCCTTCTAAGTTTAGGTATGAGCTCCCAAGAGAAAGTTTTCACATTACCCTGTCTAACCTAAGCAGTGATTCCTCTCATTTCAGTTTTTCCCTTCTGCTTATCTTCTTCCAGCCCTCTATATACTTCATTAGGACTTAATACAACCAAGCATGATTTTGTTAATTTATTTTCCTCATTATTGAATCACTATCATAGAATCTAAATTTTAAGAGAACTGAGACTCTCTTGTCTGCAAAATCTAGAACACTTTGTATGTATGAATAAAGGATTTCCTCAATTCATTTCCTCTTTAGTGACACATAGAAGAAAATCTATGTATAAAATTATTTTGGGGATGATGTATTTTTATAAACCTATACCCTTTATATTTTAGTCATTTTCTAGAATCCAGCCTATTGATCTTGACTCTGCAATTTCTAGACTTTTTTCTTCCTATCCTTTTTAAATAAATTTTATAAAAAGATGATGCCTTTATTCAAAAACTTATTTTAATTGTTTAGAATAAAATACTTTTCTTCAGTGATGTTAGGCGAAGCATGACAACAACATCTCCTGAATGTTACTAATTGCTTTCACCCCAAACATTTTCATAATGAGCGAGAGGAAAAAATTTTGTCTTTTGACCATACTTACTGCACCATAATATGCAAGTGAAAATACTTCTTCATTTTTAATCATATGATTTTATGGCTGAAATAAACCTTAAAAGATTCCTGGCCTGTATCATTTTAAAAACGAAAATTAAGGTTAGAGTAACTGATTTACGCAGGGTTATTTATAGTGAATAAGTGACAGCCAAGGAAAACCGGTCTCTACTCCTAGTTCAGTGTACCCTCGATTGATAAGAAAACATCCCTTCATCTTAATCTAATGTGTCATAGCTTCAAGTATCATGTTTATACTTTATATAAATTTGTCTATAGGACAGTCTCATAGGTAGACATTGTTTATAGATGATTTTTAAATCTTAGGCTGCTTTGTAGACAGAATTTGATAATCTCTTGTATTTAGCATTTTTTTAAGAATGAGTTAATTCACATAAGCAAAAAAAAATCTTCTTAATGGAGATGATCCCTTTAAGAACCTACTCCTCCCCACCATTTTTTTCATTCAATATCGTTAGGCTAGAAATCCTTCCTTATTAAAAAGGCATAGCATAATTTAAGTCACTCTTGATGAGATGTGGACATTTTCATGAGCATACTTTATTGTAATGCAATTTGGATCACATTTTGTTTTTCAGTCCCCTTGCAATATTAAGCCATTAGCATTCATTTTTCTTGCTGTCACAAGACTACCAATACCCCTTTTACTGTTTACTCCTTCTCTTTTATCTAGGTCCACAAAAC
>CM053603.1:36013092-36106940 GCA_028646535.1 Procyon lotor
GTATTATTTGTTATTTACATTTCCCAAGAATGACTTAATTTATTTCAACTGCCAAATTTTCAGATTTCTGTGATCTCCTCATTTATGGCTACCAGGATGGAATTATCTCATTAATGGTATGTAGTAAGAAATAATAGGAAAAATGATAGCCATCTTTTGCCTTGATCACAGTTGCTGAGTACTGAGCAAGGTCAGAACGGCAAAGTCACATGAAGCTTTATTTTATTGGAAAGTTGAAAGGACTTATGTAACATTCAGGCAGCCCTTTCCTATGAGTGAATCTTGGAGACTGAATAACTCACATTCAAATTTGAGAAAAGCGACAGCTGTTGCCTACCATTTTTCTGGTAAATTATGAATAGTTGGGAATACCAAATAAAAACTTGCACTGCCGTACATGTTGTTGTTTAGGGAATAAAGTTTGTAGCATAAGGAAATCTACCATGTTTCAAATCTTCCATATCTTTCAGGTATATTTTCCTGTCCATTCACCAATTTTGACAGTTTGGAACAAATAATTAAAAACATAGGCTGATGTTTTAGGTTCTAGTCCTCAAAATGGATTAAACCATCGGACAGATTTTTCACCTTCTATAAATAGTATCTGTTGCCTGATCTATCAGTAGGAAAATACTAGCAAGATGCTCCCCTGTAGCAGTTCTCAGTGTAGGCTCAGGAGGACACTGACTCTAGGAGAGATTAGCAATAAACAGTTCATAGCCTTGTTTTCTGTAGGACTTCTGGGAATTTTTGATGCTGTAATGTGCATTGTGTATCCTAAGAAGGAGGTACAGTAAATAGTAACTCCCCAACTTATTTCATGATACATCTCCTTTTTGTTCATAGAAAAGCAATGTTCTCGGAACAAACTTTGCAATAACTGTTAGCATAGTACAATATATTGGAATGAGAGAGTAGTAAAAATGTCAGCTTGGGTTCTTATCCTGGTTCTGCCACAAACCAGGCCCTTCAAGCAAATCACTTGACAGCACCAGGCTTCGGTTTCCTTTGGGAATGCAAATAAATGATGACTTGAATCCTTTGAAAACTTGCAATGCTATAATTCTCTGCCTGTGGGTAATAAGGTTCTTGTATAATATTCACATTTCTATGCTACAAGTTTGATTAGGTCTATTCTGCTGGGTTTCAGTTGGAATCATTAACACCCCTGGAATATTTAAATGATTAAATAATCTGGAAAGGGTTAATATTTCAAAGGTATCACAGTCATGGACAAATAATCCAAATTAGATTAACTGTCAGAATTGAAACTGGCAGGCTGGCACTTTGATCAGAAAGAGCTGGACAAGATTTTGGCATACACAATGTTTTCGGGAAAGTAGTTGAAGCAGTGAAGGGCCTTTTCTTATGGTGTTAGTTAGAAGATCCATCCCCTGCTCTCCAAGGTCTGGTGCCAAGTGACCCCGTATATTCCATCCCCCTCTCAATTCTCATTTGTTATTCTCTTTCCTTCGCTCCAGAGAATATGGAGAGAAATGTGTGTAATTGGGATTTTGTGGGATCCCAGAGCCTTTTCTCTCCCCACAATTCAGATGACACTCCCAAAAAGAAGCAGAGAGAACTTTCTATAATATATTTTGTTAAATAGGTAAGAAGCGTCTCATTTTACTAATAGCAGTCTTATTTTAGAGTAACAGAAGGGTATCTTTTGGTTCAGATTTGTTTTGTATCCAAAAAGATGTATGATCAATTCAAAAACTAATCAGATTTTTATAAAATATGATTGTGTGTAAAGTAATCTTCTTATTGCACCTAATTTTTATGTGTTCGTTACTGCAGAAAATCTAGACAATGCCTTCTCAGACTTCTAAAAATTACTTTTCTTATCCTTTCATTAATCATGGAAATAACTGGAGAAAAGAGTAGGATGTTTTGTTCTCACTATAACATTGTTGGCTAGTGTTTTCTTGACAATTAAGATATAAGAAGTTAAGTTTGTGTTTGTTTTCTTCTTTTAAATTAAATCCAAACACATCTCAGTTAGGTTACATACTTGGTTTTTGACCCAGAAAAAGGGACTGAACTACACTATAACTTGAACATCTGAGTTTGGTAACTTTCATCCTCTCATCATTGCAGTTCTTAATAAAATGGAATTATTGCAAGATGTCTTTTATAGGATTCTATCTGGAGATACTCTATAAACCACACGTGGAAAGTTGAGGAATTCATCAGTAAGGCTGACATGAATTGGAGGATTCCTAAAGCCAGTCAAGTAGGATCTTTTGGCCTCCCCTAATCTTAAAATACCACTTGATTAAACTCATGTTTCAATATCCCTTTTAATTCCATAGTATGGTCTTTAATAAACCCTTATTTCTCTGAGAAAAAAATGGAAATGAAAAGCTGATATCTAAAAATAAAATCCATACTTAATACACAAGCTAAATATAACCCCAAGTTTTCTCCTTGCTACATTAATTCAATGAAATCTAATTTAGGCTAGTACCACTGTTCTGAATAAAGATGAATTAAGTATTACCAGTTCACACTGTGTTTCAGCTTCTTTCTTTAAGACTTATCAGAAGAAATGTTAATTGCTTAAGTCTTTATATAATGTCATGTGTTTTTTAAAGTTTTCTGGAAGAAAGATTAAATGAATGGTACAAATTATTTTGCATTTATTTTTAGCTTCCTCCTATTCTATTGCTATACCCCCAAAGTATTTGTCCTTACTTCACATTACTCTGTAAGGGTTAACATTCCCAAATCCAGGTACTGTTATGTTGCTCAGCACATCATACCCCCTCCATACCTAAATTCGTACTATAGCCCTCGTTGCTTATATTATTGTTCCCCAAATTGGTGAACTCTGGTTCTACAGGATATTAATAAAATCATCTGTGGAGTGTACAGAACTCACATAAGTTTAGGAAATGATGGGTTAAACAAAGTTAACAAGTTTCTTTACTGTTGGATTTTTTTCTGCAGTATGATCTGTGAATCTCTAAGATGTTCTTTTAACTTTTGCAACTAAACCACAAAATATTTTAAAAGCAATTCTATTTAGTAAGAATACTGTGTGGAAAACCAAATGCAGTTCTAGGCTGTTGGCAAGGTCTCCTGGATGACCCTTATCCACCTTTCTAGTTTTATGTCTCTTATTTTTGTGCAGACACCTACAGGCCATTTAGTGACCACACTACATATTTTTAATACTTCTTGATCTATGTGTGTGCTGTCCCTTGTTAGCCTTAAAAATTAAGCAAGAGAGTTTATCAAGCAGCAAATGAGTTTATTCAGGAGTAGAAGAGTATTTCCCTGATGGCTTATGATGATGAACATTTTTTTCATGTGTCTGTTAGCCATTTGTATGTCTTTTTGGAGAAGTGTCTCTTCGTGTCTTCTGCCCATTTTTTGACGTGATTATCTGTTTTTTGGGTGCTAAGTTTGAGGAGTTCTGTGGTTTACACTTAACCAAAAAAAAAAAAAAAAAAAAGTATAGAAGAAGAATCACAATCAGGATGCAAACTATTGTAAATCATAGACAAGTCCAGAGAACAAAGTGGGAGAGTATCCTTTTATAAAGGAAAGGAGGAAGTTGTGTGTGTGTGTGGGGGGTTGTTTTGAACAAAAGTTCACTGGAGAAGTATGGGAGTTCAAAGCTTTGGCAGTTTGTCATTGGCTGCAGGCAAAGGTCACCTTTTCTCATTGGCTGCAGGTGAGAGAGAGCATCTTGCTGTTGCCCGACAGAAACGAAATCTTCCTGCTGAACTATGCAAGGTGGAGCAATTGTAGTGCTTGAGAGCTCCCTGTTCAATGCTTCTTGACTCCATTTGGAATGAGGTTTCCTTTATTCATTTTCACACTCTCATCTTGGCATTCTTTCCTCTTTTTCTCTCCTCTTTAAATCTTATTTTTCTGACACCAAGACCACATGTTATATACTATTATATTTTTTTTTCCTGCAAGAAAACTATTTTGCTTTCTCCTCTGTATTCCCATAAGCACTT
Organism: Procyon lotor; assembly: GCA_028646535.1. NCBI lineage: Eukaryota > Metazoa > Chordata > Mammalia > Carnivora > Procyonidae > Procyon > Procyon lotor. Next base: position 36,017,067 of record CM053603.1, read on the forward strand.
TGTTTACACATGTGCTAAATAAAGCTCTTGCCATTGTCTGTTTTGAATCAGGTAATTGTCCACATCTCCCTACAAGATGGGGAACTCTTCAAAGCAGTGGCTTGTCTTGATTTAGCTTTACACCTTTTGTTTGTTAGCACTCCACTAGGCATGTAGTGAGCAGTCATTCTGGTTGAACAGAACTGAGTTGAATAACCACAAAACCTTAAATCACACTATATCACTCTTCTGCTCAAAAACCTGTAGTGTCTCCATTTACACTCAGAATAGTAGCCAAGGATTTTACAGGGTTCCCCAAATCCCTGAACAGTCACTCATTCTCCCTGCCCCGAGACTTCCTTGACTCCATCTCTTAACTGCTCTTTTCCTCATTTGTTCCACTCCAGTTAAAATGGGCTCCTGGCATTCCTCATAGGATGGTTTCCCCTAAGCACTCACCTGGTCAAATCTTTACCTCCTTCAAGTCTTTGCTCTAATGTCACTGAACTCCTGAGAACAGAGCTGAGTCTGCTATCTAAAATGGAAGCTGTCCTTTCAGCTCTCCCAGTCTCTCCTACCATGCTCTATTTTTACATCTCCCACAGCTTCACTACCTTCTAACATACTTTGTAATGACAATTTTTCATGTGTTTTGTTTTTCTACCTCACCTGGCCAGATATAAATTCTGCAATGGCAGGGATATTTGTCTGATTTGTTTATTGTTGTGTCCCAGACTCCTAAATCAGGGTCTGACCAATATTAGGCACTTAATAAACGTATGTCAAAAGAATTGAACAAATGAGTATGATATTCATCCCATTTTCTACTCCAATGAATTTGTGGTGTCTGCTTGTCACAATATATTCATAAGAAACTTAGTAAGATCAGGGTAGTTTTTGTTAGCTTTTATTATTGAAAAATTGTTCCCTGCACTTCAACTCATTCAAGCTGTGAAGGCAGTAAAACATTGCATCAATTAAAATATTCCAATTAACACTAATCAGGAAGAGCAATATTAATAACACAGCTGAACTGGGTTGTTGAATTTTTAGCCTCACATATCACTCTAGGCACAGCATGTCAATTTCAAAAGATAATTTTTGTTCCCTTTCATGAATTTTGGTAAAATAATAAAGACCTTCAGAGGAGAAAGAGAAAGCATTAAAAAAAAAAAGTGGGTCTCTCTTTTAAAATGCTATGGTTCTGCTCTTCAATCCAAAATAACATCGCTTTCATCGTCACCGTGGTTAAGAACAACAGTTCATGTCATGTCCACTCATGAGAACATTGGGGTATGTTTGGGAGCCTAAGAAGTGTGAGATGGCATTCTTGCCCTCAAGGAGTTTGCAATCTCCACCAAAAATGTTTTAGATTCTAGGCTCAGATCATTAACTTATTATTTTCAGCATTATTGAGATATAATTGACATAACATTGTGTAAGTTTAAGTTGTCGATGTGTTGATTTGATACCCTTATTTATAGCAAAATGATGACTACCATAGCTTTAGCTAACACCTCCATCCCATCACATGATTACCATTCCTTTTTTTACAATGAGAACATTTAATTTCTACTCTTTTAGCAACTTTCAACAATTTTACATTATTGCTAACTATAATCACTTTGCTGAATATTAGATCCCCAGAAGTTCCTTGTCTTAAAACTGGAAGTTTATACCCTTTAACCAACATCTCCCTATTTTGCCCACCTTCCGGCTCCTGGTAACCACCATCCTACTCTGTTTCTATGAGTTTAACCCCTCTAGGTTCCACATATGTGTGATATCAAATAGTATTTGTCTTTCTCTTACTTCATTTAGCATAATGCTCCAAGGTTCATCCATATTGTCATACATGGCAAGATTTCCTTCCTTCTCATGACTGAAAAAATCCCATTGTGTATATATACACATACATATATATACGTATCACATCTTCTTTATTCATTCATTTGTTGACAGACACTTAGGAAATGAAAATAGAATCTCAAATTGATATCTGCACTTCCATGTTTATTGGAGCATTATTCACAATAGTCAAGATATGGAAACAGCCATATCATGTACTTATTAAATGTTTAATTTTGAACAAATCTCTTAACTTTTCTGAATTTCAAATCTTGCCTTCTACACACTGCATTAAGTACTTAATGCCATCACTGTCTACTTTACAGTAAGATGTTTCAATAGTCAGAAGCATTATTATGAGTAATTTCTCTTTTAATTTTTAAAAAGAAGAACTATGCAAATTCGTAGAGACAGAAAAAAGTGGAAAGTAGAATGGTGGTTGCCAGAGGCTAGGGGCAGGAGGAGTGGGGAATTGGAGGTTATTGTTTTTAATAGGTACAGAATTTCAGTTTTACCAGATGAAAAATGTTATGGAAGCAGATTATGGTAATGTTACCAAAACATTAATAATTTATTAAATACCACTGAACTATACACTTAAAAATATTTAAAATGGGAAATTTTATATCATGTGTGTTTTACCATAATAAAAAAATAGGGAGGGGCGCCTGGGTGGCTCAGTCGTTAAGCGTCTGCCTTCGGCTCTGGTCAGATCCCAGGGTCCTGGGATCGAGCCCCACATCGGGCTCCTTGCTCGGCAGGAAGCCTGCTTCTCCCGCTACCATTCCCTCTGCTTGTGTTCCCTCTCTCGCTGTGTTTCTCTCTGTCAAATAAATAAAATCTTTAAAAAAAAAAAAAATAGGGAAAAATGCACACCCTAAGGAATCCATTTTGAAGAACTACATTCACCTGGGTATGTAGTTCAGGGGCCTTTGATAATTAAGATGGTCCCAAAATTCATGAAAACTCAACAGAAATAAAGCAGTTTTTTAAATTACTATGAAAATATAAAGAAATGTATCATTGGTCTAGTTGCTACTATTATTAGTACTATGTCTAATAGTTTTGTTGTCATTGTTGTTATTGCTAAACTATTATTATTATTACTGTCGTTATCATCATCATCATCTTCTTCACAATCATATATTACCTGACGCATGGTCTAAGGAATAAATTTTTTTTATATCATCTGTGTTTAAATTCTGAGTACAGTACCAAATATTTAACTACAACACTTATTGAATGCCAGCAAAGTGCCAAATCTGAAGCTGGATGCTGGGTATAGACCGAGGATCTCTAAAATGTATCAATAACCCCCAAATTAGTATTCTTAGCACCTTTATCGTCCTCCATGAACATGTGCAGAATGGCAAAATATTTGAGCCTTTCTATACACTTTCTCTGATGAAGTTGAACAGAGCGATGTCCTGCCTTCTTGTTTCAGTTCTCATCGTATAAACAGATGTCCTCTTGGCAATCTCTTTATTGCCATGTTTTTTGCATTTTTGTGTTCTTTTTTTTTGGTAATTTCATTGTTTAAAATAGCCCAAAGTGTAATGCTAGAGTACAGTCTAGTGTTCCTAAGTGCTAGAAGCCTGTAATAATGCCTTACAGACAAAAAGTATGTGTGTTAGATAAGCTTCATTCCGGCATGAGTTAGAATGCTGTTGGGTATGAGTCAGTGTTCATGAATCAACATTATATAGTAAAGTGTATCCAAACAGAACCACACATAGAACTTGGTTATGTATTGATAGGTTGATGAAACTGTTGTGAGTGGAGACTTGGAGAAACCTAAGCATGTATGTCCCCCTAGGAACAGTGGTTCAATATTTCCCCCAAGGCACAATGATTCAGTATTTGCTAATTCAGTGTTTGCAGCAACTTTATAGAATGATAGCATATAACATTTATAACATAACTACCACCAATGATGAGCACTGACCATTGATACCCAATGGTATGGTGCTGTGGTGGGGGCAAGACCTAGGCTTAAATGAGAATAAGAGAACTGTAATATTTTAGTAATTAAAAAATACTTTAATATTTTAAGAAAAATAGAGGAGAATACTTTTATGGCTTTGGGATAAGAAAGAGTTTTTTTTTTTAAATTAGAAACTAAGAAGTGAGCCATAAAGAAAAAAATGGATATATACACAAGACTTCTCTTCACCAAAAAATATCAGGAAGAGAATGGGGGGAAAAGTCATATATGCACAGAAGAGATTTGTAAAACTGTAACTGACCAAGAAGGGGTCCCAAAGAAATCCAGTGAGTCAGTAAGAAACACAAAAATCTAATAGATGACCAGGTAAATTACATGAACTAATATTTTAAGAATAAGGAAATGCAAGTGGCCCATAAACATATGAAAAAAAAACCCACCAACTTTATTAGTAACCAAGGAAATGAAAGTTAGAAGTAATAAATTACCATTTCATGCACCATATTTGCAAAAGTTAAAATACTAAGTGTTGGTGAGGAACAGCAGGAATTCTCATTTAGGCTGGAAGGACTGAAAATTGTCCCAACCACTTTGGAAAATAGATTGTGTACCTCTCTTCTGAATTAGTAAATCTGAACTTTTTTTTCTCTTAGTTGCATATATTGTGGGCCAGAGAAACTTTTGAAAATGTGACCAGAAAACATGCTTTCATAGCAGGTTAGTTTTTAATAACAATAAGTAGAAAAAAGCAACTGTGTGTGGACAGTGGATAAATTCCTACAGGTATTTTTACAGGTAAATTCCTACAAAGTATTAAACTACAATGAAAATAAATGAACCACAGCCAAACTCATCAAAATTGACTCTCAAAAAAATAATGTTAAGCAAAAATAGCAAGTCTCAGAGGAGTACATATTAGAATTCCATTTTCATAAAGTACACATTACTTTCAAGACTACATACATTATTTAGAAATTCGTAGATATCTGATAATACCATAAAAAAAGACACAGAGTGATAAGCAAAATAATTAGTGTGGAGAGCGTAATCCCGGAGGAATGCACAGGGGCTTCATTGTTACTGGCAGTGCTCCATCTGTAAATCTGGCTGTTGAGCTCACAGGTGCACATTGTATTGTTCTGTAGACTCTACAAAATCGTTATATGTTTACCTTTATGTGCTTAATATGTCACGCAACCACAAATATAAAATAAAGAAAAACATTAGCATATCTGGAACTAGACAGCCTGGGTTAAAATTTTGGCGTTATTTACTACCAATGTGAAATTAAGCAAATTGTTTCATTTTCTAGGTCTTGATTTCCTCGTATATAAAAAGACTATTTTGGACCCTCCTCATGATATTGTTAAGAGGATTAAATGACTTAATACCTGAAAAGCAGTTAGATGAGTGCCTGGCACATAGTGAGCATTGAGTAAATCTTAGCTCTATGTGCTCTTATTACTACTGCAACCCAGAGCCACCTCTGAATTGGTACCAAAATTCGAAATTAGCAAGAAGGATGTGAGCACTGCTCTCATCACTTGGGTCCCAGGATGCCTCTGCAAAGGTCCAAAATACCTTCATTAACTTATCCAACTACACACACACACCTTTCTATCCTTTTAAAGTGTCTGCCCTTTAAAAATGTGTCTATCCTTTGCCCTGTTCTGTAGCATCCTGATAATGCTGGCTTTATCTACACTATTTAAAGAAGTCTGTAGAAATTTGAGTGCCACAGTGAGGTTTGATGTGTAGAATTTCTTAGTTCAGAAGAGGAACAGAGGTCACGATGGTTTCTTCTGGAAACCCCCGCCAGTAAGTTATGAGGCACAGACAGACCTAGACACATTGGAATGGAAAGTGACCTCAGGAGTTAACACTGCAAAGATGGAAAGATGACAGGCCAGTGCTGACGTGCAAGATGAGGCTGTAGCTGGTGATGAGTGTGTCTCATGTTTTTTGGAAAATAAGAGTGCCAGGCATTTCAGTGGTTGACACAGTCTGGGTTTGAGGAACTGAATGAGCTTGATGCTAACGCTCTCATAAGCACTCAGTTTCACTTGCAGTAGAATGAGGCAGTGCCTTGTACTACCTGTGTGCACTGACCTGCATTAAAGAAAGTGGGCTTTCTTTAAATGAACAGGCTTGCAGTGGGGAAGGAGAGGAACCAAGTCATGGGTGCTGACATAAATCAAGCCCAAAATCCAAGCCTTTTGGTTCCCATACACTTTGATTCATCATCTCATCATCTGTGCAAATGGGATGTTGAGTGGATGATTTTCCCCCAACAGAAAGTACTTCTTTTCATCTCCCATAGCACTTTCTCCCTACCTCTCCACAGCATTGATAATCAGCTTTATACCTTGCAATGGAGTTATTTATGTGCCTGTCTTATGTAGATTGTAAACTTCTTGAGGTCAGGGACCATGTTTGATTTGCCTTCATATTCTCCACACCATCCACCACATACGGCACCATAAATAATATTTACGGGAAGAGGGAAGGATGAGGGCAGGAGTTCTCACACTGAAAGGAAGGATGGTGTTAGGGACTAAATGTTTGTGTCTCCAAAATTCGTATGTTAAAATCCTAACCCCCAATGTGATAGCATTAAGAGATGAAGCCTATGGGAGGTGTTTCAGTCATGAGGGTGGAGCCCTCATGATTGAAATTAGTTCCCTTATAAGAAAAGACGGAGAGAGCTTCCTCTCTCTCCATTTTCCACCATGAGAGGATACAGTGAGGAGACAGCCATTTGCAAATCAGGAAGCTGACCTTCAGCACACACCAGCTCTGCCAGCACCTTAATCTCGGACTTCTTGGTCTCCAGAACTGTGACAAATCAGTGTTTGTTGTTTAACCCACCAAGTCTGTGTATATTTGTTACAGCAGCCCAAACACACTAAGGCATTAAGATCTCCTCAGCTCTGAAGTTCTCTGGTGCTGTAGGATTTCTGAGACAGAAAACAGTAACATCATCTAAAGCAGCACATAAATTATCATGGTCCTGGTTTGGTGATTGTCTTCCTTTAGGAAATCAGGATAATATATTTAGTATGCCTGCTCACTTGTTTCTGCTGTTTCTTCAGCTATTTAATTTCAAGTTTTATATCTGTTTTTGCTAGGGAACTGCATTAAACTTTTAGATACAAAATAAAAATATTTATTAGGCTTCTCAGATGTTACCTGGATTAAGGTGACTTCAACTTCGGTTATAAATAAGAAAGTACAAAACTAAATCAAGACTGCTGTGCCACTTGGCACTACTTTACACCCTTCTTGGCATTCTCTGTGGGGCCAAGAGCTGAGTTGGCAGAAGGAGAGTGATTTATTCCTCCACATTTGGAAGCAGGAAGGGAAGTAAAAAGATTCTACTTTTACTTGATCTTCCTCTTTTAAAAGTTCATACCAACATTCTTTATCCTATTTTTTTTCCCTATGTTTTCCTAACTTATGTTCCTATAGCCCTTATCACCAGACATTAAGTGTGATTTATTTTGCATATGATCATTTTGTCTACTTTAGCCTCTTTGAGAGAATTTTTTTGTTGTTTTTTTAAATTGTTCAATAATACATCCCCTGTGCCTATAATAGTAGCTGACATATAATAAGTGCTCATCATAAGCATATTATAGATATTGATTGAATCTGTATTAGTTTTCATCTCCCCTAATAGTGCATTTAAAGACAAGAGGCTTAAGTGATGGCATTTCCAAAAATCGGCAGGTTTACCACACTGCAGGCTTATCTCTGATTTTTCTCTGTGAAAATAAGAACAGTGAAACAGCATCCATAGCAAAGTCTAAATAGATGATGAATAAACACATAGCTTACATGTATATTTGATGATGGTTTTATTTTCAAAACTGTAATGAGATAAAAATATATGGTTGAAGTTGCCAAAGCAACTTAAATTCAACATAAATAACAGCTGCTCTTCATCTGGGAATTTCATTTATATACAGAATTTTTTTTATGCCCTTAACTTTTTTTAAGAAATATACTAAATACAGCTAAATCAGCATCCAGTATGCCAAGATATGTTTTATACTCAAAGAAGAGAAAGGAAAAGGGCAAAGAAGTACACTCTTTTTTTTTTTTAAAGATTTTATTTCTTTATTTGAAAGAGAGAGAAAGAGATCACAAGCAGGCAGAGAGCCAGGCAGAGAGAGGAAGAAGGCTCCCTGCTGAGCAGAAAGCCCGATGTGGGGCTCGATCCCAGGACCCTGTGATCATGAACTGAGCCAAAGGCAGAGGCTTTAACCCACTGAGGTACCCAGGTGCCCCAAGAAGTACACTCTTTGAGCCAATGATTAAACAAACCTGTTACTGTTCCAATAGCTTTGATTTCCCCAAAGTAACTATATGGCAAAGCATGTCCAGTTCTTTAGGAGCAGTGCATATATGAATACTGACATTTTTCTCTATGAGTCACCATTCCCTGTTTTACTGTGTCAGAAATCCTAAACTAAGTATGTAGTGAGGTCTCTTCGTTTGCTTTTAAAGCAAAACTACTACAGAGCATAGAGTGTCAGGAAAAACTGATAAAGTATGCCTTTCCCTTTAAAGTTAACAATCAGTGTAATTTCTTCCCAAGCTCCTTGAGAAATACGTCTACTTTTTTGGGTAAAAGTAAGGGAACATTTAAATATATAAGTACCTACCTAGTTTCATTTATGAGCAGGAAGTGAGAAACTGCCCCTCTTCCTTAGAGACTGTACCCATTGCCACTCAGCTCTAGGCAAACTTGAAGGTGAATTAATTGCTCAGGCTTATATCCCTAAAAGATTAACAGAACAAAAGAAATAAAATGAAAAAGATTTCTTTTTCTTTAAAGCACAGTGTTTCATGACCAATAGTATGGCAGGTGGATGTGTGGTTTCCAGGGTTTGATCATGATCTGTGGTCCATATATCTCCATTTACTAATATCTTTCCAAGTTTTTTCCTATAGATTACTGACTTTACAATGGCCTCATGATACATCCCTTTTCAGCATTTCTTCAGAGGATATTTATGCTAGTGTTACTTGAATATATTTGATTTGCCCTCTAGGGTTGCCGTTTATTAAGAAGACTGGTACAATGAATTACAACTTGCTAATTTTAATTTTCAGAGGGGGGAAAGAAAAGGCTATGCAGTCAAAGTACAAAATGAAGAATCATGTTTCTTTCTGTCTAAACTGTAATGATCATAAGTCTATCAAATTACAGAATTCTCACACTACATGAAAAACAGATAATTATATGATATATCACTGACTAGCTGAGAGCCCGGTTCACAAATAACAGAATAATGCAATTTGCATGATGTTGCTTGATATCTTGGGCATTTCCTGAGCCTCAGGGGTCAGCGGGTGGGAGGGTATTTCTTTTATCAAGCAACAAATTTATTTCATACCCTGATTGTATTTCAATCTTAGTAAGTGTATCTCTAAACTTTCATATTTAGTTGTGGTAGGTGACTTGACTCCTTTGATTAGAGACCTTTTCTTAAAGTTACCTTCCAGAGCATCCCTGGCAAGATCCAGCATTCAAAGGTCTTTTGTAGCCAAGATGTTGGGAAATGGTCTGTCATGTGGACAGATACAAGAAAGTTCACACTAGGCCAACAAGTCTTGCTGATTGAGTGTGTGAAACAAGAGGGAGAACAGTGCTCAACGAATATTCATTAAGTACCTAGAATGTATCAGACACTGTTTGGGGCACTGTGCTACAGATTGATAAAGACTGAAAAGATTCCTGTGCCAGTGAACTTTTCTCTTAGGTGGGGGGAGGGATGTAGGGGTGACAATAAATCAAACAGCATATAAGCAAACATAAGGCATCATAAAGAGGGTGTGTGATGGAAAGTGACTGGAGCCAGTGGTGATCTACTTGAGATAAACCCTCAGAAAAAGCTAGTCTGAGGAGGTGACATTTGAATTGAGTCCTGAGGGATGGAAATGATAAGCCAAAAGATGAGTTAAGTGCATTCCAAACAAAGGGAACAGCAAGTTCAAAGGTCTTAAAGTATTAGCCTTAAAGTATTTGAAGAACAGAAAGCAAAACATGTTTATTGTGGTTTAAATAAGGAAGGTAGAAGATAACAGGAAATGGGACTGGATACATAGGTAGGGACCATATATCAAAGGGCCTTTGTGGAATACAGTGAAGATTTCATAGTTCATTCTAAAATTTACTAGTCCAAATGCTTTTCTGAAACCCTTGTTTCTATTTCTGTTGTATAAACATGAAACCAAAGATATGGAATGCAGCTGCCTAACCATTAACACTCCTGAGTCAGGATGATATGCGAAAAGAGGTGAGCTCCTGTAGAGAAAAATGCTGGTAATAATAGCTTGTATTTTAGAGCACCTGTCTCCAAAGGAGAACAACATTATTTATGTTGCCATATCACACTAATCACAGTAACCTTGTGAGTTAGATAGGTTCGGGTTTTTATGGAACACATGGAGAAACTCAAACATTTTAAATTGAGTTGTTCTTTGACTTATTAAGTAACACGAAGGTCTAGATAAAATAGAATATGCCCCAAAAAATGAAGAAAGAGAAAGAATCCAATATGAGAAATAAAAAGAGCTACCAGGAGAGTCATACACGTACAGAGCAAAGGACAACAAAGCAGACTTTATTTTCTTGAAAAGTCGAGAAAATAATAGTAGAGGGGTAAGAAAGTGAGTCTCAACTAGTCACCCATACAATCAACAAGTATGATATCATTTTTTTAAATTTAATTCTATGTAGAACAAGGCTAAGGATATATACTTCTGGGTTAGGTTAACCTGGATTATAATTCATTCTCTTCCTTATACTGTATCTTTGACCTTGGGTGTTAACTTTGTCTTTATATAAAATGGGGTTAGTAATAATATGTTATAGAGTTGGTAGCAAGGATTAAATGAATGAACACATGGAAAGTGAGAAATTGAGTTCTTTATGGAAGCTAGTTAAAACTGGCATTCCATTGTGTTGTTGTTGTAGTTGTTTGCTAATGAGTTAGAATTTACAAAAGTGATTAATTTCCCAAGGAGTCCACAGAAGCCTTCTTAACACATATATACATTTTAAGTTCTTTTTTTTTTTTTAAGATTTTATTTATTTATTTATTTATTTATTTATTTATTTATTTATTTGACAGCGAAGGAGAAATCACAAGGAGGCAGAGAGGCAGGCAGAGGGGGGTGGAGGGCAGCAGGCTCCCTGCTGAGCAGAGAGCCTGAATCAGAGCTCCATCCCAGGATCCTGGGATCATGACCTGAGCTGAAGGCAGAGGCTTGAACCCACTGAGCCACCCAGGTGCCCCACATTTTAAGTTCTTGCCTAGGTTTTGTTGCTGGAAACAAAAAATGTAATAATGTTGTGCAAAAAAGGACCATAACTTCCTCTTTTGCAAAATGCAAGATTGCTGACCCCAGGCAAATTTGTCTTTGACAATCTCTATACACCTTTCCTCATCCTATTTTTTAGGTCATTAATTTTTTCTTGAGTTTTCTCAGCCCTATTTTACCCTCCCCATTATTTCATAGATAGCATTTTCTTTTGTCTCTTTTTTGGTTAATCAAAACTCGCAAAGAATCCCTACTGCTCTTATTTACTCATTAAGAGGAAGAAATCTGATTGGATTAATTCACTCTTCACTGTAAATGACTACTCACAAGGTAATGCATTTACAGCCATTTATGGTTTTAAAATGTAATTTCTGTAATTCCAAAGTAATCCCTAAATTATAGTTTTCATCTGGCATAACTGAAGAGGGTGAGAAAAAATTCAGACATTTGGTGGGAGAATATTGTGTGGTCTTATTCAGCACCTGGGAGAGCTCCCACAGGCTTTTCCTTTGTACTTGGAAATAAGCGCTTAAGAATTTTCATAGGGATGTCCATAGTAGCAGCATTAGGACTGTGAAAGAACAAGGTCATCAGCCAGTTCTATGAATGAGCCATTTGTAAATTGAATATACATTAACTTAGAAATATTAATACAGCCTTTTTTATCTATACAAAGATCCCCAGGAAAGAGATTTGCTTTACTTTTCAATGTCAGACTGCCACCTAGAATCAGATTTTAGTCCCTTACTTTAGACTGCCAACAAATTGGGGGTACTTAATTCCAGATGTTTAGCATAGACATATGTTTTTCTTTTGTTTTGTTTTATTTAGTTGTTAGAGAAATAAGATAGCTGACATCAATACTTAGAATAAAAGAGGAACTCTAAAAATATTTGCCAAAGATTAGATAAACAAATGGGAAAGTTAACAACATAAGGGAAAACAAAAGACTGACACACATATCTATCAATATTTTATAATCATATATACATATATTTCAATTTCCATTTATATCCATTCTATTTCCTTCTGGTATACAGCGTGAACTTCCAAAACTTTAAATTCAATGAGTAAATTTATATAATCAGTAAATAATATAAAGTTTCATAATTTATTTCTGTTTCAGAACATCATATGTTTGTATCTATTGTAGAAGATAAGCAAATACAGTTTTTACTGTTTTATGGGAATATTTTTCACCTTTACACTAATAAGTGACACAAACTTTCTCAGACCATATCATCATAAGAAAAAGTTCTTAGGAAAATTTTCTGAATCCATTATAAGTGAGTGTATCTTAATTGTAAGTCATATAAAAAAGGTCCATGCACTGGAAAGGATAAGGTAGCCTGCTTACTGAGTTGAGTTTTCTCAGCCCTATTTTACCCTCCCCATTATTTCATAGATAGCCTGCACTGGAAAGGATATCTATTTCTTAGATAGCCATGCACTGGATAGGTTAAGGTAGCCTGCTTACTTCAGCTCCTATCTAGACTTAAAAACACAATTAAGATTAGCAAAAGAAGATCTGTGTTAAGCCTTATTAGCATTTTTTTGCCATGGTACAATTGACTTGACCTCTCTAGTGTACCTTATCCGGTAGAAGTTTGGACTCACAGGCTGTCCCCCAATAAGTCACTTTCTGTACAGTTTCACTTTGATGGCAAGAAATGATAATGCTAACATTTATAGGCTACAGGCAGTATATAAATGCTTCATATGCATGATCTTCATCTTTGAAGAGCTCTAAGAGATAGGGATTATTATCCTAATATTAGATATGAAGAAACTGAAGTTCTGGGAGATTATATAACTCACCTACTGCTATCATACAGCTAGAAAGTAAGAGTATCAGATTTGTACTCAGGTCCTTCTGAATGCAAAGCCAGTGTGTTAAACCATTATAAAATTCTTCCTCTTGTTATGTATTCTCACTGGGAAACCCAGTCAACCATGCCAGTTTCACTAATAGTTCCTTCTTTCTTCCTGAGTGGAAAGAATGTAAAAGATATGGCTTTGCAATTCCTAAGGTTTTATAAATTTAGACTTGTTTTCAATAGGAGTCTGTAGAATTCAAGAAACCATGCAAATGTGCATCCACAAATGCATACACTCAGGGAACAAATGGCGGAGAGTCAAGACATAATTTTAAATATGCTGCATGATAATCAGTTTTTAAAGTTATACTCCAAAAATACCTCTTTTAAAAAAATAAATGGTGCAATCATCATTATGGAAATTGTATTCATAACAAATGTATTGCTTGACCATTTTTCCAAGCTGATATTGATTTCCTTATCGATTGCCACTTTCAAAATTGGAGAAAGCTATAACAAAGGAAACTGGTGATGGAAATTTCTTGTTCTAAGGCCACTCTATAAGAATTAATAGGTTCCATTCCTACCAAAATCAGGAAAAAAAGTGAATTTTTTTAACTTGTAGTGAAGAATACATGTATTAAAAATACATGCAGGGGCGCCTGGGTGGCTCAGTCATTAAGCGTCTGCCTTCAGCTCAGGTCATGATCCCAGTGTCCTGGGATCGAGCCCCACATCGGGCTCCCTGGTCTGCGGGAAGCCTGCTTCTCCTGCTGCCATTCCCTTTGATTGTGTTCCCTCTCTCGCTGTGTTTCTCTCTGTCAAATAAATAAAATCTTTAAAAAAAAAAATACATGCATTATTTGCATAGATTGCTGTTTCATTCTTTCTCTTTCCTTTTCTACTGCCTCTTTGTAGATACTTAACAAACCATGATCTGTTTTGTGATTTCATTAACCTCTTCTGGCCATTTTAAAACTAAGCGTCTTATACACTGGCTGGTCCCACCCTATGAATGTCTTCAGCTCTTCCATATTCAGTGGGTAGTCCCTTAATGATGGCCTAAATAAGTTACTCTTTATTATTTACTGTTACTTCTCAAAAAATATCTTGGGCCCTCTTGATTTTGTTTTCTCTAGAATACATCCAGGTATTTGTTGTAAGGTATCTCTTCCTTTCCTTCTAAACATTTAATAACTTTACAGACAGGAAATATGTGGAAATCTTTCCCTCTCACTCTCTGATTTACTCTGCAGTCTGAATTCTAAGTATTCTCATATATTAAGGCTTTTTATTATTTATCACATATTGCAGCTTTAAGACCTTTGTATACTTTTACTCCTCCAGGAATTTAACTGCTAAATCATTTTCTCCATGCACTCAATACACATTCTAAGTACTATAGCATATTTTCTAATCTCATTTAAAAATGAAATGCTGATATTACATTCCATAGCAGAATAAAGGACAATTGTTTCCACAGAAAAATATGATATGAAAACACATCTGCCACAAAATTGTGCGTCCCTTAGCATATGATTTCTGGAAAAATTTATATAAAATGATGATGAATGAAATCAACACCGAAAAGTATAGCCATTTATTTTTTAAAAGTCTACGAATCATATGTCAATGAACCATATATGGAGCTGAAAAAACAAGTTGTTTTGAAAAGCCACAATACATGGATATTAATTCCTTGTCATACATATACATCATTTATTCAGCCATATCTTTAGTAACCGACTGCATTGTTCAGCTACCTTCCTGACAATGCAACAATCATGCTTCTTAATAGAGTTGTTTCTGATTGTTTTCTCCTTGTCCAATTTTATCCTTTTCACCTAATGTTTTAAAATCCCTACATTGAGTATTCACCCACAAAGAAAAGCAAAGGAATAGAAGATTTGGAATTAAATGTACCTACTCATTGCTTTGTGCATTGAAATGTGGATTTTCTCGCCTATTCACGAAAGAGCTTAATATTCATAATATTCAGTCAAACTTTTTTTTTTGTCTCTAAGATGTTCAGTAACTAGTTTGAATGCTCTTTCTCACTGGTTTCACTAAATCAGTGCAGAAGCCATAGATTCTGGTGTTGAGAGCAGTAGCTTTGGAGGGCGACAGATATGAATTTGTATTTTACTGACCACTTCCTATGTGAGTGAAGAAACGTCTCTGAGCTTCACTTCTATCACCTTTAAATTGGGAATTTAAATTATGATGGAATTAAATGAGATCTCTATGAAAAGTGCTTTGGCACATGGTATGACCTCAATGCATTTTGCAGGTAGATGCTATTATTGCTATTAGAGCAATGGTCATGGTAACAGAGCATTATCCATAATATATTCTAACTACCTTGTAATGTCTGTTGCTAGCCATCATTACCTAGTACCAAGGCTTTAGAAATGAAATGACCCTTAGAAAAACAATGTATGTGGGAATTTGCTGAGAAAGGTCTGAGCCATGAGTATACAAGTTTCAAAAAATACCATTCACACACAGAGTTCTTTGATTTCTACAGTTATCATGCTGCTAATAATTATAATCTGGATGGATAGTTACATCTGATAAAGCCAGTTTGGGACCTGAAATTTTTCCTTAAACATGTGCATAAATATAGTGTCCTTTCTTTAGCATCTATAGCTCTCTAGAATTCATTTACTATTTGGGACACTCATAAAAAAAATGATTGGGTCATGACTTGCCACTGTATTACAGCATTCTTCTGTGGACAGAACAAACATGTATTAAACATGAAACTTGTAGCATGACAGGCTTTGTGTTTGGCCTTGTGTTTTTCATTGTTTCATTTAATTGTTGCCCATGACTCTTACTTTAAAACAAAGCACATTTATTCACATTTATTTATAAGAAAATGAAGACTTGCCCAAGGTCAGCAACATGGCTAATATATGGCAGAATTGATGTCAAAGTCAAATCTGTATAAATGCCGTCTTTTCATTCACTTTGTAAGTAGGGTTTGCCATGTAGAATTAATTTCAACTGACTACTAAGAAATATGTCTAAATATTTTCTCAAATATGAGATTAATGTGATTTATTTGGATTGCCCAATCCTTGTAGAACTGCATGAATTCATAAGCCAAAAAGGAAGAAACAGAAATCTAGTTTTTTAGACTCAGTAAAGACAGTTAAAAATCATTGTATGTGTTTTTCATTTTCTTTCTTATTTCCTAAGGCCCCTTCTCTAGTCATAACCATGGTGCATGACGCATTTTGTCTAGATAAGTCTTGATCTCTACTAGCTATTAGTCCTTCGTTTTTCATGCAACTCTGAAGATTGGATGGGATGTTGGTGCAAAGACTTAGATGACGTATTCGAAGAAACTCTATGCAGAAGTGACAAATCAGAGTGATTCACTGTCACGTCTAAAGATAATGGTTTACCATATTAGACCATTGTCCATAATAAAGTTTTTTGAATCTCTCATTTAATCTCTTTTGAAGAGCCATTTCCTTGAAAAAAAAAATCATGTCTTAGTCTCACCTGATACTCCTTAGATTCAAAGAATTGTATTAGAGCAACAATGTAATTCAAGTTATAGTACTTTTTTGTATTGTGCGGAATATATACATGTCCTCCAGGTGCCCTGTTGCATATCTTAACTCTGACAGTGTTTGGCTTACTGTGATTAGGTGTTACCTGTCAGTTGTGCCCACTACATTCTTGGGTCCCTACAGGGCAGAAGCTATAGAACATATAATATTTGTATCTGAGCTGACAACTAAATGATATTTAATGAAAATTTTTTTAAGATTTTATTTATTTATTTGACAGAAAGAGAGAGAGATCACAAGTAGGCAGATAGATAGGGGAAACAGGCTCCCTGCTGAGCAGAGAGCCCCATGTGGGGCTCGATCCCAGGACCCTAGGTCATGACCTGAGCTGAAGGCAGAGGCTTTAACCCCCTGAGCCACCCAGGTGCCCTGAAATTTTTATAAGTACTCAATTGATGAAAATAATAGTGTATGATCTTAAAATTTGCATAATTCCAGAAGTTGGTAATGAAGATATGTATGTGTCTAAATTTTTTAATATCCTGACCTCTCCTTAAAGTCAAGCCTGACTGTAGAAACATCCCATTTTGCAGGAAGGCTGTCTGCTTTCTCCTCCTAGCTTCATCACTCATTAACATAGCCTTTAACAAAGCTCATGGTTCCTCTCCTTTCTAGCTTGTAAAATGGAGACATTAATGGTAATTAGCTCAAATAATTATTGTTAGGATCACTTCAGATAATCATCATAAAATACTTACCAAGCAATGCCTGGGTGGCTCAGTCAGTTAAGCATCTGCCTTCGGCTCAGGTTAGGCTCCCAGGTCCTAGGATCATTAGTCTCCCTGCTCAGTAGGAGCCTGCTTCTCCCTCTTCCCCTCCTACTCCCCCTGCTTATGCTCCCTCTCTCTGTCAAATAAATAAAATCTTATAAAAAATTGTTCTAAAAAAATAAATACAATACTTAGCAAAATGTGCAGCATAGAGGAAATAGTCAATAAATGTCATGTACTCTAGTGTGCACTTCGAGATGGCCTTGCAACCCTGCAGAGTATACTTGGCTTGGAATAATCCTTAAATCTGATAAGAGGGTATTGAATCAAATGTTTGAGACAACAGAAATGAAATGGCACTTAAAATACTTCTTATTGAGAGGATTTACATTTGGGAGGATGGAAGAAAAAACATTTTCTCAATATAATATGTCTGTCACTTTATTAGCCATATTTTTTTACATGAACTCACTTTTATTGGCAACTGTTTATTCATGGACTCAAACTGTGATCTT
Source organism: Procyon lotor (assembly GCA_028646535.1). Classification (NCBI taxonomy): domain Eukaryota; kingdom Metazoa; phylum Chordata; class Mammalia; order Carnivora; family Procyonidae; genus Procyon; species Procyon lotor. The sequence continues at coordinate 36,034,797 of CM053603.1, forward strand.
TGGGTTTGTAATGTCTTATCTTTCTAACCAGACTTGACCTCCTTGACAGAGGGGAAATTTTTTTGTTTTGTTTTGTTTTGTTTTTTCCAAACAGAACCTTGGAGAGTACCTTGTAAATTTTTAAAAATATGCAAGAACTTTGAAACAATTATGTGCCTGTGCAGTATGTTTATACATTGTATATACTGTGTGTGTGTGCATATACAGAGAGAGTCATATTTTAGGTACTTAAAGAATGACACATATTATTGCATATAATAAATGGTTTGTGAAGAGAATTGAGCATCAGATAACATGAATTTACATCCTGATAATGATATTTAATTACAAAAAAAGATGTTGGTGTAGTCACTTAACGTCATTAAACCTTGTTTCCTTCACTGTCCAATAGAAGTTTCTTCAGTAATGTGAATGTTCTTTTTCTCTGCTATCCAGTATGGTAACCACATGTGGCTGTTGAACACAAAATGTAGCTACTATGGCTAAGGAACTGAAGAGTACATTTTATTTAATTTTATATGTTTTAAATCTTACTAGACACATGTGGCAAGTAGCTCCATTACTGTATAGATATAGAATCAAGGATGACAGGACCATATCATGTGAAAAGAGGCTGCACTAAATTTCCTTGGTATGAGTGATACAAAGGCTATTTTTCAGCAGAAGACCATCCTCTTTTGAAACACTTATACTCTCCCACAGTATCTTAGGCCTTTTTAATTTAAACCCTTTTTCTTTTATTTCCCTTAACAGATCTTGAAAACTTTAAAACAAGAACAAGAAGCACTGTGTCTGTCCGTCAAGGTCAGGGGATGGTACTACTGTGCGGCCCACCAGCTCATTCAGGAGGTAAACTATAAATTCACTGAAATGTCCACACTTCACTCGCTGCTATTTTTCCTGCTGATTTTTCACCCCCTCTTGGCACTAGCTGAGGGAAAAGTGTCATTTGCAGAGATTCCCAAAGTCCCTCTGTGTCAAGGAAGAATCGTTGTCAATGCCTCCCATAATTAGGGTAGGAAAATATCAGATTCTGCAAATGTTCTACCCAACTGCTATCTACTTGGCACAAGGGGAAAGACACCTGAGTCCACTGAGATCAGAATCCCTTTGCATGATAAGGCAATGTAGTAAAACTACCAGTACTTTCTCTAACTTGATGGCTTTCAACGCTGACGTTTCTTGATTTCATCTTGTGTTTGGTCCGGGAAAGGGTCAGATCCAATCCAGGATCACTTTGTAAAGAGTCATAATAACTGGCTCAGTTAGGAATCCATTTGAATTATTTTTGTTTATTTTTCTAAGTTTTTCTTTAAATTCTGGTTAATTAACATACAGTGTAACATAAGTTTCAGGTGTAAAATTTAGTGACTCGTCACTTACATCAACACCCAGTGTTCATCACAAGTGCCCTCCTTAATGTGCAATAAATAAATATGGAATTAATTTGACTGCAAATAACTAAGAACCCAGCTAACACAGACTTCAGCAGACTGGAGTTTGTGTTGCTTTCATTCACATTTCCAGAGGTATGTAATCTAAAGCTGATACCACTTCTTCAAGATGCCTTCCAGGATACAAGCTGTTTCTTGCATCTTTTTCTGAAGTCCTCAACATGTGGTATGGCCAGGGTACCAAGGTGCAGTCCAGATAAGAAGTAATAGGAATAGTCAAGGACAAAAGTCAACAATCTCCATCTCAGTTTGCCTTTGTATTATGCAAGGTTTGCTTTGCCCTTGCATAATAGGTAGGACTTTTACCTACGTGTCAGTAGGTAAAAGGTGGGACTTTTACCTACGTGTCAGTGATCACTCCCAGGGGCAAAAGAGACTGAGAGATCAAGTATTTTATGCAGATCAATTTGATAGTCCTGAAAAAAATCATAATTTTGTAGTAAGGGAGACTGTAGAGACATGCTGTATAGGCAACTCAACAATGTCTGCTAAAAAGGCTAACAATGACTGAAAGGCAAATCTGACTTCCCATAGAGGGTTCAGTAGTATGGAGGTTTAATAGATAATGATATTTATTAGGATTCCTCTAAAGCTTGAGGTAACAAGATTGATAAACTCTACTCTTGGAAATTCTGGCTAAAGTTGAATTTGCTATCTGCTATCCTTGCTATCTTAATTTTCTGTTTGGCTTACTACATGATGAAAAGAAAAAAAAATATTTTAAGCTGAGAATTTGAAAACACCCTTTTATTTTTGTCCTGTACTCTGAAGTTGCAGCTTTGCCTTTCTCATCTAATGTTCCAGCTAACCTTTCCAGAAGGAAATAACAATTAGCAAAATAACTAAAAGACTTGTACTTCTGACATGACAAGTATAAAAGCAGATGGAAGAGGCAGGTGCCCCTCTGAGTCTAGACTGAAAACTTGGAATTATTCAAGGTTCTGGTTTTTGAAGACAGGCAGAGAATCCAGATTAGATTTTGGTAGTTTGTGTTCTGAGAGATGGGTTTACTCCTTAGGGCTCCTGTTTTCCCTTAAAGTTAGTATCGGAAGCATTACATTTGGAGTTCAGGACATGAGTTCCAGTCCTGACTCTATTTCAAATCATCATTTGATATTGAGCAGATATTTTCACTGTTCTTATCTATAAAATGAGGAGATGAAAGGAAATCTCTCAGATCCCATTTAGTTATATCATTACATGGTGGTAACTCAATAAAGACTAAACCTATTTATCTAGTAGGTTTGATTATTGAAGTTCTGTCGTATATATGAAGAAAGCGATTAACTGGACATATATTTAGGTTAAAGTGAAGCTCACTCAGACTAACTTTTCTCTTCCTATTATGAAATCGGATCAAAATAAGAATTGAAGGTTTTGCTAATGTTTTCTGCAGTCTACCTCACAGCATTAAACTTTCATAACATGGCAGCAACTCTAAAAATTAATCTTGTAGGCATATTAAGAAACAAAGTGCCCCACTACTCCCTGGTATAATGGTATCTTTGGGAAAGGCACAGCACCTGGAGTGTTGCTATGCTGCTACACAGTGAGACACCTGAAGACTTTCCCCTTCCCACAGAGAAATATATTAAACATTTTCATAGACATCCCCTGAAATGTGCTTGTCTCTGCTGGCAGCAGTCAGCAGCTCTGAATTCCGGTTTCTTGAGCTGTGCTGACATTCCTGACAGCCCTGATGGTGAAAGACAAGGAAATAAATATTCTCATTATGGGCTTTATTAGAAATTGCGTGCTCAGGAACACTGTGGGCAAGGCAGGCAAGGCAAGGAAATGTGCAAGAAAACAGGATCTTGAAGGGTGTAGGAGAGCATCTCAGACAGCCATCAGTTTTGGGCAGTGGAGTCAATGATTATCTGATGAAATCTCCCCAATTACTCAAAACCTTTCAGTGCAAACTGCCGCAGTGATTGTCTCATTGCTTCTTCAGGCTTTTGTCACCTGAAAGCCAGCAGAATCACCATGAGCCACTAGGCATACTGAGCATTTTAGACCCAGCATATGGTATCCCAGTTTCAATTGTAACAGATCATGCAGAAGGAAGGAAATGAGTCAGCCTTTTATTCTATCAGTGGGATACTGAGCAATGGCATGAAATCCATTGTAAAAGATGCTGCATGTCCTCTTTCAAAAGCTGTGCAGTGTCAGACCTTCTTAGGGTAACAGAAATGAGCAACAATTAATCTATTTTGAAAAGCATTGCAGTCAGCAGGTATGTCCAGTACTTTACCAATCACTGTGTGTAGCATATTTGTCATCTTTTGGTTAATAGATACGAATTCAGTTGTGATGTCACTGCATAGGTTTTACTATTAAATCTTAACACAAACACCGAATAATAGAAATCACTCTGATGGGCTCTGGTTGTCCATGGTGTTCCTTCATATTAGAAATAGAGTTTAGTGGGGCACCTGGGTGGCTCAGTGGGTTAAAGCCTCTGCCTTTGGCTCAGGTCTGATCTCAGGGTCCTGGGATCGAGCCCCGCATCTGGCTCTCTGCTCAGCAGGGAGCCTGCTTCCCCCTCTCTCTCTCTCTGCCTGCCTCTCTGCCTACCTGTCATCGCTCTCTCTCTCTCTCTCAAATAAATAAATAAAATCTTTTTTAAAAAAAAAAAGAAATAGAATTTAGTAAGATCCAGAATTTTCTCCTTTTTTCCATCAACTCCAAGGTCATTTGGCACTGGGAATTCATGATGCTTAACCAAACTCTTATTAAATAGCAATAGAACCAAAGTACTTTGAGATTCTTCCTACCACTGTACTGAAATTGGATTATTCACCAGTGAATTCCTCATGATCTCTTCAAGGAAGGTTTTTTGTTCTCACCTTCCTTTTATATTTCACCTAGATCCTTGCTACTCAAAATGTGGTCCATGCACCAGCAGCATCCGCCCCACCTAGCAGCTTGTTCAAAAGACAATTTCAGGCTCTACTCAGAGCCTACTGAATAAGAATTCACATTTTAATAAGATCCCCAAGTGACTCATATGCACATTACAGTTTGAGAAGCCCTGAGCTACATCCAGGATTCTCACACACACACACACACCTCACTTCTGGCCAGTGATGGACAGGAAGCTGGGGCATAACCAGGGCAACATGTTAAAACCGTGGGTGTCCAACCACTTCCCAAGGATATTCTGATTCCACAAATCTATTGTTTTGGAGACTCGAAGGCAGCACCATCTTTCTGCAAACCCAGCACAGGTTCACACTGCTGAGATAGAGGCCTTTGATTTCCACATCACCCAAGCAGAAGGGTTGAGCACTTTGTATCAAATTCATATTTAAAAGAATTTAAAATAAAATATAGTCACCTCAGGCTTTACCTTTACTTCATCTATTTTTGTTGTTGATAAGGGAGATGAAGAACCAAGAAAAGATTGGCTTTTTCTCAACTATTTATCTTCAAAAGTAGCATTTTATATCTGGCCCCAGCTTTTAATACATTATTATTAGTAAAAGTATGGTTTCCTAGAGTATTAAAAAGAAACTACATGATTCTGATTCTAAGATGATTTCCGTTGTTACAGTTTTTTTAGAAACCAGCTATAATTGTCATCATTAGATACTTCTACACATTCCCATTAAAGTTGGATTCTGTTCACATGGCACGTGAACAGATGCAGGGACCTTATAACAGAGCATCTGTAGAGTTCTTTATAGTGTTTATAATGTTTTAGTTTTCATTATATTATCTCTGATCCTCACAATAATCCTATAAGAAGGAAGGACATGTATTTCACAGATAAGGAAATCGAAACAAAGAGATTATGTGGGGTCACACACTAATCAATGGCAGGGTCGAGAGTTATCTTTGCCTAGAACGTGACCCTTTTTTTTTCAGCCCTGGAGACAATAGTAGAAACATGTACTGGATTCTCTATGCCAGAGGTTCTTTAGGTCCCATCCCAGATCAGTTAAGTGTGCCTTTCTTGAGAGGGGTACTCTAGCATCATTTTTAAAAGCACTGTACATGATTCTAATATGCAGACAGGGTGGAAAATGTGTATCTCTGCATTACGAAATCAGGTAGATCTTGTCTCTAAGAGACAGAACCTCTCTGTTTGTAAACATCTCTAAGGGCCGGGAATTTAATTTGATCTGACATATCCACTAATATTATAACCCTAAAAGAAGCATGCCTTCCTACAATGTAGTTATTTCAGCTGGATCATTTTGTATTTACTGTAGAACAGAGGAAAAAGCATGAAACTAGGACACCCACATTCCAGGCCCAGATCTCCTATTAACTTACTATGTGGTCTTGGGCCACTTATGTAACTTCTCTGAACCCTATTTGGGTTCCATCATCCCACACACACTGTTTCTAGCATCCAGATGTCACCTTCAGGATCAGGCTCACCCAGTTTCCCAATGAGTTCAAACCATGCTGACAGGTGTTGGGCCTGGACTGATACTGCTATGCTAAAATGTTTCTCCTCTATGCCCAGAATAATCTTAAAGACATCCATATTTCGTCAAGCTGACAGCTCTGCCGAACCCCACTCCTGTCTTATTCCTAACCCTAGCCCCATACTGGCTCCCATGCTTACCAGCTCTGTGTACCTTTAGACTTCCAGATGCATCTTTGTTTGCTCCAAATACCAATTCATTTTACTATAGTATAGACACTTAGTTTAGCTCTTGCCCTCATGTCTCCCCCAAAGATGCACCCAGATCCAAACCTGGGACCGTAACACACTGTCCTTTGGATTTTAAGTATTGTTGACATTTAAGAGGTTTACTTATTGGGCCCCATCCATTATATCATACTCCCTGGAAAATTGACACCAGAATAGATGGATTCTAGTTTTATCACTGTGTGATTTAGACAACTGGTCATTTTCCTCAAGAAGCAGTCCCTCTACTTCCAATTTATTTCTTCTACTTTCTCTCTTCCACATTTCAGCCTCCTACTCTTTCCCTGTATCTTCATTTCCAGCATAAGTCTAAAATCCTTGTATGTATTATGCTACTCAAATGAAATTTATATTTGTTCTGTAAACCCCTCAAATATGTTGTTAGAATTTTTTAAAATGTAATGAATGTGGCAGCAATCTGCACAGTTAAAGTCTTCCTAAAATATGTAGGAATAAATTTAACCAAGGAGGTGGAAGACCTATGCTTTGAAAACCATTAAGACATTGATGAAAGAAATTGAAAACAACACAAACAAATGGCAAGATATTCTCGTAGATTGGAAGAATTAATATTGTTAAAATATCCAGACTTTACAAAGCAATCTACAGATTTGGTGCGTTCCCTATCAAGATACAAGTAGGATTTTTACAAAGCTAGAACAAATAATCCTAAAATTTATATGGAACCACAAAAGACCCTGAAGAGCCAAAGTCATCTTAAGAAAGAATAACAAAGCTAGAGGTATCACATCCCCCAATTTCAAGATCATTACAAAGCTATGGTAATCAAAACAATATGGTATGGGACAAAAGTTGACACATAGATCAGTGGATCAGTACAAAAAGCCCAGAAATAAACCCATGCTTTATATGGTCAATTAATCTACATTAAAGGAAGCAAGAATACACAGTGAGGAAAAGATAGTCTCTTCAGTAAATGTTGGAAAACTGAACAGCTACATGCAAAAGAATGAAACCAGACCACTTTCTTAAACCACACATAAAAATAAACTCAGTGAGTTAAAGACTTAAATGTAAGAGTGAAACCATAAAACTTACAGAAGAAAGCATAGGTAGTACTTTCTTCGATGTTGGCCTTAGCAACATTTTTCTGACTATGCCTCCTAAGCATATTCAGAAAACATATTCATTCATTCAGAAAAACATTTTCAGCAAGAGAAACAAAAGCAAAAATAAACTATTGGGACTACATCAAACTAAAAGCCTTTGGCATTGGGGCGCCTGGGAGGCTCATTTGGTTAAGCATCTGACTCTTGATTTTGGCTCAGGTCATGATCTCAGGGTTGTGAGATAAAGCCCTGTGTTGGACTGCATGCTGAGTATGGAACCTGCTTAAGAATCTTTCTTTGTCCCTCTCCTTCTCCCCACTCCCTCTCTTAAAAAAAAAAAAAAAAAAAAAAGGTACAAACTTCCAGTTATAAAAGGAATAAGGCATAGGAATGAAAAGTACAGCATAGCAAATACAGCCAATAATGTAATAACTTTATGTGGTGACAGTAACTGAGATTATAATGGGGAGCATTGCATAATGTATAGAAATGTCAAATCACTATGTTGTTTATTTGAAATTAATATAACGCTGTAGGTCAACTACACTTTAGGAAAAAAAACATATATATTGGATATATTCAAACTTGAATAAACCACCTTTTTAAAAAAAATTTTTTTTTAAAGATTTATTTATTTGACAGAGAGAGATCACAAGTAGGCAGAGAGGCAGGCGGGGGGGGGGGGAAGCAGGCTCCCTGCTGAGCAGAGAGCCCGATGTGGGGCTCGATCCCAGGACCCTGAGATCATGACCTGAGCTGAAGGCAGGGGCTGTAACCCACTGAGCCACCCAGGTGCCCCTTTTTAAAAATTTTTATGGAAAATTCATTCTGAGTTTTATGTCTAGCCTAAGAAACATCATATATTTACTTAAATAGACATCTGTTGCAATTCAATGAGGAAAGGGTAACCTCCCATAATAAGTTAATCAGTACCACAGACTTCTGTGGATTTTTTTTGTTTTGGGTTGTTTTCTGTTTGGTTTTTGGCAATTCGACATTCTTTTTTTTTTTTTTTTTTAAAGATTTGTTTTTTTTATTTGAGAGAGAGCAGGAGAGGGCAGGGGGGAGAGCCAGAGGGAGAGAGAGTCTCAAGGAGGCTCTGTGCTGAGCACAGAGCCCAGTGTGGGGCTCAGTCTCAGGACCCTGAGATCATGACCTGAGCCGAAACCAAGAGTCAACTGAACCGACTGAGCCACACAGGTGCCCCAAGCATTAAACATTCTTAAGTCAGTCTTGTTTGTGCTGTTTTGACTCGCCATATTCACTTGAAGTCTGTGAACCTGTACTCCTTCACCTGAAATGTAATGGTCCAATTCCTCCCTTTTTTTTCCTTCTCATTTTGCAAATCAAAGGAGATTTTAGACATTAGTGATTTAGTCAGTTTAGAGTAATGTGAAACAGTTTAGAAGGTGATGCTTTTCTTCATTCATTAAGCCTCCCTTTTTTCACTCAGCAGAAAGAAGAGCCACACTGATCAGGGACAACTTGTTATAAACTGTCCCACACAAATGGCATGGTGGAGTGTTCCATGTTTGGGAGGGTAGTCCACTAGGATTATTTGTCTTTATTATACCAAATACAGGCTCCATTTCTCACAGACATGAGATCATTTAGTTCAAAGAAAGAATCAGCAAAGGAAGCAAAAGGAAGGAATTAGGCCCTGGGTGTCTCAAAGAATAACTTAACTTCTCCCCCACTGGATAGGACTTTAAGAATGAGGGTCAGTATTTCTGATGTCATTCATCTCCACAATTAGTTAAGCTTATTCTATGATGCTACAACATACTTTATGCCTTCAATTTTTCTATCAGCTCTTTACAACAACTTGAATGTTTTATGATCATGTTTTTTGTGCCTTGATGTCAATAACTATATGCTTATGCATAGAAAAAAAAGTATATTAAGTAGGAAACATTCCCTAGCTGTAGAATAATTCTCAACCTTATGCAGCTGAGCCACCAATTTCTTAAATTAAACTATTTAGAGGATTGCTGGTCTGGGTTCTAAGAAGAGTTCCCCAGGAATGATAGCCATACACTTTCTACCTAATCTCCTTTTAGTTCCAGTTAGAGAGATGTTGAAGCTGTTTTGCAGCTATAGCAAATCCATAGCACTTAGGAATAAACTCAACTACTGAATAAATAGCAATTAATTAAATTTCTTTGTGTTCAGTAGCCTAAAGAGAATCATTTAGTTAAAAAAAAAGTTATTCCAGAAATAAATTTCAAGAAATTCTTTTTCTATCTCTTCTTTTCCTTCTTTGCTTCTGTGTAAATGTTTCTACATTCATTATTTGGCAGAAACCAAAGCCTGTTAGTTAATTAATGATGGCCCTAATTACCCAACATCTCTCCTGATAATTACTCTGTATTTAATTTAATGATAGACACTATATAAGTGTATTTGTGGACAGATTCAAGTTCAAGTTGGAAATGTTTCTCTCTCTCTTTTTTTTTTTAAACATTAAAAAAAAAAATCAAAGAGCTTATCTCCGGGTTTGATCCTTAGAACTGGAGGCCCATTGATCAGTCAAAGTCAGGGCCAAATGCATTAACACCAAAAGGATGTGGCATTTGGGAACTGAGATTTGATCCATAAAGCTGAATGATCTGCAAACTGTGATCATTCAACAAAGCTCAATTTCATGTTGGGCTTTCTCTTGGAGTCGTCCTGTCCCAGAAAGCAGTGAAGGATGATATTGTGTTGGAACACAGGTGCTAGCTGGGATGTGAAGAGTCTGGAGATGTGAAAAGCACATTACATATCCAGTAGAGTACTACCAGGGATGTACCAGCCAGAACAGAACAAATGATCAACACCAATCTTTCAACAACATGAACCTGGCTGAGCGTTTCATAAATAATCCAGTGGACAATCACTGCAGGATGTATGGGAACCATTCTTGTTTTAATGCCCACTGGAAATATGCCCCACGAATCTCATCTTTTCAGCTGAGGAAGAAACAAGCAGCTCTCTGGATACATTTTCAGCAAGGAATTGGTGTTTTGTCCGGTCAGTGCATCATAATGTTACATTGAATTAAGCAGGATAATGGTGCAATACATATAATGAGGAAACGCTGCCTGAGTCCTGGAAATTCGGAAATAGACTCTGGTTGAGAGATCAGAAATTGAAGGCTCCAAAATGTTCAGTACTGTCAGGGATCTTGATCCTGTGAGTATTAAGGAACAAATATGATGTCAGCCATTTTTCTGCTATATGTATTTTGTAGCTCATTCAGTTAGTTTTCAGACAATTGGGAAAACAATAACTTAAGTGGACCAAATCAAAGACCAGAGAAAATGACACATTTGGCTAAGTGAACTTCACACCCAAAAGAATAAGTCGTAGGATTTCGTATAAAGATAGGGCTATAACTTCTGTTGCTGTGTGATATCAGAATACTGATTTAAAGGAAAATGATTTAATTAAGTGGCTATACATTCATCAAGGACAAACAATATGGATGAAAAACTTTTTTAACCAGTCATGCTGATTTGCCCTAACTATATTCACTAATGATTTTGTCATTTGAGACATGTAAAATAAATTTAAAAAGTCCAAATGGAGCACTTAAAGTTCTATAGGGAGACCAACTCTGTCTACATAATGAACTTCAAAAGATATGTCAGATCTTTAATTCAGAAGCTGATTGGGAGAATGTTCATGATCTCTTATGTAGATACTGGCTGCTAACAAAACAACTGATAGCTATTCTATACCAAGCCAAGAAAGCTCTTCACATCTCCATGTGTAACACACCCAATTTTTTTCACATCAGATAGCTGCAGGTTAACACATTATCATAATCTTCACTGTCAAAATTAACCCCTGGAAAGGAGTTGTGTTGTAACAACACTCCACAGGAATTCATAAATCCATATGGCAGTCACAGCTGGAAGATAGTTGCATTTGATAATGTAGCATTTCAGAAATACCCGAAGACTCTCTGCTTCATGAAGTAATTTGGAATTTGTATGCTTTCTCATCCTCTTAAACAGCACATAGACTAGAGAACACCTGGGAAATGCCAAAATAGTTTGGTGGTAGGTGTTTGAGGCCGAGTTCTTATCACTGTACAAAATTTTGCCTTTTGAAAAGATAAACAAGATTTTAAAAATAAAATGTAGCTGACTTAAGTATCGTATTTCTTCCATTTGTAGTTCCCACTTACTATAAAATAAGGTATGTATAACACAGCCCTGAAATGAACACCAGATATAAGAAAGACATTCCTAGACCTTCTTGTCTGTGAGTCTTGCTACCGTTTGATTTTGTTCACTCCTTCTACAAGCCAACATTCCTTATCAATGTACAGTTCCAGGTTATTTCAGTGGAAATGGTTGTGATAAATGGGATTTATAATCATGTCCTAATGGAGCATGTAAATTAGGATTTTAGGATTGAAGAGAATAGATAGGTTTTAAAAAGTAAAAATATCTAACTTTGGCAGAACCTCTCAGTTGCCAGGCATTGGCATAGATGTGGCAGATAAAACACTGAGCAAAAACAGAATTCTACCACAGGATAAAATAGACAGAATCCTACCAACAGGTCCCCCTACCATAAGACTTATGCAGCTACTGGGGAGTAAGGGAGTACTCAGTCATACCGGAATATGTGCCTTTGGTGGTGAGCTGGGAGAAACATAGGGTTCAGTGATCTGATTGTGTAAAATACAGGCATACCTCAGAGATATTGTGGGTTTGGTTACAGACCATTAAAGCATTGGTTTGTATGCAATAAAGCAAATGTTACAATAACATGAGCCAAATGAATTTTTTTTGTTTCCGAGTGCATATAAAGTTGTATGTACACTATACTGTAGTCAATTAAGTATGCAATAGCATTAGGTCTAAAAAACTGCACCTACCTTACTTAAAAATACTGTATTGCTAACAAATACTAACCATTATCTGAGCTTTCAGTGAGTCATAATCTTTTGGCTGGTGGAGGGTCTGGCTTTGATATTGATAGCTGCTGATTAGTCACAGTAATGGTTGCTAAAAGTTGGGGTGGCTGTGGCAATTTCTTAAGATAGGGAAGTTTTCTACATCAGTTGGGTCTTTATTTCACTTGAGCACACTTAGAAGCCATTGTAGGGTTATTAACTGGCCTAACTTCAATATTGTTGTGTCTCAGAAATTAGGGAGGCCCAGGGAGAGGGAGAGAGATGGGCTGATGCCAGCTGGTGCAGCAGTCAGAACACACACATTTATGAATTCAGTTCACCATCTTATATGGGCGTGGTTCCTGGTGCCCCTAAAACAATTACAATAGTAACATCAAGAATTGGTGCTCACAGATCACCACAACAAAGGTAACGGTAATGAAAAGGTTTAAAGTATTGCAAGAATGACCACAATGTGACAGAGACATGAAGTGAGCAAGTGCTTTTGGAAAAAGGACACCCACAGACTTGACTAACACAGGTAGCCACAAAACTTCAATCTCTTAAAAAAAACCAGTATCTGCAAAGCACAGTAAAATGAAGTTTGTCTGTTGGAAGGACATGATATAGACTGGGAGGATAAAAGAGTCGAAGGAAGGAATAGTATTCCAGACCGAGCAACAGTATCTATGTCTGGAGTGGGAAGGTTGTCTGGCTATGAGGAAATGTGCCTGACAGTGGTGGGGAGGGTAGTTCGAGTCCAAGGCTAGGATATTGGCAGAGACTACTAGGCTCTGGAGTAGCATTAAAGATTCGGGTGTTTTTCTGAACGTAAGTTAAATATTGTGAAAGTTTTTTTTTTTTTTTTTTTTAAGTGAAATAGGAGATGAGTTAGAGTGGAAGGCATTGTTGAAAAATGGGCTCTTGGCAGCTAAGGCTGATTTACTATTACCTAGCTTTTTGTGAAAAACAGAGAAAGAAGCAGTTCTCATCAGACCAAAAACAGAGGGCAGTCATCAAAAATTTACTTGAAGAATTACTGCAATTATAGCACAACTAAGCCAAATGGAGATATAACCATAGGAGACTGTTTTAATCCACTTGGGCTGCTCTAACAAAATACCGCAGACTGGGTAACTTACAAAGAACAGAAATTTATTTCTGCCAGAACTGGAGACTGAAAGTCTGAAATAAGGGTGCCGGCATGGTCGGGTGAGGGTTTTCTTCCGGTTCATTAGAGGTAACATTCTGCGGTATCCTCATGTGGGGAAAAGGACGAGGGAGCTCTATGGAGTCTCTTTTATAAGAACACTTACCCCATTCACGAGTACTCCACCTTTGTGACCTAATCCCTTCACAAAGTCCCCACCTACTAATACCTTTACCTTTAGAGATAAAATTTCAAAATATGAATTTTGGGGAGACACAACATTAAGACTAGAGCAGAGACTCGTGACTAAATAACTAAATTAACAATAAGGAATATGGGAAGGGTATCTTTAAAGGCTTCCAACAATAGCCATTTTGTATTTCTATATCAAATATATTTCAATCTGGACATCTAATTAAAAAGTCCGATGTCTGTCCCCTTATTATGAGAAAACATTTTTTTCTAAGGTATCCAGAGGAAGTAACATACCATACTTACACACACACACATATGCACACACACACACAATCCATCATCTCCCTCTCCCCTGAATCACCAGGAATTGACAGTTCAGTTCTAACTAATGTTTTATAGAGAAGAAAGCTACCATGGCATATTGGGTGTGGACACAGGAAAGGGGTTATACCAGTTCACTGTAAAGGTGATAAATGAAGCAATAGAAAGCTCTGTCTTAGTTCCTCAGAATCTTACTAACTTAATGATAGCCAGACACTAGTAATTTGGAAAGGAAACATGGCTGTCAAATTGCTTTAAAACTTATGATTTGAGATGGGGATTCTGGGAGCCCCTGTGGTCAGTTTGAGTGAATAAAAGGATACACCTATTTTTGGTTGGTGAATCTAATGCTAATAAATACAGTTAAATAAAAAATATACTCCATCATGGTGACCTAAGAAAATACTCTGTGATAAAGAGTGTGGGCAAGAGGAGGGAAGAGTCAGCCATCATCTGAGGATCTAAAACAAAACATAATAAAGATGCATCTCTGTTGTGCTTTCAATCAAGACAAAGAAGCATGGATTCTATGAAACAGAGATGCTGATGTCTAAAGGGATCTGACTTTGATGCAGACTGGCATTTTAAAAGAGTTAACAAAGATGAGAAATGAATGAATTAAAACCTGCAATGCAGATGCAGTAAAAAGCCAAATGAACATTGTAGAAAATTGCATTAGCGATAAGCATGACTAACTAGATAAGCTTTGTTAAGGAATGCAAAAGAAACGTATAATGATTAGAAAGCTTCATAAATATGGAAATTTGGGAATAAAGATCCAGTCTATACATAATCCGTGCAATTAATAAAGATATTTTATCAGTGCGTACGTGCTATTTTATTTAAAATCATGACCTACTTAACATTTCATACCAATACATCATCTTTTTAATAGTAAAAACATATTGTACTTTCCCCTCTTTGAGAGGACTAACAAAAGTTTTTATGTTATTCTTTATTCTAATAATTAGAGGAAATATAGATCAAGGTAGATATAAAACTAAAATGTGTATCTTCCAAGTTTCTGGAGACAGTTAATCAAATAAACTGTAATGTGTTCAACCAAAGACCAAAGGTAAAAAGAGTAGAACAGCATGAATAAAAAATTCACAAAAAGATGAAAGATACAAGAGTATATAGTATATAACAGAAAATACAAAGAGATAAAACTTTCATATAAACATAAGAGCATCAGATCCAGTTAAAAATTTGTTTGATCTAACCAGAATTTCCTGGCATTTATTTTAAAACAAAATATCCATTCTAACAAAATAGACTTTAAAAAGAAAAGATAGTAAATTTACTAGTTTATGACCAAGTATTATTTGTATGCAAAAACATTAAGTTGGGAAAAGATACCTTTTATTATTAAGATACACAAACTCTAATGAAAATATTCCAATTATATTATTTTAAACACCATAAAACATAGTGTGAAGATTTATAATGCTAAATATTTGGAAACACAAGAAGGAATTACTAAAGCATATTTTTTATTTAATTTGACAGACCAAGTAAATAGAAATAAGGATACAAAACACCGAATAATGTAATAATAAAATATATATACCAGTCTTCCATTGCCAATAGGGAATATATTCCAAGACCCCCAGCAGATACCTGAAATCATGGATAGGACTTAACTCTTTCTCTCTATATATTTTTTTTCCTATATGTATATACCTATAGTAAAGTTTAATTTATCATTTAAGCAAAGTAAGAGATTAACAGCAACTAATAATAAAATAGTACAATTATAACAATATACTGTAATGAATGTTAAGTGAATGTAGTCTCTCTCAAAATATGGTACTGACTTAATCTTCTTGTGATGATATAAAATGATAAAATACCTATGATGACATCAAGTGATGTGAATGACATAGGCATTGTGACATAGCATTAGGCTCCTATTAATCTTCTGACCATATGTCAGAAGGCGGATCATCTCCTTCTGGACCACAGTTGACCACATGTAACTGAAACCATGGAAAGTGAAACTGTCCATAAGAGAGAGATTCTGTATATTTATATACTTTCCTTTCAAGTGCCCATGTAATGCTTATTATAATTGGCTACATAATAAGCCAAGAAAAAAAATTTCAACAAGCTAAAATTGTACACATCAGGACTTCCTTTCTGCCATTATACAGTTAAACTAGAAATTAGCTATAGACAATTTTATACAACACAATAACCACATTAAAAAAAATCCATGCAAATTTCAAGTCATTTTTCTAGTATCTACTGGGTAAAAGCACAAAGAAAAACCATAGTTTATGGATATTTCAAAATTTGAAGAAATGAGAACAAATGGATCCACACTTATAAAATTTACAAAAAGTCTACTCAGAAACAAGTTAGTAACTTGAAATTTATTATTAAGAAATTCTGGAATTCTAAATCAACCAACTAAAGAACACAAAACAAACTTAAGGGAAAGAGAAGGAAAGAAGATAACGGTCAAAATTAGTAAATTGGAAAATAGAAACAGTATGCATGAGACATCCGAAAGAAGTTTCGAGAAGGAAAAAAAAAAATACGAGTGTATTTCTCCCTAAATCTAATCATAAACAAACCAAAGAAATATAAATATACAAAATTAAAAATTAAGAGGAGCATACAATTTTGTATACAAGATTTAAAATCAGAAGAACAGACTGTCCACAGTCCTGTGATCATTTGAACATCTAGATGAAATGAAAAATCTACTGAGATCATCTAGATAACAAAACTGAATCAAGGAAATATAGAAAATCTGAATAGAGCATCTATCATGGGAAGAATTGAAAGTTGTCAAGAATCATTTTTTCCCAAGTGCACCAACCCATATATTTTATAAGAAATGGGTTTTTTTCAAATTTTTAAAGTAATTCCCTTACCAAACAATTTGTGTCAGAGCAAAGACAGGATGAAAAGCTACCAGTTCATTTAATGAAATGAGTATAATCCTGGCACCATCCAACAAAGACAATAAAAGGGGAAGCAATCTCACCTATGAATATTAGTAATATTTATATAGTAGATGGTATATGTCAGGCGCAATTTTAAATTCTTTACATATATTAATGTTTAATTCTTACGACAACCATATGTTATAAGTGCTATATATTCCCATTTCATAAATGACAAAACCCCTGAGACATTGTTAAAGTAATTATGACATTCTTCAATAATTTATGAATAACCATTTTTGGATATGTCTGCAATATAGGAAAAATGGAAAAATCTTAAAAATACAGATAACTCCACGAAGAATTTTGGTTTCAATCTTTCCCATATTCTGGATTAAAAATATGAAAACACAGTTTTCAAATAAAAACATAATGAGTAGCACCTGGGTGGCTCAGTCGTTAAGCATCTGCCTTCGGCTCAGGTCATGATCCCAGGGTCCTGGGATCGAGCCCCGCATCGGGCTCCCTGCTCGGCGGGAAGCCTGCTTCTCCCGCTACCATTCCCTCTGCTTGTGTTCCCTCTCTCGCTGTGTTTCTCTCTGTCAAATAAATAAAATCTTTAAAAAAAAAAAAACATAATGACAAATAGAAAGATACTCCTGTGACAAACTAATGGACAACCAACACCCAAAGAGGGCAAGAAACATATAAGAATGACACAGTATTGATGATTTTTAAGCTGAATGATACATGAAGATTCATTATACCATTGGATCTACTTTCGTAATTTTGTATGTTTGAAAATTCCTGTAAAAAAATTTAAAATTCACATATATGTAGGCTATAATGAATTCCAAAGTTGGTTCTAGCTTAGATTTTATATTATTCTCCATTGTTAATTATCTTTCTCCCAAAAAAAAAACGTTTTTCTATCAGTCTTTGTGGGAGTAAGATGTTTGTATCATCTGGAGGAGTTTCTACAACGCATGAACCTATAGGTGTCTTGCCAATAATATAGCTATTTTATTACTTATTCTCCATTTGAAAATCGATCTAGATATTCCAGTTAAAATAGCTGCCCCTACTATCCTGCTTTGAGAGACGCGTATCACTAAAAATACCTGGATTGGCAATAATCCGATCTGTTCCTGCCTAGAGCTGTTCTGAGTCTCCAGTGGCAGGTCCTCGCCGTGTTACTGGGGCAAGTGTGCAGTGATGTGCATTAAATCTGCACTCAGCAATGCTCAGATGATGACTTTCTGCAGGGAAGGAAGAAAATATACATATAAACACCCCATTCCCAACTGGCACTGTAGCCTAGTTAAGAGAATTGCTTGCGGGGGAGTACATTATGCTAAGAGGACTAGTTCATTTTCAGGTTAGAAAACTTTAAATTCAAATTGACATAGCTTCTATTTTCATTTCCATACTTATCTCAGCTGGGGAAATGTGGCATTTGTCACTAAAAATCAACCACTGAAATACGGGGAAGGGACGGGGAAAGTCATTGTTCCGAAGCCTGGAAGTGGCTGTGATCTGAAACAGGTCATGTTTTATTTGGTAGCAAATACCATACATACCAAATTTGCTTCCCACTGGTACACCTTCTCCTTTTGTTTTCAACAAAATCGCGTGTACCCAGCAGCAATCTCTAATAGCAAAAATGCAATTAACTTAAGTTTACCTTGTGATAGACCAGCATTCCAGACAGCTCGTAAACAATTAAGAATCAAGTCTGAGTTAAACTCACAGGTTCAGGGCTAAGTATGTTAGAGTAACGCAGAAAATGTCAGTTTCCTAACAAAGAGCAGCTTTGTTCAACAAACTGCATATAAGGGGCTTCCCTGTCAAGTCACATGTGTCCTCTGTTTTAACGTCAGGGTAGATCCATAAAGCTAAAGGTACAGAAGCTTTCATGTGGCCACACTGAAGTTTGGCCATGAGAATGAACGGGCTCATTAAAAGATAGAACTGGGAGAATTGAAATTAATCCTCCATAATCCTAGCCTTAAAAACAGGCATCCCTGTTGTTTATGGGTATCTTTAAAATGAGTTACAAGTGTGGGACTAGGCTCCTCTGGACACCCTTTTACGTTCAGCCCCACCATACCCCTTTTCCAATAGAACCTGGGAAACAATCCAGGGTTAATTAATTGAAGACTCCATTTGCTTTTTACACACTGAGTATAAGAAATAGCAAAGTTTTCAGAGTTTTTGTTGACAGACTAATCGAATATATTTGCCATTCATATCCTATGCCTTGTAAAAAAAAATCTATGAAGAATTTGGGGTGCTGACCCTGGGGTGTGTAATTTATGCATGGCTCTTGTAAGCTGTTACCTCTTAATCACTCAGGAGCCCCAGCTCTTCAAGCAGACTAATGATCCCCTGCTGACTATCAGCTCTGCTTGCGTTTCTGCCTTCAACACATCTGTCAGCACCACTTCCCAAGGGGACTCTATGAAAGTTGGAGAGTCTGACATCCGTACATTAACTACCCTGTGACTTTCTCCATTAATAATGGACTGTCCCGCCGTAAGCTGTGAGCTTCCTCCCCAACACCGACTGCTTTTCCTTTTATGTGCCACTATGCTTGTCATCAGAGAGATAGCCAGAGAAAAGACCTCTGGCATCTGTAACTCATAGGGGGTTCATAAAAACTAAAGCAGGTAGATTGTTCTCTCAAATAAAGTTCCTGGGACTACTGAATGATGACTATCATGCTAATGGCCTTCTTCCTCTAGCTTGGTGACAGCCTGTAACCAGTTTGTCTTTCTTTCTTTTCTTCCTTCCTTCCTTCCTTCCTTCCTTCCTTCCTTCCTTCCTTCCTTCCTTCCTTCCTTTCTTTCTTTCTTTCTTTCTTTCTTTCTTTCTTTCTTTCTATCACACACTGACACACACGTCCTGAGTTTTTATTTAAGAGATACATTTCTAATTGTTATGTTGAATCCTTAGAGATGGAGCCCAATTATTTTGAAGACATTATTTCTTTCCACACCTGCAAAGGAATCATCCTAAGATGGGACAACTAAATATGTTAAGACCTGTTTTCCAATCAATAGTTGAAAAAGAATTCTCTGAAGTAAATCAAAATGGCCTTGAAATTTGTCTGGATTGTTTGTTAATTTACCTCAGAAGCAGATAGAAAAAAAGAAACTGGGGGTAGAAAAGAGAAAATTGGAAACCCCCTGGGCCAGGATGGCATGTTTTTGCTTTTGTCCAAAACAAAAGAAAGAACAAAAAGGTGACCCAAACAGAAATATGTTAGAGCCCTGTAGGTGAATGATATTTAAGTCTCTAAATCTCATCAATACTGAGACACTCAGCACTTCCCTTGCTTGACAGGTTACTTGTCAAGTTACTGTAACAATGAATTACCTTATCCAGAATCTGGAAAAGTGCTCTAAAACTTTTGGAGGCTGCCCTGAAAAAGCCAGGTGTGAGATAATAAGGAATGGCGAAGGCTCTGCTGAACTAGAGACCACATATCTCATCCAAACAGGGCAGGTGATTGTCACTACAATGCATCCTGGTGGAGTTCTTAGGGTCAGTTAGGCAGCCAAACAGACCTGATCACCATGGAGCACACTTGGCCTCTGGCTCGCATAAGGACAGGATAGAGTACATGCCAAAAGACCAGGGCCAGGACCTTCTCTTCAATGGGAATCTGGGAGCAGTCCAAATAGCAATTCAGGCACTTTTTCTTGTCCCCACAGTCATGTTTTAAGAGCATAGTATTGAGACTCATGTAACAAGCCTGGAGCCTTCTGATTTAGAAGGTCCATATTTTTTTTCTTTTTTTTTAATTTAGATTTTCTGATTTATTTGAGAGAAAGTGCATGCACATGCACATGGTTGGGGAGTGGAAAAGGAAGAGGGAGAGAGAATCTCAAGCAAAACTCCCCCACCCCCCTTACCCCCTCCCCCCCAGCACAGATCCTGACTCGGGGCTTGATCTCAGGACCCTGAGATCATGACATGAGCTGAAATCAAGAGTTGGATGCTTAACCAACAGCCATCTAGGCGACCCAGAAGGTTGATGTCTTAAAAAGGAGGAAAGATATCTTGCAATATTTGTATAGGCATAGCTTCTAAAGTCCCCATGAAGGGGTCCAGTGATGAGAGTCACCACATTTAGGGAAACCTAACATAACGTCCACCAGATGTGTATAGTTCATTTGCATTCCTCTCAGCCTGATAGAGGGTGCCAATCCTGGGTTATTTTTACTATAACACTGTTGCCTGGTCACCTGGCTGACATCTTACCTTTATCAGATTTCTGGAGAAACTAAGCCAGAAAGTTAACCTAAGATAAGTTTGTTTATAGAGAAAATGGGGTTTTAACACTTTACACACTCTTAACATGTAGGAGTATAAGCTCAGATCTTTCTTTTTCTTTTCATTTTCTCTTCCTTCTTCTCATCCTTTCCCTTCCTCCTTCTTCCCCCGCCACCTCCTTCTCATCGTTTTTCTTGTTTTAGAAAAGCTAGAAGTCCAGATTTTTTAAATATGAGGTCTCCCAATTTTTAAATGAGAATACTTAAGAGAGAGTAAGGGTACTAGACCAGGAAATAGAAAACCTGGGTCCTGGAATTCTAGCAATTGTCCGTGTGATCTACATCACAGCTAAAGTAAAAGAGTAAAATGCTTGCCTAAAGTCGGTGAAAAGCTATTTCTATGATGCTGTTACTATTTTCTAATTGATAAAATGTGGTACTTCCTGTTGATACGCTCAGTGCCAGGGAAGCTGTCCCTCTTCCCTTATCTTTCTACTCTGCTTTATCATGTGAAAATCCAAACAGAATAAAACACTCAGAGGTCTTTCAAGCCTAAATGTCCATTGTTGGACAAGATTTCCCAGCAAAGATGCTCAGAAGAATGATGCTAACTCTCATGGAGTTTAGACCAACATTCCTGCTTTTGTTTGCATTGCCCAGAGAAATTGGGCCACAAAAGAAGTACCTGGGTGAATTTTGGCTTTTAGACTGGTTTTCAGAGGCCTGATATATTAATACAGTCCAGAGATTCCAATGTCATCACAGCTGATATAATCCTAGTTAAAATTGCTTCATGTTATGACAATGCTGTTCTATCCTGTAGTCATTCAAATATCTTTACTTTGCCAGTTCTGCCATCATCTCCAAGAAAATGTACTGTGGTAGAGAATTAACTTAAAAATGAAAGAGGCTTAGGATCATTTTTGTTTTTATTTTTCTGCTACAATTTCATCAGTCTTATGGGGACCAAATCAGGAATTCCATTCTGTAACCAGCAACAAATAAAGGAATTCATCAATTCCCAACCTGGCTCTAACATCCAATCTACATTTGGCCAACAGCCTGAGGATTTGGTTATTTGCTCAATCCTTTCTGAAAAAAATCTTTTCGTTTTTTTGTGGGTCAGAGGCTCTTTGTTATATAGGAAAGGTATATCCATGAGGAAAAGAAGGGGATAGGTTGAAAGCACAGTTATTAGAAATGTTCTTGTTCATGATAACACAGGCATTTGTAGGAATTTCATTTTCCTCCATTGACCACAATATTAAACATTTCACCAAGGAAATGTCCCACAGGAGATTTACTCTTAGGTATTCTCTTATACTCTTAGGTACTCTTAGGTAATCTAATCTTTTATATCACAGTAAGAAGCTGATCAAAGGTGTTGAACGCTAGCTATTAAAGGATTAACTAGGTCACATTGAAATATATGATGTAAAAACAGAAGAACCATTTCTATCCAGTTGAAGCTTATAAAAATTACAGAAACCACCCCCCTCATTGTTTTCCAGAACACATGAGTTAAGAGAAAATATTGAGCCTTCATTCAACATTTAAAATATTCTCACTGAGCCTTGTTGAAGCCATCTTAAGGATTAGGGTGTTTTGTTGTTTTTTTTTGTTTTTTGTTTTTTGTTTTTGACACAAGGATAATGGAAAGCCATTAGGTTTTAGGTAATTACACTTATAATTGGAAAATATAACTCTTTTGAAGATGTCAAAATGGCTTGCAGCAGGGCAGGGGTGTATGAAGAGGGACCAAGAAAGTGGTAGTTTTAATAATCTGACCAAGAGACATTAGTGTTTTTGTCTTGGACAGTGGCTGTAGCAATGATTGCTTTCTGCTCCCTCCTTTAACACAAATACAAAGTCTCTCTGGGCCTCTAAGGTCATCCTCACCACTGGCGTACTGGACCCTATTACTTCTCACCCATTGGCTCCAGCCATTGTTTTTCTCCTTTTCCCTACATTAGATAAATTCTCCTTCCCTGCTACATCACTCCCATCAGCTTTTAAACATGCAGCAACATCTTCTCTGTTAAATAAAATAGAAAGTCCCTTGAGACCCATACCCAATTTCTGTGTTGTCCTTTACAGCAAAAACTGTCCCAAGAGTTACCTCTATATCTGCTGTTTCTTTGACTCTTACACTTAGTACATCAGGACTCTTCCCCACAACTGCACTTAAATAGCTTCATATGTGACTCCATTGGTACTACTGCTAGTGGTAAATTCCCAGTTTTCATTTTGTTCAACCAGTCAGCAGCATTTGGATATAGTTGATCACTCTAAACTTCGTGAAATATTTTCTTCCCTTGACTTTAGTACCCCTTTATTTCACTCGCTTCCCATTTCAGTCTCTTTGGCTGGTGTCTCATTTTCCTGTCTTCTTCCCGTCTTCTCAAAGTGAATTGTAAGTACCATCAGACTCAGGCCCCATACCTTTTTCTTTATATATGCATATGTACATACTCCCTAATGATGTCGTATAGCTCATGGCTTCGACTACCAATTTTCTATTGCTATTTCCCAAATGTCTCTCTTCACCACCCCGCCCTCCTAAATCCCAGACTCAGGTAACCATTGTCTGATCATCACCTTGCTTGGTTGTCCAATAGTTATCTCAAAGATAGTATGACCAAACCTGAGCTTTGATCTTCTTTCTAACTCTGATCCTCCTTAGAGTTTTCCCAATCATAGGAAAGGGCAGCTCTATTTATCCAGTGGCTCATGACTGAAATTTAGGACATAAGTCTTAATTTCTTTCTTTTTCTTCCATCATTACCCAATGTTTTTACAAGTCCTTTCTGCTGTACCTTCAAAATATACCTTGCTTCTAACTACTTCTCCCCACTTCTACCACTGCCACCCTCATTCAAGCTCCCATCCTTATCTACCTTGGATTTCATAACAGCTTCCAAACCAGTCTCCCTGGTTCTATTCCTACCCCTCTCCATATCATAGAAGAATAGTGATTCTTTTGAGATATAAGTCAGCTCATGTTTCTTCCTGGCTTACAACTGTCCAGGGGCGCCTGGGTGGCTCAGTCATTAAGTGTCTACCTTTGGCTCAGGTCATGATCCCAGGGTCCTGGGGGGAAGCCCTTCATCGGGCTCCTTGCTCAGCGGGATCCTACTACTCCATCTCCCACTCCCCCTGCTCGTGTTTCCTCTCCCACTGTATTTCTCTCTGTCAAATAAATAAAATCTTTAAAATAAAAATAAAAAAATAAAACTGTCCAAAGTCGTTTATGTCTGATCCAGGGGAAAAAAAACAAACAAACCTAAAACCCCCGCTATGGGGCTAATAGCCTCCACAAGCTTATCCCTGGTATATCTCCACCATCATCCCCACTTCTCATGATATTGCACCAATATACTGTTTCTTGAAGACTCGAAACATGTCCCTGCCTTCAGTGGGGACTTTGTGATTTCTTTTCCCTTGCCTTTAAATTCCCATTTCCCAGATACCTGCATGCCTTGTACCCTTTCATGTTAAAGCTCTGGTCATTTTCACTCCTTCCCTGATATTTCTAAAATAGTACCATCTCTTTCATTGCTTTTTTTTTTTCCTTAATCATGCTTGGCACCACGGGGTATACTCTCCTTTCCAAGAACTGTGTTTATTAACAGATTTGAGGAATTTCATGGTTGTATTTTAAAACATTTTATATCAAAACTACCATAGATGTATTAGCTAGAGGAATTTGGAAATAGAATAAATATGTAATGTAAACCCCTGACTTTCAGTAGACTGCTTCAGGATCTGCCTCCTGCCTCCTCAGAGTGTGTCATATCCCACTATTCAGGTAGGGATACATCAGTGGAAAGGTTGAAATGCACTGTTGTATTTGGACTGGACAATCATCTATGTGACACAATTGAGAGATACCTAGAAAACTGTCTTCTTCATATTCATTTGTCATTGGTCTGTCATCCACTCATCAGGTCCCACCGTCAGTCTCCCCTACTGGAACCAGCCAGGTAGAAGTCAACGTACGGTGTTTCTATAGGAAGTCTCTGCAGAGATTTAAGATATAATTACATGGTCTAATAAGCCAGAGTCTGCTTACAGGGCACTAAAACAGAATAGGGCTTCTTTTTAAGCACTATACAGGCTCTGTCAACTCACCTCCCCTTACCTAACTTTCTGAATAAAGAGATTCTCTCCATTCCTTCTGTAATTAACAAGGCCTATTGCCTGTGGCAAGTTGTAGGCTCATGGCTTGGTAGGCTACAGTCAAGTGAACTTACATCCTTTTGTTCCTCCCTGTGAAGTTGTATACTTGCCAAGAATCAGTTGTTTTTGTTCCTAAACCTGTTTAGGCCAGTTGTACTTATTAAGTCCAAATATTGCATAAACTAATGAAATGTAATAAAAAGGAAAGAATTGTCATTTCTACAAAAACTACTTGGAACCCTTTGGGAGAGACTCAATAAAGGCAAGTCAGTGAAAAATAAAGATGCTGTGGGCAAGATAATTATGAAAGTTGGGGGGGGGGGTCATTAAACTCTAGTAGGATTCTATATTCCTGTAGTTTCACATGTCTTATTTTAACAAAACTGAGTCCCAGGAATGATGAATGTAGTTTAGGTAAAAATACTAACATCAATCCCAGTCAACAGTCAACTTAAAAAAAAAAGAAAGAAATAAGAAGGCAAAGGGGTACATTTTTCCTATATCAAAAGACTGACAATACATTTAATTTTCTAAATAAGAATTGATTAAAGAGTAATAAATATATAGAAGTATTTAAACTATGTAAATATGTAAATAATATCTAATGATTTCATTGCATAAAATGTTTATGGTGTAAATATGGCATTTTTTCATGGTTTCCCACTTTCAGTAACTTTTAAATTAATCAACTAACTCCCAAAGTTCCAACATTATAGGACAAGAGAGGTTTTACATTACTTGAGAACACCTTTCAAAACTAGGAATTACATTTCCATTGCAGACATGTTGACAGTACCAAAGGAGGTGATATATTGAGAAGAATCCTTTGAGAAACGTAAATTATTGGTCCCATTTTATACATGAGGCTTAAGGAGGATAAATGACTTAGAGATGACCTGCTAAGAATTAAGATCTGCCTTCTTCATGGTATCTGCGCTGAGTTCTTCTACTTGAATGTTGCTTCAAACATCTCTTAAACTTCTCATTTAGATCTTTTATAAAAGATTTTTCAAAATAAATACCAACTAAAGGCTGCTGAGCTACTTATGTATTTTAATTAATGGCTTCTGAGTCATTATGACATTACGGTAATAGAAATGCCATTTTTACATTTCCAGTAACCAACTCTCATACTGTAAGGGTTTGTGGGACAGTTCCTTGATTTGGGGAATGCTGTATATGAAATTCTCCTCTTGGAGATTTTACAGCTCAAGGATTTGGAGAAGTCCTATAGTGAAGAAAGGTACCCAATTTCTTTCAACCTCTTATTTTCCCGACATATTTGTCCACATGGCTTTATCACAGAATGCTTCTTTAAATTCAGTTAAACCAGTATTTCATACATATGTGTTTTACGTGTTGCTGTATAGAGTGGGTGCTCATTTTTTTTTTTATGATCAGTCCTGTTTCTATATATTCTATATACTCTAAGCTTCTTGACCATAGTTCTCTGGTCTGAATCCTTTTATTATACCCTTATTATTTTCATCTCTTTATCATATTCAGGAGGGAAAAGGCAGAAGTTGCAAGGGCTAGACTTGGCAGTTTCTTCTGATAGCTGAACTGTGACCTTAGAGGTCAGTAAGGCCTACCTACATGGAATTATCCACAAGCAGAAATCCACCAAGGAAATCCACCAAGGGAAGACCAAGGTCACCCCGTGCTCAATAGGTCTTAGTTAAGATGCTCATGGAGAGCAAAAAAATTTAAACTCCTGCCATAAGCTGAACAAGTACATCTAGGGTTAGGTGTGTAAGAGAAAGTCAG
Organism: Procyon lotor; assembly: GCA_028646535.1. Lineage (NCBI taxonomy): Eukaryota > Metazoa > Chordata > Mammalia > Carnivora > Procyonidae > Procyon > Procyon lotor. The sequence goes on from CM053603.1 coordinate 36,061,658, forward strand.
CTAATCAATGTGGACCTAGCAATTTGCGATCTGCAGGGTGGCAGGAATGCTAAAATTACATGCCTCTTGTCCCTTATAGCTACTGTTGGTATGTTCATGTTTGTGAAGCTGGCTGAAAATAATTTTGTGCCACATGCCCTCCTTTGCAGAATAACCAAGCCATGTGCGGTTTTCTGTCATTTGTGCAAACTTAGAGTGTGCCAGCACCTGGCCACTTAGTAGACTTAGAGTGGCCAGCACCTGGCCATTTAGTAAGCAACAGATGAACATGGAATGCTTGTGCTCAGAGCCTTCATTGAGAAGGACTTCCCTTCACTCCCATCTTTACCCTCTGTTCTGAATCTGCACCATCATCCCTCAGAAGAGATCAGCCACAAAGATATCTCTAGAAAATACCAATGGCCTGACTTCCCCATCATGTACTCTTATAGGGCCGACTTGACTACTGGAACCCTCAGAGTTGAACTGACTTACTCAAGATCGCTCTGCTAACGAGTGGCAAATGCAACATTATATCTGAAATTTTAACATAAGCTTTTAGATGACATGTTTTTCAGGTAGAATGAGGCCAAATAGACATCAGAGGAAGAAGAATCACAACAGAGAAGACAAGGATGTGTTACGGCAGTCCTGTAGTGGCAGAATTAGTCAGGGGCAAGGTGAATGATTTTTGTTTCAAAGAGAATTAAGAAGGTAGAGTTTGAGAACAGATTTCCAGGAGTCATCACACAATTGGCCATTGGTTACTTGTTAAGATGATATAACACTCTTCAATATTATTTCTCTTGTCCTCTTAATCAAAAGATCCTTTTGGTCGCAAGTGTCAAAATTCAATTCAAATGAACTTAAACAAAAATGAGAATTGATTGGCAGAAAATCCCCCCCATTCAGATAGATTTTAGTTCCCAAGTGATAGTTTTAAGAATCTGTCTATCCGTCTTTTGGCTCTACTTTCCTCAGGCTGGCTCTTGCTGTATGGTAACCCCAGCAAAGAGAGAATGGCTCATTCCCAATAATTTTAGCACAAGCTTCAAAATTGACTTCATGTGCCAGCTTGAGTCATATGCCCACCCCTAAACTAATTATGATGACTAGAGGTTATGGGGTGCTGCTGGACAGAATTTTAATCAGGTAGACCTAGAACATGTGCTCATCTGTGGAGCCAGAATGAGGATAAGCGTGACTCATATAGTAGCATCTACTGAGAGTGGAGGAGAAACGATTCCTGCTACAAAATGGGGATGAGTTTCCCAGGTGTGGGGAAGCTAAGCACCAAAAACAAGCAACGTCCAGTTGTCACCTTTGACATACAGTGGGATACCTGCAGTCCAGGATCACATCCTCAAAGAGTTATTTCAGGAGAGGAGAGGTATATACCACTAATCATAAGATATACTGTCTTAGGAAAATGAGCAGGATTCAGAAAGCCTAACTCCCCTAAAACTGTATCCCTGCTGCTTATATTCTGCTCCGTAGTGTCTAGGAGAATGCTTGGCACACTAAAAGTACATAGAAATATTTGTTGAGTGAGTGATTCAAATCTAGACATGATAGATAGAGAGTCATGGTTTGGGGTGATGAAAAGTTCTGGGTGACAGTTGTACATCAGCTTATGCTAATGCCTCTGAGCTGTACACATTCAAATGGTAAGTTTTTGTGTATCTTGCCACAATAAAAATTTTTTAAAGGGGGAGAAAGCCTACACATGGAGAAAGGTAAGATTTTGATGGCTTCTTTTGGCCTCTTATTTTCCATTAAAGCTTGCCCTGGTCAGTCACTGGACCTCAGGAGTTATGCAGTGACCAGAGGGGACAGACAGTTATCCTGTGGTCCTCCACAAAGTGAAGGCACAGATGCTAGCTGCCCCCTGCTTTGTACAAGAAGAGCAAGGGGTACAGAATGGTAGGGGTTGGTGAAAATCTGGAAGATTTGCTTTACAAATGCAAGTATGAACGAGGTTCAGTCCGTTTGAAAACTGTCTTCTCCAAGGGCCAGGCAGGTAAGAATATAAGTGATTAAGATAATGTAGGTAAGGTGGAGATCCACATGACCCCTTCAAACAGACCAGCCATTGTGCATCTCAGGCCAGTAATTGCCTTGAAGAAATAAAGGATCAACATTGCTTGTCTTGTGGTTTTTCATGAGAAAATTTAAATGTAGAATTCTATGTGAAACCTTTTGATTTTTGAATGTTGGCAGTCGTTGAAAAAATTTTTATATAGTAAGCATGGGAAAGAGAACATCTGGCTCATGAGCCCCCAGCTTGAAATAAATGTTGTTTATGTTCCTATCTTTCTGTTTATCTTCAGTTTCTTCCAAAGGACAGACTATTGTTTACTTTCTCACAAAACACAGTAATGACCCCATATATTTTGTGCATCTTACAGTGTAGGGTGACATGTGTGGTTAGGACAGATATCGTCCTTCCAGTTTCACTCTTGAAACCAGTAAGGCTTTAAGTGGAGGTACTTAAACTTGCACCCAGATCCTTGTAAAACGTGTGCTATGTCACGAAACTTCAGGTGACGTCCTTTGTTCAAAACTTCTTACCGGCTTCTGTTATTTATCATTTATCTAGATAAATTATTTTTCCCTTTCATAAGAGAAAGTTGAGTTTCTCAATTCCCCACACCTCCTTTTGTTGTTCAGGGGGGAGAAAAAAAATCATTACCTATGCGAAACTATAGAAGCAAATTTGTGTATTAGGTCTAATAGATGCAGTAACCAAGGAATTTAAATCATATAATATTTTCCATCTTTCCAGAGATGGATAGACTTTTTTTTTTTTCCCTGAGGGAACTTTTAACTTAAGAATGTGTTTAAATCCCCTTGGCATGTCAGAATAATCATTAATGTTTACAGTTGCTATAGCAACCAGAAATGCTGGCAATTGAGTAGGAAAAGAGCCTGGGAGAGGAAGATAAGCTGTGTCAATTATTGAACATCTGTCAAACATTTAGCCAATTTAAAGTGACAGGCAAAATGCTTGAAATCGAAGGTGGGGTAAAATGTATTTCTACTAACATTTACTTAAGAACATCAGTTTTGTATTGTTTCGCCACTATTATAGAGGGGTAATTAACTTTCATTTTCATCCACATAGAGGAGGTGTTTTCTACGGGTAAGACATGTTTGTATCGGTGATTTTTAATTCTATCATAATATTCACCCATCTCTCCTGGATGTTACTTTAAAGCATCTTGGGCTTTTTTGCATATATTATTTAATTTAGTCTCATGGCAATGCACAGATTTGGTAAAGTATATCCATTTTGTAGAATTTTATATTTTATGGGAGCAGAGAGGTGGGAAAGTATGTTTTCAAACATCTGCCTGTTCATTCTGGCCTCTCCTCTTCCTGTCATAGCCACTACTCATTTATGCAGAGGCTGTGTCCTACCTGTCTGTCACGTGTGTCTCCAGCACCCACCCTGGTACCCGCGGTGGTCATCCCGGATCAGTTATGTCTCCTTTTCCCTCGAGTCTCGCTGCATCCCCAGAACCCTAACGTAGCATTCTGGAGAGCCAATAGCAATTAGGGAGAGCTCCCCAGTCAAGCTGAAATCTATTTGCAATCCCCGTCTGATAATGATTTCTTACCTTCGCTTGGTGTTTTCTCGTTTACAAATCGTTTTCACATATATGGTCTTATTTGGTCATCAGGCTTCTGAGGTGAGGGTTATCCCCTCTTTACATGTGAGAAAATTGAGGCTTAGAGAGATTAAGTGATTTGGCCAAGATCACAAAAGGAGATGGAGGACACCTCCTCCCCTGCTGCCTTTGAACTACACTATATGAGAAAAGAGCAGTGGGTCTAAAACCAAGGTCGTGGATTCCAAGTGCTGCCTAATCACTTGCTAACTACAAACCAAACCAAGAAAGGTTAATGCCTCCCTAGGTACCTCTCCCTGATCCTAAAAGGAGAGTGATAGACAGATTATCTCTAGGATACTTTCCAGCTATAATCTGTAATATACGAGTTCTAAATACAGCTTTACTGCTATGTTTCCCAAATGCAGCATTCGTTAATTACCTATCATACCTCTGTTTATCATTGCCCCCTTCCTCAATTTCTAGAAAGTGAGAGGACTAATTAGCTTTAATTTACAATTTTGCTACTTCAACTTATTAGCGTAAGTATACTAGCACTATACAAATGGTCAGATTTAATTTTGGGGGTTAGTTTTGTTTAATGCTAAGCTTTAATAAGTCATTATTCTTTGTGTTCCTCACTTTTCTTTTCCTGGAAAATAGATACTGCCTCCTAGAGAAGAATCAAATGATTAACATAAATAAAAATAATTTCAGAAAAATAAGTACTATACTAAAATAATATGTCATTGTAGCTTTATTAATCACAAACCCTGATCTGGTCAGTTAATATGAGTGGATGATTTAGAATGGATCTTTACCATGAAAATGAATGAATATATAGATCATCAAACAGTTTTCTACAATCTTTGCTTTATCAATAATAACAACAAATATTAACATTGAGTGCTTGTATGTGCTGCACACTGCTAATTGCAATTAGGCACTTTGCTTACAGTGTTGCCCTTGATCATCTCAACCACCTATAAAGTGTATTATTATCCTCAATTTTCAGATGAGATAATTGAGTCTTGGATAATTTAAGTAACTTTCTGGATCTTACAGAAGTGGTAAAGCAAGACCTTGGGACCAGAGAGATATGTCTAACTCCAAATACTATGGTACATACCTGACCAGTTACAGAAAATACTCTTAAAATACCTTAGGTGAGGATATTTATTTATTTGTTTTGTTTTGTTTTTAGCCTTTTTTTTATTAACATATAATGTATTATTTACCCCAGGGTACATGTCTGTGAATCGTCAGGCTTACGTATTTCACAGCACTTACATAGCACATACCCTCTCCAATGTCCATAACCCAGCCACCCTATCCCTACCCCCCTACCTCCCAGCCACCCTTAGTGTGTTTTGTGAGTCTAGGAGTCTCTTATGGTTTGTCTCCTTCCCCATCCCATCTTGTTTCATTTCTCTCCCCCACCCCCCATTAACCCCCACCCTGCCTCTCAAATTCTTCATATCAGAGAGATCATGTGATAATTGTCTTTCTCTGACTGACTTATTTCGCTTAGCATAATACCCTCCAGTTCCATCCATGTCATTGCAAATGGCAAGGTTTCGTTTATCTTGATGGCTGCATAGTATTCCATTGTGTGTGTGTATATATACACACACACACACACCACGTCTTCTTTATCCATCTATTGATGGACATCTGGGTTCTTTCCATAGTTTGGCTGTTGTGGACGTTGCTGCTATAAACATTCGGGTGCATGTGCCCCTTCATATCACTACATTTGTATCTTTAGGATAAATACCCAGTAGTGCAATTGCTGGGTCATAGGGTAGCTCTAAGGTGAGGATATTTAATTTTAACACACAGAGACGGAGAGACTTAGACATCAAATAAAAAAGTGATTAGCAGATGTTATTTTCCTCCGAAAGCTTCTCTCAAAGCTGCCTCCCCTCCACCCCCCGTCTTTGCTGTGTTGCCATATACAAGAGTCATTGGTAAGAATCCACTATTTCTAAAAGTCAGTTTTAAGTAGTAAGTGGGTGGGAGATTAGTATACAATTATTTTTCGAAGGACATTGAGAGGAGACTTATGAACAATGTAAGAAGAGGACATTTCTAAATGGGAGAGGGGAGGTAGGAGAAGCCTCTAAGTAGAAAAAGAAATGACAAGGGTTTATATTAGTCAAGACACTTGATCATAGAGGACAGAAACTCAGTATCCACTAGGGAATGTTTTTTTAAATGAACAGATTTATTGACTTTTTACAAAGCAGATTATACGAAAGACAAGAACGCTCCCTCCAAGTTGATTCTCTCAGGTAACTCAGGTACCACCTGCACTCACTTGTTCTACCTCTCAGCAGTGAGTCTTAGCTTTATCCTCTCAGACAGCTAGTCAGTAGCACATTGCACATGGGCAGAAGGCACTTTGCCTTACAGCCCCTGAATCTGCAAACCTGAGGAGAAATGGCCCCTTTTTGCAGGGACTTGAATTTTATAAGATTTTGATAGGCTGGTTTGTGTCCTAGGACTCTTGAAACCAATCACTGTGCCTTAGGGGATGAGGTAATAGGATTGGTCTAGCTCAAGACTCATCCTGATTCCTATGACTAGCCTTTAAGGAATGACAATTTGGTATTATGAGAACTAATTGAAGATGTATTGCCAAGAAGAGAAACCTGCTTCTTATGGCAAAGCAAATGGTGAAGAAAAACTCAAGGATGTTTAATTTTCCTCTGGTTCTGTCCACCACATCTCAAGGCAGAACTTGACCATTACAGTAAATGAATATCTTTTTTGTTCTTAAAGGTATAAATAAAAATAAATACTTCTGTTTAGAGAAGGACAGGTCTATTTTTAACAGACCACCAGGCCAAATGCTTTTGTTATTGACCTTAGTTTATCATTGGCAAAATACAGAGAAGAGGTGGGAAAAAGCGTCTTGGATTACAATGAAGACTAGTATTTGCTTGGCAGATTTGATTAAGGGTTAATTTAGGCTCAGAATTTAAATGTCAGTTGTTTGAATTTCAATCACATCCTTAATTGAGGAGGGTGTAGAATTGTTTAATAATCTGATGAAAAGGCTGTGTATCAGTGACTTGTGTGGGAGTTGGTAACATTGCTTGAAAACTTGTTCTGTTAGTCATATTACTGCTTGAATCCTTTTAAAAATGTAAATAATTATAGTTTAACTGACATTTTCTACCATTTACTCAAATGTTTTAATCATTCCTGAGAATGCATTTCAGTTCCCACATAGAATATTTTTTCCTTCCTCCCCAGAAATTGCTAAGCTTACAGTAATAAGACAGATTTTGATTACGTTGTGACAAAAAGCACAAATTCTATTAATGATGATTTGTGCAGCCCTTTCTTAGAAAATATCTTTAAGTGTTAATATACTAGTGACCTGTATATCTTGATATTTCAAGATTTCACTGGTTATCAAGTTCCCTGAAATTCTGAACATCTCTTGAGTGCCATACAGGATCAGGTACTGTGGCATACAAAAGCAAACAAATTTCCCACTGTAGTTACTTCAGCAAAGCCTGGCAATGTCAGTCATGATAACCCCTGCACCCACCCTGTTACTGGCTCAGTTAAGCCAAAGGTGGCCATTGCAATGGCTTCTAGCATAGGAAGAGGAATCTTTGCCAAAGTGCCTCTTTCAATCCTAAGTCTAATTCCACTGGTTTTCTCTGTGGTCCTAGAATAGATCACACGTTTTCCTATGTCTTTTTTTCCCTGTCCTTCCAATGGAACTAATCTTTATTCAACTTATTTCCAAAAACTGGTAGAGGCAACAAAGGAGATAATGAATACTAGTGTTATGAAGTGTCAAGAATTTGGTTCTGCTCATGTACTTATACGACAAAGCCTTACTTAAAGGTAGATATGAAAATCTAGCTCATCAAATCCAAGTTTACTTCCTCCTACAAGTAAATATTGTAATCCAGGGATTACTGCCACCTTTGAGTACCCACAGTTTGGCCAAGCCACACAGGTGTCACCTGGTTTCTTTGACACATGTCATTTAGCCTTTTGTTTTATATGGGCTAGCCATCTCTGCATGCCTACCTCTCCACTTTTGCTGAGTCTTTCTTTCTCTTAGGTATTTGGAAAATTATGAATTAGTCATCTTCTTTCAGTAAAACTGCATCAGAGAGTCAGTGGGGGGATATATATATATGTGTGTGTGTGTGTGTGTGTGTATGTATATGTATGTATGTATATGTATGTATGTATGTATATGTATGTACATATATATTTAGAGAAAGTCTTAGGCATTCTGATTTGAAAAATGTGGGTTCTGATGTTACAGATTTCTGTCCTCCTCTAATTTCGGTGATTCTGATTTGCAGTCACTGGTCTGATGGAAGTATTGTATTCTCTTCTTTACAAGTAACTTCTTTCTCACTAACACTTTTGGCCTGGAGTTTAGTACTGAATTGTTGCTCTAGGAAACTTGTAACATTTGGAATTCCAACTCAATTCAACTAATATTCGCCAAGTTGATTACAGAATGTGAGGGACAAAGCATATGTTCCCCTGCCATATGTATTCTTGTCCATAAGTAATGCTCAAATCTGTTATCTGGAGAAGCAAATAATTGAGCCATTATAATATAGAAAAACAAAATTTTAATATGTGAAATACTGTGTAGTTGCCATGAGGCAGAAAAGAAACACATGCTCATTTGGTTGTTGAGGAGAGACCACATATATTTTCCAGGAGAGAAAATGGCTCTTTACAAAAGGTAGTGGTTGAGATAAGCAGAAGTTGGAAGGCATCCTGAGAGAGAGTACCTAAGCCTACACAGGGAGAATTGAAAAGCATAGAGTACATCAGGGGATCAGTGTCTGTTTCTCCACTCTAACTAAGCAACCCTACTTAGCAGGACAAACATTTCTTAAAATATAGTTTTGTTGGGAAGGCTAAATCACAAAAAAGTAAAAAAAAACAGAGCTCCCTGCTTACAGCCAAGACAGGTGGGCAGAGCCTTCCCTCAATGCCTTATCTTGGCATTTAAAGGTGACTTCAGAGGGAATAGATATGCATTGTATGAAAAGTAATCAAAGTAATCAGCCTCTATGATATTTTGCAGAGCCTAGCTTGAAGAGTACTCCCCCAGAAAATGGACTTACATGGAGAGAGGAGTAGAAAGCTAAAACTAGATAATTGAAGTCCTGCTTTAGAAGGACTTGCCTGCTAGCTTGATGTATTTTATTTGATCCAAGTTGCAGTAGATATCACAGAGGACTTGTGTGGGAAGGTGGAATGTGATCCAAAACTGCTCTTGAGACAAATTAATCTGGCAGTGGTATGTGGGTTGGCCTGGAAAGTTGGCAAGATGGCAGGATGTTCTAGGCCAATGACAGGTAATGGTGAGATGGGCACAGAAGCAAAAAATCCCGTGAAATTCTAACCCACAGGATTTGGATAACTGTTTGGATATGCTTTCCCCCAATAGGACCTTCCCCCAACATTCCTAGAGACTATGAGATCAGGCACAAGGCGTTGTTGAAGGGGACATGAGTATTAAGCTGAAAGAGTTATATCTCATTTTCTTCTGTTCACTTTCTACCCAAGGGAAAGTGGCATTCTCTCTGGAATGGGGCATTGAACTTTGACAGCTCTCTCTTTAACTGCTATGTCGTTTTTACATTTTCTGAAGTGTTTTATACTTGACTATCAAAGGTATCTATGCTTCAAGAAATTAATACTTACCAAATGAGCTGTGGATGTTGTATTTGAGTTCTTCATAAAATACAGTGATACCTTTGATTTCTTTAAATGCCTGATTTTTAACAAATAACTGAAGAAGTACCCTTTAATCCCAATGAGCACTATTTTTATCTGCCCGTCATAATCCATTCAAGATGCATTTCTCTGCTTTAGCCTTACCGGTTTGACTACGCTGAGTGGGCTGGACCATTGCTGATCACAATCCTACAAAGCTCTAATAGTGACTTTGTGTAGTCTCAGCATCACCCCCACCTTCATTCCATTAGCTCAAGTTTGATATTCTCCAGTACCATTTTCATGCTAATAAAAGCATGCAACTAAGTGTCAATGCCATTTCTTTGCGCTTTCTTCTAAATTCCAAAACAGGTCACAAGCTAAATTGCCTACCTAGCCATCCGGGCCAGTATAAGAAGTAGGGATTGGTAGAGACTGTGGCAAAATGGAGGCCACCTGCCCTCTCCTAAATGGCAAGCCGCTACTCAGTTCTGCTGGTTGTTTCCCTGATGGAATGCGATTGATGTGTTTCAGCCTTTTAAAGCAGTGGTTCTTCAAGTGTGATGTCCAGGCCAGCAGCAGCCGCCCCTGAGAACTTGTTTCAAAATCAGATTCTTGGTCCCGACCCCAATCTTCTGAATCAGAAACCTGATGTGGAACAGAGCATTCCATGTGGTAACAAGGCATTCTGGTGATCCTGAGCTCACGCAAATTAGAGAACCATTAGTGTAGTAGACACCATGCTGTACTTCTCTAATTCCTCTTGAGGACTGATAACTGAGAGTTGTGTTTGAGTTTCAAGAAAATCGCAATATGGAGATGTTTATTTGATTTTTACTGTTTTTAAAGCATGTGAAACCATAGAAGACACACACGCTTATGCAAGCTAAATCCATTCTGTGTGCTGTCAGTTCCCAGCCTCTACTCAAGAGTCTGGAAGTGCTAACAAAAAGGATGCTGTTCTGTTGAAAAAATATGTGGATTCTTCCCTTCGTGTATGAAAGTTTGCTGACATCAGACCTAGACAATATTTCCTAAACTTTTTTTCTGATATATTTCTGAGAGCAAAGGAGAGTCAGCATGCCCCCTTGGGAATCTGGGAACACATCCTGAAGCAATCAGCTCCAAGTACATGATTTTGTTGAAGCCTTTCCTTATACATTTAAGATTTATATGAGTTTTTTAGATATTTCATCATATACTCCTATTTGGCTTATGATCGAGACAATGTGTTAAGTTGCTTGAAGTTAAATTCCTTAACTTAAGCCTGCAAAACTTTAAAGAACATCTATGCCATGCCTCGAAAAATGTCTAATCTACTCAATAAAATAGAGGTAAGAAAACAAGAAGTAACCCATAAAATGGAGGAGATTGGAAGTTATACACGAGAGCAATATGCAGTAGCAATACTTGTTAAGAAGGACTTGAGTAGAAAATGTCCATTTTTCCATCTTACTTCCCATCCCACCACTGCCCCATCTGAATGACCGAAGAGGGTGTACTAAAGAATCATTGACTACACTGAGTGACTAGTCAGGAGGCTATTTTTAGAAGTGCTTGGTTTGCATGCGATTTAGTACTAGAGCTTTTCCTAAACCTTGTCTCCTGTGATCACCACTTCTCCTAAATCGCTTCTACAAAGACGGTAAAGGATTTTAACCTTACATGCCAGCACCAATTGCTTGGAGGTAACTGAAGCACTGTATTGACAATGATCATGAATGGAGGTGGGGCATAGTCAGTTATGTGTGTCAGCTGTGGGTGTACGAGTGGCTACTGGTGGCCCAACTGACAGATGCATGCCATCCCCACTCCACCCAGCACCAGCTACTCATGAAAAATGATTTCTGAACGCTGCCAAGTCCTGCTTGTTGCTGCAGACCTGTCCCAACCAAGTTCTCTGAGCTACAGAGCATCCATTTTGGAGGTCCTTGTAGCCACAGGCATGATTTCAGCAATCTGCGTTGTAAAGGGCCATGGTCATCATTCTAAGTATTCAGTGCCCACTGGTCTACGTTGTATTTAATTGAGGTACAGTATCTGTCCTATTCCAGCCCTTCAGATTTCAGCTTTTTCCAGACACCTCCTCTCTCCTTCTGTTTCACAAAATGCTCTTGACTATGTGACAGTTCAGATATGACTTTATATGGATCATTGAGGGTCTTAATATAATTAGAGGTCTTACCTAGAGGCATTGTCACTTAGAAGCCAGTCTTTCAGCCACTTCCTCTTGGAATAACTCACAAATCTTTTATATGACGATACCCTCTTCTCCTAGGCTCTCCTGCCACCTCTTTAATAATGCAGAATCATGAGTACCTGTTTAGTGCTTAAGGTTTCTGGTACCATTCTTACTTTCTCTGAAATTAATTAGGTTTCTCACAATTTATAACCTCTCCCTTTCCCTAAGTTAATAGAAAGACCAAATACTTATCAGTCCATTTATAAGCAGAAACAAAAACACAGTCATAAAAGTTGACATTAACGTGTTTGATGTTCAGTGTGACTGGGCAGGGCAATTTTTTTTTTAAGATTTTATTTATTTATTTGACAGAGAGAGAGAGAGAGAGATCACAAGTAGGCAGAGAGGCAGGCAGAGAGAGAGGGGGAAGCAGGCTCCCCGCCAAGCAGAGAGCCTGATGCGGGGCTCGATCCCAGGACCCTGGGATCATGACCTGAGCTGAAGGCAGAGCCTTAACCCACTGAGCCACCCAGGTGCCCCTCTTTTTATTATCCCTATTTTTCAGATGAGAAAACTAAGGAATAGAAATTACTTTCTAGCTGATAAGCACTAAAGCCAAGACTCAATCCACATATTTTGACAACAAATCCAGGGATCTCTGAACTGAGTTATGCCTTCTCTCCCATCACCCAGGCAAACTACCAACAGGTTCTAATCCCTGTGTTCACTTCCATTGCTGAGCTGAGCTCAGTGCTTTTGTGCAAGGTTGGTGTTTAGTAAATATTTGGCCAAGAATTAAACTAGTGAAGGTACTCATCTAACCCAGTTTATCTGTAGAATCACTTAAGATACATTTTTCACATTTACCTGCTTAGAATCCTATCTCAGCTTAAATTCTACTTCCAAACAGTGTATAAAAAGTAGACTGGATATTGATAAAACTATCTAAAAATAAGGAGATTCTCATGCCATTTAAATAATTTATCAAAGCGAAAATTGGTTACAACGTAAGGACTAGAATCCGGATATCCTGACTGCTAATTCTACTCTTTCTTCTACATAACACAACAGAGCTTAATTCAGATAACTATAGTGTAGTGTTTGTGTGTGTGTGTGTGTGTGTGTGTGTGTGTGTGTAAAGTTCTAGTTCTAGGGGTACCTGGCTGTCTCAGTTGGTGGAACTTGAGGTTCTTGGTCTTGGGGTTGTGAGTTTGAGCCCCATGTTAGGGGTAGAGATTACTTAAAATATTTTTTTAATTGAAAAAAATGTTCTAGTTCTGATTTTCTCAATAACCACCTATGTGATTCTTGGGAAGTTACTCAGTATCTTTGGATCCCACTTTGCTCATTTGTCAAATTAGGATGTTGGATTTGATTTTATACATAGAGAATTGTGGGATTTTAAAGCTGAAAGATACTTAGAGATCATCTAGTTGTACTCCCTCACTTACAGATGAAGAAATTTACAGATAAGGAAAACTGATTTTTCTAGCTCCAAAATAAATTCAGAGGGGGAACATATGGGTTCCTAACAGAATCAGCTCTTCTGAATACTTTTGACTACCCACTTACCAAATGTGTGATTGTGATCCACGCATGTAGTTTCTGCAGATTAAAATTTCCTGCTCTGTAAAATTGACGAGGTCATACTAAGGTTCCTTTCACATTTGAAACTTTGAGGATTAAGAAAGGCATCTTTGAAAGCTGACATTTGTCTACCCCTGGGACAGGACTCAGAATGTCATGAAGCATAACATAACTCTAGAAAGAAATTAGCAACAGGAACACATTAAGAGCATCCATCCAAAGGACTCTGATCACAGAGTGAATTTGCTCAATGAATACTTAAATGTGAAAACTGTTTGATTGGTGTCTTATTTGGAAACTAATAACCTGGCGTTCTTTGCTCTTGGCCCAAAGATATGGAAAAAAGAACCAAGTAAGAGTGAAGTTTTATAGTTAATTTCCTATAGATTTGGATGCTACAAGTCAGAAAACCATCACCAGCTCCTTCTTAACAAGTATCATATTTTAACTAGTCTCAGTATTTTTCAACTGAGCATTAGAAGCTGTAATCTATTAAATATTGTATTCCAAGTATCTGTTTACTGAGTTGTTACAAATTGCCAATGGGACAGGAACTGTTTGTCACTTCCAGAGCAATTAGTGTGTGAAAACTTATCAAAAGAAATCTGTCAAGTTTGAGTAAGTATAAATATTGCATGAAAGTCCCTAAGGAAATCAAACTGAGTGGGATACATTTTTGCTCATGGCAGCACATGAGAATTTATTTTGTTTTATTTACTTGGCTCAATTTCTCAGAATGTTGATAGCATTTCATGTAACCCAATGGATTAATCTTTGGCTCTGATAAAAATAGACTTTGATTCTTAGGGGAAAACTAGAATATCTGTTGAGTGATACAATGGTACTGGCTCCTTTCTTTCAAATTTTAAGAGCTCTTGTTTGCTTCCTGACTGGAGCACTGGGATGGGAGTATAGCAGGAAGGACTATTTCATACAGATCTTCCTTGAATTCAGATGGGGTCACATCCTAACTCATCCATCATAAGTAGACAGTGCATTTCATAGACCTAACCCACTGGCCATCATCACTTAGCCTAGTCTACCTTAAACGTTCTCAGAACCCTTATATTAGCCTAATTTGGGCAAAGTCATCTGACACAAAGCCTATTTTATCATAAAGTATTCAATAGCTCATGTAATTTATTAAATACTGTACTTGAAGCAAAGAACAGAATGGGTGTGTGAATACAGAATGGTTGTAAGCATATCAATTGTGGACCCTCCTGATAGTGTGGCTGACTGGGAGCTGGGGCTGCGGCCACTGCCCAGTATCACAAGAGAGTGTAGGATGGTCTCTCGCCAGCCCAGGAAGAGATCCAAATTCACATTTTGAAGTATAATTTCTCCTGAATGCATACTTTCATACCATCATAGATTTAAACATCGAAAGTCAGGACCATCTGTAGTCTACTTTGCCACGTTTTTGACTCTCCAACCTTATCCTTTCTAGGCTTCAGATTTTTCATATCTTTAAAATAAAGGACAAGTGATCTATTTGATAATTTTTAGCTTCACTACCCATTTTACCTGCATTGATGTCTCCATTATCATTATGCCATTTTTCTCATGCTCCTTCCTCATTGTCCTGGACAAATAAAAACACAGTATTGACACATAGTGACATTTGCTATAAAGAAAAATAAATTGATATCTTTTATAGTGATGTCCCCCTTTTAGGGGACTCAGCATTTAGCTCAATATGACTTCACCAGTGTACCAGTCAAGACTTCTTGTCCTTGTACCAGTGATCAGTGTACCAGTCAAGACCTTTGCACTTTTTTTTTTTTTTAAAGATTTTATTTATTTGACAGAGAGAAACACAGCGAGAGAGGGAACACAAGCAGAGGGAATGGTAGCGGGAGAAGCAGGCTCCCAAGACCTTTGCACTTTAAGACTCAACAGTATTTACAAAGGTCACACGTTCAGCTGATATTGGTTAGGATCCTTAACATAATCCATTTGAGACTGTTTTTGGCAACTGTGGTTTGTTTCTTTTTCTACACCATGGAAAATGGTTATAGTGTTATTACTACATTTTGGGAAGCTTATTAAAATTTTGATTCAGCATTTTGTTGCTTTCTGTTGTTTAGAGTCCCTTAATGATCCTCCTCACACTGAAGCAATAGAGTTGATCATCTTCGTCTTATACTTAATGTTTCTAGAATGGAAATCATTGCAATTTGTCCAGGGCTTCCCAACCTAGGATTTGTGACCTATTAATAGATATTTTAGAAAAACGGTATGTGATGAAACAAGATGGGATCAGGAAGGAGACAAATCATAAGAGACTCCTAAATTCATGAAACAAACTGAGGGTTGCTGGTGGGTAGGTGGAGGTAAGGATAGGGTGGCTGGGTTATGGACATTGGGGAGGGTATGTGCTATGGTAAGTGCTCTGAAATGTGTAAGCCTGATGACTCACAGACATGTACCCCTGGGGCAAATAATACATTATATGTTAATAAAAAATTAAATAAGGAAAAAAGAAAAACGGTATGTATGTAGAAAGCATTGTGGGGAGGGGGAGATTTTATGATCAGTAAGTTTGTGTGCTTAAACATGCTCTAAAGAATCTGAGGAATCTTGGGATGCTAAAAATCTCTTATAAGTCCTGAAAGGATAAATTTAAAAATCTGTTAAACTTTGTTTAATCTGGGGCTTTTTAATGTCATTTGATCATGTAACCCTTTTAAATCTGAGATAGGTGGGGGGCACCTGGGTGGCTCAGTGGGTTAAAGCCTCTGCCTTTGGCTCAGGTCATGATCTCAGGGTCCTGGGATCGAGCCCCTCATCAGGCTCTCTGCTCAGCGGGGAGCCTGCTTCCCCCCCCACCCCCCGCCTGCCTCTCTGCCTACCTGTGACCTCTCTCTCTGTCAAATAAATAAACAAACAAACAAATAAATAAAATCTTTTTAAAAAAATATTCCAAGGACTACAGTTCAGGAAATGCTGCAGTATATGCTTAAGGTTGTTTGTTCTTCTGCTAAAGCACTAAGTCACTTATGTCACTTATGTCTGCTAAAGCACTAAGTCACTTATGTCACTTATTTTGAAACCAAAATAATTAACTTATTTTAAAATAGCCAAGCAGCACGTTAATTGGATATGTCTTTTACTTTTACTTTTAAAATGATTAACTTATGATTCAGATGTGCTTAAGATTCAGAGTGCTTTCACATAAAAGAATCCTCACTACGAAGACTCTTAACTATAGGAAACAAACTGAGGGTTGTTGGAGGGGAGGTGAGCAGGCAATGGGGTAACTGGGTGGTAGGCATTAAGGAGGGGGCATGATGAAATGAGCACTGGGTGTTATATGCAACTGATAGATCACTGAACTCTACTTCTGAAACTAATAATACACTATATGTTAATTAATTGTATTTAAGTAAAATAAAATTAAAAAAAAAAAAGAATCCTCATCACATACCTGCATTACATTTATTATTATTCCCATTTGGTGGGTTAAAAGTTGAAATTGAGAATGTTTAGGGCACCTAGGTGGCTCAGTGGGTTAAAGCCTCTGCCTTCAGCTCAGGTCTTGATCTCAGAGTCCTGGGATCTAGCCCCACAGCATCAGGCTCTCTGCTCAGCGGGGAGCCTGCTTCCTCCTCTCTCTCTCTCTGCCTGTCTCTCTGCCTACTTGTGATCTCTGTCTCTGTTAAATAAATTTAAAAAATCTTTAAAAAAAAGTGAGAATGTTTAAATGGCTTACCTTGTGTAATACAGGTTTGAATTTTGATTTTTTTACTCCATTTAGAAAAATAATTTTTCTGATATCATTGGTCCATACAACTTTCTAGTTGCCTTACCCCACAGGATTCAGAGAGGTTGCTATCACTGGCCACTAGCAACAATCTTGAAAAATGCCTTTAGTAAAAGAAAATACAGTTTCGTGTATTTGATTACAACTCTCTTTGGAGAGGTGTGGGTTGATTAATATTGTGCTGGTAAATTACTTTCTAACTTCTACCTTGTGATTTTGGAGATGCTAATTTATACTTAAAACTCTCCTATAGCTAATTAGGGGATAGACAATGTTCTCCTCATTGTTCATATGAGAAAATGGAGATACTCAGAGATTACTTTGTTTGCCTAAAATTCACACACCATATTGAGTAAATACTACACTATACTGTGCTGTTTGCTCTGTTGTATGTTAAAATCCCCTTTTCTTTCATGGAAAAACTACCACATCAATTGAAGTTCCACAGGACCTATTATAGGAGCTTTCCGCCCCTAGATTTTAGTTGCTAGGGGAAGTGACTAGCTTGCTGGGAAGCCCCTGCTTATTTATACTGAGTATCCTCTTCACATCAGCATGGGGTTACTTATAATTACAGGCACATGTGTAAATAAAATGATTAACTATTCTCATACAAACATAATTATATCTCTCTAAAATAATACATGTGGAAATGTTATAATCCAGTGATGAAGGGAAAGCAATCTGCATGACCCCTCCTTTGTATGTAAACAGTGGACTATTAAGGCAGAATAGGTTTCCTGTTGCATATTTGGTTATTGAGGTCAATTACACTTAGGACTCATCTAAGTATTAAATAACAAAATTGCCTTTTACAACAAATACTGTTCTCTCTAAAGAGCTGACTTCTCTCTGCCATTTTCCAAGGACATTGCATACATTTGAACTTTAGCCCAGGATTCTATTAAAAGAGATGTATAAGAATTTAGCTAACTAGTTCTGAAACCAGAGTCTTCTTTTGTATCTAGTTGCTCCTCCTCCCCACCAAAGTAACTTTTGAAAATAAAATGGGGCACATTAACTAATCAGTGCCCGTGGCTAGTATATCACTCCCCTAGCTTTGGACAAATCTGGAGATCACTCTTTAAAGAGAGGAATCATGGAATGCCTGGAGCTGAAGAAGTCTGATTTCCTTGGAGCACAGTAGTTCACTGCGGCAAATCATTTAAGCTCACTGTCATTTAGAAGTCCTCTCTGAAATTGAAAGCATGGCCTCACATGTTCATTCACAAAGCATTTACCTAATTCTTCAGAAAAATTAAAACTTTGAAACATACATTTTCAGCTGTGGCTGCCTATTGTACTTGTCCCACTGGTACTCTGGGATGAATAAGTATTTGCAAAAAAGTTGTTCTTATACTGTGATAAATTATTCAGCCAGTATTTTTAAATACACATTTACATTTGGGACCAGCCAACCAGTCAGTTAGTGTGTGTTTAGCAGGTACTTGCTGCAATATTAAACCACCATCTCACTCAAATGATGGAAAAATAGTTCAACCTCACAAGTAAGAAGAGTAAGAATTAGCACTGATAGTGAGAGGCTTTGGGAGAAGAATAAATTGAGACTTAGGAATTATTCTGTCCCTAGGTAGGGCGAAGAGTTTGGATTACTTTGTTGCACAGTTTCTCAGTTAATGGAAAACTAAAATGCATCGAAAACCACAAAGTGCTATGCAAGTACGTGGCACTATGATGCACTATAATGATTATTATCTATAAAATGAAAGAAGTGATCCAAATAGTTTTCAGGCCATCTTCCAGACTTACGATATCAAAATTATAGACTCTCTGGGTCTGTGATTTGAGCATTAGCTCAGTAAGTATTGCATAGTGCTTGGCACATGCTTAGTAAACTATAAATGCTTATTCCCTTGACTTAAAGAGATTGGACTTCTTTTAATCAACTATCAGTGTACCTTTTAGTTCTCTCAAAATAAAAATCTTATTGACTGACAGTACCAGTATTGGTAAAATGCTTAAGGGATTATGATTACTTCCTATTTATATTTAATAGCAGGCTGAAAAAGGATCATTGGGCAACAATATGAATTTCTAACTTGACCATTTCTTTCATGAATTCTTAGCATTCCAATGCCAGAAGACATATTTGTAATGATGATTCCTTTGCTTTCAGAGCTGAGCTATGCTTGGATCTTCAATGAATACCCTTCATATCAGGATAATCGCCGCTTCGTTTCTCAAGAGACTGGGAATCTATATATTGCCAAGGTAGAAAAGTCTGATGTTGGGAATTATACCTGCGTGGTTACAAATACAGTGACAAACCACAAGGTCCTGGGGCCACCCACACCACTAATACTGAGAAATGATGGTGAGTTTCCTAAGGGATTATGTTCTGTTTTTTGCGGTCCCGTATTGCATATGGAAAATTGTTACATTATTGGCACACAAACCCTGATTGTCTAAATTAAAGAAAACTTTAATGCTTTTTACATTTGGTAGCTATATTTTCTCTATTTGTGTAAGAGAAAAAAATCCCGAATCCATTTTGGAAAACTAATTAGAAGTCTAATTGCTAATTTCAATAGGAATGGAATGTGGATTTAGGTAAGTATAAATAACAAAAGAATCTATTTCTTGTTCTTTTTCACTTAATATACGAACACAGGCAGAATGAAGTGGAAGGTTGAACAAATAGCTCATTAATGAATTCCGTGTAATTTAGTATTCAGTGTCCAGAAAGAAGTTTTAAATTATCCAAATAACTTCTGGAGTAATGATACTAATGACATAGCTCACACACAGGGAAATACAGGAATATCAAGGCTTATTTGAGAAGTAAGTTTTAATTTCCAACACTCTTGTAAAAATATTTCAAGAAAATATCTGAATTTCACCTTAATTATCTAGACAGATGACATAACAGTATATGGTAATTCACCATGTGCTTTTCAAAGACAATCCTACTGAAATGTATACCAACTATTACCACTATGCCTTTTCCCCACTCTAAGTATTTATATGTATTCTGTTCCCTCTTTTTCAAATGTTTTTCCTTCTCTGAGTCTCAGCCTTTCATTTGACTGACTGACTTACACTGGACCTTTCCTTTTCTTCAAGTAAATCACTTTCTCCAAAAAGCCATCCATTATGTCCACTATGCTGCATCAGGTGTCTTCTCTATAAAGTCCAATAAAGCCCATTACTATGCCCCAAGAACTCTTCATTCCGTATCACAGTTACCAGTGTGATACCTGTCTCTCTAACTATAAACTTGGTATTTAGAAGCACATGCAGTGCCTTGATCACTAGTATATCTCTAGCACTTGGTGCAATAATTGACATAGTTCAGTCATAGGTGCTGCTTAATAAACATTTATTGAGTAAAAGAAAACAAAGGCATACTTAAGTCTTTCAAAAATGGCTGACATAATGATTTAAATAATCATGGTTTACATGGTTGAGTTCCTATTCTTTCTAAATTCCTTTCCCATCAAGTACGCATTAGAACCGTCCATTATGAACAGAAATTACTGGACTCATTACACAGGTGAGGAGACTGTCAGACAAGAACATTAATAACAAGCATTTTCTGGGAGCTTGCTGTTTGCTGGGTGCTCAGGATGATTTCACCAGGATGATTTCACTCAAACATCAAGCAACTGTATGAGAAATAACCTCTTTCATTTTTTTATAGATGAATGAACTGGGCTCAGACGTGTTAAACAACAAATCCCAAAGCCACACAGTTAGCTAAAAACTAATGGCTCCAAGATTCACACTGGGCTCCCAGGTCCTATTGATTCCAGAGCCTAATACCTTCACTCCCCACTCAGTTTCACTTCATTACACTATGCCACCTCTTACCTGAATTTTTATAAGAAAAACTTGGCAAATGGCACATTCAAGCCTCGAACTCAGATTTCTCCCCAAATACGTTCCTCTTCCCTTCTGTACTGAAAGACCTTGTACCCAAGTAAGGCTATGAATCTGAATCTCCCAGGACAGGCTATTTGCAGACAAACCAGCTCTGCAAGGAGGTTCTGAGCATCCTTACAACATACACCATGCTATGTAATTTTTTTTAGCAGATAATGTAATTTTAGTCATTCCTTTATTTATTCCTTCCTGCATTTCACATGTATTTATTTAGCACTTACTGTGTGACAGACACTAACCTGGTGCCAGGGAACAAGAAAATAGGGACCTATCACATTGCACTTATATTCTTTAGGAGAACACGGGTGAAAACAAACATAAACAAAAACAAAAGCCCAATTATTTTAGATAGTAATGACTAAAATAGTATGATAAAATAGAGGCTCTGTGGAGAGGAATGTCTACTTTAGGCAGGACTGTCATGGAAAGCCTTTCTGAGGAGGTGACCTATGAGCTGAGACCTGAATGACAAGTCAGCCCTGTGATGATCAGAGGGAGGAGCAGTGCGGACTGAAATAGCATGACATGCAAAGGCCCTGAGGCCCGGGGAAGGGGAGGGAAGACCACTTGGCATGTTCAGGAAGAAAAGAGAATGTGAGCATGGTTGGTGCACAGTGAGCAGAGTGGAGGGTGTTTTGAGTTGAGGTTAGAAAGGAATCAGCAGCCAGATCATGTAGATCATGAAGAAGAGACCGGATTTTATGTCAAGTGCACGGAGAGGCCATGAGAGGATTTTATTCAGGAGAGTGATGTGTGTTTTTCAAAAGTTTGCTTAGCTCCTGTGTAGAAACGGACTTCAAACAAGTGAGAGTGGATACTGGACATCCAACTGAAAGACTGTTGCAGTAATTCAGTTGGGAAATGATGGCAGCTCGAACAAGGGAGTGGCAGTGGATAATAGAGAAGTAGGTGGATTGAGGTTACAGACTGCAGGTAAAACTGCCAGGACTTGCTGAGGCGCTGGATGTGGGAGGTGTTAGAAGAGAATGTCAGGGATGACACATAGGTTTCTGGTGTCACAACTGGGTTTATGGGGATGCCATTTACTAAAATGGTTTCTGAACAGATTTATAAGGAAAAATCCAAAGTATTGCTTCAGTCATTATTTGTGAAGCCAAACGCATGACTTCTCTCTTGGCAGCAGAAAGAATTATTCTGTTTTTGGCTTCTTGTCCCATCTCTCTATCATAATACTCATCTGATAATATTCACATGCTTATCAGCTTGCCTTCTTCCCCAGCCTCACTGAAATTGTGATCAGGCACAGATCATAGGTCCATCTACCTTTGTTCCAGGGAGCAGCTTGCCAGACGACATGTGTTAAATTAATATGTAGGAATAAGCTGAATTATATTATATGAAACTGAAAATTTCATCAGTTTAAAGAGAAAAGTAGGCAAAGGATCATTTTTGTCCAAAAGCTATTGATGCTATCTCTTCAGACCTAAGGATGAAGAACCTTTTTCAAAAGATGTGCTTCACTGGCATTGTGTGCAAAATTACTTAAAATAAATCCCTGTGACCTCTGCTTATAATGCACTAATGGCAAAATGTCTGTTCAGTGGTGTTATTATCCATTCAGGTGTGTCAAATCACAAATGTAATGAAATATTGATGAAGCGCTAAGACACAGCCCAGGAGACACTGCATAGAGTTGCTAGAAGGAACACAAAATCAGAAACACAAGAACTCCAGAATCATCACGGACACCTCAAGTTGCCACCAACTTTGCCTTCTGTTTAGTTTTTAGATATATCCTGACTTGTCTAGTATATCTTCATCGAGATGACAAATGTTTTTTAGTAGAATATTTTATCACAAAATTAGCAGAGTAAGGATCTCATTCTTTAGCAATTAATACCCATTCATTCTTAATTTCCATGAGAGTTGCATGGTGAAAATTCATAATATGTCTTTCCCATTTAGGCTGGAGTATGTAAAATGGATACTTGAACTATATTACTAAGGACAAAATAGGTTATTTAATTAGTTCTTCTCTGGAGGTAAGAGAAAAGGGAAAATATAAATCAAGAAGAGACTGCAAAATAAAGATGACGTTCTTGTTAAAGTCTATTTTATGAGAATAAAATCAATAAAACTATCATTCTGCATGATCTTGTATTTAGCGACTATATATTTTAGCGACTATATATTAAACTAATAAATACAAGGTTGTATAGAATTTGTGCAATCATTTTGTTAATTGAAGCTTTTTCAAAATCTCACATCCTCCTTCTGTCTCCAAAATGTAAATAAGCAAGGCAACAAAGCCTATTGCCTGAAGTGTACTAATTACCACGGCTGGTCATTTTCCCTGCAAAGTGCAGATGTAGTTTAAAGAACTAGATGTCCTCAATATTCAGGTTATTCCCTTGAAGTTCCGGCTAAGCAGTTCTGGACCATGATTCATTGTTCTCGGCCCAAAAGGTTACAGTGAGTCATAAAGAGTGAACAGTGAACGTTGACTCCAGTCCTGATAGACATCAACTGTGATGTGGCCTGTGTTTATCCCACTGACCCTGTTGCCCCCTTGCCCCCAGCTCGCCATGGTTTGGCAAGACTTCGGTGCTTTATGTTCCCTGCCCACCCCCACCCTCTTCACATGGCTTACCCCTTCCTGAGACTCAGATCGTTACTTAAATGTGGGGCAGGATGGTTTGAGGTAAGCCTGGAGGACTCTAGAACCAGGTCCCCACAGTGGAATCCAGTTGTACTGCGTATTAGCTGTGTGATTTTGGACGTCAGTTTAACCTCATTTCGTCCCAGTTTTCTCATCAGTCAGGTGAGAATGATGGAAGCTAGCTCAGAGGCTTATCTTCTGGGTTAAATTACAAATAGAGTGACAAAATAAAATGCAACATCAGTTACCTCCTTACCTAGATATACTCAACAAATTATATTTTAAAAAAGATTACACAGTGAAAAGATAGTATTATCCTTATTTTGTAAAGTGTATGTGGGTGATGACAGAGAAAGCTGGAAATACCACTCTCCAAAATGCTAACAGTGTTAAACTTTGAAGTGTTTAACTGTCAGTGGTAAAGTGTTCAATTCGTGTTTTGTTTTTTTTTTTTTTGGTTTTATTTATTTATTTGGCACAGAGAGAGATCATGAGTAGGCAGAGAGGCAGACAGAGAGAGAGGAGGAAGCAAGCTCCCTGCTGAGCAGAGAGCCTGATGCAGGTCTCGATCCCAGGACCCTGAGATCATGACCCGAGCCGTAGGCAGAGGCTTTAACCCATTGAGCCACCCAGGTGCCCCAAAGTGTTCAATTCTTATTTTTTTTTTCTATTTGCTTTGAGTTTTTTTACGATTAGAGATATTTTGAGTTTTTAGGAAAACATTTGGTAAAAGAGTCGTTTACAGATGGCCCTACAACTCACATAGAAATCACCCAACTTTGTATCTTTGTTCTTTGGGAAAGAAGAGAATTAAAGACCAGCGGAGTCAGGTGAGGAAGCATCAGGGTCAAATTCCCATGTTCCATCCCCATGCTACTTAACTGAGTTCCACAAACACTGTTGGGGGCTCTAGATTAACAGATTTGCCTTGCTTCTTTTCTGGTATGATTTTTAAAATTTTTGTATTATTAGTTCTTCTAAATAACTATGTATTTACCTCTACAATGTATAAAATTGAATTATTAGACAAATGTGAGAGAATTTTATATCAGACTTTATCTAGATATTTTAAAATCTGCTTTGGAAAAATAATGTAACTCTTATGGGGAAAGTGTACCTGTTGCTTAAGTACCATGAACAAAAAAAGATTTAATTGAGAAAAGTATATCATAATTATTTTTATGACAGGTAACTAGTCTGTGGATCAATATTAGCCAGCTGTTAGTTATTTATGATGATGAGCTTGTTTGTTCTATTATGAGCTTCCTACACATATCTCAAAGAATTGTCCCTAAATTTGTATCAACAAAAGTAATAGATTACCCATAGAGCATTAAGTACAAGAGAAATTGTAGATTTAGATGATAGCTATAATGGCAATTTCTTCTGTCTTTAATCACTATCCCTGACTTCCTCCAAAATGGCTAAAGAAGAGAAAAATTAGCAGAGATGACTTCAATCTTGGGAAAATGAGATCATGTCCATGAGGATGTTTTATGTACATTACATACACAGGTATATAATTGAGTAGGAGTTATTATATGACCTTTGCCTTTTTTCTCTGTTTTCCTTGAGTCTGGCTGGGGATTGGTTTGGGAGTTCTTTGTTTTGCTTTTTAGAACCAAGACCAATTTTAAGCAATTTATAGCCACTGTCTGTCTGATGCCTCCATGCTTTGTAGAGTGGGTATTAAATATTTTTGAATATGGGGCACCTGGGGGCTCAGTGGGTTAAAACCTCTGCCTTCAGCTCAGGTCATGGTCTCAGGGTCCCGGGATCGAGCCCCACATTGGGCTCTCTGCTCAGCAGGGAGCCTGCTTCCTCCTCTCTCTCTGCCTGCCTCTCTGCCTACTTGTGATTTCTATCTGTCAAATAAGTAAATAAAATCTTTTTTAAATTAATTAATTAATTAATATTTTTTAATATTATCCTCAGTTAGAACTCTAACTAGAAGAAATACTAAGGAACAGGGGAATGGGGTTTATCCTCGCTTTGCCTTTCAAAATCTCTCCCTCTTTCTCCCCTTCTCTTATATATACATTTATAGACATATATGTGGGTTATATTGTATAAATGTACACATGCTTATATACACTAGATATATTGTCTTTGGAAATTAGAATGTAAATTTAATTATTTAAAATTTATGTTCTCATATATAACCAAAATAACTGGTGATATTTTTCTAAGTTCTCACTCATTTTTCTCAGCCTAATTTTATGTAGCCATGAAAATGCTGAGCATGGTGAGCACTGAAGCATTTAACATTCTCACCTGAAATCAGCTTTAGCCCAGTGGGCAAGAGACGAGCTGATAACCTCAGTTTCCTGCAGTTTCAGAGCAAGGAGGACAGAAATAGATGTGCTGGACATAGGGTTGAAAATGTCCCTGATTGGTGCCAACTGGCTTTGTCTTTTTTTGCTGTGGCCTCACCTGGGATGCAGAGAAAGGGGGACGAGACAAAAAAGTCTTGGAATCTGGGCTGCAGTCTCAGATCTACCACTAACTCACATGACAAAAACCACGCCATTTCTTTCGTCCTCTGCTTTCTTAGCTATTAAAATGTGTGATTCATAATAAGTCAGATCTAAGCTTAAATATAGTTATCCTATAGGATTCTAGTCACAACTGTCCTATGCCACCTTACTCCAACCCCAATATTCACACAGGCCAGGTAATATCTGATGCTAATCAGCAGATGCTCTTCATTGGCTCAGATTTCTTCCCAATGCTAAAAACCAATCCTAGCCCCAAACTAGGTACATTCACTCTTTCTGATCAAAATTGTCATTTGCGGGCCTTCGCCTTCTGTGGCTCAGAAGACTACATTCCCCCTTAAAGTTCCAAATTTAGGGGCAAGGACTAAAGAATAGAAAGGATAAAACTAGAATATTGTAGAATATTCTATAATATTGATGCGTGTAATGTATCCTCCGTTATGATACGTTATCTGTTGATAGTAAACTTTTCTAATATGGCCCCAAGCTGGATTATAACTTCAGGTGAGTATTAAAGACCACTGTATGTCTTCATAAACAATGCAGCTTGATTTGTTGGCCACTTAATTAACCTCACGGGATCAGATCACTCATTCATTAAGATCTTTTTTGAATTGTAAACTTGATCTACAACCTTTTATTGATGACCTAGCATTTAGATGAGCAAGGATGACACTCTTTCCATAGCAATGGGTAGAAATAGGTTCTTCACTTAGACATATTTTTATGTCACTTAAGATCTAGAGTTTATACCAAAACACTTTGCTTTATTTTACTCTCACTTCTAATTGCAACTTTTGTGTGGCTTTGTCACAGCAAGCATGTCTTGTTTTTAATTCCCTAACAACATCACAGTTGAGGATCTGTGGGTGTAAAATGTGTTTTATGAGGAGAATATCTAAATGACTAAAGGATGTGAGATATTTTGCTAAACTGCCATTGCTAATCTGATTTAATAGCGTCTTAATGGCTCTGGATATTTTGAAGGCTTGACAAGCTTAGAAACTTGGCAGTCAGCTTTAAACCTCTAGCACAGTCATTCCATTTCAGGTCCATGGGGGCCAGAGGTCTTGGATGGTCATTTAGCTAGTCAGTTAGGAAGCATCTGTTAAGTACCCATTGTGTGTGATATACTATGAAATAAAAAGATGTGATCCCAGCCCCTGGAAACCTGTAGTCTTAGAGAATTCCCAATTAATGAAAGGTCTAAAGTTTCATTCTTATTAGAATCATTGAACTGAGTTCTAGAAAAACCCTTGTTCAGATGTAGAGGACGTAGAGGTGTGTAGCCTAAAATAGAGATGACTTGGGACATTCATATGATTATGCATTTAACCAACAAATTCTCATTGAGTACCGGTGGTATACCTGTCACCAGGAATGCAGATGTCTTTGTATAACAGATGACAATTCAACTGAGAAGCCTAACTGCAGCCTGAGGCAGGAGTGAGGCCATATTGGGGGAGAGTGGAGAGGCAAAGTAGGTTCATTTAAGTTTCTTTTGTAATAAGAGCCAACAAGAGGTAGTGAAGGATGCAGTGAGACTATACATGTAATTGGGCCTTGGATGGGAGGAACTCTGGCCTGGTTGGGGATCAGCCCAAGCTTCCATCAAGAATTGAGGAAGGAAAAGAATTCCAGGCATTAGGTACAGTATTTGTTTAAAGCAGGAATCATTAGACTCCCTTCTGCAGGCCAGTTCAGCCTGTGGCCTGTTTTTGTGTTTAAAAAAAAAAAAAAAAAAAAGTTTAACATTTTCTCCATAGAAATGTTGGGTATTCTTAGTTAATTACTAAATTCTCTATAATTTTTGTTACTATTGCAAATGGTTTCTTATTTTTAATCACATTCTCTAGTTAGTTATTGCTGATGTACAGAAATGCTATTTTTTTGTGTGAGTCTACATTTGGCAAGCTTGCTGAAATCTCTTGTTAGCTCTAATAGTTGTCGATTTTATCCACTCTCTCAAACTTTGCTGTTTTTCTCATTTCCTCTAAGCCAAGGGTCAGCCAGCTAGGGGTCGTGGGCCATACAGCCCACCACTATTTCTATAAATAAAATTTTATTGGAACCTAGCCATATCCTTCTGTTTACATATTGTCTGTGGATGCTCTTCAGCTATAATGGCAGACCTAACAGAGACTGTAGAGCTCTCAAAACCTAAATAAAATCCTTGTTCTCTGTCACTTTACAGTCAAACTTTACCAGTCTCTGACAACATGATAATATCTTTAAATATATGAAGACTATCCATCAAAAGACTTGGGTTTTTGTGGCTCTACAGACTTGAACTAGGACCAACATGTACAAATTAGAGGGAGAGAGCATATTAAAGACAATATGAAGAAATTTTTAGTAGGCTAACCATAAAAATCTTATTCAGAGGAAGATGAAAACTGGCTTTCTTTCCCCTAAAAGAAAATGATCTTTTAATTAACTGCCCAAACTGGAAACTTAGCCAGTTACTTCAGCATGTCAGGTAAACTAGGACTGGTATAGTCATGCATGGATACGTTCACTCTGCCATTATAGGAGATAGCATTCTGGAATAACTCAGTTATCTCTGTACTTTAATTACTAAGAAGGAAGAAAAGAATTCAGTTTTAAAGTTAAAACGAGTTTATTTTCACATCCTACAGACTTCTGAGGATACCCTAAAACCCTACATTTAAGAGGTGATGTACAACCTTCAGCTTCCTTACTCCTCTCCAGCACTGGGGGGCAAGGGTCATTGTTTGGATAGTTGTAGCCTCAAACTCAATGGAAATTCACCTATTGGAGGGTGGATAGTGGTAAAAGGGATTCCTTGGATGGTCCCCTAGACTTCACAGTGTCTCCTTCAACAGAGAGTAAAACAAGTCTCTTTTTAAAAAAGCAAAGTATAAACTCAGCCAAAGGAATTTGTAGGGCTAATGAGGTATTTCCAAATATTTTTAGCTTAATGAACTGCACATTGTATGACTTAGTCCATAAGAAAGTCAATGTGGGAACTTTTCATAAGATGATTTTTGCAATTTTTTTAGTAGAAAATCCCATTCTATGAAAGTGGGTAAAAGTCCCTTCTGTGGTTTAATTTAGCAAGCACAGATCCAGCTAAGGCAGGTGTTGGCAAAATGTCACGGCCCTCAACTCTGCAAAGTAGCCTCTTTCTGCCAACACAGCACTCTGCAAATTGTAGTTAAACAAGCATGGTGTGCGACTGATTTCTCTTTCATATTCTGTAATTTGCCAGTTATTTTGTTACATTCTATGTTCTTAAAAACATCGGAGTCCCCTTAATGATTTTTTCAGGTTTCAAAAGGGAAACGGTCATTGCCACGAGGTCATATCCAGGGCCCAGGATCTTGATGGTCATTGTCCCCAGTAGTGTTCCATTACTCCCACTCCCCCAATGACTAGCCCACAGGAGAGTCTAGTATTATTGTGTTGTACTTTTTGCTTTGGCTTAACATGTCATGGTTACTACAGAAATTCTTAAAGTATACTCCCTGGACCAGAAGCTTCAACATCGCCTGGGGAATTGTTAGCAATACATATTCTCAGGCTCTCAGTTTCTTAAATCAGAAACTTAAGCCCTCCAGGTGATTCTAAGTTTGAGAACCACTAGTTTAGAGAAAAACCCTAGGAATTTCTAGCTATGTCTTCCTCAGAAAGTCAGCCCTTTGGGTTATTCAGTAAATAATCATTGCCTACATATGCCACCATGAAAGGCCTGAAAAAGGGTAGCCTAAAAAGGGGGTCATAATGGTAACAATCATGTGTGTGTTATCCACATTGTGTTCCCATTGCTGGGCACAGTGCATGTCTTAGGGCTGGTGTTACATGAATATTTACTGAATGACTCTATTGGAATATAAACATAGCTAAGCCTTTGACTCCTGAGGATTCTAATGTATAGAATTTCAAGTACTGAACTTTCATTATTGTTATGATGGGTCTCTTACTCCAGAATGGAAGACATTGACAAACATTCTCATGAATGAAGACTTCTATTTTTCTTTATGTTTAAAAGTGTAGGAATAAATGTCTCTAAAATTGAAAGTAAAAATTGTCTCTGTAGACCATTTGTATCACGAATGAATGAAATCACGCAAGAGAAAGGGAATATTACTGAGATTATATATCCTGGTTGATTCTGACTATATGATATGCACTCTTTATTTCTACTTACCTTGGTTGTGTGGACATAGCTAGGCCTTTATGTCTTCCCACCTTTTAAATAGTTTGAAGATGGGATAAGGGTCTGGAGCAATTCCATCAGTAGCCTTTCTCTTTCTGCCTAATCATTCTGTGAATCACCAGAGCAGCTGTAGACCAATTAAGTTCAAAAGTGTACAGGTGGCCAGAGGAATGACTTGGAAAATATATTTTTGTTTTAAGGGAACTTTTGTTTCATAAAAAATAAAAACAGCAATAGCTTTTTGAATTTAATCAGAAAGTAAAGGCCAAAATAGTTAAAATGAAATAAATAGTCAAATAAAAATATAGCTTCGGCCGGATGTAACCAAATTAAATGGAACAGTTTGCAGGTGTCCCCCTTCCCCAAAATGTTGATAATATAGTTGAAGAAAATTGCTTCCTTCATTTTTTATGACTTTAATACTAGGACAATCTTTATATATAATGAAAATTCTTTAAACATCATGAAAACCATGCCGTCCCATCTCTGATCCATATCTTTATGTCCTATAACTACTGCTATAAATCCAGATCAATTTGTATTATTACTAACTCTGTTACTTTAATTTCTAAAGCTATAAATATAGATCAGTGTGTAGCAACCCAGAAATCATCTGTATGACCACCTAAACAACCTAGAGCTCAGTTTAGGAAAAAACATGGTTTAAGTGAGTGACCTCATACAAGGAACCATGATGATGATACTTTAGAAAAGACTTGCATGCCTGGAAAGAAGCGCATGTTTGACTTAATGGCTACTATGTGTCATAGTATAAGGCCTATCTTATCCTATCCTATCCTCCATCTTTTCCCACCCTTCCACAAATTCGTACTGATCACCTTTTTTTTTTTTTTATATGCCTGGTACTGAACTAGGATTTGTGAGGGTTACAGAAAAAAATCAGAAGTATTACCATTCCTCCAGGAAATGAAAGCACAAAGAAAGAGATAACATGTATATAAATAGCTATAAAGATGAAAGAAAACTGTAATACTGTTTGAGAGTGGCCTAGAATTTTATGTGTAAAATGACATTATTTATATGGAAGTAGTTTTTAGTACCTATTAAGAAACAACAATAGAAGGTAGAGGTACATATGAAAAAGGCAGACATATTACTTGATGTCATGCATTTTACAATTGAGATGAAATGACAAATACTAGAGTCATGAATAAACAAGATGATTATGAATTGTGTAATTAACATAGAAGAAATAAGATGTTAATAAAGAATAACATAGGGACATATTTTAGATCATGTGATAAGAAAACACTTCTCTGAAGGGGCACCATTTGAGCTAAGACAGGTAGCAAGGGAAAAGTCATCCACATAAAAATCATGGGGAAAATGAGAAATGAAAGACATTTCTACACAAAGACTTGTATGCCAGTGTTCTTAGAAGCATTACTCCTTATAGCCAAAAGTGGAGTCAACCTAAATAAATGCCCATTAGTTGATATTATGGGTTGAATTGTGTCTCCCAAAAAAAGCTATGTTGAAGATGGGATAAGGGTCTGGAGCAATTCCATCAGTAGCCTTTCTCTTTCTGCCTAATCATTCTGTGAATCTCTACCTCAGAATATGATCTTATCTGAAGATAGGGTCCTTATAGGTGTAATTAGTTCAAATGAATTCATAATGGATTATGGTGGGTCCTTAATCCAATATAACTGGTGTCCTTGTAAAAATACAATAAGAAGACACACACAGAACGTGATGACAGAGACCAAGACTGGAGTGTAAGAGCTGCAAGGCAAGGACCACCAAAGATGATTGGTCACCAGCAGGAGCCAGCTGGAGGCAAGAAACGATTCTACCAGAGTGTCAGAGGGCTTTGAGCCCTGTCACGGCCCTCATTTATGACTTCTAGCCTCCAGAACTGTAAGAGAATACATTTCTTTCTCTTTAAGCCACTCACTTTGTATTACCTTGTTGCTACTCTGACCAGGGAACAAATAAGTAACGTGTGGTATCTCCAAACAGTTGAATACTATTTAGCAATGAAAAGGAACAGACTACTGATGCATGCTGCAACGAGGATGACCCTTGATAACATTCTGCCTAGTGCAAGGGTCCAGATGCAAAAGAACAGCGAGTGTCTAATTCCATGTTTATGAAATGTCCAGAAAAGGCAAACTCTCAGAGACAGTAAGCAGAGGGGAGATATTGCCTGGGGCTAGAACAGATTCTGAGGGTTGACTAACAATAGGCAGGAAGGATCACGAGTGATGAAAATGCTCTAAACTGGATCGTGGTGATGGCTTCATAGCTTGGCCAATTTGCCAAAAATCTTCGAGTTGCACTTAAAATTGGCCACATATTTGAATGTAAATGATAGCTCCATAAATGTGTGTGTGTGTGTGTGTGTGTGTGTGTGTGTGTGTGTGTGTGTAACTGTGTATTTTTTAAAGAAGTCAGGGGAAACGTTGAGAACGGAGGCAAAGAGGTTTTGTTGCTCTCTGGTCATTTAAAGGCCACTGTGGGCTAGAGACTAGGCCAGACAGAGGAGGAAAAGGATCCTAGAGGAGTGGACTTTGATTCCAGGCCTTGGTACGTAAGAGTTTAGGATGAGGAGAGAACAGAGCAGGGGATTTTCCACTCTGTCTCTGCATTGCAATGATATTTCAGTTTCTCAGGAAAAAGGTCCTGTGAGATATATTTGCTCCTTGGTATATCTTTCAGAGCTGGGTTGAAGAAACCTAGTGTATACATAATGTTTATTGAAAGAAGAAGCAGGGGGAACCTTGATGGCTGCTGCAACAGCCTTGCCCCCCTTATTTTAACGTTATTGTCTCATGTCCTTCCCACACACAATACACTGCAATGCAGATTGTTTTGATTTCCTGAGAGCACAAAGACCTCTTTTTCTCAAGGCAATTCTTTTTTTAATTAGCCCTGTTCCTGGAGTACATAACCACACACACGGCGCTAAAAGGTGTTGTTCCTGCCCTCATAGTCATACTACTGATATTTATGGGACGATGAGTCAGCCGTACGCCTGGTTAGCAAGTGCGGCAGCTGTGCAAATGCCGTCATAAGCAAGCGCCACTTCTTTACCGTCCCAGCTTGGTAGCAAATGCTCAAGGAAAGGCGAACCCAAATGTAAGCGCAAGAGAACTCAGCCGGGCCAAAAAGGAAGGAAATGTTTTGTATCTGAATGTGGCAAGCATGGATTTTGTGTATTTGAATGGAGTTTTGGAGTGTCACTCACTGCAGGGGTGAGTGGCGTAATAAAAGAGGAATCCAGGACGGAGCTGTGACCTGAAACACTAACTAGTTTGTTGTAAAACTGAAGACGAACTGCTTGACCCCTTTGAGATTACAGCCGTGCTCACAAAAGGAAAAGACAGATTAGGACTGATTTTAATTCAGGGAGAAGTAGTTTAGAATCCTTTTTTTTTTTTTTTTTTAAGATGCATTTATTTTAGAAAGAGAGAAAGTGCACACACATAGTGGGGAGCAGTATGGCCAGAGGGAGAGAAGCTTGAGCAGACTCCCCGCTGAGCAAGGAGTTGGACATGGGGCTCAATTTCATGATCTTGGAATCAGGACCTGAGCCAAAACCAAGAGTCGAGCACTTCCTTAACTGACTGTATCACCCAGGTGCCCCTATTTTGAGTCCTTTTGAGAAAGGGTTGCTAGCTGCAGATCCTCTCTGTGGGAAAGTATGCATCCATGCATGCCAGGATTAAAAATGCTCAACTAAATTATTTCAAAGGTTCTTTCCAAAGCCAATCCACTCTGTCATTCTGTGAAAGGAAAAAAACCAAACAGGTATGTTCAACTTTGCACTCTTGATGACATACCTCATAGCAAACCTAGTAGACAGCCATGTCATCTGACAGTGTTCATTCATTTTCTTTTTACACATTAAGGAAATCCCCTTGATGCTTCCTAAACATTAAAGCTGCATCAAAAAGGATCATCTCTGCAAAAGTGGTGAAGTCATTTCCCTCTGTCATTGCACCTGTTGTCATCTGTTCCTTGCTTCTACCTTTTCTTCTGAATCCCTCAGTCTTTTTTTCTGTAACCATGGAAAACCTAAGAAAGATGAAATGGAGGCACCTGTCATTTCTTAGTAGGTTAGGTAATTCCAAACTTTATACTGGCACAGCTGAATCAGAGACCATGGAAAAGGATTAGAAATTGAATAGAAATAAATGTATTCAATCAATTAGAGCAGTGGGAGATGGGATCAATAATGCATTGGTAAGTCTTCAGTTATAAAGTATGGACTTAGATAAAGTATGGAACTAGATACTTTGACTTAAAATATGGACTTAGAAAAAATATTTTGTTAGGTTGTATTACCTTGGCCACGATTGTACATTTTCTAGGATAGGGGAAAATGGGAGATTATGACCTTCAAAGTAAACATGCCATTAGGAAGGTGGGTATAATTTTAAGATTATTTTTTGTAGTTGCTTCCTACTGTCCTTTTTACATTGATTCAGAATGTAAAATTCAGAATACACTAATACCGACATTTCATGTTACCTTCTTTGACTAATTTATGGCTAGTTCAGACTGGTGGTATAAGTGAATGGTAAAGTAATATGTGGTCACAAATTGATTATTCAGATTTTTTTCTTATATGGACAGAATAGATCATGGAAATATTTTTTTGAATACTTTAAATTTTTCTGCAATATTTTCAGTAATTTATTTGATTTTCCTGGTGACTAGGACATTATCTCCCCCCTCCTTTTTTGGTCCATGACTGCCTTAAAAAAAAATGGGTTTTTTGATAAGTGAAGTTGTATGCACAGAGAATTCGATCCTAGCAGATGGTATGGCACTGTGATACAAAGTTTCCCCTAGCAGTAACTGGGAGAAGAGCCACAATTCAAGGCTGGTTAGAGATAGCACCAGCTTTAAATGAAGAAATTAATTGCGCACATAATGATGTATGAGAGCATCCTACATTAATGGAAAAACACTGATGTACATTTTAAAAGAACCTCAGAGACTTAGTTCCTTTGTTTATTCACAGGGGTGATGGGTGAATATGAGCCAAAAATAGAAGTGCACTTCCCAGAAACAGTGCCGACTGCCAAAGGAACAACAGTGAAACTGGAATGCTTTGCCTTAGGAAAGTAAGTTCTGATTTCTTGTCCTCCCTTCCATCTTGTCCTCCCTTCGGCTGGGGCAGGTAGACAATTTTATGTGCACTGTTCACAGCAATGGTTTCTGAGGTGAGTGAAAAGCAAGACAAGCCTCTCTTTGTAATTCTATGTATGCATCTTTGATTCTGCCCTCGCACCATGGAGAGGGGACATGTGATGGCGCAAGGGGGATTAGGCTGCCACAATTGATGTGGCCACAAAGGAGAAGAGAATGGGCAATTCTGAAAAAGTATTTTGTTCTATTATTGTGACCTGTAATGTGCACGCTGTCTAACCCAGAATGACAGGAAAACAATGGCCTTCATTTGAGGTACACTCAAGCTACCTATTTGGGAAAATATGGACTTTCATTCTCGCCCCAGTTTAGAAAGGATGCATCAAACTTTTCTTGAAATTCTTTTTCAGTGACCAGCCTCTTTTCTCTAGTTTGGATTTCCTTCTAGTCTAGCTAAAGATAGGTAAGATCTTATATCTGAAAATTATTCACAACTTTATTATTATGTCAGGAGTGATAACTGGGATCCAGTTAACCTTTCCATAGAGTATAGCTCAGAGGGGATAAAGAAAATGAAGAACAGATCAGTTAAGATTTTCCCAGTAACCCTGAAAAAGGGGTTTGGTATAAATGATACACACTATCATCTGAAATGAAATTTTTAGATCATCTGTGATTTTAATGATTAAGGATAATCTCTACACCCTACACCCTCTCTCAACCTAACCCATTGCTAACTCCCCATCCTCTACCCATACCCAAATGTTGACTAATGCAACAACACTAACTTGTGCTCAGCCCCAGTATTAGCACCTAATCTGTTTCTGTATTTTTTTTTTGCATTTTACATCAGCCATAGAAGAAAGATGTTCCTTTTTATCATTGTATTTTCAGCTCTAATAAAAGGATTCTTTTGGTTTCCATATTTTTAAGTCAGGGCTACAGTAGTATCTTTACTTTGGCATACTGCAATACAGTGATAAATTTTTGTATCCTGAAAATTTACCACATTAAATGAATTATAACATATCTGTAGGACTGAGCACTGTACAAACATTAAAAGTCAAGTTGTACAGCATACATGAGACAGAGAAAATACTCATGATTTATTGCTAAGGGACTAAAAGCAGATTGCTAAATAGTATAACGTGGCCACATTTTTTATTTTAAATATATACATTAGGAAATGCAATCTAGGGGAAAGGTGCAAACAGGTAGCTGGAGAGGCTAGGTATAAATTTGGTAAACTATGCAAGGTGACACCTTGAAATCTTTTTTGGAAAAAAAACAAAATTCACATCGTTCATATTTCAAAGGGGGTATGAATTAAACTCTATTCACACTGCTTGAATGGCACTGGAATAAAAACAAAAGACCAAAATTGAGCTTCTCCAGTCTACACAGAAATGTTTGGGTATGCATATCCAGCTGCCAAAGCACATCATCATTGCCCACTTAAGAGCAGGAAGACTATGTCTAAGTACGGTTCTTTGTAAAGGCACATATTAAGTATATATCTCATCAAATGTAAAGGCACCCATAATGTACTTCTGATAGAGCCCTTTTACATTTTGAGTTAGTGTCTGTTGAATTAACTTAAATTGTTCTAAAACAAGCATAGTAGAACTGATGGCTTTAATTTTTTAAATACCATCTCAAGTTTTCCAGAGAAGATTAGCAAGTCTTTAGCCTAATTACTTCTCTGTGTGTGTTTTTGTGAAAAATAAATAAGTAAATAATTGTATCCCCTGGTAGGAAGCTGCAATCTTAAAAGCTGTGGTTAGCTTGCTAAACCATTGATTTGCAGACTCAATGATGCCGTCCTTGCAGTTTAAGATGTGTTCTCAGTTATGGCTGTAGGATGATAGATGCCTTGAGAGTACATAAAGACCCCACAGATGGCTTCTTCCCTTATCTTACTATTTTAAGTGAAATTCCTTCAAACCACTCTCCTAGTGAACTGCTGCTATGAGTTGGTGAGGTTCTGTAAAGAATGTTCCAAGGGACAGAAAGTGGAAGCTACTAGTCTCTTCTTACCTAACCCTTCAAACTGACATAACATCACTTCTGTCTTAGTTCAATAGTCAAAGTAGACAACCAACCCACAAGTGTATGGCAGAGGAGAACCTGGACCTTGTATGGGAAGAATGTTGAAGAATTTCCATCTTCCTCAGTTTGACACGTTTGTGCACCGACATTTTTATTTTCATATTTATGATTTAGGAAAAAAAAACAGTCACACTAAAAAACATAACAAGCATGTAAAATCTGTTTTTTTATTTTAGTGATAATATTACATATTTTTATTTAAGGTTGAGAAAGGTTATTTGATTCTAAGAAAAACACTTTATGGATAGTAATACTAGAAATGTGGGTATAGCCAAAATCATAATAGTGATATGTGAATGAAGGAAGTTTAGGGAATACTGTCTAAGGCAAGCTTATATGTTTAGAACCAAGAAGAAAGGGGTTATGGGAAGCATAGATTCAAATTTTCTCTAATTTGATGTTCTCCTTTTTATTCTCACTGTCAGTCCTGTACCAACTATCATCTGGAGAAGAGCTGATGGAAAGCCTATAGCAAGGAAAGCCAGAAGACACAAGTCAGATGGAATTCTTGAAATCCCCAATTTTCAGCAGGAAGATGCTGGTCTGTATGAATGTGTAGCTGAAAATTCAAGAGGGAAAAATGTAGCAAGGGGACAGTTGACTTTTTATGGTAAGTTTATACTTGCAATTTATCATTTGTAATGCTACAGACCTTGGTACTAAAAGCATCAACTGGGAGGTTTGCTTTCAGTCTTTTGGGGAAAGATTGCGAAAAATAGGACTGTTGTGAAAGCCTTGGTTTGCTGCTGATTAGTGTTCCTGGGGTGATTCTTGGTGTGGAGAGTAAGGGTGGGGGGCAAGGGTGTTGATAGAGCAGAGAGGAAGAAATCAGGCCGAGGTGTTTGGGAGACAGGTCTTAGTGGGAATGCATTTGCAAAGGAAGTGTTTTTCCTCTTCCCACCAAGCTGTAAACCTGATACAGGAAAGCTTTTGTGATTCCTTTTCCTGATGTTTTTCTTTTTAAACAGTGTGCTTTTCTTCTTTCGAATTTTGATTTGGGGCTCATGTTAATTCCTTGTAATTGCTTCTATTTGATAGCAATTTAATGTGGTACCATGAACATTTCAAAATGCACACTCCCCAAATTTAGTTCTTATCAGAGTAGAGCGTGACAAATCTCTCTCACCCCAAAGACTTTTTATGTGCAGCTGCTCCTATTCCAATCAAATCATCGGCATCGATCCAAACATAATATAAATGTAAAACCTCTAGCACGTGATCATCAATTTAGCCAATCTTGGAAACCCCTGTCAGGGTATCGATTTGAAATCCAAAAAGGGATTTCATTGGATAGGCATTTTGAAAGCAAATTGAGTTCTGCCAAATTGGAACATGTCTGAATCCCATCTTTCTGGGATATGGGAAATAGCTACTGTGGACTGATAATTATTCAAAAATAGTTTAAATACACAACAATGAATATTAAAGTGCTGAGAGTAGTTATTTAGGGGCAAGTTGTAGCAAAAGTTTTAAATGCTCTTATTTTTTGCAATAACAGATACCACAAGGTCTATTTATTTCACCAATTCTTCTTCCAAAGCATTTTGATTTTAAGATATAGCCAAAGACTTTATTCATTCATCATAAAATCTTCCTTAGAAACATGATTGGAAAGTGAGTGGAGATTTTGAGTATCAGGTAGCTTGCAGAGAGCTCCCCTACATGAACCCCAGGATTTAGAACTCACCTACCTGATATATCCAGGTGGCCCGTGAGCACACATGGTTCTAGAAACCATTTCAAGTGATGACCTGGGCAACAGTTGTTCGAATAAGCTTATACACTTCTGTAATCATTCATCTTTCTTCAATAATTATAAAGGACTAATTATACTCAAGCCAAATGAGGGACTTGATATTTCATCTTGGCTCTTTCTTCAACTGTGGTAGTTGATACCTTATTTGATTGGTTGAAAAGCAAAAGACTCCATAGTCCATTGACTGAAAAAACATAGGACCATTTAGTTTAGTGAGATACAGTGGATGTGTTCCAAGTGTTTAGGGTACATTTTTCTCACAAGCATAATGATAATTTCATGTGCGTCCAGCAAGGACAACCTGAAACTATTCAGGTAAATGGCCAATGTTTTCTCTTTTTTTATCAGCTGAATAGACTTTGCGATTTAGTTGTGGTTGTTCCTGAGTGTTATTTGAGTTGCTCAACTAATTGAATAAGGTCATTTTCGCTTTCATGCTTTTCTTTTAAGTGAAGTATCTATTTTTGTTATGAAAGTATGAAATGTTCCATAACCAAGAGTTGGTATAGTGCTTTCTAGGGGGTCAAAGTTTTCCTGCACTGAAAAAGAATACTCCAGAGTCACCGTTCCGGAGAATCAAACTTGCCACTGGCCCTCAGCCTTGTGCAGTAACATGTTTTGTTTTGTTTTTCTTAAGGGATCCTGCCGCGGGGATGAAAAATCAGGTTCTAACAGTGTTTCCCTTTTGAATGGAGTTATCTGCATCCATGCATGGGGGAAAAAGCGGAATGAAATTTGCCTGCTTTCTGAAGATAACTCGGGTTTTTTGTCAGCTGTCAGACACCCTTGGTATTAGAAGCTTGTCAGATCACTTGACTTTAATAGCACTTGGCTTTTGCATCTGTGTTTATTCTTGTGTTTTTCCTCAACTAGCATATCAGTGACACAGAAATTATCGAACTGTTTTCATTGTCATAGGAGAGATTAATTATACAAAAGTGCTTGGCTGTCATTTCTCTCTCTCTCTCTTTTTTTTTTTTTTTGGTCTCTATTGGGTTTTCCCAGTGCTGAGTTCCTAATATCCAGCTGTCTAGATCTCCAATTTAAATGAGTTACTATAATTAAAATCACTGTGTAGATCACAAAAGGGGAGAAAATAGCCCCAGTCACTTATCCATGAACATTCTTTGTTGACAGGAGAATTTCTTACAACATTAAGATGTGCTGTGCTCTGGGATTATAAACCATGGGTTTGAGTTTAGAAACCTGCTTCTCTTTTTATGGTTCCATTTGTTTATTCTGTTAATCAAATCTCCACTTCAGCAACCACAGGTGTGCTAACTTCTCACCTGGCTTAGTAAAACAGCCATTTTTCTCATCTTACACCGGAACAATTTAACCTTTCTCCAAAGGCCTACTGGACATGATTTCGTTGTTCCCATCTTCCCTGTGTCAGAATGATGGAAGCCCCTATCCTGGTTGGAGTGTTCCCATTATGGTTCTGTCTTTAGGTTAGCATGTGCTGCTCATGTTTGGGCTCTGTGAAGAATTAAAACTAGTTCAGACATAAAACATTTTACCCTACCCTGTCTTTCCAATTTATTTTTGCCAAGACCTATACTTGACCAGTGTGGTTTAATTTTTGTTTTGTTACTTTGTTGTTGTTGTCTTGAGTATAGTTGACACATGTTCCATTAGTTTCCGGTATGGGATACAGTGACTGGATAAGTTTATACATTATACAGTGTGGTCTAGTTGTAATATACTCTTTCAGACGTAAAAATACTTTCTACAAATAGATCTGTAATTTTCAAGAGTAAAATACTATAAATCTTTGTTGCTAAAGGTAGAAATTTTCCAGGGATTTTAATATATTATTAACTTGTTCAACAACTATCTTTTTCATTGCCTGATATATTGCGGGGCATCCTGATTGGGTGGGGGCCGGTGGCACAGGCAGTAAAAAAGTTCACCCAATTTATAACAAAGGAGATAGCTTATTGAGCACACTGCAAGGGAGCAACGGGCAGGACAGAAAAGGAGAGAATGTCTGCCATGAGGCAGTGGTGAGGGGCCATATCTATAGGGTGGAGTGAGGAGTATGGGAACATATGGAATTTTCCCTTTTTTGGTAATCTTAAGTACTTTGCCCCTGTTATAAGTGGTCAGTTAGGACCTATGACTATTTCAAGGTGGGTAGCTTAATGACCCTGTTGCATTCAGCTCAGTGGTCACTCTGGGCCATTTTGCCTTGCTCAAATTCCCACTGCTCAAGCCTGTTCCCTAAAGAGGTCTCTATACACATGGCAGGCCATGCCAGGCAGTAGGACTGCAGTACAAATCCCTGCCCTCAAGGAGCTTGTATTCTACTAGAAGTTGAAAATAATATACTATTAAGCAAATAAATGAACTACAAAATTTCATACTGTGATAAGAAGTATCAAGAAAGTAATTAGGATGATATGACAGAAAATAACAAGGAGGAGGGGAAAGGCTTCATAAGGTAAAGTAGTCAGGGAAGACGAGTCTGAGAATTGAATTCTGAGCCGAAACCTGAAGGATGAGAAAAGAGCGAGACTTTCAAGGGAAGTACATCTCAGGCAAAAGGTAAGGAATTACAAAGGCCCCGAGACAGAAAATTATTTGACATGTTTGAGCTTCAACAAGGAAGCCGATATAACTAAATCATGGTGAAAAAGGGAAAAAAGTTTTGAAAAATAGGAGGGTGACAGATACCTTACAAGCCAGGCACAGAGTTTGGGTTTTATTTTGAATATAATGGGAAACCATTGGAAGATTTTAAGCAGGGAAGTGACTCAATGTGATTCCTGTCTTTAGAGACCACTCGGGTTGCTTTCTGGTGAATAGATAATGGGGAGCCAAGAGCAAAAAAGCAGGACAACCAGTCAGGGAGCCATCTAGGTGAGATGTTGGTGGCTAGGACTTAAGGAAGGAAAATAAATAGAGAGACTTAGGATATATTTTGAAGTTAGAGCCAACAAGACTTATTCTTATAAACTCAGTTTATAGATGGAACTGCTTCCCAAAGAGCCAGTTGAAGTTTACATAGTAGTAAGAAGCAGAGCTAGATTACAAATTCCATGCTTCTTCCTCCATGTTAGAGGTTCTTGTACATCAGTGAGCATTAGAATACCATGGAAAATTTGTTAAAATACTGACTATGGGGCCCTATGCAGAGGTCCTGATTCTCTGGGGCTGTGGCAGGTCCTGAAAATTTGCATTTTTAAAAAGTTATGCTTCAGTAGTACTGTCACAGCTTGTCTAGGATCCACACTGTGAGAACCACTGCTCTGTGCTAAGCTGTTTGCAAGTGGCAGAGTGAAGCAGAGATTAAAGTACATGCAAGCTAAGGTGTTCCTGGTTCTCCACAAAGCTCACAGCTTGCTGTCACATCAGGTCCGGTAGCCAGTCCACGTAGACAAAGTAGAGTGACAGTGCTAAAGCAATTATCTTTGAGGAAGGGAAAGGAAAATATAAAATGGATTTAATTCACTTGATAATTACTCATTTTTCCACCTCATTGTGTCTGTATAGTCACTTACTTTCTTTCACAAATAGACCTATAGTATTAAATAGTCATCATTTAGAAGCATGAAGTGTGAACTAAAAGAAACTGATATTTAATACCTTTTGTATCTCTCCTATAGGTAACAGGTGTTTAGAGAGTACAGACATCATATTTCCATTGTGAAAATGGAATATTTGAGGAATATAATATTTGAGCAGGCTACAATTTGTAGAATATTGTCATGTTTGAACTGGAAGGAACTATTGGGGCCCACACTTTAGTTTTTATAAGCAAAGAAAATAAAGCCCAGAAACATAAAATAACTTACCCGAGATCATGCAGTGAGTGAGAATCAGAGCCATGACTCTTTCTGTTATACTGCATGTTAATTTTCCTGCCACGAAGACATTTTAATACAGTAGGTAAGGGGTAAATCCATTAATCATCCAGATACTTTTTCTGCATATTTTCCACAACCAGGGTCATGAAATGAAAACATCCAGATGAACAGTTGACTTTCTCACTTCCTATTTTCTGAGATAATCACCTGATTATTGAGTCCAAAAGAGCTCTTTTTATTTTCCTTTCCAAATTACATATTTAATTGTATGTCTAGACTTTGTATGCTTTGGTCCTTTGGCTCAAATGGCAAAACTGTAGGCTTGATGACTCTGCAAATGATGTTTGAGTATCTCTAAGGTCATCAATAAGTGACTACAGAAGCATCATGCAGCACAGCATACTAATTTCCCCCCAGATATGCTACATATATGTGATCACCAGATAATATTCAGCCCTGCAAAGCGACATAAAGGACATGGTGACCAAAAACTGAACACAGCGGATAAGTTAGTTTCGCAGTAGAGCAGCAATCCGCCTAATTGTCATGGACAGAACTGATATGGAAACCCTCAATTTCTCTCAGTGTCATTTAAGATAAAGTCAACAATTTTTGTTTCCTTCTCTTCGGTAGTTCCAATAAAATGGCTTGCTACAATTTTTCAAGAGGTGCGCACTGAGAAGGTCGTGTAAATGATGGCCAATGGGAAATGATACCAAAGTAGGGTCATGAGATCCTTACCCCAAAAGAAGCTTCAGATTAGGGAAGAAAAATTAATGTCAAGGACAACATATTGAAATACAGTTCAGTTCCCTCACTCTATATTTCCATAGAAAGCAGAGGTGCTATTACAATTTTTACCCAGCAAGGAATACTGTTCAATTTACTTGTGGCAAGTTTTACATACGTGTATTCATTTATCTGCAAGTTTCTGTGCTTGTCTAAAGTAGGAGTTCTCACACTTTTGGTTTCAGAGTACTTTTCACCTATAAAATTTATTAAATACTCCAAAGAGTTTTTGCTTATGTGGGTTATACCTACCAATAGATACCATATTAGAAATTAAAACTGAGAATTTAATGATTTCTTTACTTTATGACAACATGTTGACAAAATTAGCATATTTTAAGAACCCGACTGTATTTTTTCCAAAAAACATAATGACAAAAGGGACATGGCTTATGTTTTTGCAAATCTCTTTAATGCCTGCCTTAACAGAAGAAAGCTGGACTCTTATATGTACTTCTCTAGTCAGTCTGTCATGATGTGTTGTTTTGGTTGAAGTATATGAAGAAAATCTGGTCTCCTAAGATAGGTAGTTGGAAGGAAAAGATCTCATGGGTTCTCTGAAAGGGACCTGGGAAGCCCCAGTGGTCCTGAGACCATACTTTGAGAGACACAGGTTCAAAAGAATGCTCCCATCACCACCGATGGTAGGGTTGAACATATTTTTAGAGCCTATAGATAGAGCATGGAGGAGCCAAGCAGGCCTCTGTGTGCATCCTAACTGAACCACTTTCTGAACTGAGGCCTTAATATTTCTGGGCCTCATCTATAAAATGAGGATAATTCTATTTAGCCTACAGGTTATTATAAGGTTGAGAAATAACAAAAAGTGACGCTGATGAGATACTCCACAAATACATAGTGTCAGTGTTAGGTATTATTTTG
The DNA here is from genome assembly GCA_028646535.1 of Procyon lotor. Classification (NCBI taxonomy): domain Eukaryota; kingdom Metazoa; phylum Chordata; class Mammalia; order Carnivora; family Procyonidae; genus Procyon; species Procyon lotor. The sequence continues at coordinate 36,106,168 of CM053603.1, forward strand.
CCCAGAAGGTAGATGGGGAAAGAGAAAGGGATAAATTTAATTCAATAAGAGCAGATTCTGAGAATTACTAGGTAGTGAATAAGTTATAAATTAAAAGGAAATTAATCCATGTCAGGCTAGAGTAATAGCTTGGTTTTCTTGGGTAGAAGTGGGCTTAGTGAACCAACCTTAAGGCCTTACAAAAACAATACAAGTGATGACACAAAATAGGCTGTTTGTGCCAAATGAACAGTATGTGTTCAGAAGCTCTACAAATGGAAGATCAGAGAGGGCTTCATGGAGGAGGTGTTGCTTCACTGTAAAAATGGGTTAGGAATGAAGTAGAAGAGAATGTTCCCAAAAAAACCAAAGTGATAAGAACAAAGGTTTGAGGAGGAACTGGCTTATTGGACTTAAGGACAAAGAAAACCCCTACTTGACAGGAGCTATGCATTCACTGGGCATAGTTGGAGAGAGAGTAAGAGAATTGGGTAGAACCAGATGACAGGGTACTGTAAATTTTATCCTAAAAATATGAAATGATGGTAATGTTCTCTTAGTATGTATAACATTTATAGCATGCAAAGCACATTCACAAATCCTGTCCATTATGTCACATATAGATTATTTCCTACAATCCTATCTGTTGTATTTATTTATTTTTTTTAATTAATTTTTATTAACATATAATGTATTATTTGCCCCGGGGTACATGTCTGTGAATCATCAGGCTTACACATTTCACAGCACTTAACAGCACATACCCTCCCCAATGTCCACAACCCAGCCACCCT
>CM053603.1:36107440-36134749 GCA_028646535.1 Procyon lotor
CCGCCATCTTGCCTTGGTCCCTATCTGTTGTATTTATTAGTGAATACCTTTTAATTTAAATGAGCAATGTGCTTGGTTGCCCTCCAGTAGGCCTTCCCAGTTGGCTTTTATCTTTTGTGCAGAGTTTATCATTGTTACCTGTGAGAAAGTTGGCCAGATGCAAAAGTGCAGTATAGAGGTAAAGAGACCCTAAATAGGAGTGCCCAAGTGAAGCACAAATTAACTCTGAACCCAGGAGATCCAGGAATTCAGCTGGTTCAAGATGCAATCTAAAGACTTAGCACATTAAAGATAGAAGAGACATCAGACACTATCAAGTCCAACCTCACCTCAATTTAAGTGAGAAAACAAACTTTCAACCTCCAGGTTCCAAACCCAAGCTGCTTCTGATAAAACAAGATTTCCATGGCGTCAGCACAGTGTTTTTCAAAGTGTACGTGTTGTTTAGTCATCAAGTTCCTAGTTTTTAACATGAAGGTCTCAATATTTAAAACAAAGCAAGGCTTCTCTAGTTGAAGACAATATCTCCCCACAACCCTCAGAGCTTCACAGAATTGAATTAGAAAACCCCCATATTAGGGTACTTGCTTGCTGTTGTCTGTACAGTGGATGAGAGCCTATAGTCAGCGCTTGGGAGATTATGAGGGCTGAATGAAGATCAAATAGGGACCCTAGCTTAGAACACAATATGAGTATTTCTGGTAAGGCTGGTCTTTCCATTCAATGACTTGTGCAAATAGGAAGTCGAAGGTTTAAAAGGAGACTGTAGCGAAAAGTTGGAAGATTCTCTATAGCAAGGTTTCAAAATGAATAATTGGAGTGCCAGCACTGGAAATGTTGGATTCAAGACGAAGATAATGAGAATATTTCAATGATTCTGTCAACAATCCAAATTTCCAGGCTGGGGAATAACAACTACACACACAGGTGGTAAATTGAAGATAGTAATTATCTTCAGGTTCATAAAACCCACTACCAACAAAATTCTGAAACATTGTTAGCCAAACCTCTGCTTCCCTGGAGGTGATTCATTTTCTCCAAGACTGTGTAAGAAACCAGAAATAATTTCAAATGGCTACTGGGGCATCTTTGCAATAGTAGTTTAAATGCTTTTCTCCAGCATATCATTTCTTTTACATTTTTAAATTTCTAATTTCTAAGGCTCAGGCTGGCATTTTTTCCTATTAGAAATTTCTGATTTTGGAGAATCAGAGATCTAGTCTCCTTTGAGAATTGGCGACTAAGTTCAAATTCTATCCAACTCCAGTTAAATTCTATCGGATATCCAATTTTATCGGATATGATGCTTACATGATTCCAGTGGCTGAAATACATAAAGATTCAGGTCATTTCTGGCAGCTACTGCACAAAAGACTGAAATGAAAAGATTGTTCATCTATCCAAGAGACTAACAGTGTCACAGGTCAAATCCAAAACAATCATTTAACCTTATATTTGAATTTGTAGCTCAAGAATAAGATTTGTTACATTTTAGAGGGGGGATTATTCCGTTTCAAACCTTGAAAGGACATGAATCACCAAAACAGATGATCTAATAAGTGGATGTGATTAATTCCGTTTAATGTGTGGGATCTACATATATTACCCAAAAAGGCATTTGAACATTCTTTCTGAAATAATAGTGCTATACCAGCATATTCAAGCCTTGTTTAGAGTTATCATTTAGACATGGCATTATCAAATGTAGCTGAAACTAGATAAGGAGTAAATGCCATTGGCCCATGTGTGTTAGCCACCCCCCACCCCACCCACCCAAGAAAACCATGTTTTCTGTCATGCACTAAAATGGACCATTTGTTGTTCAAGGACTTTGAACTAGGTGACCCAAAGAGATATGGAGAGAGAAAAAGCAATTTCCATCAGACACAGGACTTTATACAAGAAACTCACCCACTTAGATCTGATTCATCCAATCTAAATGAGTGGCAGCAGAAGTCTTCACTGTGTGGGCTTTCACCCTATAGATCTGCAACTGGCATGTGAAAAAGAAAGATTATCTCATTCTTTGCCATTTATATAATATGATATTCTGTTCCTAATCCTGGATCCTTACCCAGGTATTCACTTCAAAAGGAATATGTTTTCATTATTTCAGCTTTGACTTCTATGAATTAATTTTACTTTAAAAACAGAAAACACCTGATGATGTCTCACTACTCCTGCATTAGCTTATGATCTCACCTGGGCCAGCACAAATAACTACCACTGAGCATCTTGTCATGCACCTTAACCTCCATAGCCCTGCTGGAAGAGACAAAATGAACCCCTGGAAGTAATTAGTTAGAAGTTTGCAAGGTCTTTTCATAATGCTCTCAAGACCCTCCAATCCCTGACCTATCTCCCTTTTTGTGATGGCAAGATTTTGCTGCTGCAAGCTCTCTTTAGTTTTGAGAGAAAGCAATGAATAACCTCAAGTGTTACAGGAAATCTATGACATTGAAATCTCAGTCTCTGCACGTGGTTTTGATGTTTCCTTTTTGAACTTCAACTTGACATTGCTTCATAAGTTACATTCGCCCTTCCATTTATGTTTCCCTCAGTCTCTTTGAAAAGTTTGGCTTAGTTGTTAATATTCCACATAGATTTCTGTAGCTTTTCTTGTTTGCTTTGTTTTCGTGGGCTCTGTGGGGGGTAAATATTCAGCAGGTTGAATGTGAAATCAGGCACACAACGGCCATTAGCCCTATCAGGGTTACACATCAAATTCTCCAAGCAGAGAACAGAAAAGGTATCTACCTTTTGAGCTCCCTTTGCATCAGCAGCAGGAAGATATAGAACAATGGCAGACTTGCAGCTCTTTCAAGGATGAAGGTTATAACCTTTTGTGAATTCAAGTTAATGCTTGTTGATGTTATAACTTTAAAAAAAAAATCAACCCTTTGAGCCTCCCCTCATATGCAGCAATGCATCATCCTCATCAGTAGAGGATTTGTAAAATTGTGTTTTGCTCCTTGAAAAATAAGCAATTGCTTGAAGATGTTAAAAGGAGAAAGCAACATTTATTCAGGGACCTAGAGACCTCTGCTGGTTAAATGACTTGAGTGTTTTTCTAGTTTTGTTTATCAGTAAGTAGGTAAGATAGACAGTTTGGCCTCAACACTAATAATTTCCTTTTGAATTAAATTTTAGCTGATTTGAAGCCTCACTAAATGCAGATACAGAGGTCAAGTCAGCTAAGAGACATGTTGTGAATATTGAGCAGCATCTGCCAATTAAATAGATAACAGTTCTAACTAGTAGGTTTATATTGGTAGGCATTACCCTATAGAAATGCCCTGCAAGAAGAAAATATTCCAGAATGATAGCTGTGGTTCTCTTCTGCATGAACTTTGGGCTGAAGTTCTTCTACTTAAATACTTTAGCGCTTACGGTTAACAATAGCGTGAATTGTGCTTTTGGCAAGGCCTGATATTTATGAAGACATGGAATGTGGAATTAATGTGGGCTTTATGTCTATTGAGAAAAAGGAGAAAAAAGTGTGACTTCAAATGAGGCATGAGAAAGGTGGCACAATTTTGTTGCTGGGAGTGGTACCGGGCAGTGGGCAATGTGGGAGTTAAGTGCTATTTTTGAACTCCTGTTAGACTATTGGCAAGACTTGATTTCCTAAGAAAGTTTTGGTAAAAATCAGGACTCATTCAGAGATTAGGAATCCTGGAACCATACTCTTGTGTATAATGTTCTATCAATATGAAATAAGTCAATAATAAACAATGATGTAGTCTAGAAGGAGAAAGAAGTCACATAGTTATCTATATAATGTGTAGGAGTAAAGTATGTTTAGGGACAAACCTGTAACGGAGAGACCCAAAAATACAGTGGCTGAAAAAAGAAGTTTATTTCTCTCCCTCGTATTTCCCCAACAATCAGTGGGTGGGTATGCGTGAGGTTGCTTTGCCCTGCCAGGTCATTCGAAGTCCACGACTGGTTAGTCAGCATTTTCATCCTACATAGCTTTTCTCTCTGAACCTAAGGTTGTTGCAACTGTCACTTTTATTCCCATCATTGGTATGGGACAGTGAGAGTCCAAGAAAAGTTATCTTTCAGTAAACTACCTGGAAGTTGCTCTCACTATTTTCACACAGGTACCTTTAGCTTGAACTTAGTCCAATGGTAACCTCTAACTGCAAAGTAATCTGGGAAATGTAATGTGTATCTAGGAAAACATGGGCCCAGCCAAGAATGGTGGGGTGGTGTGGGATATTTCTCCTACAAAAAGGAAAAAAAAAAAGAATAGACGCTTCAGGGAGAGGGACAGTTAATTTTGCCATATGGCAGTGCTCGTTTTATTTTCTGCCTTTCGCAATTAAAAGACCAGCCACATGGACTGCAAAAACAGGACCTTCCAAGTTGGACATAGAGTGGGTTTTCTTCTAAAAGTACCCGCTGAACTCTTACCCAGTCTTGTAATTTGCAAAACATCTGGAAACGTAATTTTATTATAAGCCTACTTCTGTCCCTTGATTGCATGTGATAAAAATAGATTCAACATACACTGAATGTACATATTTTCTTTGCTTTCTGAACTGCTATAGCTCAACCTAATTGGATTCAAAAAATAAATGATATACACGTGGCCATGGAAGAAAATGTCTTTTGGGAATGTAAAGCAAATGGAAGACCCAAACCTACATACAGATGGCTAAAAAATGGTGAACCTCTATTAACTCGGGTAAGTCAACTGATGATAATTGTGTCTTGCTATTGACTATAATGTTTACAGTGGCCTCATTGTTATGGAAGCAGGAAAATGATGAATTTTGTTTCCAAAATAATAAGCAACCAAATATTATTAATAGTGAAAAGTGGAAGTGAATGCAACTGATACATAGAAACTACATAAATCCAGTTTTTCAGCCTTGTAATTAAGCTTCTGTATAGAACTTTGGTTTTCACCAATTAACATCTTTGGCTATACAATTGGAAAGTTATGCAGAAAGTCTGAAACATGTAACTGTGCTAAGATACAAATTTGCATATGTTCTAGATAAGAGAGAATAAGACCTCTCAGCATACGAATTCTCATCTCAATGTGGTTTTGTTATTCTCTTCTGCTTGTGGAGACTTCTGGATAATGTGACGTCCAACATAATCACCCTCAAAACACCCACCCTACCTCCAGACATGTAGTAATGACCTATGCAATTGTAAGATTAACATCTGTAATGCAACAGAAATAGAACAAAAGCAAGAAGTGATCCCTGAGACTGGAGACACCAGACCGTAGGCCTGAGAGCAGTACCTGAATGCTCAGGCTTAAAAAAAATATCGTCTCTGGAGACAGGATACAATACCTTTGCAATAAAGGCTTAGGGTGTGGATCTTTCCCACCTACTGCCATCCAATAAAAGCAGCAGCCAAACCTCTTACCTGCCTGGCGTAACAGGACTCTGTGGTACAAGAGAGGTGGGAATTCCTGGGCTCTGACTCCCGTTGGCTCTGGGACGAGAGCTACAGTAATTTGAGTATCCTCACAGGTCAGGACGTCAGAGAATCCTTGAGTAGATCTGTTTCTGAACTGGTGGCCCAGGGGATGAGGTAGAGGAGCCACAAAACTGCGAACGGGAATAAAAATAAAGAAAAATACTCTTTTTCATTAACAAGCTTGCAAACCAATATTCCAAAACATAGGCAAAAATTTATTTTTTAGAAAGATGACCAACCTATAGAATAGTCTAACAAAGCAGTAGGAATGAGTCTGGTTAGGGTGCTGCAAGAGTTACATGAACACATCCTGTCCATGAAAATAAAGAAGATACTTTGGAGAGATAAACAGACCTTTTAAAAGAATAAAATGGAAATTTTAGAAATACATAACCATGGAAATAAAAACTCTAGGCAGACCATTCATTCTGTGAGGGGACATGATAGGTTATATAAATATTATGTAATAATATTTTTAAAGGACTTGGGAGGTGTACTTCTCAAACATTTAACAAGTGCTAACTGATTTTGCCACTTCAAACCCATCGGCTCATCTGATATTCACAAGGAAGCTTATGAGGTATGTGCTATTGCTATGCCAAATTTACAGACGAGGAAACACCTGTCTAAGGTCACATCCATCCTTCGTAAGTAATAGAGCCAGGATCCAAATGTTAAACGTCTACTGGATTCAGAACTACCAAAGTTTGCCTGAATAAGGTTTTCAGAATTGGTTATATGGAAGATAAGATCTTATGGAAAAGGGATGTGGGGGGGGGGGGATGAGGCATAAAGGGAAGAAAAGTTCAAATGCTCTTTGAAATACCTAAGTAGGCACTCTCCATCTTTCAGAGTGTTTTCTAAAAACAGACCGTGAAGCAGAGCTTTGTGTTCAGGGGGTGTGCCAGGAAAGATCTCAGAGCCTCAGCTGTGAAGGAGTCAGAGAAGCCAGACTGGGCGGAGGGCGGTTAAACAGGGGTGCAGTTCCAACAGAGGCCTCCAGGGGGCGTTCTGGAACAGAATGTCCTTAAGCGGTTCCCAAATTGAGGCAAAGGGGGGGCCCACCTTTGTACCCTACACTGACCAGTCATTGAATTTGAGAAGTTCTTTCAGCCAAGAGCAGTTCCCAGAGAGAGAGAGAGAGAGAGAGAGAGCTATGAGCAGTCATCAAACTTACCAGAGGAGACAATAAGTGCCTTGGTTCTGAAAGCATCTGGAAGGTACTATAGATTCTGCTATGAGAGAGGGGACGTTGACATACGACAGGATTGCCCCTGTAAGGGAGCAGACCCTGACAAAGAGCTTGGAATGAAGCAAGGGGGAGGATGAAGAGGACCTTAGAATGAGGAACAACTGCGTCCAATTTAACTTGTTTGTTATATTTTCCTACTGAACTCAAATGCTTCACTGAAATTTGGCATGTTCCTCAGGTCCCAAGTCAAGAGCCAGTTTTTCATACTCAGATTTCCTCCACCACAGGCAGCCCAGTGAAAACTGCCTGCTGTGAGCAATGGTGGGTCATCAGTGCACACGAAGCAGAAAGGTTACTGTCGCCCTGTCACATACTCCTCTCCTGTCCCTGGAAGGACTCCTGCTGGCTCCATGATTCTCCCAATTATAAAAGCCAAACTAAAACCACTACAATGTAGGGTAGATAACAGACATTTCCTCCCTATTATTTAATGTGAGGGAACATGGATACCTAGATTTGATCAAAGCCTAATAAGGTGCCCGCCCAGCTAAATCACAACCCTAAGCCAAATGGAAAACCAGTGCATCTTTATTTTATTTCTTTTGAATGGCAGGTTCCTAGGGAGGAGAAGATCCTTTTTGGGACTTAAGAAAATTGATAATGCAAGTTATGTATCCTCAGCCTGACAAATGAAAATAGTCTTTTGTTTAAAACACTAACTTCTTTCTCCCAATTTACCACCAGAAGATGATCCTAAGCTTAGATGATGCCACTGACATCAACAGAGTAAGGGAACCTTAAATTATCAATCCCTACCTTTTTTTTTTTTTTTAGTAAACCTCAGCCAATGTGAAATATTTATTTCTGCTTCTCCAAGAAGATTATAATTCTATTAACCTTCAAAGTATTGTCTGCTCATAATCTGAGTGTTTTAATACTCTAAACAGTAAATTTGGTTGTATTCCCCACCCTATTCCCCCAGTTCGCACAAAGCTTTGGAGTAAAAAAAGCCTTTTAAATTTCAAGTTCATCTATTTAGAGGGGATATTAATCTGAATGGTTTCACTATTGAATCAGTGAGAACTCCAGAGAGTCCACAATTTAAATTCCATTTACCAACTGATGTACAAGGTTGTTCCATTTAGCATCTGACCTGCCACAAATTTAGTTGACAGATAAATAGATCATGTTATGTAAATTGCTTATATGATGGCTATTTTCTTCTCATTAAGCCCCTTTGATATAACATGTAGCGAAATTGCCTTAAGGTCTCTGGTAGAAGGTCATTGTTTTGTGTTCCTCTTTTCTTTCACAGGACAGAATTCAAATTGAGCAAGGAACTCTCAACATAACAATAGTGAACCTCTCAGATGCTGGCATGTATCAGTGTGTGGCAGAGAATAAACACGGAGTTATCTTTTCCAGCGCAGAGCTTAGTGTTATAGGTGAGTCTTTATACTGGAAAGAAAAAAAAATTAAGTCACTAAACTAACATGTGTTTTGCTAAGCATATTGTTCAATCCCAACCCCACAAAGGGGTAAAGAAATCTTTAAACCAAAGTTACTGCTTAAGGAGAAAGTAATGCATTCTACAAGCGATACAAGGAAACCACTTTCTAAATCAGCTTCTACTGATGCTCACCGTGGGTAACACAGTTCTCTCAGCACCCATGTTTATTCCTCTGTCGACCACTCTTCTAAGCTGAGCAATTTCTGAAATGCTGTGGAGCCCTGCTGTCATGCTGATCTGGTACAAATTCCTGCTCGGAAGGACAAAGAGTTGACTAGCTTTGGAAAGGTTCCTTTGAATAGCTGGCAGAGTGCAACTTGTTCTTCCCCATCGGAATCTTCCAGAGTATATGGAAGTGGTCTGCCTCTCCAGCTGTCTCTTTCGCCATGTGACCTCTTTTCCTCTGCTATTCAGCTATAGTGACTTTTTTGTTCTGCGTGTTTACCATTCACCATCCTCTCTTCCTCCAGGGGCCACTGAAACATACTGTTCCTTCTCCTTAGAATGCTTTTCCTTCCCTTCATTTCATCAACTCCTTCCCTTCCTCCATCTCCAAGTTCCATTGCTGCTTCCTCAGAAAGTCACACCTTGGCCCCATGCCTTGATCAATTTTACCTCTTATAGATTTTTATATTGCATTTTAATTATTCTCTATAACAGAGGCCACAGTTGCATTGTACATTTGTTGATGTGATTTTTCTGGTTTTTTTTTTCTCCCATTGCACATTAATTTCCCATGATGTCAAGGACCATATTTGGTTTAACTCATTGTATTCTCAGGACTTAATATAATAGTGAAGCATATAATATGCAATATTCAGTAAATATTCAATGAGTGTAGGAATAAATGGATGTGTTATGTGATTAAAGAGTTAAGAGACCTCTTATAAAAATGAATTATTTGCAGTGCCTTGGGTGGGTCAGTGGGGCAAGCATCCAACTCTTGATGTCACCTTAGGTCATGATCTCGAGGTCATGGGATGGAGCCCCAAGTCCAGCTCTGTGCTCAGCAAGGAGTCTGCATGAGATTCTCTGTCTCACTCTCCCTGTTCCTCTCTCCCCTTTCATGTACACACTCTCTCTCTCTTTCTAAAATAAATAAATAAATAAATAAATAAATAAATAAATAAATAAATATTTTTTGAAATAAAAAATGAATTATGAGTTACGTAAATAAATAATTGAAAGTATAAGTTAAGTGAATTGGCAAACCTATGGTCATTTAAAAAAAAAAAAAAATTCCCAGCTGTCAATTTGCTTGTGTCCCATAAAAAAAAAAATCTTGACTCTGAATTCAGAATTTATCTAAAGTGCCTAAGCAGTAGTTCTTAGGGAGAGCATAATAGGAAGATTATGAATAAGAGAAGAGCAGCATGCAAAGGGAGCTGATTCTGTAAATCCTGATGACTTGCCCAGTTTAAAGCCTTGACTTTTTCTTCCGCAAGGCACTTTTTGATGCCTAGCATGTAGAGCTTACATGTATAAGAAGATGCTCCCAAGATAAATGTACTTCTTCCCCTCTGCGAATTAAAAAAGGAAGGGAAATCTTCCATGACTTTTCTTCTCACCAAGTTTTTAGCTTGAACCAACATCCCAAAAAAGGCAATATGTGAGAGCTCATGGCCCTACAGCCTGTTTCAAAGAGACCAAAGAAACATTCTGTGTTTTGGGAATAATCATGAACTTGTCCTGGCCCTATTTAAGTGTGACCTTTTTGGAAGCCTCAGCACATACCTCTCACTCTATAAATGTTGGGAACAATAATTCCAACTTTCTCCGGGACAAGTACGATGGTTTCATCCTGCCCCAGTTGGATCTGATTATTGATTGTTGCTCTTTTGGAGCAAAAGTCAATGTGATAGATTACTTAAGATTTTCTGCAAAAAGAAGTGTGTTCTCTGTTGAACAGTATGTCAACTAGTTAGAAGAGCTAAAACTGAGGATGTATATAGCCTAATGAATGAATCACATTGTCCTAAAACCCTCTAAGTGAGTGCTTGCCAGTTTACAGCTCTGGGAACTCCATTATAATTTTTAAAGATTGAAAAGAAAAGAAAAAAAATGAAAAGAAAAGATTCAGTAGATGCCTTTGTTAAAATAAGAACATTTGATAATAACAAATGACTGTGAATCATGGGATATGATTATGGGGTAACGAGAGAGAGTAACTGAAGTCCCAAAAGCAGAGCTAAAAGTGAGAAAGGGTATCAAATAATTTTTATCTAGAGCACCTACCCACAGCTGAAAATAACAGAGAGTATATGAGATATATGTAAATGTATTTATATACTCTTAGTTGTGGATAGAATGTAACAGCTTAAAACAACTCCTCCCACAGCCTTCTCTGAAACCGTGTTCCCTCCCCCTGCCTGGGGTTCGAGGCATATGAGTTGGGAATCACTCTTCCCTCTTTTACAGAGTTTTATTTGAAATCATTCCCAACTGGCACTAATTCCAAATGAATTCTTGATCCGAGTCCTTTCTTAAGTGCCCTAAGGTCAGCAAGCCAGAGCAGTGAAGATAAGAGGAAAATGCCTGAGAAATTACTTAACCATTCTGATTTCAACTCTGTTGAATATGAGAACAATAAGGCATGTCAGTAAATGATACAGACCAAACAGTGGTAAAAATAGTAAGGCTTCCAGGAATTCAGGAAAGAGGGTTTAGCTAATGGACTGAGCTGGGCAGCTGAGCCTTGAACAGTGATTTATATTTGGACAGACAGAAAAGAGGACCAGGAATACTGCAGATCAGAGTGAGATAGCCTTAACAAAGGCTCAAAGTTCTAAAATATCTGGACAGCATCTTGCACGTAGAGAATCCTGAATGTCTTTAACATTTTTAATTCAAATATATAAAGGTATGGGCAAAATTTAAAATATATGGAAAATTAATTGAGAACCAATTTTTAGAGAACCTTGAATAACAAACATAGAAGTTCCTTCTTTAATGTCCCATTTTCACGTCCAAAAAAATCATACTAATATACTCTTAAGTGAATTGAAGGACAGTTAAGTGTTGAATGAGTAAATCCCTGCAGTTCATTTTAAGTGAATGAGGAAGAAAACATTTCACTGTTTAAAAATACACATAAATTAATATTGGTTCACTTGGGTAAGCTATGATACAATTGTATTACACAAGTCACTGTTTTGGTTTTTTTTTAAGATTTTATTTATTTATTTGACAGAGAGAGATCACAGTTAAGCAGAGAGGCAGGCAGAGAGAGAGAGGGTGAAGCAGGCTCACCGCCAAGCAGAGAGCCTGATGCGGGGCTCGATCCCAGGACCCTGAGATCATGACCTGAGCCGAAGGCAGAGGCTTTAACCCACTGAGGCACCCAGGTGCCCCGCCACTTTGTTTCTTAAAGGATAGTAATAGTTTGACTCTTCGGGGTCAAATAATTGATTTCTTTTTACCTTTCTACGAATCATTGTGATTTTGAATTGAATAAGGAAACACAATGAAAGTAAGATCCTTTATTATCAGGAAGAAAAAAAAAATGAATGTTGGTTCCAACCATTGATCAAATACCAGGATCCCCAAATGCTAGAGAGGAGATTCCCTTTCATGCTAGGTAATAACCCTCATGAATAAGAGATGGTCAGGAAGCATATATTTAAGTGGCTTTTTCCCTTGGCCTTATTTTATATGTTCTGTCTGAGTATTTAATGTGTATGTAACATATCTATATTTAATGGATTGAAACTGCTAAATAATTAACGTAGGTACTCAGTGATTTACTCACTAGATGGGAGAATAACATAGACTTTTACCTTGAGGTCAGTCTGTTAGAGTAGGCCTGGTTTTGAGTACATCAAATAGAAGTGTCCTTGTTTGTGACTGACCTATGACCATAGATAGCTTAGTGTTCCTCAAGACATCTGTTCCCAGACTTTTTCTCCTATCTTAACCTACATTGTGGAAGAGTTAAGTTAACTGTGTGATTTACTCCTGGAGTGCCGTACAATTATCTGGGTGATACCATCATTCCATCCTTCTCTCCCACTCATGAAAGTGTGTTGGAATTAGGGTAAATCGAGTCTGATAAGCATGGGCAACTCGGATCTTCTATATAACCTAATTAAAAAAAAAAAAAAAACCTAATTTAGGTGTCTTCTTGGTAAAAATTTAAATTTTCTACCGCAACATTTCTACTCATGTTTAGGATTGGTGTCCACTTAGATGATCATTGGTGATGGGGACTGCTGGTTGAATCACCAACCTTGGGATATTCTGTGATGTTCCAGTTAGAATGCTTAGGCTGTATATATAATCCTGGGGTAAGGACAGAGCACAACTAAGGTCCCAAAAGCAGAAGCAGGGATTGAGGTACCTCTGAGCCATTACAGGAGTATTCGCTAAGGAAAAGCCTATAAAAGAAAGCAAGATAGGGAAGGGGAGGTTCAGGAGCTGAGCAAGGTCATGGTCTAGCCTAAATCTCATCCTAGAGAGGGATATCTAGATCATAAACTGCATCTCAGAGTTGTTCCCACCTGAAGCAAGGAGCATAGACTTTTCTAAAATTTCTGCTTATCAGTCCATCTTTGGGCTGCCCCTTAGGTGGTAGTGGCCATGGGGGGCTGGGGTGGTGATGTGGGTGCAGATGGAGCAAAACCTCCCAATTTCCCAGTGAGGAGAGCAGCTGAGATGGTAAGCAGCCAGCAGTCAGAGCAAGTAGGGCCAAGAAAAGGAATCTGTGTGAGGGTGCCAACAGCGTTCTCTATGGAGGGCAAGTAATTACACCAGATCAAGCAAGGTACTTTGTTACTCTGTCCAGTTTACCTGGATCATGATGGAGAGGATCTAGTTTACTAGACTCTGTTTGATTTTGAAATGGAATGAACTACCCCAAAGACCAAGTAGGTCTTTTGGCTACGACCTGACTTTACCAGGACTGTATAATGGAACAGAAATAGCTTCTGCCCTGAAGAGTTTCTGTCCGATGCTTCTGTGTTGTGAGGATTCTCGTGGCCCGTGTGGTAGAGGACATCTGACCCTGGAAGGATGCTCAAATACCATTAGGGAACTGATGGTCCAATTAAAGTGAGGTGCAGGCTTGAGCAATTATTTGGTTAATTTGGCATTTATCCAGATGATTGGCTCTCAAATGAGGAAAACATTAAGGCTAAACTAAAAGTTATTTCACAGGGGCTTTCACAAGTGCTCATTTGCATCTGAGTCTGATTTCTCAACTGCCTTGTTGAGCCAGATTACAAAATAATCAAATGTGCTGAGTGTGATCAGCATCCATTGAGAGGACTAGGACCTTTCTTACTCAGATGTAGTCATCTAAGCAGGAGCTTTACTAAAATTGTCCTCAAAAAGGAATGCTATGTGCTTGGATCTCGAATTCCACTTTGATATATTTTTAAGATTTTATTTATTTATTTGGAAGAGAGACGAGTGAGAGAGAGAGACAGAGAGCGAGACGAATGGGAGAGAACACAAGAGGAATAAAGGGCAGAGGGAGTAGCAGACTCCCTGCTGAGCAGGGAGCCCAATGTGGTGGGATCCTCATGACCTGAGCTGAAGGCAGACACTTAACCAATTGAGCCACCCAGGCGTCCCCACTTTGATATTTTTAACAAGTCACTAGCCTTCCATCGTCGGTAAAATGAGTATGCCATTATTTAGCTTATTGCCAAAACTAAGAGATCCCATGTGAAAGCTTTTTTTAGAGCCTAGAGGTGTTTGTAGTAATATCAGAAGTGTTTTGTTGTTGTTAACTAATATCTATACCAAAATCTTGTAGACAGCCTCCAAATAACCGGCAAACCCCATTTCTGTGATTCTCAGATTTTGCTGATAACAATCATTTTGGGGAGGTTTTTAATATTCCTGATACCCTACCATCTTCCATATCAGCTAATTCAATCTCTGGGCCTGGGACCCAGCTGTGATTCCAGTGAACAGCACAGTTTGGAAACTATTGCTCTAATTGGTCAGATCAGAAGCCCATTATTTTTTCCAAGGTATTCTTAACCTTTTTACCATGCACCAGAATCACCTGGAGGACTTGTTTAGACCCAGATTACTGAGTCCTACCCCCAGAATTTTCTGATATAGTAGCTGGGGTGAGGCCTGGAGAGCTGCATTTCAAACAAATTCCAGGGTGATGCTGATGTTGTTGGTCCATGATCACACTTTAGAGAACCAGTACGCTAGAACAAGACTTTTATCCTACGTTGTCTGTGTGTGTGTTTAAGTTGAATACAATCTACCTAGCAAATCTTCTGATTTGGATCAAGACTTTGAATCTGAAATCCTCCTGTAGAAGAGAAATATCAGGCATCAGACCTTTTGACCATGGCTGAAGGGCTCATTTCACCAAGAAGGTGAGTAGGATTAGGCATACAGAGAGACCTCACAGACTGCCATGTGAGGACTGGGCTAAGATGTTGGATGGCATGGCGCTCGTGGATTAAAGCCAACTGAAGGGAGGGATGCCTGGATGGCTCAGTCAGTAGAGCAAGTGACTCTTGATCTCATGGTTGTAAGTTCAGGCCCTATGTTGGATGTAGAGTTTACTTTAAAAAGCCAACTGATGGGGCACCTGGGTGGTTCAGTGGGTTAAAGCCTTTGCCTTCGGCTCAGGTCATGATCTCAGGGTCCTGGGATCGAGCCCCACATCGAGCTCTCTGCTCAGTGGGGAGCATGCTTCCCCATCTCTCTCTACCTGCCTCTCTGCCTACTTGTGATCTCTCTCTGTCAAATAAATAAATAAAATCCTTAAAAAATATAAATAAATAAAAAGCCAACTGAAGGGAGACACTGAAATCTGAGGGGTAAATACTATGACAGTTTATGTGAATTCACCCAAAGAAATGTCTTCACTGAGCTAGATTAAAATGTAATTCATGAATGCAGCCCAAGGTATCACTTGAGCAGTGATACCATTTACTATCCTACAACTAAAATCTCTCAGTTTTCTGTAAAACTGCTATGAAGCATTACTCATTCACAAGTCTACAGGGTTTTTTTGTTTTGTTTTTTGGGTTTTCTTAGGGGGCTGGGAAGAGGGGCAGGAAAGGGAGAGGAGGGACCTTGAACAGGCCACATCCAGCGTGGACCCTGATCCAGGGGTCATGACTACTCTGAGATCATGACCTGAGCTGAAATCAGGAGTCAAGAGTTAGTGCAGCATCCCTGGGTGCCTCAGGGTTAAGGTTAAGCATCTGCCTTCAGCTCAGGTCATGATCCCAGGGTCCTAGGATCGAGTCCCATATCAGGCTCCCTGCTCTGCGGGGAGTGTGCTTCTCCCTCTCCCTCTCCTGCTGCCCCTTCTGCCACTTGTGCATTCTCTCTCTCTCTCTCAAATAAGTAAAATATCCTTAAAACAAAACAAAACAAAACGAAAATAAGTTGGTCACTCAACGAACTGAGCCACCCAGGCACCCCCAGAAGTCCACCGTTCTTGACCTAAGAGTTATCTAATAAATTCTCTTACATTGTAAAACCAAGGAGAAAGTTTGAATGTTTTAGCAAAATTACATGTTTCCTTTTACCCATCAGTGAGAAATGTGCTCTTTGTCCTTCTGCATACCATATTGACATGTCTGCTTTGGCTTCCGAAAGTTCACTCTATTGTACCAAGTCTAGGAAGATTGTTTCCTGCCCTTCCAATATTTGACTTTAGCCATCTTCTAAATGCATTTGTTACTTTTTGTCTTTTGCCATTGTCTACACAAGTCTTTCTGAATTCATCAATCAATAAATAAATGAAATGAAGTAATTATGTTTTCCCCTCTACCACCTTCTACTAACAAGTAGATTCTATTTTGGTAGTCCAGAACATATTAGAATTGGCATTCGAGAATATTTAACAGTGATTTTCAAACTTTCATGCACGTATAAATTACTTAAGGATCTTGTTAAATTTAGATTCTAATTTCAAGTCCTAGAGAGAGCCTGAGATTCTGCATTTCTAATAAGCTCCCAGGTGATCACCCATGTTTCTGCTCTAGGGATCACATTTTCAGTGGCAAAAATTAGAAAACTGTAAATTCTCAGGTCCCTCTCCTGGTGAGTAGAGTTCAGGAGTGTATATATACACTAAATAAGCTCCTCTAGGTGATTTCTACGATCAGTTCACTTTAGGTGCCACAGGTCCGGAACCTGCTCTGTAAATCTCTTTGCTACCCAATCTTAAACTATCAGAGCAGAGTAGCTTTCTAACTTACAAAAGCCATTGGGAGTTGGAGAGCAGAATAATGACTAGGCTGTTCTCTTTTTATCACCACTGTATATACAGTTAATCCGTGTTTCCATTGTTGAACCCAGTATTGACAGAAGCTCTGTCAATCATGTGAGATGATTTCTACCAGAAATAAAGCATTTGCCCGAACAACAATCCAGCTTTTTTTTTTCACCATCAGCAGACAGTGGTTCTTCTAGGTTCCTAAAGAAATTCATTTTACACTTAATGTAAGGCAGGCATAAAGCCTTTTGAATGTGGTTGAAAGTAAACACAGCACAAAAGCAAAATCTGTGTTCTCTTTCCATGTTAAAACCACTTCAGTAAGGAGTTTTGGAAGGAACATGATAAGCAAGAAATCAGTCACCCCTGGGTAACGTTAACACTGCTTATCCACATTGGAGGTTTCTCTTGAGTCTGCGTGTCCAGGCCAGGGCAAGACTCACAGAGTCTTAGGGAACAAAATGAAACAATCAAAGGAAATGCAAGGGTGTTGAAATTCCTGTCCTACCAGTCCGGGGTTGGTTGGTTGAGAGTGCCTGCGGAGGAAAGAGGACACCATGATACTGCTTCAGAGAAAGGCTCAAAACTGGGGAAAGCCGAACTCCAGGGCCCACTTGACCTGTTACCATCCCCTAAGTGTGTTTGCGGGACGTGGGGCAAGGAAGTCACGTGCTGGAGCTGCCTCCTGGCAGTAGCTGAGTCTGTGTATCCTGCAGCTCAGTATGCATTGACTTCTTGTTGGTAACTTGAAACTGGCCATGATGGAAATATTTACACCACAGAAATTAGGGGGCACTAAAAGCTAAGTTCTTTGGTGTTTTGTTTTGAGAGCCATTTCTTTTTTTTGTTTGTTTTTTGTTGTTTGTTTGTTTCTTGTATTATTTTTTTTAATTTTTTTCCCAGATATGTTTATTTTATTTTTTTCAGTGTTATGAGGTTAATTATTCATGCACCACACCCAGTGCTCCATGCAGTACACACCCTCCTCAATACCCACCACCAGGCTTTTCTTAAACAATCTATCATCACACAGATGGTTTCAGAGTAGTTTAAGAATATAAACAGCCCTGGGGTACCTGGGTGGCTCAGTGGGTTAAAGCCTTTGCCTTCAGCTCAGGTCATGATCTCAGGGTCCTGGGATCGAGCCCCGCATCGGGCTCTCTGCTCGGCAGGGAGCCTGCTTCCCCCTCTCTCTGCCTGTCTCTCTGCCTACTTGTGATCTCTCTCTGTCAAATAAGTAAATAAAATACGTTTTAAAAATAACAATAATATAAACAGCCCAGATAGTTTTTCTTGAGTAATTCTACTTTATTATATGAAGTCCTAACTCCGGAAAGGATGGAGTATCCTGTATACAGGCCAGGAAGTCCAAGAAGCCATCTATAACCCACACTGGAGAGAAGAGAGGGATGTGGTATCTAGGCAAATCATCGTGAGAAGAGAATTTTCTCTTTTGAACTAAACTCTGAATTCTCTCCTACAATATACATTTATTCAACAAATACTGATTAAACATCTACTTTGTTCCGAACACTGGGCTCAGTAAGGGTTGTATAGATCCATAATACATAGCCTCTGCCTTCAGGGCATTGATGATCTAATGATCGCTAATAATAAATGCTACCATGTCTTAACCACTGCAATTCTATTATTCTTTCTGCCACATTCTAATGACTCTCTTTTGTTCATTCAACAAACATTTCTATCTCCTAACAAAGTTACAATCGAATAGGGCATTACAATACACTACTTGTCTAACCAAGGACATGGATCTGTATTAGGGTTTAGGACTTTGTGCCAAATGTAATTAAATATCACTAATTTGGACTGATATAAGGAGGTCAAAGTGATTACAGATATTTAAAAATGCATACTCTCTTAAATAGGGTAGCTCAAAGGTGGTTAATAAGGATTTAGTAGCTGAAGCTCTTAAAACATGTAAGAATGATTTCTAGTCAACATGTTAATTACTGTATAAGATATAATGTTCTAAAATGGCTTTAAAATGTCTTGCTTGGAGTAAGAAAAAAATTTTCCACCCAAGTCTCCACAATTAATTTTTGGCTTTTCAAACCCTTTATAAAAAGAAAAAAGGCTAAGCCTGATCCTACTTGTTGGCAGAGAAAGTGTTGAGAGATCTTGAAATGGTTCCTGTGCTCAAAAGTATTTGTCAGTTACCATAGTGCCTGAAATGCCAGCATTAAGAAACTATTTTCATTTATATCTGAATGGATGGGATACCACTACTCTGCAATAAAAAAGAACTAACTGTTGATACACACAACTTGGATGGATCTCAAGAGCATTGGACTGAGTAAAAATATATATATACATCTCAAAAGGTCACATACTGCGCAATTCCATATATAAAATATTCTCCCAAAATGACAAAACTATAGAGATGGAGAATAGATTAGTGGTTTCTAGGCGTTCGGGAGAAATTGGCAGGAGGGAGCTGGATGTGACTTTAAAAGGTACCCGAGAGAAATCTTTGTGATGATGGAATACTTCTGTATCTTGATTTCAGTGATAGTTATTCAAGTCTGCATAGGTGATAAAATAACATAGAACTAAAGACACACGTTGTACCAAAGATCACTTTCCTTATTTTGATAATATAGAATGCTCTCATAGGATATAACCAATTACTGAGAAAAAGTAAGTGAAATGTACAAGACTCTATCTTTTTAACTGTTCCTCTGTAATTATTTAAAAATAAGAAAAAATTTGTTCAAACCAAGATGAGTTTATGTGGCTGTAAAAAGCACTCTTGTGTTTCAACATAAAGTCCCCTAATAATGGTGGTGGTTGTAGTGGAGATAGCAGAGAGGAGGAGTAGGGATGAAGCAAATATTGGAATAAGTACTTAATATACAATACATGTGGGGCACCTGGGTGGCTCAGTGGGTTAAAGCCTCTGTCTTCGGCTCAGGTCATGATCTCAGGGTCCTGGGATCGAGCCCCGCATTGAGCTCTCTGCTCAGCGGGGAGCCTGCTTCTCCCTCTTTCTCTCTGCCTGCCTCTCTGCCTATTTGTAATTTCTCTCCCTCTGTCAAATAAATAAATAAAATATTAAAAAAATACATATACAATGTATGTATCATTTAATCTATTCTTCAAAGCAAACTTGTAACTATAAATATTGTTACTTTTGTTTTATGATAATCTTCCCAAAGGAGCAGGAATACGTAAACATAAGAGTGGTAGGAGGAGACCCAGGTAAGCAGGACATTCAAAATATTCAACCAAAACAAGCAGGGCACAGATACGAGGAACTTAGGACACATCGTGCTAATATTAGAAGAGAAAAATCTTCAGAGTTTTGTTGAGTCTCCTTGTGAATGTCACCCCTGGGTAGAGAGGGCTGAGTTTAGATCCACCATTCTGAAATGATGGACCTAGAAAGAAGATTCCCACTGTAAGCAGCCTTCTAGTTATCTACCCAGCAAGCCAGAAAAATCTTGGGGTTTTCAGCTCTGATACTAGCATTCTCTCTTCAGCGGTGAAAATATTTGAATGAATGCATTCACTCTAGGTTTATTTTTATGGAATGATGAGGTGAAAGTTAAAGATGATAGATAAAGGTTAAAATAGTCTAGACTTCTGAACTTCTAAAAGGACCAAACTGAATAGTCTCCATCCACTGCCAAGGTTGCCAGTGATGTTCCTACAGACTAAGTAGAGTAGAACTGCATGTAGAATTATCCTCTCCTCTTCAGTAATAAAAAGCACACTCGTACATTTCCCAAATGTGACTCTCTCTGCACATCTAGTCAAGAAGTTACCATCCTTGCTCTCTCTCGAGGAATGATACTAAGTCATGAAACTTTTGTTTTCAAGGGTTCTGTTAGCTACTTTAAATACCTTTGACATGTGACCTAGAGTCATTTAATTCAGTAAAACCAAACAGTTGAGAATTAGAGCTTCTTTGAGCAGGATGCTTCTCGTAGATCTGTAATTTAATGGATTAAAGATCATTGATAAATAATAAAAAGTTGCATTTTCCAAATGGAAGAGATCCTATAACCTGACTCATTCCAACACTGAGAGAGCAGTGCCCTCTAGTAGTTGATGTAAGAAATATTATCCTCTAAGTACATTAGATTTAGCAAATGAGGATTCCCCCAGTATCTGAGCGACTCTCAGATTCAAGTGGGTAATTTGACAATTGATTTTACCTTTTCTGAGCTATTAAGAACCTACTGAAGTTTCACCTTCAATGTGTACTAAATTTTCAAGTGCCAACAAAGGTTGGGTTCTAATAGTGCTCTACTGGGGACCTTACTAGTAACTTTTAAAACCTAATTTCTCTGTGAATGTCAAATTTAACAGGCTCCTTTCACTTAAATGCAAGGTACAGAGAGGAAAAAAAAAACATTCCATGCACGTAAGGGCATCTTAGGTGCATCAGTTGGTCACAAAATGGCAGAATGTTAACAAAACCATTAACGGGTCAAGTATTCACAAACGGATAAAGGTTTGACAATTTTGTCCTAGAAAGCACTGCAGCTTAATGTGGAAGCTGACAGATGTGCAGGGTTAAATAACAATAGAAGTAAATTAAGCAAATTAAGTAAACAAAGGGAAGAGATTTGAATTTATAAATCCATTTTTATTAATGAAAGATATTCAAAGCCACCCTCATCACTAGGACATCCGCAAGATAATATGCACATACACAGTATAGTAAAAATGCTTCTGAAACTGGAAGGTGTGTTTTCTGTCTTCTGTGAGGCTGATATCATGCTATTTCAAATCTCGTAAAAGCAATATATAGGTTTTTGACAAATATACCCATGTGTTGTGCACAGTTTGATTTATGTAAACTCATTTCAAATGCAATTGCAGAATTCCTCCTGAACAGATGAAAAATGTCTGCCTAAAGTGATAAAAATGTGTGTATAGAAAGATACAGTTTTAAGAAGGGATTTTTATATGATACAGCTTTGTAACTCTATTTCACAAAATACTCTTTTTCAAAAACTTCTAGAAATTTGATTTTTTTTTTTTTTACATTAATGTGTCAGTTCAGGTGTTTAAGTTGAGAATGAGGCTGTTGTGCTACAGAAACCTTTCGGTGTTGCGTGTTAGCATGTGTGGGAGTGGCAAATGGGGGAATAATACCAGGAGAACATAAATGCTGGCTTTGCTCATGTGTTTCACACATGGCAGCAATCAAACACAGAGCCCGTTAACTCACATCAGCACAGTATCTGGGGCAAAACTACGTTGCCCACCATGCCCCACACCTACACTCTTCCTCTTGTCTTCGTTTGACCAGGTAACATGGCAGTACACATAGCATGGTTCTGAGTCTTTCTGCAGACTGTACTGTGTTACAAAGTTTTTCCAGTTTTACTTGTTGGCTTGAGTTGAGCAATCTCAACTCTTCGTTCTGTCTTTCATCGAGCTGTCTTCACACACAATACAACTCACACACACACGTTCTGTATTTTTTGTAGTATTTATTAGGAATTTCACTTGTCTTTCTAATCATGCTAATATATTGATTCAGGGGGTAATCAGGTGTTTTTTTTTTTTTATAGTGTGTTCTCACATAAATATTGAGTAGGTCGATCCTGACCCCTATCTTTTTCATAATCCTATAATTTTTATTACATGATTTTGCAGATCATACTAGGAATACATTTATCTCATTACAGCAGAATCATCTGTAACAACTTGCAGGTTACTTATTAATTGAACTTATCATAGAATTATGCTCTGAACTGTAGACTCTCCTCACGAATCCAAGGTACACAGATCGAGATATCAACTGCCTACTAAATTCACCTGTTTAATTTCACCTTCACATAGAAAAACCAGCCCCAGTCATACATTGCATCACCCCTTTAAAAAGTAACCTTCCCACTTTTATTTCCTTCTAGACAAATACTGAAAATATTTCCACAACAAAAGCACTCAATAAAAATTTAACTTGCTTCCACTGAAGCTTATTTTTGTTTTAAAATATATACATATTTTTATATCACTAGTATCTCGTTTGGTTGCAATTTAAGAAACTGACTCCCATTCTCCCTACCCACATGCTTACATGCTCACTTTCCATCCTTGTTTAAGTAATTTGTGGTATTTAAATTTCACATTCAATGTGATCGAAAATCCTAAATTCTATTAGGTCAAATTGCTGGAAGTCAGGGATTTTAAATATAGTGAAATTAAGATTCCAAGAGGTGAAGGAGATCCTAGACCACATTAATTTAATTTAACTCAGAAGGAAATGGAGATTTTTTTCAGAAAGGCATCTTTTAAATTCCTTCCGAGAGGATACAAATATGTATCTCTTGTTTTAGGAAAGCAATAGTTCTTTAACACTATTTTCGTATAACCACCTGAGTTATAAAATGAATTTTAGAACACTCATAGTGAGCATGGAATTGAGTTTTCTATGAGCAAGCCCCAGTTTATCCTGTGTGAGCCAAGCATTGCATTAGGCAACAGTAGTAGAAAGCTGGAGAAATCCCTTGTTTCTAAGGAAAAGCTCAGATGGTGATGATATAGACATTTCAGCATGTTCTCTCATGGAGACATGCACAGAGTGCTAAGGGACAGAACAGAGGCAGAAACTATTATCAAAAAGGGATTGCTTTAACCTCCATAGTCAGAAAAATTCCTTGTGGATTTTCTTGTTTGTCTTTTCTTATGCTTCCCTGAAATTTTAAAATTTTTATTCATTTGAACGTGAAATAATTTTTGAGTCCCTGAATAGAGTGATGGAATGTTCTGTATCTTGATCTTCTTGGTGCAGTATGCACAATTCATCAAGCTCTACACTTGAAACTGGTGCATTTTACCACATACAGATTATACCTCAATTTTTAATAAACCCATCAAAATGTGCAGTGCTACTCTTTTTACTTTAGGAAAAAATTTAACCTCTTCCCTTTGATGCCCAAGGCAACAACAATAAATGCATTATAGAAAGAAAAAGGCTAAAGCATGATCTAGTGGGAATTTTTCTTCCATAATAATTATTTTATTTTCTGTATTCTCTTCCAGCTGTGGGTCCGGATTTTTCGAGAACCCTCTTAAAAAGAGTAACTCTTGTCAAAGTGGGAGGTGAAGTTGTCATTGAGTGTAAGCCAAAAGCTTCTCCTAAACCTGTCTACACCTGGAAGAAAGGAAGGGACATATTAAGAGAAAATGAAAGGTACCATCTTGAGATTTTTTAACAGTTTATTAATTTATAATAATTTATTTGTCTGTGATTAATAGTTCTAGAGGGAGACATTTTACCATCTGCTGTTGGTGGACTAAATGTTAATCAAAGACCTGAAGTTTTGGAAGAGGGTGGAATTAGAATTAGCTGCTTTCTATAATCCTTTCTTATTATATTAAGATTCTCCAAAGCTCTCCCTGCAAAGAGAGATTTCATGATCCTGTTGACTGTCAGAGCTGCTCAAAGGTGAGCAGCTGGAAAAACCTTCCTTTAATTTTAGTCCAAAATTTATTTATTGATTCACCCACTTTTCTCCATACTACTTATTTTTTGCTTAAACAAAGGAATCCAGTGTGTCTTTGCTATGACAACTTCTCAAATATTTGACAATGGCTATTATGTCTAGATAGTTTCTCCTTTTTTTGAGGCTAAATATTGCT
Source organism: Procyon lotor (assembly GCA_028646535.1). Taxonomy (NCBI): domain Eukaryota; kingdom Metazoa; phylum Chordata; class Mammalia; order Carnivora; family Procyonidae; genus Procyon; species Procyon lotor. The sequence continues at coordinate 36,131,408 of CM053603.1, forward strand.
AATTCCAAAACTCATTCTGCATATGACATAGGTTTGATTATTTTAGTGACATCTTTTTGAAACAACAGTTTTTTCTTTCTGACCTATAAACTCTTGTGTATTTCCTTTTATATGTGAATTACATTTAGAATGCATGCTGTTTATAGAGTGTAAATATATATATGGGTTGTTTGGGGTTTTAGGTCAAATTGCACCAATAGCAGGTACCTGTAAGACCTTTTCTTGGCTGTCACCCCTATAAAACATCCCCCATCCCTTTCTATAATCTACTGAATCTGTTCGAAAATGGTAATTATGCATGAGTCTATGTCACAGCATTTACTAGCTGTATCCATAATGATTTTAATTGATGCTAAAGGTCAAGTACTCAAGGATGCAAAGTGGAAACCTATAAAAATGTATCCGTATCTACCCTTTACACCTGTACACCTTTGGATTTGCATATGCAAATTAGATCTTTGCACTGATGATGTTGTCCTTATTAATGATTTTTGCAAACAAATTTGATATGGTTTATAGATGGTGTATTCATACACATATTAAATTCATAACATATATCCCTTCCTGATCTCTGTTACGTAAAGGAAGCAATGTATTTCACTGAATATTAGCATAGTGTTCAAATTTGGAGACACACTTGGAGCTTGAGAGGACAGGTTCTTATTTAAATAAAACCTGAGGATTTATTTCCTATTTTACCTCAGTATTTCCCAGAAGTTGATATGTAAGTTTACTTTTAATAATTATGCATTTACTTTGTTAATTAAAACAGCTGAAATATAACTAGTATGTACCACATATAATGCTTAGACTAAGGGTATACTGTCACTTTTTAATTTCACAATGATATAAAGAAAAAGTACTTTAAAATAATATAGATAATAGACAGACGTGTCAAAATCCATGAACGAATGAAGTTAGAGTAACATTACTGTGACAAACAACCTGCAGTGATTTAAAACAACAGAAGTCTATTTGTAATTCACACTGCATGCCCCTCAGGGGTCTGCGGGTGGCTTTGCTGCCCTCAACAGCCAGGGCTGGTAGAGTAGCACCCTCCAGAACATCAAGATTGCAGAAGGGAAGGAGAGTGGCCAAACATGCCACTTAAAGCTTTTGTGCAGGAGTGATCCTGTTTCATTGGCCAAAACAAGTCACGTGGCTCTTCAAAAGTTCACTCCAGCAAGGAAATACAATCTTAGTATGTGTCTAGAAAAAAAAAAAAGATAACCTAATATTTTGAACAGTATTAATGCTGTTACCACTGCTGTAGCTTAACCATTGTTATATACTAATCAGATTACCTTTGGGAAAATGATATATCGATATCAAGAATTCTACGTGATAAGTGAATTTCATTGATTGTTTCTACCCCTTGACTTACCGCAAAGCTTGTCTCTCTCCAGTCTTCTTTCTTTCTCCTACTGATTTGATTAATAAGGCTTGCCTAGTGCTTCAGTATTAAGTGGCACTAAAGATGTATTTAAACTGAGGAAACTCCCCATCACGATCCAACTCTTACTCCTTATCACCTCCACCACTAGAGTCACCAGACAAAACCCAAACTATCACTATTAGCACTTCCTTCTCCACATGGGTGCTGTATTCTCACAGCTCTGCTCCTTCCTTCTACCTCACTAGATTGTACTAAGGAGACATACTGATGTGGGTAATGTACATGAGTCCCAAAGCTAGCCAGTTGTAACAAAGGGGACTGATGGGGTGTCCCATCCAAGGGAGACGCCTGTCACTCGAGCATTATTGCTGCCAAATGGAAATGCAGGTCAGCTGCCTCCCTATCTTTCCATTCTTCAAGAAAAGCTAGAAATCTGGGCTTTTATTTGAACTCTCTTAATTTTTAAGTGTCAGCAACTCATGTTTTTTTTTTTTTAATTGTAATGTTATTACAAAATGGATCCATATACCAAGTTTACTCCAGGAGTCACTGGATTTTACCTTTGAGAAAGATATAAACTCAGTTGTATATCTCATAATTTCTAAAAACCTGAAAGATTTTAATATCTTCTCACTGGAAGAGAAGAAAGTTTGCCATTTTTCTTTTTTTTCTGGTAAAGGAGAAAGACAAGTGGATAAGTGAGCAAAACAATTCCTGAGTGAAAAATTTTAGAACTCTTATTTTAGGAAAAGATTGACATTTTTAGACCAACACCAAAGGCACACTTCTTTATGCCCAGTGCTGAATTATTGTTTCTAATACACTGATTTATTAGCCCTAATTCTCTTTTGAGATGTGGAATCTTTAGAACAAAAGGCAAACCTTTAACCTTTGAGTAAAAAGTTATTAATATCCTAAGTACAAAATACTGGTACAAAAAGTGTTCTGGTGAAACAAAATTTTATGACCAAGCACCCCTTTTTAGTAATGTTCTCCCTAGAGTCTATGTTTAGACTGACTTTGCCAAACACTACTTAGTACATGAACTTTAACTTTTGTTTTGACTAAGCAACTGCCTATAAATGAATTTACAATGAAAGTATATGAAGCAACAGTTTTAAGTTTTTATCTTATTTAATCACATGGAGATATTGTAGTTATCCCATTGGATGTAGACTGAGAAAGACTGGTTTAATGTTAACATGTGAACTCTAAAAAATGTGTTCGTAGGTACTTATTTTGGTTTGTCATGCCTTTAGAAATTTAAAACATATTCACAGTAGCTTTCTCTATACGAAGCATCTAAATGAAAGATTTAATTTTTAACTTTTATAGCTTTGTAATTGTGTACATAAAACATTTCTTTTTGTGTCGTACATATTTCCAGCTACCAGAGTGTAGGCAATATCAGATATTTAAAACAGTTATTACCTGTCACAAAGCCCAAGTACTTGAGTCTTTAGGAAACACCTATCATCACCATCAAAGCAGCAAAATTATGTGGATTAAGTGAGCAATTAAGTCTACTAACTGAATAAGGTTATTAATTACTTTTAGTTTCTAGATAGAAGGCACTTGAAGCAGATGAGATTGAAGTTGATCTATTAGAAACAAAACATCAGGGGCACCTGGGTGGCTCAGTCGTTAAGCGTCTGCCTTCGGCTCAGGTCATGATCCCAGAGTCCTGGGATCGAGCCCTGCATTGGGCTCTCTGCTCGGCGGGAAGCCTGCTTCTCCTGTTACCATTCCCTCTGCTTGTGTTCCCTCTCTCGCTGTGTTTCTCTCTGTCAAATAAATAAAATCTTTAAAAAAAAACAAAAAAGAAAGAAACAAAACATCAAAGTATAAAAATAGCAGAATCATTGATAAAAACTTAGGATCCTAGAATTTTAAGGAGCCTGAAACCATGTTTCAACCAGAATGGACTCTTGGTGTAAGTGACAGAA
>CM053603.1:36135249-36151265 GCA_028646535.1 Procyon lotor
TTTATATAGACCGGCAGGCTATGGTCCTGCCCTCTTTCATTCTTTTCCAAGCCTACATGTCCCTGATATTGTTCCTATGACAGTGTCTTCACATCCTCTCACAATCCCGATCATTTCTTTCACTGTCTTTCTAAAAGTATGCCACCTGAAATTAAAAGCAGTATTAATAAAGGAAACAACTTTATTTTATCTCTATAGCAAAGTATGATAGTTACTGTTATGTGATGTCTCTGAAGAGGAAAAATTATCTTCAGTGAGCTTAGATTAGTAAGGCAGGCAAGTGTATATAATATATCATAGAAAGACCACTCACTCCCAAAGGTTATTTTTAAAAATTATCTTAGTGCTTAAAGGGGTAAGTCTAGTTGACTGGAAAATTCACTTACTGGAAGAATTTTACTTCTCACTGAAGCTGAAGAAACAAGTGAAATGTTACTCTAGTTAACATTGTGTAAATAAAGACTTCTTAGTCTTACTCATGCTGGAGAATTTCTCTCCTCCCTTTTAGACATTAGGCTAATAGATTATGTCAAGCTGATGGACAATCAACGATATAGATATGCCACTGAGTGTGGCTGGAAAGAATCTCCTACTTGCAGCCTGCATGTCACAGAACAGCAGCGTGACTCTTCTGTCCACCTAGCCAACTCTAGTTTTGTCCAATGAACGAAGAATGCCTTGGGTATTTGCCATATGCTAGGCCCTCTGCTTGGTGCTAGGCCTAGAGAGAAAGAGGAGACGTAAACCCAGCCCTCAAGATGTTCGTAGACTAGTGCAGCAGGGACCCAGCAGCAAAATAACAATATGTTTTTCAGTAATCCTAGGGCGTATGTTATGAAGGTGATATACTGAGAAGGAACATTGAAGAAACGTAGGCCGACAATAAATTGTGGAGGCCTTGCATTTTACATCTGCAGAGTTTGAACTTGAACTAGAAGACCCTGGAGAGAATTGGAGGATTTTATGCAAGCCGTGCACCATCATACAAGTCCTGTGAAGGGATTGCTCTGCCTGCAGTACAAAAAGAATCAGAGAGGAGCAAGATTGGAGAGGCAGACAGACCAATTGCAGGCAGTAGTCTGGGATGAAAATGAAAAGGATATTGACTTCAGTCTCTTGAGAGTAAAGGAAGGAAGACCAATGGGCTTTTAAAGGGTAAAATTTGAAAAGATTTAATGATATAGTAAGTAGAAAGATTGTATAAAGAAAGAGGGGGTAAAAATGACTCCTGGGATGCTAACGTGAGCTGCTGGTGCCCAGTAGTGCCAATTGTCACTGTCTGTGACTACAGAGAGAGCAAGTCTGAGAGGAGAAAATAAAGAGATTAATATTAACATGTTGAATTTGAAGTGCCTGCAAGTGTCACATTCAAATAGGAAATCTCATTCAAGTGTCACCTACTCAGAGATTTTTCCCACTAACCTGTTTAAAATTTTAAAATTCCCATCCTCTTTACCTGCTTTATATCCTCTGTAGTTCTTATCACCATCTAACACACTACCGATATAGGAATTCCTCACCCTCCACCCAATCAGAAGGTAAATTCCACAAGGACAAAAATTTGTGCAGGTGCGTGTGAGTTTTTGTTGCATTTGACTTAAACAATACAGTATCTTACAGTCCTAGAGATCAAAAGCCTGAAGTGGGTCTCATTAGGCTAAAATCATGTGTTCCTTCTGGGGACTTTTGATAGGAATCTATTTCCAGCTTTCCAAAGGCCACCTTTGTTTCTCAGCTCATGGCCCCCTTCCTCCATCCTCAAAGCCAACAAAGATGAGTCAAGTTGAGCTTATCCACATCACATAACTCTGACCTCCTCTTGGACCTCCCTCTTCTTCCTGTGGTGACACTGGGCCCTTAGAGTGTATTTTGTTCCATTCTATAATAGTAGCATCTAGGACAATGCCCGGTATAGAGTAAATGCTCAGCAAATGTGTCCAATAGGAAGTTGAAATACAGGTCTGAGTTCAGGAGAACAATAAGACCTACATATCGCCAGTAGATAAGAAGCAATGGAGTGGGTAAATTCATCCAGACAGAGTTTTGTCAAATAAGAGCATGTGAATCAAAGGAAGAAACCCTGAGGAACAGCCACATACACAGAATGGTGGAAGCAAAGCCTCATGAAAGAATAAGAAAGCGGACCCAAAGGTATAGAAAAACAAATAGAGGAATGTAACAAACAGAAACCAAGGGCGCAGTGAGGTTCAAGAAGGAACATGAATTTTGTGCTTTCAAGATATCCAACCAACAGCTCAAAGATGACCACTGGGTTTAGGAATCTTGACATCACCTTGGGCAGGACACCGTGGACCACTTTTGAAGACAGTATCAACATCTATATTCTTAGGCATTTCTTCACAGACTGTAATGCATGTTTAGGCTTGTCTGATCCCCACAGCCTAATCAGATCAAGTCTAGCATTCCATGAGAATATTCAACCCAAATAGGAATAAAATTCATATTCATGTTTCTTGCCTAGAGACACTGAAGTCTGCCTCTGAGGTGAAATCAGATCATGGCCCTAATATGCCTTGTCTCCCAAAGGCCTTTGGAAGAGTTGAAATTCATGTAATACATGGAGGCAAATCCCAGTGCAGGGCTACAAAACTCCATGCTGTATATAAAGTGTGAAAGCCTGGTCTGAAGACTCTGGCAGTCTGGGATACAGAGCAAATGTGATGGCAGGTATTTGCCCAAAAGGCCGATTGAATCCTGGTGTGGAAAGGAGAGTTTATTGCTGCAGGCATTGTGTTTCTCTTCTGGAAGCACAGTGTCTATATATGTGCTTTTAATGAGAAACCTGCACTCAGGATATCTCTTACAGTTGCTGCAGAGCTATATAGCTCTGTTATTAGGAATTCTGCCCTGGGGAACAATTATGTTATTGCAATAATTAGAGGCAGTTCATCTCCATAATAATGGAAATCCTGCCTTGGAGGCAAAACAACATCAAAGCAACATGAGCATCATTGCTCTAGATAGAATCTGTTGCCTTGCTTATTGGTAGTACTATATCATTTTAATTTTGCATGTGCAGTTATAGAAATAGAGCTTATTCTGCTCTCCAAATTCAGACCTAGAATTTTCCTCCGTTGCCTCAGTTCATCTCTCCTAGAGCCATGGACAAAATAGTTAGGACTTTAAGTCCCCTGAAGTACAGTTTTTGAAGAATTTAGAGCGATTTGTTTTTAAACATTTGTAATGATACACAAACCCAGTGCTGCACGATACTCGATACTCAATGAACTTCTCCTCAGCCACAAACCTTTTGTACCTCAGTAGAGTATGTCATGTTGTGTTACAGTGAGGGGTTAAACTGATGACCAAATTCAGGCAGGGACTACTAAATAACTGTTCGATTCATGTGATCATGGTTATTGGTTATACCTCAAGACATGCTTAGAAGAGAACTGAATTTTTATGTAGAAGTATCTGAAATAAGGTCCCCAATGTAAAGGCAACACTTGATTAAAAAAATTTTTTTTCCAGGTGTCTCTTACATTAATCCTTTTTTGTTAATCAATCTTCTGTCCCAGTACTCATTTCTATCCTTATTATCTCTTGTATGGACTTGGCAACTATTAAACTAACCCCTTAACTGGTTTATTTGGAATCGGCCCTCACTCATATCTTCCACAAGATTTGACTTCCTGTATCACACCTCGGATAAATTCAACCCAATAAACATTCATCACACTGTTCCTTTATATAAGATGTATTTGAGATTAGGAACATAACCTACTTTAAATTCAGGTTCTACGGGTGTCATAAAAAAAGGGATGCAGTTTCTACAGGGGTTTAAAGGATAGAGACTTTTCATCTTATTACGGCTATAAATTATTTTTTAACTTTATATAAGATATCATTCTGTACTCTTCAACATGCATACACATATAGGTAGTTTTATGTATATGCATAGGAAAAGCCTGGAAGGAATTTTACCAAACTGTCAGCAGTGGTTTCTTTGGGAGTTGGGACTATAAGCTTTTCTTCCTTCTTTAATCTTCCCTCCTTCCTTTTTGGCTTTTTTCTTTTAAGTTATATATTTTATATTTATGATTATTACATTAATGTTCGTTTCTCATAACAGGCTGAAGGGACCATGAGGAAAGGTGCCATCCATGTGTGTTCGAGCACATGTGTGTTTGAGTACCCCAGCTTCTGGTAGTGAACCTAAAATACTCTAAATACTCAATATTTGTGTGTAAACCTTCCAAAATCATCTGATGTTTGGGGGAGACTGGTGGAGAAGGTGGTGGGAGTTAGGAGTGCAAGAATGAAACATATTCAAAAGGAAAATAGAGATAAATGAGCAGAGAGAGATAAGGCTATAAATTTTCTTGAACTCAGGCTTCAGAAGATCTTGCATGGCATTCTGAGGAGTTTGCACTTCCCTGAGGGGCACAAAGAGTTAGGGAATGGTTTTGGCATGGGTCTCCAGGCTGCCTCTTGTTGCCTGTCCTTGTTCAGTTGAGTTCAGTGGGTATACTCAGGTAGCATGTGTTGTGATTTACTGTGCACCCATCTGGGAAATCACTTGACTTTCCTAGGGCAGTTTCTACATCCCCAAAACGGAGATCCAGAGGCAGTTTCCAAATTCAGGTCCGCAGACCGGGGCTAGGCTGACTGCTGCAGAACCAACGGAAGTACATTTAAAAATGAGAATCCCACTCCTCTTCCCCAAACATTCTTTCTAAGGAATTCTGAGATGAGACCCTGGGACGTAAATTTGTCTTTACATTTCCCACGCGATTCTAAAGCACAACCAGGTTTGACGCTATATCAGTAGCTTCCCATGGATCTCAGTACAGACAGCCCATCACGTGACCAGTGAGATGACCGCCCCCACTGGTCCAGCCCAATCTCACTCTTCTTGCTGCTTTCTCACTTACTTGCCCTCAGTCTTACTTCTTGAGCCATGTGGACCCCCTGTCACCTCTTCAAATGGCCTCACTCTTCCTACAACAAAGCCTTCAAACATGCTGTTCTCTCTGCCTGAAATGCTCTTATCCGGGACTTGAGAAACCAAAACCCCCAGGCCAAAATCCAGCCTGCCACCTGTGTTTGCACAGCCTGCAAGCTGAGAATGGTTTTCCACTTTTAAATGCTAGGAAATAAATCAAAAGAAAAATAGCATTTTGTGACACATGAAAATTAGATGAAATTCAAATTTCGGCATCCACAAATAAAGTTCTATTGGACACAGCCACACTCATTCATTTACAAATTGTCTAGGATGTTTTTACACTCTAAGGGCAGGGTTGAACACTTGCAACAGAGACTGCCTGGCCTGCAAAGCCGAAAATATTTACTTTCTGGCCCTTTACAGAGAAGTTTGCCAGCCCCCAAGCCAACTCATGGCACATTGCTAACAATGCTGGGTATTAAGACTTTTTCCAAGGGGTGCTTGAGTGGTGCAGTACATGGAACTCCTGACTCTTGGTTTTGGCTCAGGTTGTGATTTCATGGGTCATGAGACTGAGCCCTGTGAGGGTCTCTGCACTCAGCGTGGAGTCTGACTGAGTTTCTCTCTCCCTCTCCCTCTGCTCCTCTTCCCACGCTGAAATAAATAATCTTTTTTTAAAAATAAAAATAAATAAAACATCTTCCTAGTGGTAGGCTTTAGGACCTTCCCTTTGCTTGGTTACTTTTATTATTATTATTATTATTATTATTATTATTATTATTTTGGCTTTATTTTGGTTTGCCATGCCTTTTACTCATCCTTTGTAACTTAACCTTTTTTTTTAATTTAAATTTTAGTTAGTGACCATACAGAGCAATATTGGTTTCTGGAGTAGAATTCGATGATTCATCACTTACAACACCCAGTGTTCTTCACAAGTGCCCTCATTAATACCCATCACCCGTCCAGCCCATTCCCCACCCACTTCCCTCCATCAACCCTCAGTTTGTTCTCTATCATCAAGAGTCTCTTAGGGTTTGTTTCCTCCTCTCCATTTTGTCTTCTCCCCCTTCCCATATGTTCATCTATTTTCTTTCTTAAATTCCACATATGAGTGAGATCATATTTAATATTTTGCTTGAATTGTAATTTCCACTGGGTCCTTCTAATACAAAATAACATGGAAATAAATTTGATTGGAGGCCTGAATGCTCTTCCTTCTTTCTCTAGAGCATTGGGCCCCAACTTATGCTGGGAGAACTTCTTTTCATGACCTCAAAGCCTCGAACTCCCTGGAGAAATCAGAGTAGGGTGAGGTTTAAAGGTGAAAACACAGAGGATAAAGGATATTGGAACGGAGGAGAATAAAGTAACGAACTTGAACCTTTTCCCCAAATTTCTAGAAAACCAGTAAAAGAATGAAATGATAGGAAATCTTCATTCCTAGTTGAAAATCTGTGCTTTACATAGATTATTTTACATAAGGGTTTTCATTTTAATTTCATGATTATAAAAATTATAAAAGTCTAGTGCAATTGAGGGAGGAAAGAAGATAGCGATCATGACTTGCTTCCTAGAGTTTTATAAAATTCAGCTGTTGTGGTGTGCCTGGGTGGCTCAGTGGGTTAAAGCCTCTGCCCTCAGCTCAGGTCATCATCTCAGGTTCCTGGGATCAAGCCCCGCATCGGGCTCTCTGCTCAGCCGGGAGCCTGCTTCCCCCTCTCTCTCCACCTGTCTCTCTGCCTACTTGTGATCTCTCTCCTCTCTGTCAAATAAATAAATAAAATCTTTTTTAAAAATTCAGCTCTTGTGACAATGTATATACACATGAAACAATTTGGAAATCATCAGTGAAGTTTAAATTGACATAACAGAACCTAAACAGAAGTACACAGCAGTGCTTAAACACTGCACAGGAAAGAGACTCTCAGAGTCAGGCAGAGTCTAGCAAAATTGACTTTGAACAGGAAGTGCATTTAAGCAAGATGAAGTGATAGACTTGTACAAGAAATGAGGTAAGAGGGATCCAGCCAGAAGCAAGACTCAGTACCTGTAGAGCTGAGATGGAAGATACGGAAGAAGAATCAGTAGAGAGATGCTTCAGATTCTTAACAAGAGATGATTAACATTACAAAATAATGTTATTGAATATAAAATAATAGTGACAGAAACACTGTGATTCAGCTTGGCTCTGAAGAAGCTCAGAAATCTGTAGCTAGTAAGTCAAAATGAGACTTTGATCTCCCTTTGTGTCACTAGTGCATTCGTGAATAAACCATGGGAATCCTTGGGGATTCAGGATGCTTATTACTTTGACTCTTTTCATGTATTTTTTTGGTTATCTTGTGGCCATCACTTTTATCCCGTTTGTTAATAATAGTACTAGCAGCAACAATACCTAGATTTTTTTCAGTGTTTATGATACCCTCTGCCAAACACTTCATATATGTGCTCTTTTAGTCCTCAGGAAAACGTCATGAGATGTTGCAAAGCTCAACGGTAGTTTTAGAGCTGAGATTCAAATCCAAGTATCACTTATGCCAGAGTCCATGTCTTTACCAGCTTCACTAGAAGAAGGAACAAGCCTTAGATGCTTCTCTCTACTGCAAAGAGCACATGAAATCTGGTGATAAGTTAATAAATTATTAGTAAACTAAAGCACTGCTTTCATTATGTCAAAACGGTGGAATATTGCTGGCGCCTTTAATATGGATAAGGTGACTGGCTAGAAGAAGCTTTTAGCATTGTTTCATATTTTTATTCATAAATTGGCAACCTTCAGATCCAGGGTTTTATAGTTTCCTGGAAGGAAGGAGGCATGGTCTGATTGCAGGGCTGGGTTAGAACCATCTAAGTCCCTTGGAGAAGAGGTAAATTAAGTCCTTGAACTACCTCAGCAGTGCCTTTGTTCACAGAAAATAGCTCTGTAGCGTCAAATGGATTTAAGTGATCATGAAAATATTCAAACCAAAGTGGCATGTAATTAAGAGCAATTAGAACTGAAGTGATGTGGCTGGATATTAAAACCAGACATGCAGTGCTTGTGCCTTCTCAGTAGACACAAGGCAGATAATTTGGGCTCCTCCTAACTTCGTCGTCTCTAGAAATAAAATCTGCTTGACTGCTCAGATGTATAGATGCTGTGTAAATATTGAAGGTCTAGGATCGTACACTGTGTTTGACCCTATATTTCTGTTGTATAGTTTTATCCTCATATTTTAGTCACAGATATGCCAGAGTTAATTAGATCTCTACTAGTAAATATCCATCATGGTGTTTCTAAATCCCTTTTGCCAAATGATCTAATTAGAGCAACACTTGGCTGTCTATATAATTACAACATATGGCACCTAGAGGGTACATATAGTAGAATTATAGGTTTCCTGATGAGAAATCCAGGTGGTGGGTAAAAGACTCTATTAAACAAAGTTGGTATGTGTGTGTGCGTAAGTGTTTTAATGTATACAGTTTCTCCGACTCTCCCCAGAATAAGAAATATTGTGTAACTCAACTGTCCTTCCCACATGAAACAACACAATATGAATATGAAATATGAATACGAAACATCAATATGAAACAACATATCATAAAATTGGAGTTTTAAAATTTAAAGGAAAACAAATAATTGATAATATTCGCATAAATTATTTAATCCTCCATGCCTCTAAAAATGATCATGTATTGTAAGTTAGACAGTGCTGGAAGCAGCTCTGTGTAAATGACTTACCGTTCGATGGGACATATTCCCCCTTCAAGCAAGATCACTCACCTAAATGGCTGCTAAATATATAACAAAAATGGGACTGAATCCCTTGGCCAATAAGAAAGAAGGGTTTCTTAATGCTTATTTATAAACTCTGGAAGAAGATAAACCAGTTGGGTAGATGAGGAATTCAGTTTGGGTCTATTGAATTTGAAGGGCTCGATAAGTGTGATGGTATTTTGGAGACCACCAACACGGACTTGAAAGAGCTGTCTGGACAGTTTTCTTCCCAGGTCCATGTTCTGTGATGTCCCTTTGGTAGCTTGACATTGACCAGAGTGGGAATATGAACACCATAGAAACTAGCACATTTTTTTCCACGTAGAAAGAGTGATCGGACATTAGCCAGCACATCATTACTTGTGGGACATTGTGTAGCCAGTTTGGAGTTCATGAGACAGATCAACACTAGACATAGCTTTCCAACTCAACTCACCTTTGAAGTGATGAGGGTGAATAAGGTTCACTGAGAGAAGATGGAAAAACTAAAGTGTTCTCAATAGGCTCCTCAGAATTGTGTCAAGTGTATGAGAGAAAGAAACCAAAAAATCCATCAAAAAACTAAGAGGAGAACCGGGAAATGGAAGTGTTGTGAAATTCTAGATAAGTGAGTGTCATACATAGGCATTGTCAGATGTCACTGAGAGGTCATAAAGAATGAGAACAAACTATATATGTTTGGCATGGTGGTAATGAAGTCAAAAGTAACCTTGAAATAAACATTTTCAATAGGAGCAAAAGCCCTACTGGCTGGATGATAAGCAGCTGGGTGTAGAACTAGTTTTTGCAGATGTTATGTAATCTAACAAAGAAGAGTGGATTACTGGAGGGGAGTGACATATTTGTGGCAAGGATCTTATTTGGAAGGAGAACACGAGCGTATTTATAGTCTGAGGAACTCACACTGGTAAAGGAGAAGTCACAGATGTAAAGGGGGGAGATGATTCTCAAGGAGACAGGAGGATGTTGGATCTGAAATAAATTGTTATAAGAAAGAAGGATGAACATGTTTTCTCTGACTGTGGGGAAGAAGAGAGGGTAGGCAAGGACATAGAAATAAGTGGAAAAAGAAAGTTGAGGAATTTCATATAATGTGGCCTTGACCATGATCTTGATAAAATGAGAGTCAATGTCATCTTTTGAAAATGTGGATGTGGGGGAGGGGGCGATTGTGTGCTTGAGAGAAAGGGACATCTGGATTGTCTTCTGTGGTCAATATGGTAGAAATTAGGTCTAAGATTTGGATTGTGCTTTTTATATTTTTAGTTGTTTTCACACATTGACTTTCCCACATATTGATTTGCTCTAAAGAGTTTTATTCCAAAAGAGGTGGTTTGTTCCAAAGGATGCATAAAGTTATTAAAGAAAAAATGAGCCTTGACTGCTGTTATCACCAAAAATAAAATGTTTTTCAGGCAAATTCAGTATGTTCTGACCGGGGGCAGGGGTGGGCAAGAATAAAACAATGCACTTTAAAATTGCTATAGCCTTTTCTCATTTTCCCAAGGACTAACTCCTTCTGCCATCACTGCTCTTAGCTAGACCGTCAAACTCTCCCTCATCTTTCATCTGTTAGATCATTCTGTCAGCATATCTTCATCTTCCTCATTGGCATTGCCTCCTTTGCTTCTACCTTCTCTCTGTCTCTTGGCAATATCGTCCCCTCCCATGGCTTTAAATACCGTCTACACTAACTACTCTCCATCTACACTAACTACTCTCAAATGTACATCTTCAGTTCATTGTCTCCCCTGAGCAATTTGGGCTCACCATGCCCAAAACAGAAGTCATTGCTGCCACCAACCTCCGCCCTAAAACCTGTTCTTCTCCCAGTTACATCATTCTTTCTCTTGTTGCTTAAGAGAAACCTAGAAACCCTCTTTGATTTCTCTCTTTCAACATCCCATATATCCAGTGCATTAAACTTAGTAAATTCTACTCCCATAGAATATATGGAATCTGTCTTCTTCTTTCCATCTGCACTGCCAGTGCCCTGGCCCAATCACTGTCCTCTCTTGTTGGACTATTGCATCAACCCCATCATAGTCCATGAAGGCTACTATAACTGGGTTACTTCAACAACACACATTTATTTCTCACAGTGCTGCAGGCTGGAAGTCCAAGGTCATGGCGCCAGCAGATTCAGTGTCTGATAAGAGCCCGCTTCCTGGTTCCTAGACAGTTGTCTTCTCACAGTGTCCTCACGTGATGGAACATGGAAAGGAGCTCTCTGATGTCTCCTTTTATAAGAGCACTAATCCTGTTCATGGGGACTGCACCTTATCACCTGATCACCCGAACACCTTCCAAAGCCCCACCTCCTAATACCATCACATGGGGTGGGGGAGCATGGGGGGGGTAGGATTACAACACAAGAATTCTGAGGGGGCGGAAACATTCATTCAGAACCCCTAACTGCCTGCCCTGCTTCTGCATTCACTCCTTTCCAGCCTGTCCTCTGTACCACAGCCAGTATGGTCTTTTTAAAATATAAATCAAATCTTATCACTAGCCCTTTAAATAGAAACTAAGCTGTTGACCGTGATGTTCAAGGAAACATAATCTGAGTCTTTGTTGTATTATTTCTGGGTTTGGTTTCAGTAACCTTCCCTCACAGATCTTAAGTGACAAGACGTCAAAGGTCAAGTGTATCTTCCTTCCCCTTAGATCACCAGTGCCTGCTTTCCTCTTCAATTCTTTCTTTGTAATTTGTAATTACGAATCTATGTCCTGTTTTATTTGACTATTATGTATCTTTCCCATCTGGTGTGTAAGCTGGATGAGAACAGGACCTGGTTTTAGTCACTGCCTTTTATCCACTGCTAGCACAAGAATACCTCTGAGGGATTTATTCAGTAGTTGTAGAATAAATGAAGAAAGAAATCAATGAACTGACAGTTTGCCTCATTTCACAAAGGATTTGAGGCTGCCTGTGAAAACAATACAAGCAATAGAAAAGATACAAGTAAATAATGTAGGGAGCGGGAATAATGGGAAATTATCAGTAAAAAAACAAAGATGTCAGAAACAAAATTAGTACATGGAAATACACTCTGTATAATTCACAGATTTGGATGTACTTGTGTTAGTACCTAAGCAAAGAGAGAAACATAATTAATTAAAAGAGCTGTAGTGTTTATAAGATGAAAAGCAATTGTTTTGCCTCATAGGAGAATCTTAAAAAAAATACTCTCCATAAGATACAATTATGATAGTAGATACAAAAAACATTTCATAGATGTCACACAATTTTCATGTAGTTCGCAAATTATATATTAATGAAGGACAGGTTAGTGACTTCATTTATGGGAAGTAGGACCAACTATATTGTGGGGTGTGTTTGTCTTTTTTTAGTGGAGAGACTTGACCCAATGGTAAAGTTTTATGTGTTTACAACAGTATTTTCTAGTTCTTATAGTGGAATTGGAGAGGCAGGGACAGAGATGATACATTTTGTGTAATGAAGTATTCTGTGATCAAGTAAATGGTAAGTATAGGGTCTATATTTCAGACCTTCTCAGAGCCATTAGGAAGTTATTTGCATTGAGAATTTCCAAGAATTATGTTTCCGAAATTTACTTTGAAATCAATTTTATTGCACAGAATACCTCAAAGGATAAGGGTTTTAGGAGGGAAAAAAATCTTTGGAAAACTCTGATCTAAGTGAATGTATGTGTTCTTTTACTTTAGAAGTTCTGTCGCTAATTGTCATGGCCAGAATTGTACTAAGGGCTGGTGAGAAGAAATTTCAATATTGTAATCACTAGCAAGAATATCAGATATGGCTTCTCTGTTACCAGTTTCGCAATACCAATTTAGACTAGATCTGTACCTATAAAACAGGCCAAAGAGAATCATTAAGACACATGGTGGAATGCTACCTGTAGGATGGTACAAATACATGACTTCCATGTGAGAATCAGGGCACAGGCTTTTGAAGCATCTAGCCTGGACCTGATTCCTGTCCTCAGAGTCAGACATGGGGAGTGCTGAGTAAAAGCTACAAATAGTCTCGAGTTTTTCCAGATATATTTTTCCACAAGAATGTTAGGTATTATACCTGAGTAACTACAGTGAAAGCAGACCAGCTCTTTCTTTTTGGGATAATAGCATAATGATGTGAGCCTACAATTAGCTAAGAAAGAACAAAGCTTTACTCCCAGTGTCTTCCGGTGTGAAGAGGCTGAAAGTTTGAACACAGTTATGCAGGAACGCTCAGCAATTTCTCAGCAGTTTCATCTTCCTCTTTAATTTGGCGCCCAGCAATTTATGTTGGTTGGTACATACTTGGCTATAACGGTGTCGGTGGTATTCAAATCATGACATTATACATTTTTAGAATACTAGATAATATTAATAATGCTCACAAACCGCTTTCCACCAAGTGGCTTGGAAGTGTTTGCTCGGTATGGAAGGAAGGCACGTAGCATATACTTTGCCTCTGGATATATGCGTTTGTATATGCTATTATATAGTAATGGGATTGCGCTCCTATTGTAAGGCAAAACAAAACAAAACACCGTTGAGGTATTCCTAAGATTTCTTACTATTTCATTCCTAATCACCTTCACCTTTATTATTCAAACAACCATAGTCACAAGGTAAGAATATAACCTGAAGAGAAATGAATTGTGCTTTGTTTTGCTTTGTCTTGTTTTTGTTGCACGTCCTCAAACATCACACTTACTGTATTATATTTATACCACCAGTAATATTTTTAGATAACTAGAGTAGAAGTGATACTTTCCATTTTATTATTGGAAGCACTGTAACAAAGTGAAAAACACTGAATCCAAGTAATAGAATTTTAAAGCTCAGAATACTGTCTAGCCTAGAACTCCTTGACTAGCTCCTCCTCTGTAGTAGCACATTCATTTGCTTTCTAATAATTCAAAGTCAACATCCATGAGGTTGATGATGGAGCTTTTATCATTTCTGCTTCTCCGTAAAGCCACTTAGCATTTAGTTGTGAATTTATAATGTGATTTTTATTTCACTGAATACTGAACTCTATTAAACACCTACCAAAAACAAAGCGGAACCTAAGAAAACTATGTATAAGCAAATAGTTTTAAATTTCAAATGGCCTTTATCCTTATTTAACAAATATTTGAGGCAACTGAAATGAAGTAAAAAAGAATAACGATACTATAAACACTCCCTTGAAGCTTTTTCGAAGCCCGTATGAGGCTACTGTCTTGGATTGCATATCCCAGAAATAGACTCCGAGATGGAAAGTTGCATGCAGAAGGTTTTGCTGGAATATTCCCTGTGGCTACACGTGTGAGGAAAGGGAGAAAGAGAACTGAGCAGGAGGAGAAGCTGTCCCTCAATGCAGTTGCATTTGAGGCTTCAGCCAATCCCACCAGTAGATCTGGAATTAGACTGACCCTCAGAGTGGTTCCATGTTGAGGTGGGAGACTGTTGTTAGAAACCCTAGATCACCCAGTCCGCAGCCTCAGCCTACCACCAGGAAGGGAGGTGAGTTACCTTGTACAGGCAGTTTCCCCACAGCTGAGGGCACTCCAGTGAGGAACACAACTGTGAAGCTGTTAACAACCAAGATTCCTGGGCACAGTTGGGCAGAGCAGTGCATTGACCCCAAGAAGGGGATCCTGGTTGAATATTCTTTAATGTAATTTTAAGAACTGACTGTGTGGTACTTACCATGAGAGGAATGTTTGGAACTGTTGGGCTTCATCATAAAAACAAAACAAAATGAAATGTCTGTGTTAATGTAAGTCTTACATGGGACCCCCAGAGGAATCCGCTCTGCCTTTAACTTCATGGTCAAAGCGTAAGTTAGAACTGACTGAGTCTTTCTTGGATGAGAAACAAAATAGGATTACTCTGCCTGATTTCATTTTTCTGACCCTTTCCTCTTAAGACAGACGTAGGGAGTCCCCTACACACTCCCCATTTTTTGTACCCTTGGGGACTCTTTCTTCTCTGAATTCTGTCCTTCCTCCTTCTTTCCCACAAGACCTCTCTGTCTCTTACAGCCCTCTGTGCACCTCCACCTCCCAGTCTCTGCCTCTCTCCTTGAACTTTGTCTGGAATTGTCAGTCATTTCATTCCATTTTTTCCCCTCCTAGAAGAAGGTATAAAAGATTTCTGATCCCTACAGAAGTCAGAAAAGAGGAAGAAAGGAGGGAAGGAGTAATGAAAAGAAGGAGGAAAAACAAACTGTAAGACAATAAGACTTTACTGGACCACTAAGACTTTGCAGTAGTAAGTTTCTTTTCTCTGATTTGAACTGTGCAAAGTTCCCTTTAGTTAGCCTAACTAGGTCTATGCCCCATGCCAAGAAGGTGGGTGTATGTCAAGGCTGAAAAAGAAAGCTAAAAGGAAAGGAAGAAGAATCTGTTATATAAACAAGACTACATGTATCCACATTCATTTGGGAGTTTTCAAAAGTGAGGCAGAAGATTTGAATGCTGGAAAATGTTCTCTACTACTCATATATGTAAGTCACAATAAGACATGATGTATAGGGTACAGGGATTCCCATCTCCCTTGAAGGAAATAGAACTTTTCATGGGACTAACGTCATCTCTGGTTCTGAGAATTTTAGAGTCAGATGAAGCACGAGAGATCAATAGGCCAGTAGTTTTCAACCTATTTCTACTCCCCCGGCATACCTAAGGGCAGCAACATATTTCTGTTGCTTGAAATGGTTCATTATGCTTCCTCCTAATTATAGGAGAAGAATGGTAAAGTGATGAAGGAAGGGAGCCTAGGAATATATGATATATAAGACTCTCAGGCAGAGGGGTGTCTAGGTGGCTCAGTCAGTTAAACATCTGACTCTTGGTTTCAGCTCGGTCATGATCTCAAGGTCGTAGGATCGAACCCCACCTTGGTTTCTGTGTTCAGTGCAGAGTCTGCCTCAGATCCTCTCTCCCTCTCCATCCTGTTCTCTTTCCCCCTCCTTCTCTCTCTCTCTGTCTCAAATACATAAATAAAATATAAAAAAAATAAAGTCAGGCTGAGTATAATTTGAAAAATCCCTCCCATTCTTTCATGCATGGCTTTTCAACCTATGGGAATGACTGATTCCGCCCCCCCCCCCTGGAACTTTTATTAGACATTTGGGGGAAAACTGGGGCCAGATGACTCGTAGCAATTCTCACAACCAAGGGTTGGCATATACATTCTCATGTAACAGTATGTGCAAACTAAAGAAACTTCTTCCCATTCTTGCTTTGGCAATAAAACTTTATATGAAGAGTAGTATTCAGAATCCTAGAATGGGGGGCACCTGGGTGGCTCAGTGGGTTAAAGCCTCTGCCTTCGGCTCAGGTCATGATCTCAGGATCCTGGGATCAAGCCCCACATTGAGCT
>CM053603.1:36151365-36181890 GCA_028646535.1 Procyon lotor
TAAAATAAAAGCAACATATTTCTTGTAGCTATTTCTCTATCAACAAATGAAAATAAGAAAGCTTGACCAAAGGGCCACACATTTCAGGAAAATACAGAGAGTATGTTTTCTTACGCTCACAATAAATATTCTTTTTTTCATATATAAGCAAAGTGAGTCATGAAAACGTCTCCTTAACTGTTTCATTTATTTATATTACCCACCTAGCCTCTGTAGGCAGAGGCGTTTATAGATCTAGAGCAAGTTCTGTACCTTTGTGTTACCAGTGACAATGTGGAAGGACAAGATGGTTTGGAATTCTTCAGATTTGCTGTGGCAGTCGAGTCAAGGACCTATCTTCTGACATACAGCACAGAGTTCATTTTCCTATGAACGGTTAAAGACTAGAATTACTGTATTTTGTCTTCCCTGGAGATTCTGCTAATCTACTGGTGTTTTTCCCCCCCTCTTTTTGTCTTTGTTTCATCTGCCACACTGACATGCATGACAGGTTGTCAATTATCCCTCTTTCCAGATTATATTAAAATATGAGCATAAAAGCTCTATCCAGATCCCTCTTCCATTGTAAATACCAGGCATCTAACAATGCCCATGTGAAGGTTTTCTCTGCCATTTTTCCCAAGCAGGTGATTATCAGCCTAACTTAGCACTTGAGAGATAAAACAGAGTTAAACTTGCCTTTTAAACTAGGAAATTATTTTATTCTAACATTACCGTTCGTATTAAACTCCTGTGCCATTAAAACTGTCTCTTTTAAATAGATGTGCCCTGGGTGCATTGTTTATTCAATTTAATTTAGGGGGAAAAAAAAACCTCATACAAGGGAAATGGTTGTTTGAACTGGTTTTTACCAGTCACCAGCCATGTGAATGAGTGTCCAATTAAATAGTGGCTCACTAGGACTCGTATAATAGTAACATCTGTTATCTTAATTAAACAAGTTACTATATAAAGGCGCTTTCATGGCTCGCTTTGTTAGAGCAGGTTCTGACCTAGAAACTCAAGGAAGGTTTGTTCTCTATGTGGGATTTGGTTGTCAGTGGTGTTCCCAGTTGGTCCCATTATGTTTTAGACCTGACAGGTTTGTGATCTGCAAACATACACATATGTTCAAGCCCACAGAGCCTGGGGGTGGAATGGAACTAAAGTTCACGATGCAAAGTGGAGGAGATAAAATGGGAAAAACCCTGAGTAAGGATGCTTTATATGCATGCCAGCCTCCTTGGAGGAGCAGGGTAGGGAGGAGGGGCAGGTAATGGAGAAGCAAAAGTGAACAAATATACGTTGAGTCTCCATTACTTGCCAAGCATCAAGGTAGACCCTTACCTTCAGCTTCTGGCCACAGTCCTGTATCTGTCTCTTTGAAATCCAGTAAGGTCTAAAAACCAAAGTTGTGGTTTGGGGTTTTTTTTCTTTTTTCTTCTTATTAATTTATTTGTTTACTTTGGGCCCTTTTTCAGCAAACTCGCTTGGTGGCAGAAATAATCATGTATTGGATTATGAGGTAACACATCAGACCTTTTGGGGAGATGTTATGTAAAATAAACTATGTGCCATAGTATGTTTGTAATGAAAGAAATGCTGAATTCTAGAACAAAACTTTCCTTGAGGGTTTTTGATAAGGGGTTACACATTAGACCATTTTAAAGAAGATAAGCTGAAACTCAGTGGAATTAAGCATCTTGCTTAGGGGCGGACAGCTAATCAGCTCCTAGAGTTGCTTCCTATTCACTTTAAACACAATTTGTTCTTGCGACACCGTCGAGTATCATCCATAGCCAAGCTTTTGCTTGTCTCTGACAATATCTGCCATTAGCCAGCTTTTTCATGTAACTTTAATCACATGGGATTTATAGCTAATCAAAGACATCAAGCTTTTTTTCTGCCTCAGGGCCTTTGCACTTGTTTTTCTCTCAGACCGAAACACCTTTCTCACTGATTTTCAGTGGCCAGCTCTCTCTTGTCCTGCATCTCAACTGAAATGCCGCTTCATTTAAAAATCCTTGCTCCTGTCATGCAAACTAAAAGTGATGATATCAGAAAGAGTTTGGATATTATGAAATTTATTTTATCTACATAGCATCTAGTTTTTCTTTTTCTGATAAAAGCATCTTGGTCATCCCCTCAGGAAGTGTCTTTTCCCATTACTTGTGATCTTCCTAGGACTCTCATTTCCAGGGCTTTTTCCTTCCCCTGCTGAAGGCTGGGCAGGCAGAAGCTGAGCCAAGAGATTCTCTCTCTCTTCAGGAATCAGAGCTTTCCTATGGGCAGAACATGGTTAGAGCAGAGTCATTCTGATGGCAGCTCCCTGTGGATACTGCCCTTAAATTCTACTCTAGATCCCCGGAGCTAGTATTGATTACCCTCCTTCTTAAACTCTGTCCAGCTTTTCCACTTAGTGAACTACCACATAGCCTTTCAAGAAGTTAACCAAAGTCTATTCTATTTTATAGAACCTAAAATCCCTAACTGATGCAGGCCAACAGATGGATGATCTATAACAAGATTCTGTTGTTGTTGTTGTTGTTGTTATTGTTTAAATCCACCTTAGAAAAATAAGAAGCAACTCTTTAATGGCATTAGGGTAGTTACGTTAGTTCTTAAAAATGATTACATCTTACCACATTTGCAGTTGACAACTTGCTAACGTGAATATCTATAACCTTCTGGGAGCAGTTTGAAACGTTTTGCTTCACAAAACCATTTGCGTTTAACTTAACCAGTTACCCACCTGATTAAAAACCCCATCCCGAAGAGTGGGGTTGTTGAGCACGTGGAGTTGAAGGGCTCCCTGGAATTAAGACAAACGCATCTCCTCCAGACAGCTCTTTTCTCTAGAAGGAGAGCACACGCTAGAGCATGATGCTGCCCACCCCCACGGATGTGTAGTTGGTGGTCTGGTTAGGACAGTTGAATTTGTGAAGCCCTTTGGATGGAATCTTTTGGCTGCCTTTGTGCAGACTCAGGTTGTCTGGCATCTGTATCCTTCCAGAATGAGTCATTGTACTTCTCTGCTTCGTTGATTCTCGCAGAGGGAGATTTGGACAATGGGCCTGAGCCTGCCAAATGAGTTTAGGAAGTCCCTAACACATCAGTAGCTTGTTATATAAACATCTTGTGCTCAGCGGTTAGGCCTGCCACTGTCTGCGATGAGTACTTTCCCATCCCCGTGACCCACCTCTATGCATGGCCTTTGAGCTCCCAGATGCTGAAGTAGACGTTCTTCAGCAAAATGTGTGCCTGTTGGCCTGACAGCACTGGGATGGCATTGGGGCAGGGTATCAAAGGCAACATGTGACCCCCCTGCCCCCACTGGAGCTCTCATTTGAGTTCCCCTGAGAGCTCCATGTAGGTGTGGGAGAAGGAAAGAGGCTCCACTATTCTTGGATGATTTGGTTTCAGCTCTACATGGAGGCCTTCTGGAATCCCTAGATGACCTAATCTTTATTTTCATAGCCTATGCACTTTTCTTTTATAGCATTTGAAGTTGCAGTTATTGGCTTCCAGTCTGCCTCCTGGGGAGAACATGCTGACCCGTCTTGGCCATTGTATCTCAAGCACTTAACACAGAATTTGGCACTTAACATACTAAACATAAATATTCATTTGTAACTCTCACCAGGAAAGTTTCAGTCCTTCATGTGTGTATATCAGCACAACAAAGGCAGCTCGTCAAAGGCAGCTCATCTCTCTACAACAGCTTCATGTATTACTTTCATTACAGATCCTTTATTGCAAGTGTCCCAATTATGATATATATGAAGGTATGCCTTTAGGAACTTCACCTTTAAAATGCTATTTTAAAATGGAGTTTTATTTTGGAATGCCAGGATTTTAACCCCCAGACTAGCCACACGGATCCCTACGCTGGGGACCCTAGAGAAAATGGGTGAACTAAAAGACTTTACGGACTTAACATCAGCTATGGCGAGATCCAAGAGATTGCCAACTCTATATGCATGCATGCCCGGCAGGTTCTGGAAGTCACCCAGAGGGGCCAGGCTGTTAACCCTGCCCAAAGCCCCACATCCTGGAGAAGAGTCCCACTGCTCCTGCAGAGGTAGAAGTCCACACAAACAGAAAAGGAAAGAGAAAGAGCATAAGAACTACTTTTTTTTTTTTTCCAAACTAGCCATACCTAAAGCCTTAGTCAGATGGTGTCATGGATAGAGATGGAGCCTGTCTGGGCTCACAGCTTCCCATAGTATCTTAAACTCTGCAGATTCTCTTGCAACCTGACACAACTACAGTGCCATGAAAAGGATTAGATGTGGGGAATGGGATCAGAGAACCAGTTTTGCCATCTACTTAGCCTTGAGCAAGTCACTTCATCCTTGTCTTTAAAATAGACTTACTAGTGTTCTGGTAAGACTGCATTAGATGGAAAAGTGCTTTATAAATGGCAAAGCACTGTGGAGGTTTTATTCTATAGATTTTACAGATTTTAAATCTATACATATTTTTATTTTTTTCTACCCCCCACCCCATACATATTTTTATTGAAATGAAGTTACATCATACCTGTTTTAGAACTTGACTTTTTAATTTAAAATATATAGTAGATATCATTCATAATGTAAATATAGAACATATTTTCATTTCTCATTTTCATTTTCAATGGCTCAATCACATGGCAAAATATGATTTTGTCAATTCACTACAAAGTTTAATTTTTAGTGTTGTAGTTCCTTCTTGAGAAATGCTGTTTAACTTACTACATGAAGTTTATAAAAACCACAGTAAGACTCTAGGATTCTGATTGAGAATTGCAATAGTAACTAAGGAAATTTCCAAGTAGTCAAATGTATTTTGGGCACTTCCACCAACACAAACAGAGGAACCACTAGCATTATTAAGTATCTAATATGTGCTAGGTATCAAGTATCTAATAGCATACACTGTATCTAAATCTCTCCAGAGCATTCCAGCTCATTATTATTATGCTCATTTTACACTTCAAAGAGCTAAAGCTCATCATCATTAACTAACTGATATCCTTACAAGGTAAGTGGCAAAACCAAAATTCACCTATAGGTTTATTTGACCTCAAAACAACACAGCCTCAATCATATCAATATTCCATGTGATCTGAAACTCAGCAACCCAGATCTGACCTCACCACCTCACCCCTCCCTCAGATGCACCCCAACTGTGTACCCCATTTCTATGAAACATATCACCGTCTCACAGAGTACTCTAACAAGAAACCTTTGCCTCCACTGCCCTGAAAACACTCTTGTTGAGGTTAATGACCTGTGATCATCAAATTTCATGGTCAGTAGTCATTCTTCAGCTTGGCCTGTCAACAGCATTTGACACATAGTGGACCACTCCTCCCATTATGAAATTCTTGCTTTACTTGCTATCCAGATGTTCATTTTCCTTCTATACCCTGGCCTCTCCTTCTCAGTTATCTATTGTATTCTCATTTCTACAACCCCTAAACTGACCTACTCCCCAGTGTTGAGACCTCTTCTCTGTCTATCTCTTCTTCCTGGGTGTCTTATCTTCATTTAGTCTACAAAGCTATTTAAATGCTGGGCAAATCCAAGTTTAGATCATCAGCCCAGACTTCTCCCAAAAATGCCAGAGTGATATATTTAATAGTCTATTCAACATCTTCCTAGGTTTTTGCTGTCACATCCTATCAGGAAAGTTCTGACTCTAATACATAAACTGTTTTTCCCCTCAATGAAAGCTGGGAAAAAGCCGTCAAGCTCTGTTGGGCCTATGGATTTGGATGACATACTCTCCAAACCACCTGGAGGAATTTATTGATTAATGCAGTCATTACTTCATCTGTTTATTCATCCAAATATTTAGTAACATCATTATATGCTGAGTACTACACTAAGATAAGATACTCAGTACTACACTAAGATAAAAATTTTATCTAAAAAATAGATAAACCATTTATCTAAGCAATAAGTAATTCCAAATTAAATTGATATCTTTGGAATTGGCTTTTTGTTTCAAAAATACACACCAAAAGGAAGACTTTTGAATCACTTGTTCCCAAATTCACTTTTTTAAAATATGCAAAATCCTTTCCTAAATGGAGATTTATTTGGATGTCATAAAAGATAATTGCAGCTTTATAAACGTGACCTAAGGGAGATTGAGTTTTTATTCAGAAACCTTATCCTGATTGCCTACACATCACCCAGCATACTCTGGGTCCCTCTGCTTGATGTCATTATGTCAGCTTGTCTTCTAGAGAGAAAGAGGAAACTTTACCGAAATGAACAAGGTCTTTCACCTTCTCCCTTTGGGTTACATGAAGAAGCTATTTATGAGAGTTGTCCCCCAGTGCCCATTGGGAACTTGCAGAAGATCAATTACTACAGATGGACAGTATGTCTGGTCTTTCTCCCCCTTTCCACATATTAAATTGTCACTGTGTCAAATGTCTTGTCATCAAATATGGTGCTGGAAGGAAATTGCAATTATATTTATCAGTTTTTTTCTCTGACCTTTGGATTTCATTCAGTGTACAGAGAATCCCTCTAGGTGGTTCTAAGAACATGTGTCATCCAAATCAATAGGGCCAACAATGCCTAACTCCTTCCTCTTTTTATTGAAGGGGAGGGCTGTTCGTGTATTAGAATCAGAACTTTTATGCCTAGGATGAATAGCAAAGACCTACGGCTTCATTGCATTTAATCTTGTAATGTAATAACTTTATAGTCATGTAGTCTAGGTCTAGTAAGTAATTACAACAATACCATATGGAGTTTTCTAGTGTTTTCATCCTCTGTGCCTGTACTAATTTTGAACTTCTGTCTCTAGATGGTTTTGTTTAGATTTTAAAATCTTGGCTTTTGTTCCCTAATTATTTTCTCTCACCATAAGAATCCCTACTGTCAGAATTCAGTAGGTTGTAAAACTAATGTTTAACAATAGTCCCTCTCCCTCCTCCCATCACCTGGAATATTTTGAGGGGACGCGTGGCAGATAACAGCAGGTAGATTCTCCAGCAGTGCAACCTCATTTTAATATTGGCTAAAGCAGAACTAATCAAGAAGGCAAATCTGCCATGAAAAGTCTTATAAAACATTCCAAAGTTAAATGGACCATTAAAAAATACTAGGCAGAGGAGAGACAGCCAGGTGCTCACCAAAATGTAATAGTTGAACTTTAGAAGTCACAGATAATGATGCAAGTCACAGACTAGATGCAAAACCAGCCTTATAGATAAAATATTCCTCAAGACGCAAGTCTAAAACACATATAAATCTTATTTACTAGCATGACTTGGCTATCACCATAGGAAATGATTCCTGCGTGGATTAGTCAAGTGGAGAGTATTAGACCTCTTCTCATTGCAAGTGACAAAATAAACACAAGCTTAGCTGTTCTTTCCACCATGTTGACTCTTTCTCCTCATGGCCAAAAAATGGCTGCAGCAGCTCCAGACCATAAAACTATAGATATTTAATTACAGAAGGAAAAAGTAAGAATTATTTTCCACAAAATCCCAAAAGAAGTCTCCCTGCAGATCATTGACTCAGATCGGGACATGTGATCATCCCTAACCAGACACTGTGACCACAAGAAATTAAATCCTATAATCATTATAAGCCTGGGTCCCATGTTTCACTCCAAGGGTTAGAGGTGAAACCTAACAAAATCATATGGCTGAGATGGAAAAGGAGTACATTTTCAAATGGCTATTAGATTTAGAACTAGTGGATGCTAGGTATCGTCAAAAATGGAAGATAGGGAGGAGAAGTTAGAACCTATGTGCATGGTGGTGGGAACATAAAATGGTGCAGCCACTGTGGGAAAAAAGTATGGAGATGTCTCAAAAATTTTTGAAATAAAATACCACATGATCCAGCAATTCTGCTAATAGATATATCCTCAAAAGAATTGAAACAGGGATTCAAACAAGTTAACTAAGAAAAAAGAGAGAGGATACAAATCTCTAATATCAAAACTGAAAAATGCTATCCAAAATATACAAAGAACTCTTAAAACTCAACCAGAAGAAAACAAACAACTCAACTTTATCTTTTTTTTAAAGATTTTATTTATTTGACAGAGAGATAGATCACAAGTAGGCAGAGAGGCAGGCAGAAAGAGAGGGGGAAGCAGGCTTCCCTCTGAGCAGAGAGCCTGATGCGGGGCTTGATCTCAGGACCCTGAGATCATGACCTGAACTGAAGGCAGAGGTTTTAGCCCACTGAGCCACCTAGGCACCCCAAAAAACTCAACATTAAAAATGAACCAAAGACCTTAACATACAAGAAGAAGATATACAGCTGGCAAGCAATATGAAAAGATGCTCTACATCATATGTCATCAGAAAAATGCAAATTAAAACAACACTGGGAGTACAATACAATAGCAGAAATCCAGAATATGACAAATCCAAATGCTGGTGAGGATTTGGAGCAATAGTAACTCTCATTCATTACTGGAGCAAATGCAAAATTGTGCAGCCACTTTGAAAGATGGTTCGTGCTTTCTTACAAAACTAAATGTACTCTTACCATATGATCAAGTAATTCCACTCCTTGGTATTTACCCAGAGGAGCTGAAAACTTATACCCACATAAAAACCTGCACACAAATGTTTATAGCACCTTTATTCATAATTGCCAAAACTTGGAAGCAACCTAGATATCCTTCAGTAGGCAAATGGATAAACTGTGGTACATCCAAACAATGGGATATTATTTATTACTAAAAAGAAATGAGCTATCAAGCCATGAAAAAACACGGAAGAACATTAATTAAATGTGTATTGCTAAGTCAAAGAAGCAATATGAATAGCTACATATTGTGTGATTCCAACTATATGACATTGTGGAAAAGGCAAAACTATGGAGACAGTAAAAAAGATCACTGGTTGCCAGGGTATCAGACCATGGAAATTTACCAGCATAACTCATACTGTTGAATTCTCTTAGCAGGCAGCCTAGCATCTTCCCTGCTACCTTGGCAATGCGCTCCTTTAAACTTTACTGTAAACAATCTGCATTTTCTAAATTATCCATGTCATTACTTCCCTCAGTACAACTGTGAGTGATAAAAGGAAGACAGATACTGAGTCTCTCTCAAGAGACATAGAAAACATAAGCATTATAATATGATATAGAAAGCACGACCTCCCTTTTTTTTAAAAAAAGATTTATTTATGTATTTATTTGAGAGAGAAAGAGAGGCAGAGGAGGAGGTAGAGAATCTCAAGGGATAGGAATCTTAAGGAAATCTCAACTCAAGGGGTGCCTGGGTGGCTCAGTCGTTAAGCGTCTGCCTTCAGCCCAGGTCAGATCCCAGGGTCCTGGGATCGAGCCCCGCATCAGGCTCTCTGCTCGGCAGGAAGCCTGCTTCTCCCGTTACCATTCCCTCTGCTTGTGTTCCCTCTCTCGCTGTGTTTCTCTCTGTCAAATAAATAAAAATCTTTAAAAAAAAAAAGGAAATCTCAACTCAAGAGAATCTCAAGGGATTAAGAGGAGAATCTCAAGAATCTCAAGAGAGAAATAAATAAAGATTTATTTATTTATTTTAGAGACAGAAAGAGAAAAGCAGAGGGACAGGAAGAGAATCTCAAGACAGCCAAGGCAGGCTGATCTCACAACCTGAGAGTGTGACCTGAGCCAAAACCAAGAGTCAGATGCTCAACCGACTGAGCAACCCAGACACCCCCAAAGTAAGAACTCTTTTAAGAAACACTGAAATCAAAGACTGCAAGAATGCAGGGGAAGTAGAAAGAACTGCAAGCTTGCAGAATCAGAGCAGACCTCATAAAAGAGAATACACCTAAGTGGTGCCTTACGTGACACATTCGTGTAGAAGGGGATGGTGAGGTATTCCGTGAGTTCCATGAGTAAAGTGGGGCAACTAAACTTAGAACTAGGGAATCTAGATTTTATGAACTTCTAGATTCCTACATAACTTCAGAGCAGCTGGCATAAAGATAAAAAATACCCCATTTCATTGATTAGTTATTTTGCCCAAACAACTTGTTTGACAGAAGTTGTGTCCCTAGGGAATGGAAGGGTCAGCACTCATTTGGGTTTCCATACACCTACAGACAAAGACACATATGCAGTGAGAGCAAGTGAGGCATTAACTGAAATCAGAGATCTCAGTGTATTTGCAGAGCCTTTCCCTGGATCATAGTGCCTAAAATACATAAGTACTCAGAGTTAGCTATAAACTATTCCTTTGTGCACTGGAATAAATATCACTAGGAAACAACCACATTATCTTGACATCAAGAAAAGAATATAATCCTTTGAAGTTCTTTTAGGTCAAGGAAATTAGCTTCTAGGGGAAAATATATTAAAAACAAGGAGTTGGGTAATATTTTCAGAGCAAATTTTCAGAAGGCAGTATATTTTCAGTTATGTCCATGATATCTATAGAGTACCTGTGAAAAGCTCTTTAAAATTATAAATACCTAACTATATTTCAGTGTGATGGAACGAGAAAATTCTCAAGTCTATACAAGGTGTTTGTGAATTCTTCAGACTGGTTGTAATTTTAATAACCTTTTTCACATTTATTCCTCTCAACTTACTGTGTGAAAATCACTGAGAAGCTATCTCGTGGTTTAGAATTGGTATATGAATTATTATTTTTAAATAAATCATTTTCTTACCATTTGATTGAATAGTTAGCCCATGCCACATTTAATTGGGAGAACTGATCCCTTATTTTGGGACCCATTGATTTGTGAGTGACTGATTGTCAAAAAGAAACCTTCAAGTCATCAGAAATAATTTGGGATCTATAAACATCCTCTGATTTCTTCCAGAGGTAAATTTCCCCCAAAGACTTTTAAGACCTATTAATTCTTTGTCTCCCTAGTTTGAGAGCATGCTGTCAGTTCAGAGGAAATGTATAAGAAAATGTTAAAACCAGCTTAAATAACTTTCTAGTTCTATTTAACTTTGGTACAACTTCAATGAAAATATTTCAAGTCAGCATTTCCAATTCAACTGCCAAGGCTCAGGTAATATTTCCTGGACTCAATCACATGGGCATGAAACACTGCAGCTCTATCTTCAAAGTCCTTTGAAAATCTGTCTCATGATATCTTTAGAAGAAAATATTCCAAAATGAAATGAAGAACTTCATTTTCAGGTGAATTTTCTCTACATCTGTCTCCTTCTTAGGAGTGGGTTCTGAATTTTAAAATATTTCTCTTTTTGAACCTGTGGAGATTGTAAAAGGCTACATCCCTAGTGAAAATTGGTTTGAGATAATTCCCCGAAAAACTTTTGTTGAGGTGTACAGATGTCACTTTGGTTCACATAGAACCAGGAGGATGTAATAGGTAATAATGGCTAATGCCCCTTTAAAAGATAGAGCTTCTCTGTCTTCTCTTGTTCACAGATATTTTAAATGTCTGTAGGTACTTTATGAACAATGCCCATGCCATAAATAAATATAAGGATTCCTTTTGGTAATTGCTCTCTTAAAAATAAACAAAAATAACTGAAGCAGCTTACATTGCAAGCTATATACAATGAGACTTTTAAAATAGAATGTTTAGACCATGTAGAAGAAAGGAAATGCATGCCTTAATAATGACTTATCTATGTAAATATTAATATTTTGAACTTCCTAGTGTTCTAAGCCAAAAGGGAGAACAGTGAGTTCCTATAAAGTTCATTAACTGAAGAATATTCTTGAAAAGAGACAACTTTCTCTTGATATTAAATTTGTTACTTGAATCCAGTAGCAGATTGATGGAAGTAATGTCCCCAGTGTTTTACATTTGCCTATATCCATGCCCTTTGGCAATGCCTTCCCACTTTGACTCTGGGCTTGGCCAGGTGACTTGCTTTACCCTGTGCAGTGTTGGTAATATTGATATAAGCAGATGCTTAAAACATGCTTGTACATTGGAGCTTTTCTGTCACTGCTTTCAAAATCCCTCACTGCCATGCAAATAAAATAAGGGAAGCCTGTTGGATGAGAAAGAAACACATGGCCTAGTCACCTCTCACCTCAGGCAACATTTAACTGACCTGTAGATCCTTGAGCAATAAAAATACTTGTTGTTTTAAGCAGCTAAGCTCAGGAATTACTTGTTATGCAGTGATAGTTAACTGATACAGATCGCCTTACAAGGGATATTTAATAATGCAGCGAACAGTGTCTTGCACAGTACTTTTTTAGCAACTACAGAAACGTCCTCAATATAACAAATGACAACACTTGAAAGCATATCTTCCATAAAAATAAACATATTTTTTATTTGCCTCAGCGCCCACTATTTAAAATGTTATTGAATTCCTCCTGGAGATAACATATTCACCTCTGAAACAAACCAGTTTGTCATTCAAAAACAGCCATCCTTTCAGTCCTGCACCACAACCATATTTAATGGATGGGGAAGCAAAGGCTGTTCTTACTCTCTCCAAGGCTGTAAATGAGGCTTGGAGAGGACGAAATTACCAGAACGTGGTTTAGCCTTGGCATCTGCTCTGAGGGTAGAAACAAAGCCATTTGCACAAAATAACCTTTGGAAAACACTTTATAAGGGTAAATTGGTCTAGAAGGCATGTCTCAACTTTTTCAATCCACTTCCTCAGTTGATACTCGAAAATTTTGCATTTCTACTTTTAGTGGCACTTCTCATAAAAATCCACTGTCTTTTTCTTCATCGAAGTCTATTTCAGCAGGCAAAATCATGCCAAAGACAATTAATTTGAAAATTTAAGTTATACGAAAGATGTTATTTGAATCCCAAGAATTATTGAACCTCTGAACTCTAAAAATCATTCAGGCCATCCCCCTCTGATTCTTGAATTCCCTCCAACAAAAGCCTAACTTGTCTACCCCTCGTCTGCTAAAAATACCTCCAGTAAGAGAGACTCTTGGCTTTTCATGGAGAATAGTACCCCTTAGTGAGTTTTTATTTATTAAAATGTTTATCCATAAGTAGGGTTTTTATCCTTTAGTTGTAAGTCAGATCCCTGGTGTGGTGCAGGAGAAATCCAAGCTTTCTGTTGGGTAACACTTTTCCAAATGTTTGAAGATACCAGCTCTCCTGTCCCCAGGTTCACCCAAGTCCTTTGTTTGCCAGGCTAAATGTGTCAGCGTTCTTTGGTTGCAATTAACAGAAATAACTCTAGCTAACTCAAGCAAACAAGTATTTTATTGGAAGGATATGAGGGACTTAGAAAATCCTTGGAAGAAGCAGGTTTAAAGCTAAATCGGTCCAAGGTAGCTCTGCGGGACTAGGAAACAGGAAATGCAGAAGTTGTTTCTTTACAGGAATAGTTTGATCAGGCTGTCACTGCTGACTTAAACTCCAATTATGTTCTTTGTCCTGATATTCTAGAGGAACATGGTTATAAATATTGTGGCATTGGTCCCATGGCTCGGGGAAAGAGGAAGCCCCTGACTTCAGCCCCACCAGATTGAATCCAGTGGGAAAAGATATCCTCAAAAGAAAATGTGCATGCTAATCAAAGGGGAAAGTAGATGATAGGTAGTTTAAAAAGAAAAAAAAAAAAAACAGCAACAACAAACACAGATGTTGAGCACCATTCCTTCATTTTCATGTGAAGAGGCTTTAGGTCCCATCTCTCTTCTTCCCACATGTCCTCTAACATCCTGGGCTGTCCTCTTCTTGGACAGTGTTTAGTATGATCAGCATCGAATGGAGTGGGGCTATCCTCTCCCTCTTCCTAGATGCTGTGTATCTATTAATGCATCCTACAATTATGTTCACATTCTTGGCAGTCTCATCATTCCATTGACACATGCTGAGTATAAGTCCCCTGAAATTTAGTAATTACTTTTCTCACTGTTCCTCTAGTCTGCGCCATGTCTTCCATCATGATTATGTCCCTTCCTCTGCCAGGATGCACTCTCCTGCTTTCTGTTACCTCCTACTTTCTCTTGCCTTGAGATCCCAATGGTATCATCACTTACTTAGACCCCCATTCCCCTTATTATAAACTCTTATAATAAATACCATGGACTTCTCCTTTATAGCAGCTATTACGATGTAATTTTACATTTATGCATATGATTGTTTATCTTCACATTTTGTAGAAATAAATCCAGATTTCTTGCTAGATGACCTAGCTAAGCTTTAGCAACCAAACTTTTCTCTTATCCCATTAGCCTTCTTGCTGTTCCTGGAGCACACAAATCTATCATATTAGTGTCTGTGTTTTATTTTAAGCACATATTGTTCAACTGAATTATCAGTTGAACATGATCTATATTTGCCTTATTGTTTCTTACCTCCCTCCTTCCACTAAAATTTAAGCTGGAGAGCAGTGACATTATTTGTCTTATTTACTGCTATATACTCAATACCCAGAAGACTTCAGGGCCCACAGTGGATACTCAAGAACTATTTGTTGAATTAATGAATGTAAGAATAGTTACCCATAGAATAAATGTTCTTCCCCCAAAGAGTTTAAGTTCCATGAGGTCAGAACCTCATCAGCTTGGCTCACCATTGCTTTTCTAGTGCATTGCCTGACACATGGTAATTTCTTATTACACATCTGTTTAACAGGTGAAAGAATATTATATTTGCACTATTAATGCTGTTGGGCCTTCATAGAGACATTTATATTTATCCCTATTAACTATCATTTATTATTCAGCCTAACATCCCAGATGATGGAGATCATTTAGAAATTTAATTCTGTCATCCAAAATGTGGTTTCTGCCTCATGATAGGACTTACTGATACACAATATGTCATCTGTCCCTCTCAACTTGGTGTCATCTTGAAAGCAATTAGCATGTTATCCCTGCCCTCATTCAATGAAGTTGTTGATTCATCCACTACCAAGACTGGATCTACATAAGAAAATTAGACCACGGTTGGGGGTTGGGGAGGAGGTGGTGGGAGGGGTGGAGGAGGGGGGTGGGCACCTGGGGTTCTTAGTCATTAAGTATCTGCCTTTGGCTCAGGTCATGATCCCAGGGTCCTGGGATTGAGCCCTGCCTCCAGCTCCCTGCCCTGCAGGAAGCCTGCTTCTCCCTCTCCCACTCCCCCTGCTTGTGTTCCCTCTCTCTCTGTCTCTCTCTCTGTGTCAAATAAAGAATCTTAAAAAAAAAGAAAAAAGAAAATTAGACCAGGAACTAGCAATTTTCTAGTCCTATCAATTAGTTATGATAACCCCAGAAATTCTCCTTTGAATAAGTCAGACTCATGTTTCCCACCAAATTGACTTAGTAATTGTGTTGACTCTTTCATTCATTATCTTCTAAGAGTTGGGAGACTCCAGTTGAAATTCCAAGTCTGCTAATAAGTACCTTAGTGTTTCTCTGATTTTTAAGGAGCATACAAATCTAAAAATCTTATTAAAATAAAAGATTTTGATTCAGAAGTTCTGGGGTGAAATCTGATGTTCTGTAATTGTAATAAGCATCCAGATATTATAGTGCTGCTTGATCCATGGACCAGACCTTGAGTAAGGAAATAGGTAATCCTGGCTAATAGTAAAAAACACCTTCCCTTCCCCTGTGGGCATCAGTTTTGTTTCTGAAATTCCATGTATTAGTGAAATTATAAGGGAAGGAAAAAGAAAATAAGATACAAACAGAAAGGGAGGCAAACCATAAGAGACTCTTAACTCTAGGGAACAAACAGGGTTGCTGGAGAGGAGGTAGATGGAGGAAAGGGGTAACTGGGTGATGGGCATTAAGGAAGACACTTGATGTACTGAGCACTGGGTGTTATATGCCACTGATGAATCACTAAATACTTCTCCTGAAATTAACAATACACTATTTGTTCATGAACTTGAATTTCAATAAAGTCTAAAATAATAAAAATAATAAACATCAAACTTATACAAGCAGAGCACCACTTTACAATCTTCAGAGCACTTGCTTGTAAATCAGTTTCTTAAAATCACTACAGTGACCCAATACTTCACTTATAGATAAAGAAACTGAGGTTTAAAAAAATCCTTTAATTTATCTGTAATTCAATATCTAGCTAATAGCACAACTGAACATTTAACCATGTTTCTCCACTAATGGTGATTGTCCCACCTTACCCAGTGCTTCCCATCACCTCTCTGGGCTACATTCATTCATTCATTCATTCATTCATTCATTCAAAATGAATTTATTGATGCTTCTCTATACATCAGCCACTATAACGGGCTGAGGATACAGCAGTAAATGAAGCAAAGATCTTACTATGGTTTCTGACTTGAAAGTTGAATGTACCCTCCTAATAACAATATTCTATGATTATATAAAAGTGTTCCAGATTTACAAAATGTAATTATGGGGTGAAGGCATTATCTTAGGCACCATTTTCTACCTACATAGCCTCATAATTAATAAACTTAAATTTAGCTGATTATCACCTCCATAGAAAACTTCTCCCATTCTTCGTCTGATTGCAATCAAGCATGTCTGAACCTTCATTCATTCCCCACTCGCATCCATCCAATCGGTACCTAATTCTCCCTCTGAATTTTCCTCCTGTGCTTTTTTTGTGGTCATCCTGGCCATAGTTGCCTTAGTTCATGTTCTTTGCATCTCTTGTCTAGTCTAACAGCATCCAATAGCAGTTTCTGTAATGATGGAAATATTGTGCATCTGCTCTGTCCAATATCGTAGCCTCTTGCCACATGCAGCTAATGAGCACTTGAAAGGTAGCTAAGGCAACTAACAAACTGAAATTTAAATTTCATTATATTTTAATTACTTTTAATTTGAGTAGCCACATATGCCTAGTAGCCCTCTCTTGGACAGCATTAATCTGGAGTCTTGCCAGAGTTTCCTCCTGGGTTTCACTGCCTTCCATCATGGACTCAAATTCACTTCCTCACTCATTCATCAGTGTGATCTTTCTAAAATGCAAATCCAGTGGTATCCCTTGCATGCTTTAAGTCACTTTTCCCTAGCATAAAGTCTTTGCTTCTGATTTTTTAAGATTTTATAAATAAATAATGGGTGGAAAAGCAGAGGGAGAAAATCCCAAGCAGACTTCATGCTGAGCATGGAGCCTGAAGTGGGGCTCAGTCTCTCAACCCTGAAATCATGATGACCTGAGCCAAAACCAAGGGTCTGAAACCTCTCAGGAGCCCGTAAGTCTCCGCTTCTAACAAGACTTACAGGGATTTTTGTAACCTAGGCCCTTGTTGAATCCTCTATCCTCCTTCAGATTCAGAGTGAATGCCTGACCAGGTGGTATTGCCTTTCTACATACTCTCCTTTGCATGTATGTATTGAACTCCTATATGTCCTTGAAGAATCAGTGTGTTTCCATGAAAACTTTTCTTGGGGTGACTGGATGGCTCACGAATACATATATCCCCTCATTTAACCACATTATCTAGTCTCTCTGTTATTTATTTATGATAATGGTGGTGGTATTTTCCATTTTAACCCGATTGTGTGTTTCTTGAAGGCCAGGGACTATTTCTATTCATCTTTATTGCCTAAGAACCTACCATGATTTCTATGGGCTCATAAGTACTGAATAAAGGGAAGATGGAAAGAAGGAGAGAACGAAGAAAGAAAGGAGGAACTAAATCAGTTAATATAAACATTTTCTTTTTAATCTTGGCTGTTCACTGTTTGGGAACTTGAGTTTTCCTATTAATTTTCTCTACTAGCCATTGACAGCTAGTGTAAATCCTAGTTGGGCATATTTTTTGGATGGCTTTCCTACAAACAACCGATATTTTGAATTTAGTTTCAACTGTACAAAATAAAAGACATTATTATGTCTTCTCAACATAACCAGGGAGGACAAGGAGAACCAGGCTCCCTGCTGAGCAGGGTGCTTGATGTGGGGCCCTGTCCCACTACCCTGGGATCACAAACGAAGCTGAAGGCAGATGCCTAACTGCCTGAGCCACCCAGTTGCCCTACAGTCATGGACTTTTAAAACCAAGAAACAGTCCAGCTCCATCATGTTTTGGAGAAGGAAACTGTACAACTTGCTGAGGATAAGTCAATAAATGAGTGGTGAATTAAGTCAAAACTTTTAAGTACAGAGACTCATTCTAAAGTGAGTCGAAGTCTGGGAGGAAAGGTATTTTATTTTACAAAAACCTACTTCAGAAGAATCTATTAAAAAAACAACAATTATTTTAATGAAATTGAGCTTAAAACAAAAGTTATAAAGTTGTGCCACCTTCTGTACTTCACATTGTGTTTGTTAAAAATGGGGTGGGTCTTCTGTCTTTGAACCACGACCATTTTCAGTTGAATGATAGCAAAGTCTGCCTTATCTCCAAAGCCCATGCCTTGGGGCTTCTGTTCAGATGGTATCAGCTGGAACAAATAAGCTGAGATTGCATTTGCTGTTTTTCTGCACTAATCTCAAGAACAGTTCCAAAAATGGTTTGTCAGCAGCCGAACTGAGTGCGGAATCTGTGGGCATGTACATATTTCTCCTCACAAGAAAATCACTTTTTAAGTTTCTTGGAAGTTGATTACAATATGCTTTTTTTTCCCCTCCTAGAAAGTAAGATAAGTATCAGAATCTATCATTTTGTACTTTGGCGTATATTCCTAAACAGATAAAGAAGTGCATCAGCACTGAGAAAAATGTGGAAGGGCCAAGCTAAATGTACAGAGGATATAATCCCTCCAAAGAACTCTGTCACATGTAGACGAAGTGAGGTGAAGAACTGAGCAGTTATCCAGGGAA
The DNA here is from genome assembly GCA_028646535.1 of Procyon lotor. Classification (NCBI taxonomy): domain Eukaryota; kingdom Metazoa; phylum Chordata; class Mammalia; order Carnivora; family Procyonidae; genus Procyon; species Procyon lotor. The sequence goes on from CM053603.1 coordinate 36,169,982, forward strand.
TTTGTCTGGTTTGGGTCATGAACTTGACAGTTCAGATGTCCTCTTCCCAAATAATTTGTGCCTGATTTTTCTGAAACACTGAAATAGCACTAACAACAGAGTTTGAACTCTGTATAATTCTGTTACGAGACACAAAAGGCTTTCGGGGAGAAGTCGGTAAAAGGGAAGCCAAACACTTGAATGTCTCTCCAGTCAGGATCGCTGCTTAATACCAGCCACTTCTCAGAACAGCTCCCCAGGAGTTCTGCCCCCACCACCAAAGAGCAAACGTGTTTTAGTGCAACCTCTCTGAGTCATTACTGCACCAGGTTTTGAACACAAAAAGGAAAAGAACTCTATTTCATGAGTTGATAGTCTGGTGAGGAGGTAGATAGGGAGGGGGCAGTGAGAATCAGCGTCACTACCCATATTGACCCCCTCCCTTTGGCATGTCACTCACTCGATGCATCATCTATTAGCATCCACATATCTTTTCTCTCTGTACACCCTCTCACCAGTAGGACTGTATTTGTCACAACTCTTTGGGTTGCAGATGATAGAAACCCAACTTAAACTGACTTACAGGAGATTTTTAAACAACTTTATTGCGGTATAATTTGTCTACCGTAAAATTCACCCATTTCAGATGTACAGCTCAACGAGTTTTAGTAAAGTTACTGGGTTTTTCAGCTTTATCAGTAACTTGGTTTTAGAGCATTTTCATCACCCTGCAAGGGGCATTTACCGACTGATGTATCTGAAGATTCCAGATTTGGTCTGTGGTCTCTGGGAAATATCACCAAGACTTGATTTCTCTTGGTTTCTTTCTTGGACAAGCTATTCTCTGCTATGAATGACAAGTGACCCCTGACCGATCATCTACCATTTTAGTAACTAGCAGAAAATGTTTACCTCTTTTCCAGTTTTTTGTTTCATTTCGTTTTGTTTTTTCTTGCAAAGCTCTTAAGATGATAAGCCGAAAAGGTGATAATTTACTCTGACTGACCTAGAATAAGTGATATGCATACCCCTTGAAATCAAGATCATGTGATACTCTCATTGGCCACACCTGCGTCACATGAATGCCCCAATATCTAGATGTTGAGCCCCCACTCAAACTATGTGGTCTGAGAGTGGGGGCTCCCAAAGGAAAACCAGAATTATTGGGTGTTAGATAGGAATGGGTGTTAGATAAGCAATGCAGTTGAGGTCCCCTCGACAGAAAAGCTGATCAGAGCAATGTTGCTTCTTTCCTTTTGATTTTCCCATTGTGGTTTCACAGTGCCTTTTATATAGGAAGTGCTCAGGAAATATCTGTAACCTGATAGATGTTTGTGCTGAAACGGAACAGACCAAAATGAAGGAACCTGTGTTCTCTTACTTTATTCTTTGGGACAGCTACAAAAATTAGGAAGATGACAAATAGCCTAAAAGGTGATGATTTGGGGCTTATTCTGAGAAGCAGCATGGGCACCTGATGGTCAGGAAAGGTCAGACAGGTTGCAACCATACTCTTCCCCTGCAGGTGGTCTTTCTTATATATAGAAAATTGGCCTTTCTTAATGGCTTTTTTTTTTTTTTCCAGAAGAATGACCTGGAATTAATTCAGGGGTGTAACATAAGCTGGCAGGGAAGCTAATAAGCATGTTGTAATTTATATTCACCAAACATTTTCCCCAAACTATATAAATTTTTACATATAACATAAAGACAATAAGGAATTCCAGAACTTTTGGAATAAATAATTCAGTTAGCAGTGTATACCTTGGAGTGTACTGCCTTTAGAAAGAAACAGAGTTGCAAATTGCAAAGGAACCAACTTATATTTTAAAAGTAAATTTTAGACTTAATTTCATAAGTGGAAAATGGTTGATAGCAAATTTTAGCATCCATTGAAAATTTATTTTCCAGTGGCTTTTAAAGTTTTCTTTCTTGACAAGGAACTTCAACAATGGCAAAGTATTTCTTTCTTAACTGCAATGTAACTATTAAGATGCTGTAAAAACTTGCAAATTGGGTTGTAAATAGCAGCGATGAAAGCATTAACTCTCTTAGCCACATTTCCTAAAGTGCACTTTACATGATGCTAGGGATAGATATTAAAAAAGAAACCTGAATGCTTATATAAAAAGTCCAGTTTCCTATTTTCCAGGCACAGGGGTATAATTGTAGCTCTAATTTATGGCATACTTTGTAGGATTGCTGATTAATTATACAGACCTCCTGATGTTTTATATTCTTTACAACTTTTTCTCTTTCTGCTCTTTGGCCACTACAAAGAGAATATCCATAAATCACTTATTACTAAGGTTACTTCATTTTAAAAAAGTGAATTTGCTATTAGCATCATTTTCTCATAGATCACTGAAACTTGTAAGCATTCATAATCTGTTTCTTATTTTTGGACCTAACTCATAAATACACATGCACACACACAAGTTCACTAACTCCCAGGCACAATACTTAAAGCTTCTAATAAGCTCTTTGTCTGACTTTAAGAGTCTAACCCAATGCAAACATGCCTAACAATTCTGCATTACTTGGCCTGTGATATTGGGCACATTGACAAAGCAACAAAGCATGCTTTGTTGGGGATAAAATTAGCCAATCTAATTCTTTAGGTGATCAGAGGTCTCCAATTTGAGTAATTCACTACTGTGAATTATTTTAAAATAATTATGGCACATTTGGTTTGTTGCTTGAAATTATCAGTATTTTCAAGATTACTATATTCTTTTCATCATTTCTTTGAGTTTAACACTTATACAAAACCTCTGTTACTAGATTCTCCAAGAAATGTGGTACACTGGTCATTAGGGAAACATTTGCCAGGAACTATTTTATATATGGACAAGACAAATATGCTCAGATATTATCCTGTCCTTTTTTTTTTACACTCTAAGTAGGTCATATTCACAGCCCTCTGTTCTCTTCAACACCCCCACACATATCCTTATCAAACTCCCCTTTATCACTGGCGTATCTAAATTGCTATGTTCTGCCCCTCAACCAAGACACCTTTAATTATAAGAGCTTCCTGGTCCTTTCTTACGCTCTTCACTTTTTCTGTCATCGACTTCCCCTTGGAATTAGGAAAAGGTCCTTGAAGATTTTGGCTATTAAATAGGAGAGGACACATATATCAATTCCTTAAATGTTCTGTCATCATGAGAATTATTTATTGAAACCCATTACCTGTGTGACTTTATAGTTCTTTTTAGATGGTTTGTCTGAAAAGAAAAAAGACTCTTCCTTGAAAAGAAATAGCTTTCTTTTTCATCTAGGGGGAAAAAAATAGTACAACCACCAGGTCCCTGTCTACATTTTTCACATGACACTTGGTTGCGTATTTGTTGAGAGAAGAGAGGATTGCTACAAGGACTTGGCTTCATCATGGAAATTCTCTCCTGTATATCTTCAGGCTTGACCTGAAGATACAAGCACATACAAATAATCCCAATGGTGGTGGAAGGGGGGGACCCAAGTATTAACTTAAGCACATAGAGTCCTCTTCCCGAGCCTTAGAGAAAACAATATATAGAGCTTACACACCTTCATAAATTAAAATTTCAGTGACACCTGTGTTTACTCTAGGACATTGATTTCTCTTTACAGTTTTGTGACATAGAGGGGCTTTAGGAGAACTGTAAATTTAATGTGTGTAGTTGCATTTGGGGGATATAATGTTATAATTTGCTTCTGATTCTTAAGGAGATCTCTGACTCCCACCCACCCACCAAAAAAGGTTAGAAATCAAGATCGCTACCCCAAGAGGTATCCACCAGTATCCCTAAAATTGCCAAGACTAAATGTATCTTCATCCATTAATCAACATATTTACTGTGTGCCTCTTTGTATGTAAAGGACTATATAAGATGATAAGGCAACAGAAAAAAAAGTATAAGACTGGGGCCCTGGTGTCTGAAAGGAAATTCTTTGGATATTTGGGGTGATGGGATATTGGCAGTATATGATAAATGCCTTGTGAATAGATCCGACTACTTGAAAATGTCATGAATTTGCAGTAATGGGACCTGCCCAACACAGTTCGATAGCCCACTTAGTCAAAATGTCATAAAGGAATTTTATCTTGGGAACATGGTTGAAATAGGTATGTGTTTCATGAAGTAGAAGACTTGCATCTCTGTAAATACTCAGATGATCTTAGGTGGCACACAGTGTACAGACATTAAATGGTAGTGAATCACATGGTTCTTTTTCAGCACATCTAAGTACATCAAGGGGAAAGTCAGTTTGGTCCTAGTATGTCTGAACACTTTTGAAACCATGGGTAGTATCCCTTTACCAAAGAAAAAGCAGGCTCTTGACTCAATATCCTGGCAGATAACTACACCCCACTAGAAAGTAATATGTTAGGGATGTTTTTATCATATTTATTTCTGTGGTTGGCATCTATGGCAAGGGTCATTAGTTTCTATTTATAGTTGCAATATGATGTTTTCTTTATTTTTTGAAAAGACTATTTGAGAGAGAGAGAGAGAGAGAGCACAAGTGGAGAGGAGGGAGGGAGGACAGAGGGAGAGGGGGAAGCAGGCTCCCCACTGAGCAGGAAGCAGGACATGGGGCCTCAATCCCAGGACTCGGGGATCATGACCTGAGCCAAAGACAGATGCTTAACCGACTGAGCCACCCAGGTGCCCCTGATGTTTCCTTTATTGAGTTACTTTAATTTTAAACTTTGAGCCACTTAGAACATTGTGACTATCAATTATGATAATGGTGAAGAAAATAATAATAAAAATGACCGTTGTGGCCAATATTGTGCAATACTATTTGCCGCCACAATTATAAATGCCTCACAGGTATTTTCACATGTAACCCTCTCAGAAAAACCTACAAAATAGATGTATTATTATTATGCCCCTCATTTTAGAGATGGCAAACTGGAGTCTGGAGAGGTTGAGACTTTTCCAAGTCACATGTCTAACAAGTATCGGGGTGAAGATGAAGCTGTCTAGTAGAACATGAGTAGAGCAGAAATTAGATGCATACCAGGGAGTTTGGGAAAGCTTGTATTAAATGACAACCAAGTTGATCCTGAGTTTCTATTCTTCTGGCAAAGGCAAAAATACTAAGTGCAGGTGCTGTGCAAGGCAGGGAGGGTCTTTGAGAATTCTAGCTGGACCCTGACTATAGTGTGCTATCACTGATGTGCAGGAGGTAGATGATTCCACTTTGATTTCCTCACTTAGAAATGTTATAAAGTTCTGGGATGAGAAGTTGAAGCACACAAACCACGATCTTGCAATTCCTAAAGGGTTAAAGTTGGGTGCATAATAAAGTTACATGTTTTTTCTAGCAGGGCCAATATTGCTAGTTGTGTTGGAGAGACCTCCTCTGCTTACTAAACTATGTAATCTATATAGTGGGCCTCCCTTTCTAATTAATAATTAATATTATCTTCCAGCCATTTTAGCTACTTTGGAGTAAGAGAACCTGCGATGATTACAACTTCAACTCATTTTTGCACATTCTTTACTTTTGCTTCTGTTTTCAGACATTAGTGTGAACACATATTTCTCAATATTAGAAAAAGCTACTTTGACAAGCTTAATTAGAAAGCAAAGAAAAAGTATTATAAACAAAGATCTAATGGCAATTTTAAGAAAACCTCTTTGATGGGGTTATCATGGTTTTTGCTTCTTGTTTTCTTTCTTTTTTATATCCTTCAACAACACAAGATGGTATGGTAGAAAGAGTACAGGCTTTACTGTGAGATCTGAGTTTGAAACTCCATTCTTTACTGACTTTATTGACCTTGGACATGTCCTGATTTTATTTTTCTCATCTGAAAAATTAGTATAAAAATGTTTTTCAGGATTGCTGTGCAGTTTAACTGTGATAAGTACAAGCATCCAAGAGCACCCAACAGTATATTTAGGTGCTTCGTAAACTTCCTCAGCACCTTGTCATTCCCTACACTCAGCTTAGGGTATTTACAGCCACCCCTTTGGGCTTTCAGTCTGCTTCTGTCCATGTCTGCTTCTTTATTACCCATTATTAATTTTTTAAAATATTTTATTTATTTGACAGAGAGAGAGAGAGATCACAAGTAGGCAGAGAGGCAGGCAGAGAGAGAGGGGAAAGCAGGCTCCCCACTGAGCAGAGAGTCCGATGCGAGGCTCGATCCCAGGACCCTGAGATCATGACCTGAGCCGAAGGCAGAGGCTTTAACCCACTGAGCCACCCAGGCGCCCCATCTTTATTTCCAATTATTTCTAAAGACAGCTTTGCTTTGCTATCAAATTGTTCTTTTACTTGCTCTTCTAGTGTCCTAAAAGGTTGTTACATAAAACATTTTGAGTACCTTGGAGTTTAATAATAAGATTTTTTCTCATTATACAAGTAATATTACTTACTATGATGCTTTGATAAAAACACATAGAGGTGTAGAGAGTAAAATATGGTATTGCTTTCCTGTCCCTACCCCATTCATCTTCACAATGCGCTACAGATTTATATTGAAATTAACTCAGGTCATAAATTTCTGGAAGAAAGGAATCCTAAATCTTGTATTAATGGAGACACCGAGAGATCCTGCATAAATTAAAGGTAACAATTTAAGAAACAAATTTTTACAAAAACATGTCCTTTATTTCTTTCTTTCCCAAACATGGTGTTTTGGGTGTTTTTGCTTACAGTGTCAATAAATAAAACCTCGAAGTTGTAGCTGCCCAAGAAAACTTATTCCCACATCTATCCATGCACTGTGTCCCAAAGAGTAATTAAAATTATCTCTAGGATTAACTCTGCTGTCTAAATACTCATCTCTACCTGGGAAGATAGTCCCTCCCTTCCAGGTTATTTTTACAGAGCTTTTAAAACTCTTGTTCAGAGGAAGCTGGACTTGGATCAAACCAGGTTAAGCAAACACAAGTTTATTTTCTCTTTTGAACAGTGCTGGAGGCAAGGGCAGTAGGCTCTGAACTGCTGGTTGTTCTTCAGGCAGAATGAAACACACAGGTTGTTCAGTGGTTTATTAAACTCAGATCTTGCGACAGAAAGCAAATTATCTCTGAGGGAACTTTGTCACCACGGTGTCTGTTCAGTAGCAGTGTCTATTGCTGCCACAGAGACGACACAGAAAGATCAATGACAGGTTGGCCTGAAACTGCTCTTGAAGTAAGCATCTTCCCACTGACCTTCATTTAAATTCATAATCTGAAACATCATCTTTTCTCACGATGGACAGAAAAGCCATCATCTGGGGCTTTCAACTGACTCTTTATAAACGGCACATTACCAAAAACAACCTTTCTTTCTATAAATCAGGATAAACCCCTTTCTTTAATGAGGCTGAGAATTTCCATGTCCCCTAAAATTCATATGTAAACCCAAACAAATCCCAGTTAAAAATTGTTTTGGTCAGGATTCTCCTGAGAAACAGAACCAATAGCATATTTAAGAAAATATTTATTATAGGAATTAGCTCACACAACTCTGGAGGCCAGAAGTCCCATGACCTGCTGTCTGCAAGCTGAAGATCCAGAAAAGCCAGGCTTAGAATTTAGAGTCCCAAGGCCTGTGAGCCAGGGACGCAGAGGAGTCCAAAGGTCCAAGAACCAGGAGTGCTGATATTCAAAGCCAGAGAAGAAGGGTGTTCTAGCTCAAGCAGAGAAAGCAAATTCCACTTCCTCTTCTCTTTCATTTTCTTCAAGCTCTCAAAGGACGGGATGATACTCATCTGCCTTGGTGAGAGCCATCTTCTTTACTTGGTCTACCAACTCCAATGCTAAGCTCTTTCAGCAACACCTTCAAGGCTCAGAGAAATAATGCTTTACCATCTATTTGGTAATACCCTTAGCCCAGTCAAGCTGACACAAAAAATTAATAAGTATACAAAGCGAAAATGCCTTTGAATTTTATTAAAATAGCCTAATTCAAACCAAAACAAGTGGTTTGGTGTGTTGTTGTTGTTGTTGGTTTGTTTGTTTTGTTAAAAGCAAAGTTTTGCTGGTTTTTTGTTTGTTGGAGTTTTGGGGGTATGTTGTTTTTTGTTTTGTTTTTTGTTAAAAGCAAAGTTTTGCTGGGTTTTTTGTTTGTTGGAGTTTTGGGGGTATTTTGTTTTTTGTCTTGTCTTGTCTAGAGCACACCCATGCCAGTTCATCTTCCAGGCTTTTCTTAGTTCTCTGTTGGCACAAAGCCAGGAATAGCTCTACCAAGTCAAAATGTCTTCACTTCTGTTGATCACAGCCTGATTCTCCAGTTGATAGGCTGAATATACAAATCGTTATCTCTGTCTGTTCCTTGACTCTTCTCCACTCCTTCAAAGGTTTGACTCTTTCAAGGGTGTTATTCTAAAACTGTGTCGTATTGCTGTTTTCTGAAGGACAAGTAAAGACACTGCCTCTCTCACAAATGGTTCAGCTTCCATAAAGAACTACCTAAAAACCTTGTGTGGGGGCGCCTGAGTGGCTCAGTCATTAAGCGTCTGCCTTCAGCTCAGGTCATGATCCCAGAGTTCTGGGATGGGGCCCCACATCGGGCTCCCTGCTCTGCGGAAAGCCTGCTTCTCCCACTACCACCCCCTCTGCTTGTGTTCCCTCTCTCGCTGTGTTTCTCTCTGTCAAATAAATAAAATCTTTAAAAAAAAAAAAAAAAGAAAAGAAAAAAGAAAACCTTGTGTGCCTAGCCCTGAACTGGCTCATTAGGAAGAGTGACCCCTGGTTTGGGGATGTCTGACTTCATTGCCCTGATTCTAGTACCTTGCTGGTGGCCCCTGGGGTCAGGAGTCTGTGATATCTCTATCGCACTGCCAGTTTGCTTGAGGTGAGAAGTAGCAGTACTCCTATTAACCATGCCTGAAGTTTTAGAATATATTTTAGTCCTCCAGGAGTGTTAACCTCTTTTGGAATATTTAAGTCTATGCTTTTATGTTAGGCTTTTAAATGGTAAACATGGGATGCCTGGGTGGCTCAGAAGGTTAAGCATCAGCCTTCAGCTCAGGTCATGATCTTGGGGTCCTGGGATTGAGTCCCACATTGGGGGGGCTTGGTGGTCCCTGCTCAGCGGGGAGCCTGCTTCTCCCTCTGCCTGCTGCTCCCCGTGCTTGTGCACTCTCTCTGTGACAAATAAATAAAATATTTTAAAAAAATGTTTTTAAATGGCAAATAGATTTTCTGGAACTCATCATGTCTAAGAGAAAGAAGCCTGTTCTGACCTGTTGAGATTTTTTTTTTAATGATGCAAGATTTTAAATGTTTTATGTTGTCCAGGATCTAACACTATTAAAGATGATTTAAAAGTTAAAAGTTTGAAACTTCTATTATTTGCTTATTGAAAAGAAGTTATTAATCCCTAATACCCCCTTTGCAGAAGGAGAGGACTGGTCTTCTAAGTTGTACTTTCAAGGGTTTTACGTGTAAGGAAAGCATTTCCAGACAAGTGAGAATGTGCTACTTCTCTCACCGGTAGTTGGGCTTCCATGCAGAACTACTCACAGAATCATAGGTCACCATTTGGGGATAACCCTTCTCTTTAGGGTGATAGAATATTGTGGACTTGGCAGCTTCTGTCATCTGTTACTAAAGCCCCAAAAAGGAAAGATCAGCATTTTAAAAGGTCCAGTGTCCCCAGACTGGTTTTGATTAATAGGACTGACAAGGTCAGCTCTTCAATGGCTATAACCCAGAGCCTCATATTAAGAAAGAAAGATTCAATTTATCTCATAATTCCAGATAGGTTCCTATCCTCTATGGATCTGAAATCTCTAAATGAAGTGAAGGAATAACTGTTCTCTATGCAATGGGCAATTTACTATGTTGTGAATTAGATGACCTTTTTTTCATGTAGGGAAAATTAAGTCCTATGTCACACTTTTATTTTTACTAGTTGCTGCTTTATCATTTTTGACTTTTCTCTGATACTATCAATGATTTAAAAAGAGCCTACAGGTAGGTCCGGGCTAACCTGTTCTAAGCCAGGAACAGATTTACATTTTCAATTCCTTTTATCTAACTTGATCACTATTCATGAGTATTAGAAGGAACTCAAAGTTCAATATCAAGCTAAAAGCTACAGGTCAGTCAGTAGTCTGAAATGGGAAAACTAAAATGAAATGGAAGCTTTGAAGTCTCATCAAGAAACAAACGTGAAAATACAACTATCCTTGGATTGGATTCAGGCACTATGTTCATGGGGAAAAAATGAGTGTAGAAATATTTGTTGAAAAACTTTTTTCTAAGTTGGGATAGAATCCAACTGAAAGGAAGGAAGTATCTAAATATTTGTGTTGAGTTACATTTCAAAATTATGTTTCCAAGTTATGTTTCACATGGAGGACATTGTGAGAAGGAAGGGAGGGGTGAATGGGAGGAAACCAGAGGGGGAGATGAACCATGAGAGGCTGTGGACTATGAGCAACCAACTGGGGGTTTTGGAGGGGAGAGGGGTGGGGGTTGGGCGAGCCTGGTGGTGGGTATTGAGGAGGGCACATATTGCATGGAGCACTGGGTGTGGTGCATGAACAATAAATCTTGTAACACTGAAAAAAAATAAAAAAATTAAAAAAAATAAAACGTTAAAAAAAAGTTATGTTTCAAAATTTCAAAAGTTATATTTCTTGAGTTAGTGGAAGTTAGCACTCCAAGGATAAATGCTAATTTTATACTAATTCCCCAATTATAAAAATCCCATAAATTCAAAGGAACAAGTGATTATAGCTTAGCCCTTTTTCTGTAGAAATAAATAGCCAATGGTATATGGCACAGATGTGTATAAAGGAAGATCAGGTCAATTTTTTCAGACTCAGAAATCCATATTCCTCCATAATTGAGTTAATCTGTCTTTTAGCAACAAGTTCTGTAGAGGTAGCCATCAAAGAATGATCTGAAGAACTCATCTCTCCTCTACACTTTCACTACCACTATGTCCTAAACAAGTTCACCGGTTTCCCTAGATACTGGGCTCTTCCACTTAAAAGGGATTAAAACCAAATTTCTAATGTCTTAGGGGCACCTGGATGGCTCAGTGGGATAAAGCCTCTGCCTTCAGCTCAGGTCATGATCTCAGGGTCCTGGGATGGGGCCCCGTATCGGGCTCTCTGCTCAGCAGGGAGCCTGCTTCCCCCTCTTTCTCTGCCTGCCTCTCTGCCTACTTGTGATCTCTCTTTCTCTCTGTCAAATAAGTAAATAAAATATATATATAAAAAAAATGATTGTCTAATGTCTTAAATTATTGCCTTATGTAACTGGACCGTGCAAAGGAAGCTGTTGGCTTAGCCACAGACAGAAACAGTGTCTCAAAGAGCTCTTACATTCTCCTCTCTCTGTCTCCTGGGCTCTGCCTGTCTTTGGTTGGTTTCTTTAAGGCATGCTTTCTATGGCAGGTAAGATGACTGTTAACAGTTCTAGATTTCCATCTCTAAATGTAGCAATAAATAGAAAGAGGTTGTTTCCTCAAATAGCTCCTGGTTTTGGTAGCACGTCTGTCCTTAAACCAATCACTGCGGACAGGGAAATAGGATCTCCTGCTTGGCCAGGCCTTGGTCCTTGCCTTTCCTTATTCTATGAATAACATGGTAAGCATATCCCCCACTGGCAAAAGTAATGCCCTTTCTAGTCTGCATTTATAGAAATGTATGCATTATGATATATAACACACTGACATTTCTAGGTATGCAGTTATCTAAGATCCCCCCTGGTTTATATAGGCCTAGCGGACAGGAGGTGTTTAGTAGATATCTATGAGTAAATGAGTCCAATTTTTCATCCCCCTTCTATAATTACTTGATGTTACCCATATGCTTCATTAAGCATAATAATATGTTACAGGATTTCAGAAGGGCAGAACTACTTGGTAGTAGTCTTAACCTTAACAGAGTCCTTTATTAATATCTGAAGTAATAGATTTAGGAGGGTACAGAACTTCAGTTAATACAGTTATTTGGCTAATGCACTTATATTATGCAT
>CM053603.1:36182390-36201780 GCA_028646535.1 Procyon lotor
AGAGTGTGACACCCAATCAACTGAGCCACCTAGGCACCCCCAGAGGTTTTGTCCTTAATCAGTCCGTTATATTGCTTGGATAAGAAATTGGTTGAATTTCAGGACACCTGGGTGGCTCAGTTGGTTAAGCGGCTGCCTTCGGCTCAGGTCATGATCCCAGGGTCCTGGGATCGAGTCCCACATCAGGCTCCTTGCTCGGCGGGGTGCCTGCTTCTTCCTCTGCCTCTGCCTGCCACTCTGCCTGCTTGTGCTTTCTCTCTGAGAAATAAATAAAATCTTTAAAAAAAAGAAATTGGTTGAATTTCATAGAACTCCATGTTATACCCACATTTGGATTATACCTAGGAAAAATAAACAGAGCAATATAATGTAATTTAATGACAGCTACTAAAAATGACCCCATCTACAGATTATCTCCCTCCCTCACCTTTTCCAGTGTCTGGAATTCAAGCCTTGGAGGCCTAGCTCTTATCTCTTTGTTTAAAAAAAAATAAAATGGGAAGATTAAAACACTTAACCAATGTCAGGCACCGAAATCTTAAAAATCAGTAGTACAGCAGTTTGTAAAATTACCTTGTCATTTCTCAAAGCTTAAAGGAAATTGAATAAGGAAGCTTTGAGGGTAAGAGGCAAAGAGAGCTTTGAGAGAGATTGTGCAGAGCTAGCTGGGTCCCACAGCTGGATAGGAACAATATCTTGGGTGCCTTTTGTGAAATGTATATACCATCATTAAGGATGCAGGGATGGGAATGACAGTGGGAAATGAGAAAAATATTTAAACAGTACTTTACAATTAAGAGAAACTTTCACGTATTTTATCTCATTGTGGATGATAATCATCATAGTAACCACTGAGATTAAAAGAATAAAAACTGACCTCGACCAGTAGCTCTCTGCTGGGATGATTTTGCCCCCAGGGAACTTTTGGCCATATTTGGAGATATCTTTGATTGTCACAGCTTGGGAAGAGAGGCAGAGCGAATGGAGTCCAGGGCATTGGGGACAGAGATGCTGCTAAATACCCTCATAGGACAAAAAATTATATGGTCCAAAATGTCAGTAGTGCCAAGGCTGAGAAACCCTGCCTTAGGGCAGAAGTAATTAGGCCAGGTCATACACTTAGCAAGTATCAGAGGCAAGGCTAATACCAGGTCATCTGATGAAAAACCCTTTACTTGTTTCCTTATTCATACCCTGTTGGCATTAAACAGTATGATACAGTCAACGGCTTTGTGTTGGAAATTACAATACCACTTTAATGGTACAAACTATTAATAGGCCTTTGTCCTTTGAAAGAACCAGCTCACCTCTCAGTGTTTAATATGCCCCAAACCTATGTTACCTCATGGAAAATGACTCCGCATACAAAACACAAATGTCACCTTCCTTACTGAGTTCTTATATGCCAGCATTTTACAATTTCCAGAGAATTATTTTATGAAGAGGAATATGATTAGCTCCTCTAAAGTTATTTTTGTGATTACTGAGGGAATTAGGATTTAATTACCACTGTTTTTATCAGTACATCTGCTCTTGAGCGAATGGGGTATCATATGGTCTTTACTGAGCAACTGTTACGTGTGTATTATGGTGTGAGTGACAAAGGGCCTCCTTGTCTGCATCTGGGTTCTTTCTCTCTCTCCCCTACCTGATTTGGAAGGACTCAGTTAATTTGTATATTGACCTCAGATTGTCAGACATAATAGCTGGAGTGCAAAAAGCAGACTGATTTAATTACTATATTCAGAGAAATTATGTTCAGAGCATGTTGTCCAATTTTTCCCATATCCACAAATAACTAAATAAGAGGACACAGTGTTAAAATATGAAATAGTCCACAATAGCCAAACTATGGAAAGACCCTAGATGCCCATCAACAGATGAACGGATAAAGAAGATGTGGTATATATATAATGGAATACTATGCAGCCATCAAGAGAAACAAAATCTGGCCATTTGCAACGACATGGATGGAACTGGAGGGTATTATGCTAAGCGAAATAAGTCAGTCAGAGAAAGACAAGTATCACATGATCTCTCTGATATGAAGAATTTGAGAGGCAAGGTGGGAGTTTGGGGGGTGGGGGAGAGAAATGAAACAGGAAGGGATGGGGAGGGAGACAAACCATAAGAGACTCCTAGACTCAAGAAACGAACTAAGGGTGGCTGGGGATGGGGGGGTAGGGATAGGGTGGCTGGGTTGTGGACATTGGGGAGGGTATGTGCTGTTAAGTGCTGTGAAATGTGTAAGCCTGACGATTCACAGACATGTACCCTGGGGCAAATAATACATTATATGTTAATAAAAATTTAAAAAAGAAGGAAATAATTGCAACACCAAAACTACTACCTAACGAATACCTGGAAATGTGCAAGAAATCTTACTGAGCTTATCTTACCTAATTCCTTCTAACAACGTACTCAATTGGTATTGTTAGCTCCATTTTATAGATGAAGAAACTAAAACTTAGAAGGTTAAGCCAGTTGCCTGTGACTACGCAGCTGGAGCCGACAGAACAGAATTTGAACACCCATCCTTCTGATTCCAGGATCCTTTGTAGAGTTCTTAGAACCTCACACCTTCTCATCAGCCTGAGTCAAAGAGCCTGGAATGAGTCATCAGGAAATCTGTAGCTTTGCCACCCCAAAGAGCCTTCGTGCTCTTTGTATATACAGCATTTGCAAACCTGTATATTCCAACCTTCACCTGTGGTTATAAAATGATTAGCCAAAAGTTCTATTAAGTGAAGCTGTGACCACGCAAGACTCCTTGTTTCAAATATTTGTCAAAGACTCTGTTAAGGCTGTCATTGGTGCTCAGTGGTTTAGCCATTCTGAATTCCTATAACATGTTATTGATTTTTCTCTTAGAATATTTATTTACTTGTCCACTCAGGTGTTTAGCAGATCCGTACAGGGCATCTACTACGTGTTATCCTATGGTCTGTGCCCTTAGAAAAGCTCATATGACAGGTGGTAAGGTAGCCAACAAGTAAGCAATACTCCTAGGTTGTCTTTGATAGGAAAAAAATAAAGTGGCTGCAACCAAAGAGAATAACGAAATTAAACATCCACTTTAGAAATATGAGCCATAAGAAAAGTGCCACCTCTAAGGTGAGGTCCTGCGAGGGTGAGAAGGTGGTAGCTAGGTCCTGATGTCATGGCAGTCAGAAGAGCAGATAGAAAGGCCCTGAGATGGGAAAGGGTCCCAAACACTGTGGGGACTTGCAGAAGGCCGGTGTAACTATAGTTCATTGAAAGGTAAAAAATAGAGAATGAAATCAAGTAGGCAAAAGAAAGCCAAAGGTCAGATCCATCAGGCCTTGTAGGTTCTAGAACAGAATTTATTGAGGGCAGTGGGGTGCAAAGAAGGATCTTTAAGCCTGAGCAGTGATGTAATCTGATCTATCTTTAAAAAGATCATCTGACCACTCACCAAAGAATGTATTTGAGGCACAAGAGTAAAAATAGGCAGATCATTTAAGAGGCTGGTGGTAGGGGGCGTCTGGGAGGCTCAGTGGGTTAAAGCCTCTGCCTTCGGCTCAGGTCCTCAGGGTCCCTCAGACCTGACCCTGACCCTCAGGTCTTCAGGGTCCCTCAGACCTGACCCCGACCCTCAGATCTCAGGGTCCTGGAATCGAGCCCCGCATTGGGCTCTCTGCTCAGCAGGGAGCCTGATTCCCCCCCTCTCTCTGCCTGCCTCTCTGTCTACTTGTAATCTCTCTCTCTGTGTCAAATAAATAAATAAAATCTTTAAAAAAAAAAAAAAAAAGAGGCTGGTGATAGGCCAGGTGAGAACAGGAGAGCAGAAGAAATAGAAAGAAGTGTAAATTTGAAGGATAGAGTACAGCAGACAGTAATCTTAAATGAGCCTTCTGGGTCCATTTTTTTATTTCTCTGGCTGGTGTCCACGCCAGGCTGCTTGAACTACTCATCTCTGTCCCTTCTTCTTCTGCTATAGTCATGTTGAAGACAGGGTTCTCTAGAATCTTCCCTGTTCCAGTTTTGTGTCTGTCAGTGCAAGTGTTTCCTTCCCAGGTAGTAGAGACTTGTTCCTAATTGTGGGCCCTGAGATGTGCCATCTACGTTTGCTGTGCTGCCAAGATCATACCATGTTGTGGGATTTTTTTTTTTAATTCACTTCTTGCATCTCATTAAAAATGTATTGTCTGACGTATGTCAGCAATAAATATACTTAATAATAACTCATTTAATTTAAGCTACCCCTCTGTAAGAAAACATCTTCTTTTAAGATTATTTATTTATTTATTTGTGTATTTGCCAGAGACGGTAGGGGAGAGAGAGAAAGCACTAGCAGGGGGAGCAACAGAGGGAGAAGCAGGCTCCCTGCTCAGGGAGCCCAATGTAGGGCTCGATCCCAGGACCCTGTAATCATGACCTGAGCTGAAGGCAGACGCTTAACTGACTGAGCCACCCAGGGGCTCCAGAAGAAAACATTTTCAATGAAAATGTGTCAAGTGGCCAATGAAGAGATTTTTTTTTTCTTACACCTCAGCAGTGTTAAGACTAATGGTCATCAACAATGAGCCTTCTCTATGCATAATGTGGTTAGAGCTGCCAAAGACAGAGAATGGTTACAACCTATCTAGTATTTCTAACATTTATGCCAACAGAATGTTGAGACCACTTTAGCAAGAAAAGTGTTGAACGTCCTAAATAAGGTTCATGTCCTAATTATATTTATGTATATATAGACAAATATTCTGAATAAAGATGAGACGATCCAGTGATACAGCTGTGATTTATAGGTTAAAAGATGACGGAATGACAGACGTCATTTTCAATTAGTCATATGAGATAAACTTACCATTTTGGTTTATGTGTTTGAATTTCAGAATTTCCATTTCTGAAGATGGAAGCCTCAAAATTGTCAATGTGACGAAATCAGATGCTGGAAGTTATACCTGTATAGCCACTAACCATTTTGGAACTGCTAGCAGTACTGGAAACCTGGTAGTAAAAGGTAATGACTAACCCCGAGAACACAGAACACGTACTTTGGTATACATGTCCTCATTTCTAGTAATGCAATCTATGGAGGTCTCATTCATATCAATATGTATAGATATCACTTTGTTGCTAAATTAATACATCATGCCAAACATGATATGATTAAGGATTCTTAGAGAACTGTTGGTAATGAATATGATTGAAAGGCTATCTTATTTCAGAATCATCCAATACAATTTTGAGAATTACAGCCATTGTATCTATTATACTGTTGTAACTAATGTTATCATCAGTCCTTTAATTAAATTTCTTTCAAGTCTCTGTCGATTTGAAATTCATGTCTAGGAACACTGTGCTAACAAATTAAAAACCCATGACTCAAATACTATTTTTAGCAAACATTGTTTAAACAATGACATTGGCTATTTTTAAAAGAGCTGCCCTGGTTATTCAGAGATATGGATATGGATTATTACACCAGTAAAGGGATTTGATCACCTCTGTGTTTTGCTTTAGTCACCCTGCCAACCCTCTCGGTCTTAAGGAAATAAAATTTTCCACATACCTTATTCTGGATGCTTTATAGTATATGACAGAAATTCCTTTATTGCTCTTAGCACAGCACATGATGTGAGTCTGTTCTAACACCAGGTTGATGGGATGGGCTGGAAGCACTAAATTGCAAAGGATGAGATTTTAATTTACATTTTATTTGCATTTCTATTACTTTCTGTCTTGTCCAGTCATAGAATTTTTGAGTTGAAGGGATCTTGGCAATGGATGATCTGACTGAGGAAGGTAAGACTCAGGTTGGTGACTTTCTCAAGGTCATCAGTAGTGGAAGGCGGATGTTAACCCAGGAATCCTGATTGTGCATTCTGCTTGGTTCTGTTTACTGCACCAGGAAATCTTAATTAATCTTAATTTAGCTTTTTCTTTTCTATAATAGATTTTTATAAAATAGATATTTTCTATAACAGATAGAGATGGGTCATATCGTATTATTTCTATAACAGATAGAGATGGGTCATATCATATTATTTCCTTCTTGCCCATTTATTTGTAGCTCCCTCTGTGAAATAAGAGAGCCTAAGAAAAATAAAAATAATCAATTTTATCTATCCCATTTTATTTTAAAGAAGAAAGCTAAAAATTACCTCATTGCATATTTTGGGGTCGTTGGAAGGTGGAAAAATACTATTATTTGGATAAGCCTTTTTATTATAAACAACGTCTATGCATGTAAAAAAAAAAAAACTAGAAGGCCAAGAGTTAGAAGTAAATCTGTATTTAGATTAACTCCACTATTTCAGTCTGTTAATGAATCACTCAGAGTAGTAGCATGGGCATAGGACTTTGTGTTCACAGGGCAGGGGGAAAAAAGGGGTTCGATAATATTTGTACATCAAAATTCCAGCTAGAAGTCTTTGCTAATGTATGGCTTTCTCAGCTGCAAAAGGAAACAGTGGTCAGCTAGGACAAGGAGGAATCCCAAGGTTTCAGAGCTGGTTATTGGCAAAGCTGGTGCCTAATTATGGATTATTTGCTAGTTATGGAGATATAAGAGAATACGAGGCAGCAGTCTTAGGTAGTGATTGAGAGACTAAGTGTGAGGCAGAAAGATCAGGCTTCAAATCTCGTTTCTGTCACTTAATAGTTCTGTGACCTAGAACTACACAATTTACCTGTGTGGGGATAATAGAATGCCGAATGCTTTGGGTTATTTTGAGGACCGTGATAATCCACCATAAGTGCTTAACGTAGTGCCTGGCTCTTAAGAAATATTAGTAGCTATTTTGCACCTCACCCAGTGCTCCATGCTATACGTGCCCTCCTCAATACCCACCACCAGGCTCGCAAAACAATAAATCTTGTAACACTGAAAAAAATAAATAAATAAAATTAAAAAAAATATTAGTAGCTGTTTGTTTTTTACAGATTTTATTTATTTATTTGACAGAGAGAAAGAGATGATCACAAGTAGGCAGAGAGGCAGGCAGAGAGAGGGGGAAGCAGGCTCCCTGCTCAGCAGACAACCCAATGTGGGGCTCGATCCCAGGACCCTAAGATCATGAGCTGAGCCGAAGGCAGAGGCCTAACCACTGAGCCACCCAGGTGCCCCATATTAGTAGCTGTTTTGTTGTTGTTGCTTGTCTTTTAATGAAATAGCTAAACATACACTCTAAATCTTATTGAAATGAATATTTATGAAGTCGCCATTGCCATCCTATTAGAGTAATTAGCAGAAAGAAGTGAGCCTGCCACCAAAAAAAAAAAAAAAAAAAAAAGCCCAAGATTGTGAAAGATTATAAACACCTAAAATGCCTAAAAACCATTTTTTGCTGTTCAATATTGTGGATAATGAAGTATTTTTGCATGTAGTTACAAGTTATATCCTGTGTTTGACTAACATCCTTCTCATAAGTCTTGATTTCCTTAGCTCTCAAGATAGTGGACAGCGGGGCTCCTGGGTGGCTCAGTTGGTTAAGCAGCTGACTTTGATTTCAGCTCAGATCATGGTCTCAGGGATGTGGGATCAAGCCCCACGTAGGGCTCTGCGCTGAGCTGAGTGCTGTGTGCTGAGCTGAACATGGAGCTTGCTGGGAATTCTCTCTCTCCTTTCCCTCCACCTTCCCCCCATTTTGTGTATGTGCTCTCCCTCTTTCTCGATAGATAGATAGATAGATAGATAGATAGATAGATAGATAGATAGATAGATTGATTCATAGATTCTGTGAAAGGATAGTGGACAGAAAAGAATGTCCTCTGATTCCCATCAGAATTCATATTCCAGCAATATGAGCAGTCCCGGGAACCCAGATGATTCTCCACTGCTTGTCTTGTACTGAATGATGGCGTAAAACTTGCTGTACACCAATAATGAAATATGCCATGGTCACCCAATGTTTTAGGTGAATATAAATGTTGTTGAGGTAGGAACTTCTACCTGTTATAAGAGATTAAATGCTTTATTTCTAGATCTCTAATCCAATGTAAATGGTGATTATCCAAGTATAGTATGAGATAGTTTTACTGTTGTTTTACTGTTTTTTTTTAATTTTAGTAATTTATTTGCTTCTTACAATGTGCATTAGGAAGAGTCTAGTTTTCCATCCATGGCAATGATTTTAAAAGATCTCCTTTTAAAATAGAGTTAAGAAGTGAGTCAATATGAAGAAAAATATTGAGTATGTATTATTATTATGAGAGGATATGCAAAATCATAAAGATGAGATATGAAGATTGGGAAACATGATGTAATGCCATTTTTTCAGGAGAGTTTTAGCAAACTTATGAACAGGACTTAAAGGGACATATGACAGGATCAGAATATGGCCACCTGTTTTGCTGAGACACGCGGGATACTTTAAAACTGAAATTTCCTAACAGATGGAGAAAGAAAAAGACCAGGGCAGGAAGAGAAAGAAGAAGGCAGAGACCTGTAGGTATGAACCCTGAGGTCAAACTACAATGGATCCTGCCTGGGGGAATTCATTTATCTAGAAGTAGAGCTCTTTCTGGGCTTGGCTGATGGTATTCTGCAGTCAGTTTTTCTGCAGAGGTTCTCTGATTCTTATATTATTCTTATAGGTGAGATAGGGGTGGGGGAAAGAAATATGAGTTTTATCTGATCCATATGTTCACAGAAGTTAGCAATCCTGTTACTTTAGGAAAGGTCAGAAGATATTGGAGAGAACATTTCTCTGCCATTGCTTGGTTCTGAGTCCCATTAACATTAATGGGAAGAACACGTGTGTGCATAGGGGCATCCAGACCGCTGGGTCTCTGTGAAGGACATTAACATAAACTGAGAAATGCAATTTAGAAATCTGCCCCATAAAGCACGATAAAGGCAGAGAAAACCATTCTGAACTCCACGTGAACTGTGCCAAGTACTGAATCGCACATCATAATGCTTCACCCCTATACCTTTAATGTAAATGTAACAGTTTAGCCTGAAATATGACTGAGCACTGTGTTTTAATTCAATTTTGAGATCTACAAAGGGACTAATTTATCAGAGAAGGTGTTCTCTAACCTTAAAATGTGCTTGTATTCATTTTGATCTCCTCATACGTAGGATTAAAAAACCATGAAGGTCAGACATCAGAACACGTCTTCTCTAACCTTTTTATAATAATTCTGTCATTAACAATGCTTCTAAAATCCAATTCTCTTCCTCCTCACCCCCACCACCCTGTTTTGAAGGAAGGCCAAAGATAGTGTCAAACACAGGGTCAGTAAGTATGGGGGAGGAGAAGGAAGGGATAAATCTACCACGGCAGGTACAGGAGGTTTAAAATAAATCTCTGGCAGACAACCATAAAATGGATAAATATTCAGATTATGCATGAGCAGGCTTCCAAACTGCAGAATTCTGACAGGTGCCCAGGGGGCTCTTGATTATCATCCCATCATCTGAATTTCTAAATTTCACTGATTTTATTTTTTAAACTAGTTATAGTGTATTTGGGATTTGGTGTGCTATTTAATTTGAAGCAAGTACAGTTCTCATGTCAGACCCCTGAATCCTACCAGAAAGCATAATATTTGACCTTTCAACAAAAATGAGCTTTAGCAACTGTCGACATCATTAAGAACTATATGGAGGCAGGCTGCATTTACATGCAATATTGTACTTACTAATTCATTTTTATCTCTAAAGCAGAGTAAAAGGCATGCCATTTTGCATGACATAGTGTCCTTGCTGTACAGGTTTCATATGACAGCTATTTTTAAGTAGTACTCCTAAAGAAGAGCAACTTAGAATATTTGTCTTAAATGTAGTTCAGCAAGGTAACTATAGTAATAGCAACCCTAGCTTTTGATCCCCTCCAGGGCTGAAAATGAAATGCAAGGCTTTAAACTATGAATGTTATCATAGTTATCTTGTTGGACCACAACCAAAATGAACTTGGGTAAGTCTATGGCTGGTGGTTCCTGATTTTACGGTGAGGGACCCTGTCCTACATCAGAGAGCTTTGTACATGACACATAGCCAGTGAAAATTCAATAGAATGCTTAACAGAAATACAGATTTCGATTGCCCTTGCTTAATCAATCTAAATCTTTTAAAGATGAGTCCTAAAAAATAAACAATTTTTAAAGATTTATTTATTCCAGAGAGAGAGAGAGAGAGAGAGCATACAAGTGGGGGGAGGGGCAGAGGGAGAGAATCTCAAGCAGACTCTATGCCCAGCCTGGACCCCCAGGAGCCCCACACAGGGCCTGATCTCACAACCCTGAGATCGTGACCTGAACTGATATCAAGAGTCAGACACTTAACCAGCTGTGCCACCCAGGCACCCCCCAAAATAAATACTTTTAATAAATACCCTACTTGATCCTGATACACACTATATTTTCAGGAGTTGACCAACTATGGCCCACAGGACAAAGCCAACTAAACCCCTAGTTTTTTATAGCCCAGGAGCTAAGAATGGTTTCCATATGCTTAACTTGATGAAAAACAAAAAGAGTAATAATAGTTTCAGGCATGTGAAAATGTTATATTTATATTTCAGAGTCCATAAACAAGGTCTCAGTGGAACACAGCCGTGTCATTTGTTTACCTACCGACTATGGTTATTTTTACCCAATAGCAAAATCGAACAGACATGACAAAGACTATCTAACATGCAACAACCTAGATAATATCTTCAGTGTTGCTTCTTAACCAGCAAAACCTAAAATATCCATTATTTAGCCCTTGCCAGAGAAACAAAAACAAGAACAAAAACTTACTGATCTTTCTTTTATGACTTTTTTCCTTTCCCAGACAGATCTTCAAAATGTGGTCCAAGGTGTAGCTTAGCCAGATTATACAGAACAGGGAATTTTGACATCTCCTTGAGTCTGATTCAAGCTGAAATTTGTGGGGATATTTCTTTCACAAGGCCTTAGCTTCACCCCAGTATCAAAAGGGTTGACCTTTGAGGCAATTGATCATTGATTGGAAGAAAGACACTAGAACAGTGTATTCATTCTGCTTCTGTAGGAATGAGGAAGTCTCACACTGCTAGAACCAACTATAAGGCCAGGGAGAATCCTAAAGCACGAAACATGTCAACTAGAGTTTATCAAGATATTTATCTCTTCCTGAATTTTCACTGTCACTAGCCTAAATCAGTTGAACTGTTTCACCTTTAGTTTACACATCTCTATGACTGCAGGTTGTTCTTTCAGTAATGTATTTTTTTTTCTTTTTAAGTTGCCCTAGTTGCACATTTTACCCTGTTTTCATTTGAATTTTAGAATATTTCATAATAAATCCGTAAATAAAATAACTTTTAAAAATTAAAAAATAAAGATTAATTTTTTTCTATTCTGTACACAGAATTACTTTTATAATAAGAAAAACAGTGCACTTTAACTATCTTGATAGAAAAAAGATTCTCCGTAGAGTTTAACTGAGACCTCATATATTTATAATAAGAAATTCTTTTGTATTCTCATTCTCCATCTCTGCAAAGTAAAGGTGCTCCTGTGACTTTACTGAGCATTTAATTGATCCCCTCATTGCCAGAATGAGGCAATTGCCTCATCGTCCATCCTATCAAGAGTTTATTTACATTTAGAAGAAGAGATGCTATCAAATACATACATATAATGGACCAAGACTAACAAGTTTTACAGCATATCTGTAGTGTGCCCTATAAAATACTTCTATTTTAACTATAGGACCTTGAGAAATATCAACCTATCCATGCATAGCATGACCGACACAATAATGTAGCATCTTTTCAATTGGAACCTTTTTTGAAAATGAGTCTGAAACAGCCCACATCTTCTATGTAAAATTATTCAAGGCTTTATCCATATTTGACTGGGGATCAATCAGAAATCAGTAACCAGCAATGACATTTGGCTGCTAACCCACAACAAAAGCTTTTAACATTGGGCCCTTATAACAGAATACATTTCAACCTAATTAGGTGTCTTCCACTGGAACCAATTATTTCTAGGCAATAATTGAGCGTCTTTCTAATAGGATTAACACAAATTCTGACCCAAGGCACCTAGAGTAGGAAAAGTTTGTTGTTAGAAGTGCTAAATGCTAATTATGTTAGGTCCCCGGGTAGAAGGACGATAGCCAGAATATTTCAATGATAGATCCTGTTAGATCTGAGACCTGCCACAATGGATTGGCAATAGTTAACTAAGGAGAATCCTAAAGAAATGGTAGGTAAGTGTACCTCTTGTTCTTCCTGTATTCACAGAGCATGACACAACCTGAAACTCTTTCTACCAAGATATGAAGCCAAGATCTTGATGAAAAAGAGTATAGGAATGCCTGAGTGGCTCAGTGGGTTAAAGTCTCTGCCTTTGGCTCAGGTCATGATCTCAGGGTCCTGGGATCGAGCCCCGCATTGGGCTCTCTGCTCAGCAAGGAGCCTGCTTCCCCCTCTCTTTCTGCCTCCCTCCCTGCCTACTTGTGATCTCTCTCTTTCTCTCTCTCTCTCTCTCTCTGTCAAATAAATAAATAATCTTAAAAAAAAAAAAAGAGCATAATTATTTCCTTTGAGCCTTTGACATTCCTTTGAGTCCTAATGAGGCCCACATAGACTTAGAAAATAGTGTGCCTTCAGCAACATCAATCATGGATAGAATGACTCCCCCTTTTGTCCAATACTTTCTGTAGAAGAGCTTCTCACCTTTTATAACGTTAAGGTTTAAGTTTATGAAGATTGTCATTGAACATTATATCAAAAACTAAAAAACCAAAAACAGAAGACTGCATACTATGACAGTCTACTCTAACTCCATCCTGTCATCATTTCTTCATCCTTGATCTAGAGGGAGGAAGTAATTTCTGTGCCAACTCTGCCCTTTCACAGGCAGACATCTATATCGAGGCAGGCTTCACATACTTGATTTTGGTATAAAAGACACACTGTTGGCCAACAAGATTTTGAAAAAAAAAAAAAATCTCAATCTCACTAGTAATCAGAGAAATGCAAATGTAAACACCAGTGTGATAGGATTTTTTACATATGAAATTGGCAAAAGTTAAACATCAACAAAACCTTTTGTTGATGAGAGTGTGAAGAGAAGACTCAAACACTCACTGTAAGTGGAAATACAAACTGGAGTAGACACTGCAGAGAGAAAGTAACATTGAAAAAAGGCACATCTTTTTTGGCCCACCAATTCCATTTCTGGGTGTCTACTCTAGAGGAAATTCTATGTGTTCTGAGGTAGACTTGCAAAGATGTCCATTCTGTTGTTTGTAATGACAAAAAAAAGCACACAAGCAAAGTAAAGAATAATACAAAAAGTTATTCTTTCATTGAATGCATATAATGATATTTAACATAAAATTAGTAATAGAAAATAATACTATATAATGTTTAGACATAAAAATACATGCTCAGTATAAATATTAACTCATGATAGTATTTGTGGGGATTGGGGGAATCTGGAGCGAGCTTATATGAAAGGACCTAACCTGTGTTGGTAATATCTTATTTGGGTAAAATTTTAATATATATTCAGAGGGGAGAAGGCTGGGAAAAATGTTAGAGACTGCTGATTCTAGAAATGGGACTAGGAGTACTGGTGAATTGTCCTTCTTAGTCTTAGATGAATAATATCTCAAATTAAAAACACCAGGTCAGAATTCTTCAGCATAGTAAGATATCGTAGTCACCTACACCGTGGATCTGATTTTCTCCTTCTCTCCCAGATATTCTAGAATAGATAAAACCTTATTACTAGTAATATTTAACCTTTTGAATCCAAAGTTGTCTTTTAAAGAACAAACTCTACTGTAAGATGAAATAAATAATTTAGTTCCTAATGAATACTTACCAATCAAAATAAATAAAACAAACAAACAATAAAGGCAAACAGAATATGACTCTGGCTTCATTAAATGTGAAGCACATAATTAATTTCTTTTCCGGCAATTCAACGAGACTTGTGTTGTACTGATTCAGTTTAATTGAACTTATTACCACAAGCAGATAATAAGAAGTATATTGAAGATATCCATCTGGCTTGCACTGAAAACCTCACATTTCATTCTTCACGGCTGTCATCGGCCGTACTAATTGCCTCATTTCAGCTCTTTTACAATCAGTATGATTTAGCTATTAATGTGATAAAATTCTTACTCGAGAGGAAGTTGATATTAAAAAGCATAGATCTCTGGCCTACATCCGCTACCACTACTGAACACAGCCCCAGCGTTATTAAAGTTATATATTTTTCAAATACATAAATAAAAATCCATCTCTTTCTCGTACATACCGTTTTAGGTTACATCTGTCACCTTATATCTTGCCACAGAGCTCTTACCCTGCTGAAGGAAAGAAATGGTCTATGTTGAGCTTTTCAGTTCACAAAATGTTTAAAGATCAGTGTGGTTTGTGTTCAGCTCTGGTGTGTTTTCTTTTTTATAATTTCCAAAGCTGAAATGGATTTTAAATGGATAATTGTGTAATAAATAAACAGGAAAGTAAGATTAAGCACTTTTATCTTCTGTTCCTCAGTACCGGAACTTCCTATAGTTTGAGAATGATGATTTGTCATGCAGACTGGCATTGTATGGACAGTCTCTCTCAAGAGTAGAGGGGTGTGTGTGTGTGTGTGTGTGTGTGTGTTATAAATCCTCCATCTCCTTGTATTTTAGAGATGGTCCTGTAGGACAAACCAATGCTTAGTCCCAACTCCAAAAAGGAAGGTTTCATCTATTACTAATCCTGCACCAGAAAAGAGATACATCAGGAAAATTCATGAGTGATTTCACCTTCCTTTTTTGGCATTTGTTTTCTATGCCAGAGGCAGGAGGGGGATTTTGCTCTCCCAAAGGAGTAACGCCACCAAACCATAATTGAATTTCTCTGGCTGTCATAGGGAATCAAATCTAAGAAAACCTCCCAAAAGACTGTAGGCTTTTAGGTTAAATACAGAATCTGACCAAGATGAAGGCAAGTTAATTAACATTTCCATCATTTCTCTCTGATTTACTCTAGCAAGATTCATTTCTGAAAGGTTAAAATGGTTGTCTCTTTTATGCAGCCATTTGAAGAGCCACAAGTAGGTTACTGGTTATGGGAGAGGAAATGTAAGCAGAACATTTAGAGCCATTGGTGGCTTTTTACATGGCCTTCTAGCAGTTCTATAATCACTGTGCAAAAGTGCAAGACATGTTATTAAATGAATATTAGCAATATTGACTTTGAAAGTTTCCCATACTGGAAAACATGTCACCTATTGTCGTATTAACTCCCCCCTTCCCTTTCTGTCTCTTCAGAAGTAGAACTCCTTATAAATATAAGTCCACCTTGGATTTTTCCCAGAAGAGTGGAATCCAAAGGGTCTAATCAGAAGTGCCTTCTCTTCCATATCTACTTTCATAAGGCTAGCCCATATGCCTTCTAATATAACATGTGTATGTCTCTGTTGGCTTTGTCTACGATAGAAGTCAAGTATCTGGTCAACATGGTATTTGCCCTTAACTCCTCTTGATGGGTAAGGCAAAGAAAATTAAGTATAATTTTAAAGACCAGTATAGTTGATAAGACATTCTGATACATTCCCAATATGAGAGAATAATCGAAAGATACAAATGACATAGTTGTCACCCTCCCTATATGGCACCATGGGCCATAGACCACAAGCATCAGAATTGCCTATGGGTTTTTTAATAAATGCACATTCTTGAATCCTCCCCTGCTCTGATGAACAAAAATCTCCAAAGTACGACCGAGGAATTTCCTTTTTTAGTATGTCCTCTGGGGAATGCCTTGCTGCAAGCCTAAGAGCTCATAGTTTAAGAGTGGATCCTGATAGGCACGGAGATAGAGCTTTGTTGAAAGTATAGAAGGAACGGGGCACATGGGTGGCTTAGTCCTTAAGCATCTGCCTTCAGCTCAGGTCATGATCCCAGGGTCCCAGGATTGAGCCTGCGTTGGGCTCCCTGCTCAGTGGGAAGCTTGCTTCTCTCTCTCCTGTCCCCCCTGCTTGTGTTCCCTCTCTTGCTGTTTCTCTCTCTGTCAAATAGATAAAATCTTAAAAAAAAAAAAAAAAAAACATAGAAGGAACAAAAAGGAAGGAATGAAGAGCAGATTCACTGGGGGGATAAAACTGATAATTGAACTGGGAACTAAGAAATGAAGCAGAGTTCACCAGGTTAAAAAATGTAAAGGTAATATCAGACAAAAGAAATTTATCTAATAGCCAAGAGGCATAAAAACTCCCAGCGTGTTTAGGGAAAACCGAGCAAAAAGGAAAAATGAGAAAACATCCAGAGAAGAGGTCCTTGAAACATTCTTTTTTTTTTTTTTTTTTTAAAGATTTTATTTATTTGACAGAGAGAAACACAGCAAGAGAGGGAACGCAAGCAGAGGGAATGGTAGCAGGAGAAGCAGGCTTCCCGCAGAGCAGGGAGCCCGATGCGGGGCTCGATCCCAGGCCCCTGGGATCATGACCTGAGCTGAAGGCAGACGCTTAACGACTGAGCCACCCAGGCGCCCCGGTCCTTGAAACATTCTTGACCATATTTTAGGAACTGTGGAAAGAGGAGAGGCAAATAATTTGGTTTTCTTTTTAATGGAAAGACAACACATTCCATCAATTATACCTACATGATCTTGACACCAACATCAAGGGAAATTTTCCATCTTCTAAAAGGCTTTAGAAGGAAAAGTAGTTATCACAAGCATAGGATTTCTTAAATTCTTTTTCAAGTATGTGATAATCCATGCTATTTATAGAAATATTAGGAAAAAATATAATCTCATTCACAGAGAGCCACTTAGATATTTTTTATATTTTTTCCAGAATGACATCTAGGCATGTGCGCGCATGTGTGTGTGTGTGCATGTGTGTATTTAAATCTGCATTTGGCCCTTGAAAAATGCAGGGATTAGGGCCACCAACTTCTGTGCAGTCAAAATCCACATATAACTTTTTTTTTTAATATGTTATTTGTTTATTTGTCAGAGAGAGCGAATGAGAGTGAGAGTGGCAGGCAGAGGGAGAAGCAGGCTCCCCACTGAGCAAGGAGCCTGATATAGGACTCAAAACCAAGACCCTGGGATCATGACCTGAGCCAAATGCAGCCGCTAAACCAACTGAACCACCCAGACATCCCCACATAAAACTTTTAACTTCCCCAAAACTTAATTGGCTACTGCTGACCGAAAGCCTTATCAATAACAAAGTCATTTAACACACATTTTGTATGTTATAGGTACTGTATATTGTATTCTTACAATAAAGTAAGCTAGAGAAAAGAAAATACATTACAGTACTGTACTGTATTTATCAAAAAAATACTGTAAGTGAACCCACACTGTTCATTCATGTTGTTCAAGGGTCAGTTGTATCTCTGTCTTCAAATCTGTAAATAGATATCCTCATCACAAAAAAAAAATCCTGGGGCGCCTGGGTAGCTCAGTCGTTAGGCGTCTGCCTTCAGCCCAGGTCAGATCCCGGGGTCCTGGGATCAAGCCCCGCATCGGGCTCTCTGCTTGGCAGGGAGCCTGCTTCTCCCGCTACCATTCCCTCTGCTTGTGTTCCCTCTCTCGCTGTGTTTCTCTCTGTCAAACAAATAAAATCTTTAAAAAAAAAAAATCCTACTGTATACACTGTTTTGTTATTTTTTTATTAATATATTTCCATCAACATAGAGTTTTGATCAAAAATAAAGTCTAGCTTCATTTTCTTATAAATATGTTCCTTTCTTCAGCTAGTCAAAATAACATCAGCAAGACTCCTTTAAAAAGGCAAATCTCTTGTGATACCTTTGTGGGCAAGGTAGAAAGGGAAGGCTAAGGGAATGTTTATAGGATTGGTTACCATGTCTCACCCCTATAGTGGTGATTAGGGGATTCCCTCTGCCCTTTTTCCTTACCATTTTTCTACTGAAATTTCTTATCAGTAACACGATGTTACTAATCATATTCAGGTGTCATGAATTATTAGGGAATAGACGAAATGTTAGAACCAGTATTCAGAGTAACCATAAAAAGATAATCATATGAACCTAATGTAACAAGCCTAACTTAGTAGTGGCAAATGTAAAGATTTGCACTTGGTCCCTAAAATCAAAATGAGAGAGTCAAATTTTGGGTTAGGCTCTTTGTTAATAGTTTCAGTTGACTGGGGCCCCTGGGTGGCTAAGTCGGTTGAGCATCTGACTCTTGGTTTCAGCTCAGGTCATGATCTCAGGGTCTGTAGATAGACCCAGGGCATTGGGCTCCAAGCTCAAAGCAGAATCTGCTTGAGATTCTTTCCCCCTCCCTCTCTCTCTGGTCCTCCCTGCTCACTGAGCTGTCTCTCTCTCTCTCTCTCTCGAATAAATAAATAAAATCTTTTTTAAAAAACAACTTTAGTTGATTATAAGATCATTGCTGAGTCAGCCATAGTCTATGCTTTTTTTTTTTTTTGAGGCAAATTAAATCTATAATGTTATAGAGTATCTAAAATATGAGAGGGGAAAAAACTACAGTAGCACTGATGAAAATACTGGGAAAGGACTATGTTCTTATTTTAAGACTGACAAAATTTGAAATCAGCCTAGAGGAAGACAGCTGGGCTGATGGCAGGACGCACAGCTAAGGAAACCAAAGCTGGTGAGGCCGTAGGACAGGGCTGGTGAAGGGGGGATGAGAGAGGGTTGGGTGGTGGTTTCAAACATTTAAAGAGCGAGCAAACTCTAGGTGACAGCAGAGGGCAGTACCAGAATAGGTGGGTGGGAAGCATTAAAGCAGAGGAAGTTATTGTGTGTTCAAGAAAAAGAAAAGCCTTCAAATAATTAAACCATGCAAAAGATGAAAGCAGTGATTTTTCCATTACTGATAATGATCAGTTACAGCCTGGACCTGTATTCTGGGGAAACACTGCGAAAAGAATGCAGGCATCACATGGGAGTGTGTGGTCTGAGTGGCCTGCCTGTAAGGGGCATTTTCTAGTCATTTTCACATTCTCACAGCCCACTTGGGTGACCTTGGAAATGACCCATATGAACCTCCCAACCCTGAAATGTTCTCATTCTGCAGTTTTGTGGTTTTAAAGACTTATTTCTGCCCTTTGTGTTTCTCTACCCCTGAGCAAAAGTATGCCCCAAGGTAGAATTCTATCATATTGACTTAATTTTTCTTTTTTTTTTTTTTAAGATTTTATTTATTTATTTGACAGAGACCCAGCAGAGAGGGAACACAAGCAGGGGGAGTGGGAGAGGGAGAAGCAGGCTTCCTGCCCAGCAAGGAGCCCAATGCAAGGCTTGATCCCAGGACCCTGGGATCATGACCTGAGCCAAAGGCAGACATTTAACAACTGAGCCACCCACGTGCCCTGACTTAATTTTTCTCATTGCAGACTCTTTCTGATTTTTTTTCTCCCAATCTGAATTTATTCATAATCAGCAATGCAGTATGGGTTGAAAGGTTATTCTGCTAATTATGGATAG
>CM053603.1:36202280-36218782 GCA_028646535.1 Procyon lotor
CCAAACTATGGAAAGACCCAGATGCCCATCAACAGATGAATGGATAAAGAAGAGGTGGTATATATATACAATGGAATACTATGTAGCCATCAAGAGAAACTAAATCTGGCCATTTGCAACAACGTGGATGGAACTGGAGGGTATTATGCTAAGCGAAATAAGTCAGTCAGAGAAAGACAATTATCACATGATCTCTCTGATATGAAGAACTTGAGAGGCAAGGCGGGAGTCTGGGGGGTTGGGGGAGAGAAATGAAACAGGAAGAGATGGGGAGGGAGACAAACCATAAGAGACTCCTAGACTCAAGAAACGAACCAAGGGTGGTGGGGGCGGGGGGTGGGTAGGGATAGGGTGGCTGGGTTGTGGACATTGGGGAGGGTATGTGCTGTTAAGTGCTGTGAAATGTGTAAGCCCAACGATTCACAGACATGTACCCTGGGGCAAATAATACATTATATGTTAATAAAAATTTTAAAAAAAAGAAAGAAAGAAAAAATAATAATACCTTTGTCGATTGGCTGAGGTTTAAACCTGTTAGAGGTCAGTCGGGGTGATCAGGCAGATGGCAACTGAATGTCAGCTTTATCTTGATCAAGCTGATAGAAGAGAATGTGGCTAGGTACATAGCAATAGTGGGTTCCCTGATGCTGAACTCCAGGTTTGGTAGATGTAGATCGCTGTACAACCTCAAGGTCTCTGTCCCTACAAAATTTATAGAATGGGAGAATCAACCCACTATATGTGCTTATTTCACACTTCCAGGAGAAAGAATGGCATAGAGCCAGGAATTCTCCCCCTACCCCTGAACTCACCTTTGAATAAGGTGGAGGGAGGGAGGAGGGTAAGAGAAGTGGCAGGAAGAATCAACAATGTTCAAATGTCAGCTGTAGACCACAAGTTGCAAAGTGGTGGCTCTCATGGCTAATCTGACTTGAAGCCACAGATTTGTTTTGTTTGTCTGTGTTTTTAAAACTTCTGGGGTCACCTGGGTGGCTCAGTCATTAAGCGTCTGCCTTCAACTCAAGTCATGATCCCAGATTCCTGAGATTGAGCCCCACATCAGACTCCCTGCTCATCGGGAGGCCTGATATTCCTTCTCCCACTCTTCCTAATTATATTCCTATATTATATTCCTATATACTTATATTCCTATACTTATATTCCTATATTCCTTCCTACTCTCTCGCTGTCTTTAAAAAAAAAAAAAACTTCTGAATCAGGGTACCCTTAGAGTGGGGAGTTGTGTATTCTCTAAACTGACCCCAGGCCTCATTATTCCTTGTTGTCTTAAATCTCTCTATCACTCATGATACTATCAGACCCTCTGTAAGCATTTGACATACAGTATTAAGTGGGTCTTATGGCTCTGTGGAAAAGGCTGGCCTTTCGATTGTTTTCAATTATTAAATTATTAAGTAGATATAAACTGAATATGATGGGGATATGAGAAAAAGAAGATGAAAAGGCAGTGTTTCAAATCATTCTATTTATAATTCTGTACATGATTCTGTTCGAAATCTGCATTTTACTCCCGCGTATGTACCAGGGGGTTATCAGTGGGAAGAGAAGCTCCGTTATCTGAATGGACATAGTCTTCTCAGGAGCCGCCAGTGGTTAATTGGGACAAGAAAACACAAGTCATTATCTTTGAGAAATCTGAAGCAAATTGAGGCAGGTTGTCACCTCTCACCAGGAAACAAATTAGTCCTGTCTTTAAAAAGACTCTGCTTTCTCCAGCTGCTGACTGGGGATTCCTGTCAACTGCCAAAGAAATAGGGAGGATGCGGATTAATGGTACTAAAATAGTGGTCATGAAGTACCCGTAAACTCACTTTCTCATTTTCATGAATATCTCTAATTGATTTGACTAGTGTTTGAATGACAAAATTTGTGCTAAGCATCCGCTCCAGAAGATCAGGGTGCCATCTTTCAGCCAAAACCATTAGTGTACTAGTCTGTTTGGAAAAGCTCTGTGAATAAAGGAAAAGCCATTAATTATATACAAAATAGCTCTTTCCCTTAGCTAACTTATCTTCATGGACTCCCTGCCAGCTTGGTTGGGGGCAGGGGGAGTGGATTATAGTGCAAAAAAAAAAAAAAAAAAAAGAGAGAGAGAGAGAGGGAGATAGAAATAATAACATAGTAACAACATGCTAGGTTATAAAGGTTGTGAATAATATAAAACTTGAGAAGATATGACCTACTTTTTCTGAATTGTGTGACTATGGGAATGATTGCATTCTAGTGGGAAGAATAGTGAACTGAGGTTCTGCCATCCTGGGTTTTGGCCCCAGCTCTCTTACCAGCCAGCTGTGTGACACAAAGTAGATCTTATCACTCCAGACTCCAGTTTTCTCACCTATAAAATGAAGAACCTTGGACAGAGAGAGTTCAGACATCTCTAAGTTCTAAAGCTCTATGATTTGATGAAGAAATACTTAATTGGATTAAAGCATGAAAGCCCTTTAAATTCCAGTTGTTTTTCTTTTTTTAACTCAACAACAACAACAAAGAAATCCAAAGGTACTGTAACTCAGGCTCCCAAAGAAAAGGAGATGAAATCTTCCATGTGCAGGAGATTTGTATTATATGAACATTTATTTTACATGAATTTAGTTTATGATCCCTGAAGGAAAAAGAAAAATTACCATTTAAGTGGTGCAGGCAATTTCACCAACCAGTTCATCCGTAAGTACTTAGGAGATAAGGATCTGAAAGGACACTGGGCTCAGTGCACCTTGTTCTTGATGTATCTCTTAAAATATGATCATCTTGCCACACTGAATGGGATGCCAGTGTTTGATGACATGTTGGTTTTACGGTATGGTCACCAAACACAAGCCAGTCACTTCTACTGGCCGATAGCCAAAGAAAGAGCTGGAGATAAAACTGTCCCATTTGGAGAACATATTGATCTCAGAGTGGTAACTTTTTGTGGGATTTTTAAGGGCAATTTTCAGTATATAAAATTTTGTTTTAAATACTGACTTTAAAACTGAGTCCCATGTAGATCTATCAGAAAGCTTTTAAAACTTGTACATGAATGTTCATAGCCGCATTACTGTTAATTGCCAAAAGTGAAATCAACCCAAATTTCCATCAGCTGATGAACAGAAAAACCAAATGCAGTTTGTCCATACCATGAACTATTATTTATCCCTAAAAAGAAAGAAAATGCTGATAAATCCTAATGATACTTGAATGAACCTTGAAAACATGATGCTAAATGAAAGAAGCCAGACACAGATGGCTACATATTATATGATTCCATTTATATGAAATGTCTACAACAAGCAACTTCATAAAAGCAGAAAGTAGATCATCTGTTGTCAGAGGATGGGCAGAAAGGAGAATTGGGACTAACTCCTACTTAAAACCAAGTTTCTTTTTGAGGTCATGGCACATTATGGACCTTGCGGTGATGGATGTGTGAAGAGTAAATAACCAAAACTCAGTAAAGTGGATGCCTTAAAAGGGTGAATTTTTTGTTATGTGAATTGTATCTCAACTGACAAAGAAAAAAGTAAGTAGTAGTCTCTTTCCCACACTAAAAAGAAGGAAGAAAGAAAAAGAAGGAATAAAGTAAATTTACCAGCTGTGATTCAGGAATCATAATTTCTGGAGATTGACATAGTTTTGAGGATCATCGTCTTTATGACTCTTACTTAGGTGCTTCTGCTGATCCCAGTTCTACTGTGATAGCAGCCCTCCATCTACTCCCAAAGATGTCACTGGTCAATAGTGCCACCTCACAGACTCTT
Source organism: Procyon lotor (assembly GCA_028646535.1). NCBI lineage: Eukaryota > Metazoa > Chordata > Mammalia > Carnivora > Procyonidae > Procyon > Procyon lotor. The sequence goes on from CM053603.1 coordinate 36,206,042, forward strand.
GGGCACCCTTCCTCTGAACTCCTGTGACACCATGCCGGATACTAAGAGCAAGGTGTTTGGATAGAGAGATTTTCTGGTATGTCCAATATCATCCACTAGTTCCCTTCTCTACTAATACATTGTAGGGGGAAACTATGGGCTTTGCAGGTAGACAAATCATGTTGACTTATAAGCTGTTCAAAGTGAACTTACAAAATGGGAATAGCAGAGCCTATTATATAGGCTTTGGGGGAAGACTAAATTAGACAATGTATTTATATTAATTAGCACATATCAGCACCCAATTTTTATTGCCTTCTCTTTCTCTGATTACTCTTCACAGCCTACCAGTTGAGAGCTCTGTATTCTACCAACTGCCACATTCTATATCTACCTTGCCTATGCCATTGCATACTTGGCTTTGGAAATAAAGTCTCTCTGACATGCTGGTTCTATCTTTTCCTCTCAGTCAGAAAGTTAAGATAAAGCTTTAAAGTACTTGGTACAGGGGCACCTGGGTGGCTCAGTGGGTTAAAGCCTCTGCCTTCGGCTCAGGTCATGATCTCAGGGTTCTGGGATCGAACCCCGCATCGGGCTCTCTGCTCAGCAGGGAGCCTGCTTCCCCCTCTCTCTCTGCCTGCCTCTCTGCCTACTCGTGATCTCTCTCTCTGTCAAATAAATGAATAAAATAATCTTTAAAAAAAAATAAAGTACTTGGTACAGTATTTGTTCATGTAGTAAACGTATTATGAATGTTAGGTATCATTATTATTATCATTATTGTATAGATGGGTAATTCAAGATTTGAAACCTCTAGAAGGTTATCTAGGAGATGCTCCAAGCCACCCTACAGCAGTAGCGAGCATTGCTGGCTGTGTCACCAGGTTGAGTCGATTCCTCTGTGAGACACGAGGAATAGAAGTGACGTGTTAAGCTCTGGATAATAGAAATCCCACCAGTTACGTTGACCAACGCAAGGCTCACTGCTATGGTGCTGCTCCAGCTGCACTTAAATAACCTTCACTTTAGCCTAGGTCATTTCTCAGCCTGGGTGAACTTGGCCAAAACTCATAATGTCTCTGAGCCCCAATTTCTAATTTAGAAAATAAGGCATATTGGCTTCATTTATTTATGTATCTATTTGTTTTCTGTTGTTTCTTTTGTTGTGGCTGGTCGGCTTTGATAATGTGTGTACCTCCAGAATTAGGATGTGTTTGTGTATGTGTGTGCATACATGCGCATGCAAATGTTTTTTAATCTTTCATATTATATTCATACTATTACAATAGTATGAGAACTTTGGATAATTTTTCTCTATGTTATAAAGCTCTCCTCCTACCACCTCACTCCCTTCTCATGGTTCAGATACCAGACCTCCCCAGGCTCCTTCAGAAATCTCTGGATATTCCATCAAAAGAAGTTTCTTTCTATTATTCTCTACTATAGGACCCTATATATTTCTTCCGTAAGACTTTCAAAATCTAAACAGCCTTTTTGGTTTTGGGGGTTTTTTTGGGGGGGGGGGGTGTTGCATACATATGCATCTATTTCCTGTCAGCCTAACAAGAATGTAACCTTTATGGGGGTGCCTGGGTGGCTCAGTGGGTTAAGCCTCTGCCTTGGGCTCAGGTCATGATCTCAGGGTCCTGGGATAGAGCCCCGCATCGGGCTCTCTGCTCACTGGGGAGCCTGCTTCCCCCTCTCTCTCTGCCTGCCTCTCTGCCTACTTGTGACCTCTTTCTCTCTGCCAAATAAATAAATAAAATCTTAAAAAAAAAAAAAAGAATGCAACCTTTATGGACACCAGAATTACTGACCTATATCCACAGTCTTTAGCATATCTCTTGTACATATTAGGTGCTCTGTAACTATCTCACAAATGAATGAATGAATGAATGAATGAACGAACGAACGAACTACATATTCAGGTCTCCTTTTGCAGCATGTTAGAATCATCCTATTCTCACAGTTGATTCATAAATTGCCCCAACCAGAAAAACCCTTTAAGATTTTGGAAGAGATGATCTCATCTCTTCAAGCCCCTTCTTTTTGCAGAGTAAACTCAAAAGGGGAAATTCCACTTGCAAACTAAGGTCCAATAGGCTGTGCCTCTTTCTACTCTAACATGTTGCCTCCCAAAGGACCTCACTAAATTCTTGTTAAAGCGACAGCTGAGAAAACTAATAAGTTAATAGACCAGGGGAAAATAGAGGTTCTCAGTGGGGCACAGTGAAAAGGGTAGGGCTTTTGTGTCCTACAGCTTCTATTTGTGTACAAACTCTAGCCCTTCGGAGCAGCTCTGTGATCTGGGACAAATTAATCTTTAGCAATTTGCGTTTCCTCCTCTATAAAATGGGAAGCTCTATGTGATGCAAGAATTGTAATTTTGTTTCTATTCCTTTCACTGCCTGCTCCCCATTGCCTCCGCTACCATTTATCCAAGAGAAGTGCCTCAAACTGCTTAGCTTTGTATCCTACTATCGTTCCCTAAAAATGTACCAAAACTCCAGCAGTGTTTCTGTAGCAGCACTGAGGTCTAAGAGATTAGTCACTCTCTTTTCAGACACAGTAAATCATTACTTTGTATATACTTCTTATATTTATGCTGTTTACCATTGTGCATGTATTATAAAAACCACAAATCAATGCTCTCAGCAGGCGAAACTGTTCAAACCTGCAGAATGTCTTGTTTTGTACTAGGTTTTGACAAACCAGTATCCGCCTGCCCTGAATTCTATTTTCTGAGCGACAGTGATTTGGGCAGCTGGGGTCTGTGATTGATCTCTGAGTGACTTGTACTTTATCAAGGAACAGATATGATTTCCCATGTATCTGATTAACCTTCTCTGTAAGATTGCCATCATTTCTGTAATGCCAGCGGATTATTCTGTGCTCGGAAAGATGGATATCAGCTCCTTTTAATCAATAGCCTACAAAAGGTGTCACCTGGCTATACCTGTGGTTATCTATAATGTCTGACTGAAAGGGTGCTGTCATTTGTCAAATAACCTGGCTTAATTTAAAGCACCTAGGAAGTAAAGTTGCCTTTATTTTAACACAGTATGCAGAACAATACATTAGGTCAGTAAACTGCATGCTTGTTTTCTGGATGATACCCTATTAGAAAGAGAGAATACCGAGGAGGTAAGATCCTCCCTTATCCATCTCCATTACATAGGACTGGCTTGGTAACAAATATGTTCTCATGGGAGCAGGAGAGGAGTAGGGGATACAATAGATTCTGTGCCAGCATACCAAAATGATGAAGTACCACTAGGCTGTCATATAATTTTTCATCCAAACTAGAGTGCACAGGATGCTCTTGATAGACTGGGAAAACAAATAAACCAGGACTGTCCTGAGGAAGCAAGGATACATGGCCACCCGAAGTCATACCATCCTCATGCTGAGTAAGTGGGATATTTGGAGTTGATGGTGTTTCTGTGGTGTACTTCTCCTCTGGGTCGGAAAGCCCCGTAGGGTATAAACTAACCCTCACTTATTACTCAGACATGTATAGGATGCGGAGATCCATAGTTGAGATAATAGCTCCTGCTAGGAGAAGAGAGCTGTTAATTCTTGGGACAGATCATCTAAATCAAGTACAGACAGTTTTCTGTCTGCACTCAGATCCTTTTTCATTGTCAGTTTAGGGAAAATGCCTCATACTGAAATCTCGATTTGGAGATGCAGCAAGTCAAGCAGAAAACTGCCATTCTCCCAAATGAACACTGGGTGACAGAAGGAGAAATCTGTCAGCCAGCAGTTTACCTGCACAGATCCTCCCAAGGAAACAAACAAATCAGAGCTGAATCTTTGGACACTTATAACAACGGGCCAAAGAAGCAGGTTTTCCACAGTGTGAACTTTGGGAATCTTATATAATGAATTGACAACACCCCCAACTCCTTTAGTATGATCAGGAGGATTCTAATACGTAGAGCTGTGGGCTCCTTAGCGTGGGCTTTGAAACCTCCCTTCAAATTCTGATCTCATCACTTCCTCTCTCAGCTTCTGACTCTGCCTTTGTAAAAGGAGTGGCTCTGAATCTTCAGTGAGGTAGCATTATGTAGAATACTAAGCTCATGACCTGACACATAGAGACACTTTGCAGAACGATAGGCCTTTTTCCCCTTCTGGAGGAAACTTGCTCTACTGTCACGGTTAAGAAGACCCACAGACCCAGGTTCAAGTTTCCCTTCTACTGCTTCCTCAATGGGTAAACTTTCTGAGCCTCCATTTCTTTGTCTTTGTAATAGGGATACCAATGTCCCCCTGACATTAGTTTGTTTAATCCATTTTAACTTTTCTCCATAGCTACATGCAGACAAAGAGTAAAGAATGAAATTGTCCTAAAAGACTTAGTATGAGAAACGTAATCTCTCCTGCTCCCTTTTTCCCTTTCTCAGAGGTAACCATTTTTGACTCTGGGCTTTCTTTTCCCCTTGGTTTTGTATTGTCTTTTTTTTTTTTTTTTAAGATTTTTATTTATTTATTTGACAGAGAGAGATCACAAGTAGGCAGAGAGGCAGGCACAGAGAGAGGAGGAAGCAGGCTCCCTGCTGAGCAGAGAGCACAGGGCTCGATCCCAGGACCCTGAGATCATCACCTGAGCCCAAGGCAGAGGTTTTAACCCACTGAGCCACCCAGGTGCTCCTGTATTGATTGTCTTATCTTTAAATAATATGTTTATCTCTCTTGATTCTTCTGTTTTAGGGATTGTCTTTTGACTTTCAACTCTGTTTCACACATGCCCATCCTCTTAACCTAAATACATCATAATTTTATTAGACTTTAATCCATAATTACATAATTATGACTATGCAGTGCTATTCCTGAGTAAGCAATGAAACTACAATTACTTCTCTTTTCTTTTTTACTACATCTTTTTTATTTCCCTATCCTTTTGTTTGTTTACTTAGTTTCTATATACATATCACTAAGTCAAACCCCAAACTTCTGACCCACTTGCAAATTTTTAGACATATTATTAAACACATACATAAAATATCCATCTAGGATGTTTCTTCATCATTTTCTTGGGAATTCTTCTCAAATCTTCCCTCTTTTAGATTCTCTATTGCCAGGGACTTGTTTTTTCCTTCATTTTTTGAAGCCTATCCTGCAGTTGTTTCCTGAAAAGCACTTTGCTTCTCTCCAAGTTTCTTTTTTTGCTATCACATTTAATGATAGTTTGGCTGGGAATAGAATTTTAGGCTAAAAATAATTTTACTTCTGAATTTTAAGGGTATCCATCCATTGTCTTAAAAATTCTGGTATTTCTATTAAGAAGTCTGAAATAATTCTAATTTCTATTCCTTTATATATGACCTATTTTTATTTTTCTCCGTCTCTCTCTACACATGTATTGATATTCATCTGCATTGTTCTGAAATGTCATAATATTGTGATATGTCTAATTAGGTTTAATTAATTATGTCTCATCTAATTTTCTATTTTCTGATTGATACTGCGTAGGCCTATTTAATTGGGAAACATGTCCTTCTGTTCTGGGAAATTGGGGTTGTATTTGTGGAGAATTTATTTCTTTCCTTTTATTTGCCTGTTCTTTTTATAGAGTGACTCTATAATTTTATCTTTTATCCCTCCCCCCCTTTTTTTTTTTAAAGATTGATTGATTGATTTTAGAAAGGGAGAGAGTATAAGCACAGGGCAGAGCAGTAAATGGAGAGAGAGTTCCAAGCAGACTCCCCACTGAGCACAGAGCCCAACGCAGGGCACATTGTGGGGCTCCACCCGGAGCTTCATCTCACAACCCCCAAATCATGACCTGAGCTAAACCAAGAGTCAAATGCCTAACCCGACATTGCCACCCAGACACCTCATCCTTCCTAAGTTTTATCTCTTTGTTTTTGCTCTATACTCTAGAACCTTCCTAAACTTCCTTTTCCAGTTACTTTTCATCTCAGTTGTTGCCAGGCAAACAAAGGCAAATGACCAGGTTATACTCACATCATACCTGCTGAAGCAACATTTCCAGGAAAAAATTCATGGAGACAATAAAGCAGTAGTCAGAATATAAGCCCCCTATTGTCCATGGCATTCTGGTGTAACCCACAAAGATCTAAAAGATAACTGCCAGATTACAAAAGGTGTTGCTGAAGCTTGGGATATGGGGTTTGAAGCTGAAGGACTATGGAAGTATGGCCTCTCTCTTGAAAAGATCTGCAGCCTAGAAACCAAATCTGTGACTGCTGGTATATGAGCAAGTGGCAGGAACACCATGTCAGAGTTCAGAGTTGGGGAAGTATTACACCTCTACACCTTTCCCTGGCATCATCGAGGGCTGGGGGCCAAGTGTTAGGGTTGAACAGAATTGATTGCCTTAAACACTGGGCCATGGCTAGTTTCCATGGGGAAGTGCATAAAGCCTCCTGCTTTTCTAGAAGCCAACCTCTAGGCCATTAGTCTTACACAAGTTAATCTCTACCTCTCAATTATCATGCCTCAAATTTCTAAAAACTCTCTTTTAGTCTCTGAATGTTCCTTATTTGCAGTAGAGTTTTCTTGTCGATGCATGAATTCAGTACCTCTTATTTCTCTGAAAATATTAATGATAGACTGTCTTTACTTGCTTTGGACTTGATCTTGTATGTTAGAAGCTGTCTTCAGATGTTAGTGATTCTGGGTTGTTGGCTCATATTGAAGAAAGAGGCACTACAAAGCTAACTTGAAGCTATAAACCTGTGGGTAAGGTTTATTGACTATGCAGTAAATATGACTAAGCCACTTCCTTGGGGAATTCCCTCAGCACACACACACACACACACACACACACACACACACACACACGCATCAATATTTTTAGGGTTTTTTGGGGGGAGGTTGATCACAGTCCTCAGAGAAAGAGTATTTAATCCCCTCCTTGGAGAGCAGAGATCTCACTGCCAGTGTTCTAGAAGCCATATTGACAAGTGAGTTGGGAATCTCATCCTTCCCTGCATAAATATTTACAAAATTCCTGCTACCCTCACTTGAACCTTTGTCCTCTGGCCCAGAGACCTTTCTCTGTGGTAACTCATGCAACCAGTTACTGAACTTTTGAGGAATATTCTAAAGAGTAAGCCCATCTGCCTCTTGTGTTTTCCTACTACTGGCTCAGGATTCAGTGCTTCTTGTCTGTTAACTACATACTTTCTTCCAACATCCCCAATTTTAATGGTTATTTCTCCCAATTATTCATTCTTATGGGTTTAAGTCTTTGAAAAAAATAATTCCTCTACTACTGTTTAAAGACATTTTAGAGATTTCCCAGCATCCTAGCAGAGTTATTATGAAGAGGAAATGGGGTAATTTATGGAAAGAACCAAGGACAGTGTCTGACACATAATCATAATGATTATTTTTGTTGCATTTTTACTATTTTATTCTTGTAAAACTCTCCCTGCATGTAAATTACTTGTGTGCGGCTCTGTATATCTAAATAACATAAAAAGGGAAGGCCCTGTGAAGTCAAAACCTGTGTCATTTATATGATTTATTAAGGTCCCACTTGGCACTGTTGTTATCTATATAACTCTAATCATTTAGACTGAGCTTGTAAAAGAAACAGGGTTTAAATGTGCATAACACCTAACCACTAACATGATGGGGATTCCAGGTTCATAGTTATCGTTATGTAAGTACTCTTCTATATTGGAATCCAGATCTCTTAATTACTGGTAAATTCTACTGACTCCTTTTGAAGAATGAATTGCCCCTCAGAAGCTTGGTACTCCTCCCCACATGTATTACTTATACCAAGTCAAGCAGTGTGCCTTGGGGTGACCCTTTGAGGTAAGCAGTCCTACAGTGTCTGTGGGAATTTGTGCTGATGTTCCCAAAAGCAGTTCTTAGCCTTGTATGCTTTCTGGCCTCTGGAGAATTATAAAATAGAAGGCAATGGGGAAAACAACAGTTTAAAAAGATATCATGTTTTTAAAGCCAAAGATTTCACTAACCTAAGCTATCCTCAGAACTTTCATGTCCCCTGGTGAAGTATATTTTGGGCCATGCCCCATAAACTACTCAAATAATCCGTTAAGATAGCTGTAGAAATCAGCATAGCAAACTATCAGTGAGCTAGTTTAGTTATTCACCGGTTATTAATCTTCTCAGCTCAGGGTCATATTGTCCTGTCTTCAGCATTTTTCACAGTGTCTGATGATGTCCAGAGAGTTAATGGAAGTCCTGGAACGTGGATACAACAAACGTGATAATCTTTTGACTTGGTATCATTCTAGTGATCATCTTCAAACTTGGTATGTTGCCCTGGCATGTGAGCAAGGGAGCACATGTGCTCTTTATCTGGGTATTTGTACACTGTTCTGGCAAAGAAATGGCTATGTCTGATGATAATTTCCTTATGATACTTTCACGAGCAGCAAATTGTTTGGAGCATCCGCTGTCATGTTTAATAGCTGTCTGTTTTGTTGTTTCTTTGGTTTCCTTATAAAGTTGAGGCAGGGTTTGTCAAGAGTTAGAGAGCCACATCTTTTCTTTGAAGATTTACATGGACATTTTTCTCTAACTAAATTTTGCTCTCCCCCTCCCCAGTTTTTGCATGTTTGGGGAAGCAGTTTCTCTTTGAAAGTTCCTGCAGTTACACCACATGAACCCAGACACAATTGAACTCAGTTGTGATCATGTGATGATGATGATGATGATGATAATGATAGCTAACTTATATCAAACAGTTAGAATGTTCTAGTAGTATAACATGCAGAATAGGACGGTTACAGGTGAAGAAACAAATTAACTGACTTAAAGTTAAGTGACCTACCCCAAACTACTCCAAAGTTAAGTAGGAGAGCTAAAATTTGCATTCTTATTTCTAACTCCATAGCTCAGTTTCTTAACCTGAAAGAATCTGTTTTTTAGTCTGTAATGGCAGCTTTCTATCTACAGTCTGCATGCTCTCTCCACCAGAGTCTAGATAGCAGTTTCCAGTTTTGATCTTCATGGTGCGGGTATCTATCTGTATGCCTGAAAGAGCTTCCTTTACTTAGGATTTCTGTCAACAGAAATATCACTTGAGACCAGGTGGGGTATTGTCAACCACTGTGAGGATTTGGACATTTACACTGAATGATACATGGAGGCAGCTTTGTTTCTGCTAGATTCTTAGTACAACTAACATTTATTATTTAGCAAGCTCTATTTTCAAAATTTATTATGGCACTCATTTAATCCTCAAAGTATAAGGTATAGGCTATTATTCCCAGTCAATCTAGGAAAGCTGAAGCACTGAGAAATGAAGTAAATTCCCTCAGATCAACACAGTAAGTGGTTGAATTAGAATTAAAATTCAGGAAGTCCAGGGTGTCTGGGTGGCTCAGTCAGTTAAGCATCTGCCTTTGGCTCAGGTCAGGAGTCCTGGAATTGAGCTCTCAGCTCAATTCAAAGGCTCCCAGCTCAGCGGGAAGCCTGCTTCTCCCTCTGCCTGCTGCTCCCCTTGCTTGTACTCTCTGTTTCTCCCTCACAGATAAATAAATAAAATCTTAAAAAAATAAATAAATAAAACTCAGGAAGTCCAATTCTATTGTTTATATAGTTAAATTCCCTAAACAAAACTGTCTCTCATTCAAGGGGTCCAATTTTCCAGTATATAATACTTTGAAAAGATTTTTTTTTAACTTGGAAGTTTTATTTGTATTTTGGCTTCTTCAGCTAGGCTGAGCCTTCACTTACGGAGCTATGTTCCATAAATAACCAAAACATTACTACCTTTGGGAGCCTTTGATAATAAAGTCTGATGATTCCTTTTTTGGCTTTTCTAGACTTGCTTCTTGTCATTCTTCTCTTGAATTCTTTTCTCACCTTATCAAGCTGGGCTCCATTGGATTCCCTTTTTTTTTTTTTTCCTTTTTCTTTTCTCCCTCTTCCTAAGTCTTGAGTCCTTCAAGTACCTCTGGTTCCAACACATCATGTCACATTCTATCATAATAAAAAGAAAATTAGACAAAGCTCATTTATACCTAAACATTGGCAGCCGCCCAAACACCTCTTTCACAATGAATTAAAGCAAGCAGTGAGCTACAGTTATGTTGGAATAGAAATCAGTAACTTATAGGACTTTACTGTCAACCAGACTTAGGGTTGAATATTTATTTTCTCCCTCCAGTGAAGTCTGTGACCTTGGTGAATATATTTAGGATCCTTAAGGAAGCATTGGCTACATCTTTTATTAGATGGTGATAATAATGATACCTATATCTCAGGGTGGCAGATTTTCACTGCCATTGACTTACTCATCCTACAGATATTTACTGAGCACTAGTTGCATCAGTAAGTACACTATGTATAAGATATCTCTGCTGAACAAGAATTACATATTCTCTGCCCTCACAATGCTTCCATTTCAAGGAGGTCATAAACACAGGTATTTAGCACAGATCCTGGCACATGGCGAACACATAACATCTGTAAGATGCAATGATGATAATATTGGTAGAGTTCAGTGATGGTTGCCCATCATAGTATTGGCACGATTTCACCAAGAACTTGAAATGATAATTGCAATCTATGGGAACTAGGCATCCAGAGGAAATCTCCTTTTTCCCTGTTTTTTTTCTCCTCATACAAATTGTCTATTAGGTAACCACAAAACAAAAGGGAAAATGCATAATAAGCAGATTACTTAACCACTGTGGGTATAACCCTTGGTTAAAGTAATAAAGATAAATATTTTAACACTTTCTTTTTAATCACCTACATTAAGTATTCCATTGACAGAGCTCCAAAAATCATAAATGAATGTAACCTCTTCCAGCACCAAGAGGAATGGTCATCTTCATCATTAGCAAACAGCAGTCTTGTCTATTTTTATCACCCAACCCTACAGAGGCTCCATTTTCTCTATTCATGTTTTACCTTCTTTTGTAGCTAGTGGTTTAATGATGCTTTTTTGTGTTTGCCACCTTTCTGATCAGTTTCACGATTACTCTTCCTCCTGGGTAATTTTCCAGTGACATCTTTTTCCTTTTGGAATGCACATTTATGCAGGCCTCTGACTTGAGAAGGCAGGATATTGTTGGTGCATGAAGTGTCTTTGGTGTCTTTGGATTTAGCTGCTAGCTTGAAGCATCTGGCAATCGAACATAAACTCCTGTACTTGAGCATTCATGCTTGAACCAGAAATTACTTTGTCATCTTCACTGGCTTTTATTAAGCAGCCAACAGCTGTCTTAGAGCTATGACTTACTACAGTGAGCTTTTTCTCTTAGAATGTCACCCTCTTCTTATCCTCAAAATAAGTCTCTCCCTTTCCTTTTTTTCCCAAGCAAATCTTTGGCATCAATAGTATCAGTAATAATAGCATCTCACACTTGGGTAGCACTTTATGGTTTATGAAGCATGTTAAAATCCATTGACCCAGTTTGAATTTCATAATCTTCCTGGGATGCCAAATACCATCACTCCAAAGTACAGATGAGAAACCCACAGCTGAGAGACATCAAATGACATCTTGGTGGTTACAAACCCAGTCAGTGCTATCTGGGCAAACCTGGAAACTCGGTTTTTAAGACAGTACATAGATTGTTTTATACATCTCACCATGCTGACATTTTTAGGAAAACTTCTGTCAACATCAATGCATCATTAAAAGGAATGTCATTTACTCTGTGAGAAATAAATCCCAGCCACCATTTTTGAGAGGAGCTCTTGGTCTAGGCTTATTTCCTGTGAACTGAGTTCCCAGCTTATTTCTGGTCCTGCAGCATTGTTTGGAAGCCTGCACCCTCTATGAAAATGGCAGTGATCTCCTGGCTGCTGTGTTGTACAAGTAAGCATTATTCACTCTGCGAGTGGTAGTCTCTAGACTTGTACAATAAGCGCTGGTCCTAATATGGTAGCCAAGTGCAAGATGATCTCTTTGAGCCTGTTTGCTTCCCTGCCTAATGCAGAAACAATTCCCATTGGGGCCTATCTTAAGTTAGAAGAGAGTTATGGAAATGAATGCGAAACTGAGGAATGATCTACAGTTGCAAAGGGCCATGTGCCTTGTATATCTCGCCTGCTTGTTCAAATAAACAAATTGACTTTTCTGACATATTTCCGTGAGCATCAGTCTATGTGATACTAAAGCCTTTGCAAAATTCTGGTCACTCCTTTGCACCACAGCTCAGAGAGACACGCTGGGGTCTCATGGAGTCTCATGGAGAGACATGGCTTGAGCCATGCAAGCGATGTATACATACTTGTTATAACTGAGGCTGGAGTCTTATCTCACTATTTTCCCTAACAATTGTGAGCTGTTAGATTCTAATGGATAATCTAGAATGTGAGTACATTTCCCATAAAGTTTGCAAAGATTTATTGAGGAACAGACATTTGGATATGTACACAAATACACACACAAAGACACACATACACCCCTAGGGGGAGTTTGTGTGTTTGTTTTAATTCAATAACATGTTTCTAGGATAAAGAATTCGTGTTTTTTGCTTTTCGTTTTTTGGTTTTCAATTAACCAAGGCCTCACCAGAAAATTGTTTCACTTTCTACCTTTAATAAATCCCTTTCTAAAGCATCTGACCAATTTTTAAATGGTGATCATCACTCATTTTTAGACACCATTAGCACTACATTGCTTCACTAATCATGGCAAAGCCCAGCTTTTATTGTAGAGGAAAGTCAGTAAAGATGAAGAAATGGAGGACTAAGGGTCAAACTAGCATTCTGACTTAAATTCCAAGCACCCTTTAGGTGGAAGTAGTAAGATGCAACTTACCTGAAAATGACTATATTTACACTGATACA
>CM053603.1:36219282-36246721 GCA_028646535.1 Procyon lotor
TCAGAGAAATCCAGGTGAAGAGTCATCCTATAGAATGTAAGGCCTATTCTCTTTAAAACTGTCAAGGATTTGAAAGGTAGGGAAAGACTAAAGAAATAGTCTATCTTGATGGATCCTGAAGAAGCATGACAAGTAAATTCAACACGCTTTCCTGGATAAAGTCTTAGACTAAAATATAAAGAAACATGACTGAGAAAGTTAGCAAATTTTGAATGGGATCTGAATTGCAAAGGGATGATGTACCAGGGTTGATTTATTTGGAGGGTCATGTGCTGGTTATTAGGAAAGTGTCCTTGTTTGCATAAACACATGCTGGAATGTTTAAGGGTGATGAGACCTCATGTCTGTAGTTGCTCTCAAAAGGTTCAGAAAAAGACTAATGATAATGAGTAAATATTATATATTATAGAGAATATCATGTTTATTATATATCTTCATTATATGCAAGAAAGAAAGAAACAAGTACTTTAGTAAAATATTAACAATGGAGGGATCTGTGTGAAGGTGAAAGAATTCTTTGTACATTCCTGGCAACTTTTCTGTAAGTTTGAAATTATTTAAAAACAAATCATTTTTTTAAATAAGTTGCGTTCTAAAGTATGAAAAAAATAAATCCTAAATGTGGCCTTAGAGGCAAAAGTCAGTAATGAACACAGAAGAAGAGCCAGAGTTTCCACAGTGAGTGAACCCTTAGGTAGCTCCTTTTTAATGTTCTATGGAGTAAATAGTGAGAAATAAAACACAATACCTTCTCAATGGACAACACTTTGGGGTGAGGGCCTTATTTCTATCATTAACCAATACCACCATTCACAGATTGTCAACAATTTGTCCTTAACCACCTCTCATGAGTAGGTACAAAGCTAGGTATCAGGGATTATAAAAGTGTAAGATGTGGTCACTGTCTCCCAGGAACCTGATCATAGGGGAGAACCTGGATATATATGTAAGTGATAGTCCACGACAATGCTCAAGCTTAACGTTGAAGAAAGAGAACAAGCTTCACAAAGGAAAAGATCCCCAGGGAATAGGGTGGTCAGGGAAGTATCAGTCTTCAGGGGATCGTGACCTGAGCTGAAGGCAGACACTTAACGACTGAGCCACCAGGTACCCCATTTATCTGTATTCTTGAGTTGACTGTTCAGTTCATTTATTATCAGCTGAAATACTTCATATTATCAGTTGAAATTTATTTGAATATATTGGAATCAATAAATGCATTTGGTGTGCTACAACTTTCTTATGAGTACCGCTTCAGCTGCATATCATGGGTTTTGACGGGTGTTGATTTCCCTATTAGTCATTCGGTGACAGGCTTTATCCAGCCTGGCTGGCCTTCAGTATAACCTGACACACCTTCTTTGATGGTGCCCACCTCTGCTTGAATACTTTTCGAAATGGGGATTCACATTCGCCTGAAGCAGCCCATTTCCCTGTTGAAAAGGTCAAATTATTGGAAAGTTCTCACTTTTACAGAGCCAAAATATACCTCTTCGTACTTATTCTTTGGGTGACAAAGTAAGTTTATTTCATCTTCTGCCTGTAAACCCTTCACATATTTGAAGACCTCTCTCGTGTCTCCTGTAATTTCTCTTTCTCATGTCAAACATTTTCAGTTATTTTAGCTGTTACAGATGTATTATGTGCTTAACTAACCTAGGTGCGCTAATTTCCTGGTGATTCCAAAAGACGTTCCTAGGCAAACTGTGGTCTCATTAATGCAAAATACAATGGGACTTTTACCTCTCTAAGACATTTGTGTCTCTTTGTGCAACTTAAGATTGCATTAGCTTTTTGGGGTGACTTCACAAACCCTGTTGACACTGAGATGTTCAAGTCTTTTCCAGGTGACCTGCCAATCCAGCCTTCTTCTTGCCTATATACCTTTGTGGCTGATTTTTAAAAACGTTGTCTTTTGCCTTTATCCTTATTACATTTCAGACCAAATGAAAGAATTAGTTCAGCCTGAAATCACTGTGAATTTTGAATTTTGTCTCATGTTTAGGGTATTCCTTTTATGTGTGTTTTATGCAGAATTGATAGATATAGTTCATCCAACACAGGCTTTATTTTTATTCAAAAAATGAGACCAATGCAGAGATCCCTTGGACGCTACCTCCAGGTTTATTGTGAAAGTTAACCCACCATCTTTGTTGTGGCATTTAACTGCTATTAAAAATAGTTCCCTGGCCATTCCTCCTTGTGCCATTTCAAGGGAGCTGCCAGCTCTTTGGCTAGCTCCTGTTTTTGAAGAATCCCATTTTTAAACTTATTATATATCTTCATTATATGCAAGAGAAATCCAGGTGAAGAGTCATCCTATAGAATGTAAGGCCTATTCTCTTTAAAACTGTCAAGGATTAGAAAGGTAGGGAAAGACTAAAAAAATGGTCTAATTGATGGATCCTGAAGATACATAAAAAATTAATATATAATTAATATAATTTTATATTAATAAAATTAATGTAAAAAAGAAGATACAACCTGACTCAAAGGCATCATCAAAACCATTACAGTAAAGAAATTCTCTAACAAAAGGAGGTGTATACCTACTGTAAATGAAGAGGAATGAAACACACATTAAGTACTTTCCTGATACTCACTGAGTGAATATCCTGGCACTGTGAGTGAAAGTATTTACCAATTGAAAGGAAGGGTTGGTATTATATAGGGAAAGGAAAAGCAAAATAGAATTCTTGTCCTGTGAACCCACAGGTACTTGTTTTTACAAATAATAAAGCCCCTAGATCAGAAAGCTTTTTCACCAACAGGGAAATTCAGAAAATGATATGACTTGGGTAATAACTATTATAATTTATGCATCAAATTGTTGACCTAATCATTAACAGAGTTGTTAATAATTGCCTCTCTCTCATGGTTGTCATGTTCTCAAGAACAAAGCACCTAGTGTACTTTCTGTCCTCTATCATAGAAAACAATGTAGAACATGAGTTTGTTGGGTTTTTTTTTATCCTAGGAGGGTTAAACACTTGGTAAATATATACATTTTAAACATTGGTCCTCTGGAGTTCTGAATTTATCATTCTCTGCAGGATGAACCAATCACAAGCAGAAAAGTTTAGGGGTATTTTTGGTCATATTTATTGTTGGTATTTAATTACATCCAAATCCAGACATCAATTCACATCTCGAGTCCTAATTGCCTTTGAGAGTTCTATGCACAGAACAATAGCTGGAGTGACTCTTCAGAACACGAGTCGTAAATATAGGTTCTTCCTGATCTTGATGAATTAAAACCCAAGGAGGGGAGACAGTTTTGTTTTGAAGAAGCCATCTGTTTATTTGTGTACAGCGTTTGTATTCAAATTTAAGGAAATTAATCAAGTAAAAAGCATCAAAATTCACAACAGAAAATAGGAGTACTGAACAGGCATGCAATCTGAGAAAACCAAGTAGATAATGAGGTTTCAACCTCTTTAGTTTAATCTTCTCGAGTCCCAAGGAGACCTCTCTGCTCTGTGTATACTGCATGACTTGCTTTGCATTGATTCTTATTCCTTCAGGGCTCGGAACACGAATCCGTGACAAGTGCTGAGTTAATGAATTAGCAGCTGTCAGCACAGACTGAACCAGCATCATCCTAGATTTAGGGAACTTCTCTGGTTCTTGGTTAACAGGCAACTGAGTTCACTAATAATAAAATCTGTCCCCACTCCCTACATGTACACAAAAGAAGAAACATTTCTTCCGGAAACAAATGTCCATTAAAAATGTGAGCCAGAATTGCAAATGACTCTAGGCTTTGGAATATGTGCCAGCTCCTTGCTGCTCACCCAGAATTTGTCAGGAGATAGGAAGCCAAGACATTTTTAAGGACTCGAGCCTGGACGTTTGACTCTGCTCTCAGAAGTTTGATGTGTAAGCTTAGAGCTAGAGCCAGCATTTTATGCCTTAAGTCATTACTCGTTTTTACCTTTTTAAGGCAGTAACTTCATTACTCCTGTTGTGTTTCAGTGAAACACTCTGAAACTGTCTTCACCCCATGGCCTACTCTGAATTTCTTCTGCCTTTAAATATCCTAAGTTGCCTACACATAAGCAAGGGTACAAATTGTTATATTATGCCTTTAGATTTGTTCTCTGGATGATTTGAGAATGGATATAGTGTTTTCAGCTAAATGAAAGGACACAGCTCAGCAGAATAGATAATTCCTTTTTAACACTCTTAAGCGTCAGTTTCCCTCATCCCTTAGGTAGGGATGATAGTAATACCTATTTGTTAAGAATAAATGAAATAATCTATGTAAAGTTTTAACACAGTGTCTGGAATGTAAGGGGCTCAGCTAGTTATTAGGAATGCTTTTATTCCCTCATTCTCTTTTATATCTCTTTTTGTACCAAGACACTGTCATCCATACAACACACACTACACACTTGGTGAATAAATCAACAAATGAATGTTCTTTAAGATAAGAATCTAAATTGTGAAATCAGTAAACAGCCAATTAAAGAAGAATTAGGCAATATCTTGCCGATTAAAAACCATAGGCACATATGATTTTGGCCAGGAATTATTCGTTCTAGTCTTCTTTCTATAGATGAGGAAAATTTAAATTTAAAAGTGAAAATTGTTCTAAGGTGCTTTGTTTTCAATTCCTTCCCTCCTTTAAAAAAAATCTCAATCTGTATCTATACCTGCAGATCACTTAATCGCTAGAACAAATTTTGATTATGTGATTTGTAAAAGCCTCAGGTTTTAAAATAAAGGATTTTCCCTCCCATTATCTCTTAGCTAGAAATACCTATTTTTACCTTTTCCTTTCATGGACATCACTCATACAGCGCAATGACCAAAAGCACAGCAATCCATTTATGATCTTTTCCTAGTTTTGGAAAACAGTAAAAGTGTATTTCACTCCAAGCTAATAGTCTGTTTATGGACACAGACTTTCCTTTTCTAAAAGACTTGAGATATGTGCTTTCCATAGTTGGATAAAAGAGCAGAAAAAACTCTTTTAAATACTGTCTTTAAAAAGGAGGTTTTTGTATGCATTGTTGGAAAGTAAGACACATCAAACATGTCCTATGAGACATCATTTCAAAATTTCCAGCTGAGATTTTAATCGAGGAGATACACTTAATAAATATTTATATACCCCACAGCCTGAAATATAATCCTGTGAATATAGAAGGGTATTAATCAATGTTCTTTCATTGTTTTGTTTGCTTTTGATTTGTCTTCTTTGTTATGGTTTGTTTAGTTGGTTTAGTTTGATTTGATTTAGTGCAGAGAAATTTCTGGAATATGGCTGGATTCAGAATTTCATTCTTTAGGTATTTATATGACCTTTATCTTTAACTCAAATTTCTTTTTCACTGTTGTATTCTGACAGCATTTATGAAATCATATTGCAGTGAAAAATAAAAGATCATCACATGATTAGGGTTTTTAAACTGTCTCAGCTAAACAAGCCCATTTCATTTTCAATTAAAATCATAATGTAAAGGATGAATTTAAAAGCAAATCAGTACTTATTTTAAATATGTAATATACATAGGCAAATATATATAATTTTGTCAATGAGTTCATTGCAACATTTTTATATTTATAAAAAAATTTGCTAAAATGACTTAGTTTTAAAATGGTTGAGATTGTAAACTTAATAGTACATTATGCAGCTTATAAAAATAAGTGGATAAAGATATAAACCTATATTATATTAACTAGAGAAAATAGGAAAATCATATGTGTATCATATTTATAAGAATGCAAAATAAAACAACTTGAAAAACTGTAAACCAAAAAGACAGAGGGAAATTACACCAAAATGAAAAAAGATGTTTATTCTGGACAATAAAGAGCGTAACTAGGATTTGTTTTGTATTGGTTTTTTGGTCTCTTCTTTTAACTTTCTTAAAGTTCCTAAATTTCCCACACTAAACATTTATCACTTTTATAATAAGGGGGGGGGGGAAGCCAAGCAAATTTCAAATTAACATGGATTTCTCCTGTTCATATTCAACGGAATTACTGCTTTCTAGTGACACTGGGGAGATACGAAAACCTTTTTAAAGAGGCAATTTCCGAGCAGGCTGTCAGAAGTAGGCCCTTCCATGAGTGTCTTCAGAGATCTAACCTCAGTGCTCCCCAGCTGAGTTTTGTTGCTCTGTGAAGGTTCACATAATGAGTGTTTTCATCTTTTCATATTAAAAATGACCTCCTGGCCTGAATCTCAGCTTCCCAGATGACTGAGGTTTACTGGTCACAGCCTAAGAAGAAAATAAAGCAAAACTACTTAGTATTTCATCCTGCTCTTGGATTCTACATTTTACTTCCACACAAACTCACAGGCTTTGTTGTTGTTTTCCCTTTGTTTTCACCCTACAGATCCAACAAGGGTGATGGTACCCCCTTCCAGCATGGATGTCACTGTTGGAGAAAGTATTGTTCTGCCTTGCCAGGTAACACATGATCACTCGCTAGACATCGTGTTTACTTGGTCATTTAATGGACACCTGATAGATTTTGACAAAGATGGGGACCACTTTGAAAGAGTTGGAGGGGTAAGTATCAATATCAAACTACCTACAGCAAATTCAGTATGCAACTGAACTTCTGCAAAGTGACTCAACTTGTTTGGACTAACTTGAAAAGAAATATCAGGTCATTCTTGATCATCTTGTTCCAACACCTTCTTTTAAGAAATTCTTGGTTAATCCCTGCTCCTTTTTGCCTGATTGGTGTGGCCCCTGGTACTGAGTAACCCTAGATGGTAGTCCTCTTCCTCCCCACAACAATGCTATAAGGTTAGTTGTTCTGAACTATGTGTGAATGAGGAAACTGGAGCTCAGGGGGAAATGTATGGCTTGCCTTGGCCTCATAGCCCTAAACTGTGGAATTCAGCTTTAAACTTCAAATCCCTGGCTCTCTACCCTACGCAGTACCGAATATCATAGCACCTGAGTAAGAAAATATCTTAAGGACAGTTTACTCATGTGTATTTAGGCTGCTGATTAAACTCTCCTTGGCTCTTGTAGAAGTCTCATCATTGTGACATTAGGGCTTTCTTTCTTGAATCTGAAAATCTGATCAGGGTATTTATTATCTCCAGGTAATTATGAATTCAACGTTTGAATTTTTATAATGCCTTCCTTTCTGTAAAAATATATATTACCATTGAACACACACCAAGATGAGGTTAAATCTGGAAATAATTTGTATCTATCACAATTGTTCTCAAAAAAATTTTTTTACCCTAACACAGTCCTACAGCCCCATTAGTAATAAAGATTCACTCTGGCTGCCATTCTCATGGAGGCATCCAGCCAAAAGATAGCAGAAAATAAAAATGAGGCTATGATTTGAAAAGCCCTCCCCATCCCTCTACCATAGGAATCTAATCTGCCTACTTCATTTTGCCTCCCTTATCTCTTATGTTGAGGAAAAGTGGGCTAAGGCTTATAAAAATACCTGTATGATATGTTGAGGGCCTGTTTTTCACTCAACTTGGTCCTCTTAGTACTAGTCCTGTTAATTACATTCTTGCAGCCTTTCTCAAATGATGTCTCTCATGGAACACCAAGAAGATCCGAGCATTTTCTCAGTTTTTCCAAAGATCATATACAACTGGTAATATTTTAGATACATAGGAGAGAAGTTAGTGTATTACATCAGTGGATACCTCAGGTCATGAGGGATTCTCTCTTGGAATCCTGGTTGAAAAAGGTTGGATGAAATTGCCAGTATTAAGCACTCTGGACTTCTTTGATATGATTCAGCTTAGTAACCAAGTGGGAGAGATATTAATTTCACAAGGGCACTGAAGATATTAAATACCTTCAGGTCTAGAAAACTGCATAGTCCAATGCCTCCCACAAAAGAAGCACTTGACAAATTCTAATAGTTGTACTAATTAGTAACTGAAGGAAGAATAACGCTGATTTTAACAGCAGGAAAGTATACATTGAGTAGACCTTCATAGATTAAGCAGAATATTAGTTTCCATGCTAAGACCAATGTCTTGTCCAGGAGAGATACTAAAAATATTATCTCCCAGAATGGCACAGGCACCAACCAATTAGAACAGCTGCCTGACCGATCAAAAAAGCTAGCCTGCCAGTCGGACAGATGTGGACGTTATCCTGGACTGGCTGCATACCAGCCGGGGCTGAGGCACTGGTGGAGACACCCGTAATGGGGTCGAGCACTAATGACCACCTTTTGTAGAGAGCTCTGCCTGTGGGATCACTCTCGTTAGCCTCTCAGATGGGAAAAGCCCATCTCTTCTGTGAAACTCTCACCAATCAGTTATTGCGAAGCAGCTCAAAATTCAGGACCGCACTACAAACTGCGAGAAGTAAGCGTATTAGTCACCAGGATCTTTAATGTCTATGGAGGTAGAACTTGGCAGAAGGAGAGGGAAAGAAGCAGTTCTGAAGCCAAGCCATTTCACAGCTCCTCCTTCCCGGGTCAGCGTGGTGGAAGGGGCGCTTGGTAGAGCCAGCCTGTTGCGGTTTTCGGTTTCCGCTCGTCCTTTGACAGCCCCTAAGTGCTCTGTCAGGTGCAGAACTGACCACCACAGGAAAAAATAAGCTGGTGCTGTTTTGTTCACTTCGGTAGGAACACGAATATAGATCTTAGCAAACTGTTTCATCTGATGACTTCAAAGGAAAAGAGGAAGTTAATCATGGTCTCCGTCTGTGACACTCTTACCTTGATCCTGACTTTATTTTTTTTCTTTGTTTCGGTTTTACTTTAAAAATACAAATCTGGGGGCACCTGGGTGGCTCAGTCGTTAGCTGCCTTTGGCCCAGGTCAGATCCCAGAGTCCTGGGATCGAGCCCCGCGTCGGGCTCCCTGCTCTGTGGGAAGCCTGCTTCTCCCGCTCCCAATCCCTCTGCTTGTGTTCCCTCTCTCGCTGTGTTTCTCGCTGTCCAAGAAATAAAATCTTTAAAAATACAACTCTGGTCCAAATCTGTAAATAAAGATGGCACGTTCTGTTAATAAGGTGCTGTACTCTGAAATTTCCAGGCTACCACTACTTTATTCTGACTTTAAGCCCTTAGTGAATAAAATGGATTATTGATATGGTATGCTCATTTCTTTAAAACAAACACAGCTTTCCACCTTCCCTGCACACACCTCCCTATGAGGCATATTTTGTTGTTGTTGTTTAGACCTACACTCTACAGTCCTAATAAGCACATGAATGTCTCAGGTAATGAAGATGATGATGTTGGTGCTGATGATTTATATTTGCAAAGTGCCTAATCATTTATCCAGCACTTTCATGTCTATCAGTTCTTTAATCCTCACAAAAAGCCTGCAGAACAGGGTAGCAATTATTATCCTATTTTAATGAGCAATTATAAGACTTGATGAGTAAATAGAATCTGAATGAGAACCCAAGTGTTATAAATACAACAGCTTTCAGGTTAAAAAAAAACAAAAAAACAAAAAACACAGCTCTCTTTGAATTAATATCTTTGACATGACCACTCATGGTCATCAATAATACCAATTTAAATTTACTCTGTGCTTCCCAGTTTTCAGGATTTCACATAGACATACAGTTTCATCTGATTCTCACAACCTTACCCAGTGAGCAATGCATCCTTCTTTTATAGGTCGATAAACTAAAACCCAGGGACTTATATAAAATCACACAGTGGCAATCAGCCCAAGATAACTGAGTACCTAAGCATCAGCTCTCCCTTCACTGAATGCTTGAGCCTGTCTTCTAAACTTATTTACAACTATTAGCAGTTCCAGGTTTTCCATTGTCCTGCATGGATTTGTGATATGTTGCTCTAAAACAAAGGGAATTAAGTACACATTAATTTAGATTGAGAATAAAGTCTTTCGAGGTGGTAGGACGGCCTGACCTTGTGGGTTCACATCCTGGCTCTGCCATTTATTAGCCAAGTGACTTTAGGTAAGTCATAAACTCTTTGTGCTTGAGTTTCTTCGCCTGAAAAGTAAGGATAATAGAGCATCTACCCCATAGGACATGTGAGTATGTAGCTTTAATATATGGCTCCCATATTTAAATATTATAGAACATCATTATTGTCATTTGGAAGAATAGCAATAGAGCTAAAATAACCTATGTTATCTTGTCATCCATTGTGGGGTTAGAAGTAAGCATAGCTTCCTGAATCTGACCTCTAGGGAGCACTCATACCCAAGCCACCTGATGAACAGAGCTGTGAAGGAAACTCCAAAGCGTAGCCACATTCTTCAGTTAAAATGCCTTCGTGATAACCTACAGAGGCATTGTCGCCTCATTTTTATTAAAAGTACCATGCTGGGGAATGTGTAGGAATATTTCTAGGGCACATAGAAATCCATACTAGGATGTAATCAGTCCTATTCATCTGCTAATCAAACTTGCATTTGGCATTTCAAAACCAAATTAGCAGCATTCCACACTAGGTGATGCTAGATTTCCTTGGAGAGTGTGGTCTTCATACTCCTTTAATTCAAACCTGGGAGCAATCAAAATGCTGGCTGTAAGACAGAGTTGTGCCGTAAAATGCAGATGCCTCCAAATGTGGGCTTCCCCCCCTTTCCAAATATAGAGTTGCAAAGTGTGGGAATGCCAGTGAAGGCTGCAGGTTGAGGGCATATCTGAAGAAACCCCAGGACGAGATCAAGAGCCACCTTCAATAAGTTTGAGTGCTTCCAACACGGGTGGCAAACTGCTCCAGAGACCCAGAGAAGCCACAGACGCCTGAGGTCTTGTCCAAGGTGTGTTCTGAGGTGTTGGTGTTCTTATCTCCCAGGCAGGCTCACATATTTTTAATAGGCCATGGCTTGCATCACTAATGTTTTCATCAGCGAGTGTAAAATAAATCCATTAGTCACAGTGTCCTTCATGTGATAATGATATTTAGAGCTCATTAAAAAGTAATTGTAGCGACTTTCCCCTACTTTATCAGCAGGATTCAGCTGGTGATTTGATGATCCGAAACATCCAGCTGAAGCATGCTGGGAAATACGTCTGCATGGTCCAAACAAGTGTAGACAAGCTCTCTGCTGCTGCAGACCTGATTGTAAGAGGTATGGGAATGTTGGTTTCTGTTCCTGGAATAGTTTTGTGGTATCTACTCCTGCACAGATTTCTAAAAACATCACTGGTTTAGAATTACAGGAGAAAGTCAGATAGAAGCTGAACATTGCAAACAGGGACTAACAGTCCACAGAAGTCCTCTGTGTATCTCTTTCTCATGGGAGGGATCGCCAGAAAGTGCAGAGCAAATCCGGTTACTCTGGACTGAAAATAACTCTTGTGAGTGCCCCAAGTGCCCCCAGTGTATGGCTGTTGGAGTTGATAGGACCTTCTGGAATAATTTTGGATTAACAAAAGCAAATAGTTTAAAGAAGGATCAGACCGTGCCTTTTGATGTTTCATCTGGGCTAAGCCAAATTAGTGATTTAGGGAACTGACAGAACCATGGCTTCAGAAAATCACCCATTTTTCCCAGGTCCCTTTTTTCCCTAAAGTTAATAGTTCTATACAGTTCTTAAAATATGGCTTTAGAGGGAAACACTTCCTGACTGCCTGGGCTATAGTAAATCAGCCGGCAGTTGATGTGCAAACTGACCTTTGTGAGGTTTTCTGGAGTCCTACCAACATGGACTAACTTCAACCTAATGGCTCCAAAGGCCCTGGTTGAGCCCCATGGAACCAACTTACAAAGAACCAGTAAGTGGAGCTTTAACAAATATTTTTAAAAATCTTTGGGAACCAGTGGATGTACAAGAATCAAAATGACATGTGCTCGGAGCTTTTCTTAAGTGTTAAAAGTGAAACCAAATCAGAACATCCAAATAATCTCTTGGCTAGCACTGCCTTCCTCTGAACCCTAAGCATTGGTGTTTCGGAATCGTTGGCCAACGGAACCTTAAGTGCAAGAATACGCAACTCCAGGGGAAATCAGGTGTGGAGCCAGGGTGAATCTGAGTTCAGGGGGAACAAGGTATTATTGGAAGCGATAGACACATTGCCCTGCCCTCTAGGCAGAACCTGAGAGGGGGAGATGTGTGGCAGTTAGCGACTGAAACTCATTGTCAAGAGAGGTTAAAGAAAAATAGCTTTTCCATCCTGTCTGCTTTCCTGCCTCTTTAAATTGCCTACAAAAACCTTTCGGTAATGCTACAGATAAGAGCCAGATAAGAGCAAAAACTTTCAACCTGGGTTGAGCTACCCATTGAATAACTTATGGAAACATGTTTATTTCCATTTTAAAATACACGAGAGCTGGTCTGCTCTCCCCCTGGGGACAAAAGAATTCTGTAGCCGAAAATTTATCCTCTATTTAATTAGGATAATGTTCAGATCAGCAGTTTAAACACCAATAAATTAGACTAATAAATATTTAAATCAGTAATACTTGAAGTTCTTAAATGATATTGTATACTTCATTTCGCAGAAAATAACATTAAATACCAAGAGGAATTTGCAAACTCAGTCTAAAAGAAAATCTAGTCTAATCAGTTAATAAGGCCAATAAATTAATAGGCCATTTTAAACCATAATCTTTCATTTTATTTCCTCTAGCTCTGCCCTTGCAGCTTTTCTGCATATTACAGAGAGGACGCAGAAACGTATTTCACTGCCCTGGAAGAGATTTTTGTATCTGAAACTGGTAAAGCTTTGAGTCTTGGCTCCAGCCCCCTTGATTCTCTGATATCTACTTTATTCAGCATACAGCCCGGTACGGGCTGGTAGAAAGGCCCTTCTTCACTAGGAGAGAAGCTGAGGCCCTGGTCTCACACCAGCGTTCCATCTTCCGTTGCCTTGACCAAAACCTCTGTGAGCCCGTGGCCATGTGAACATTTTGTTCAGAACATAAACATTGGCTCATTTTCTCATTTTGAAAGAGGGACCCAACTTCCTCAACACAAAGTTGACAAACATTCTGTGACCACTGGTGTGGTCAGTGACAGGAGCATGCAGTACAAACAGAGTTATGCAAGCCGCGTTTTACCGCTGGTGGCCAAATTCATACCGCGCCTTCATTTTCCTTTACTCAGCTGCCCACAGTGGGCTCAGATAATTCCCATCAGTTTAGTTCGTTGAGGAGTTGGGAGAGGAACACTCTTCTGCTTATGGCCCTTTGATTTTAAAGGCCATCAAAAAAGAGCACCCATTAAAATCGGGGTTGGGGGAGGGAATCTAGGATGAGAAAGCTCGTGAAAAAAAAGACAACGATGGGGTCTTCTGGACTTTATCTGGTTAATCAGGGTTGCAAAGACCAAAGTTTGCCTCAGCTCTATCCAGGTGGCATTAGACTGGCATGCTGAAATGTCACAATGGAAAATTAATCAGTTTCAGCGTACAGATTCCCAGACCTTTCGTGCAGGAGTAGGAGGGAGAAGATAAATTTAGTTTCACCTGTGGGTCTATAAAAATGATTTTTAAAAAAGGAAAGAGAAATTTAGGGCATCCTATGAAGGGTACAGGAGTGACTCTCAGAACAAAGTCTTACTTCAGGAAATTACCATTAGCTTTTCACTCTGCTAGACGTCTTTCTTCTCTGCCCAGTGACATGGCCCAGTGCATGGAGGTACACTTGACCACTATATGGGGCTGAGCAAAGCCCTCCCAGGAATAGCTCCTTATTCCTGTCTCAGGGACATGAGGACTGTCCTCATGTCTTCCTCACGATCACCTTCGCTCCTGAGGTGGTCAGTTGAGTCTTGCTACTAAATGCATTTAATTGCCTCGTAAGAACTTGGAATCTAAGACACCTCTGGGGGCTTTGCTTGGGTTGGTATTTCATGTTTGTTTGCCTACTGCTTTACATCCTCTGTTTATTTGTGATTTTCAAGCCTTCGTTTAAAACTGACTTCCTCTCATTTCAATGGTTTAAATACATGGGCAAAAACAGTGAACATCAGGAAGATAAGTGGAAAAATAACAGGCAATAACAGTTACAGAAACTGCAAATGAGGGTCTTTAGACTCCAGCCCAGGTCTGAAGTTGTACTAAAGAAGCACCAGTCTTGTGACTCTTAAGCCCTGGCCATTTTCACAGACATTCTCTTGCATACAAATGCATGTTTGCATATGAGGTGGGTCAGGGCTGGGGTCAGTAATTCGAGTGCAGTGGGAATGTATGGAGCAGCACTGTGACCATCGAAGTTACAAAGCCAGTTCTGCTCAAATCCACATTCTCAGTGCTAGAAGGGACCATTTCCAAATGACTGTCATCTTCATTTATCACTACTCTATCCACAGATAACACTGCCTGACCCATACCAGAAGCCTGTAAATATATGATAGATGAATTAATGAACTTGAGCTTTTGTGGTATCCTAAAATTCTCTCTTACCATTTGGAACCAGTATTCCATTTTAATTCTTTGCTTACTTACCTATTTTTTTTCCTGATTATATAGTGAGCCCCTAGAAAGAAGGGCCTGTGTCTCATTCGTCACTATAGTTTCAGAGCCTAGAAGAATGTTGGGCACCCAGTAGGCATTCAAAAAGGAATTGACAAGTGGTGAATCTGTGAGTGGGTGAATAAATGGTTGAATGGATCAGCCTTGCACTCAACTACACAACCACTTGCTTGGATATGTGAAGGCACTGCTCCACCTCTGAGGATCTTGCTCTTTCACAGGTCCCCCAGGACCCCCAGAGGCCGTGACCATAGATGAAATTACAGATACCACCGCTCAGCTGTCCTGGAGACCTGGACCTGACAACCACAGCCCCATCACCATGTACGTCATTCAAGCCAGGACTCCGTTCTCCGTGGGCTGGCAAGCAGTCAATACAGGTACCATATTGGATGCCTGGTGCTAGTGTCTCACAGAGGCTTCTGAAACTCACCATAATGGACAAAGCACTGAGGCAGAAGCCAAGGGCCATCTAGGTTCGTGTTCAGACACAGCTATGAATGATACATTATGGCAGTGTTTCTTCAACTTCAGTCAATGGTACTATCATTTCTTTAATGTTTTTCTTTATATCAGCTCCATTTGTTTTTTTTAACTTGTCCTAAGCAATAATGTCTATGAAATTATAGGTCTGTATGTTGGTTATAGTTTTTCTTAACATACATATTAAAATGCATTAGTTGTAAAAAGAAAATACATCGATCTGCATAGTACCTAAAATTATCTGTGTACTTCTGATGATACACTTCGAGAAGCAGCGGATTATGCTAGTCTACATAGTCTTTGTAAAGTATATATAGGGCTGTCAAGAAACCAATAACTAAGGACTGCCTGGAGCCTCTTGCTATCTACTTTTTTTTTTTTTAGATAGCTAAATTTGGACATGAAGAGTCATGAGATTTTGTTATATTAAAAACCATGTGAGTTGGCCATACCATCCCTGCCCCTCCAAATTGACTCTTGTTATTTTACCTAGGTTTCATTTGAGGAAGAATGGACAAATAAGTAGTTATTGCAAGCAAGACACACACTCCTCCGGTCCTCAAGGCTGTACCGTCTTGATATTTTGAGGTAGAAATGCATGGAGTGATAGGCCTAGTTCTGTGCAATTCAGATGAATCATACTGATTTTTAACAACCTCATTTAAAACAAACAAACAAATAAATAAATAAAACAACCTCTTTTTTTTTTTCACATCAGCTTATCCAACCTCAGAAATGGGTTTCTGTGTTTCCAGCTCAATCTCTGTCTTTCTTCTGAGTCATAGGAGTGCTTAGGAAGGAAAGACAGAAAAGAATCTGGAAGTTAGGGGATCATGCTAGCCCTGACTCTGCTACTCAGCAGATCTCTAGACAACTACATCTTCTGTTAAATGGGCATGATGAGAACTGTTTATGACCCAAAAGAGAAACAATTGTGAAACATTTTTAAGAACAGGAAGTACTACAGAAATATAATGAAGAAAAGGAAGAGGATGAAGATGCTGCTGCTGATAATGATGATTAAAAAAAAAACACACTACAATTTGCTGAGCCCTCGATATGTACTCTATGCTCTGCTAAGTGCCTTTTTTTTTTCCAGCAGTGTTGTGAATAGATATTGTTATTAGCCTCATTTTACGGTAGGGAAACCAAGGTATTGGAAAGTGTAAGAGACTTGCCCAAGGTCATTGGGCTACTAAGTGTGGATTCAAGTTTAGAATTCAGATGGTCTGACTCCAAAGCCCATACTCTACCTTTGGAGGCTAGGACTGTGTTAGTGTGGCCTAAGGAGGCTGTCAGCCAGTGAACCCTAGTCACCAGGATGATGGCCTCAGTTTTGTCACAGGGGACCTCCCTTTAAGTCTTCTGGGCCACATGGGAAATCTTTATTTTTTTATTTATTTTATTTTTTTTAGTAAGCTCTACACCCAGTGTGGGGCTTGAACTTACAACCCCGAGATCAAGAGTTGCATGCTATACTTATTGAGCCAGCCAGGCACCCCTCACATGGGAAGTCTTTATGATAACCCATTCAAAACTCAAAAAGTTGTTCATTGAGCATGGAGGCGATGTCCATCACTTGTTGGTTTATGGCATCAAACAGTGGACCGTGTCCTCCTGGGAAGAGCCCTTCTCCAAATAGTGCTGAGTGAATACTGTCAAATTCTGCCTCTCTCACTCCCTGTTCTTCATGGCCTTTCCTTTTAGGTTTACAGATTCTTTCTTGAGATGTGTTAGTACAGTAAGTTATAGAGCTTGGACCACACAGTCAAAGGTGCAAATCCAGTGCAATCTTGGGTCAGTAACTGTATCTTTATAAGGCACATTTTCCTCATCTATAAAAGTGAAGACAGTAATTTTACTTTACTCATAGAATAGTTGTACAAAATGAGCTGCGTGCCCAACACTGTGCATGCTAGAAAATGTATTAGGTGATAGCAGTAATGATTACAGTCAAGTGCTTTGGGGCCTTGAAGACTATAATGTCATCTGCTAGTATCTGATCTGAACTTGTTAGTTTAGCAAAAGAGAGTTCTGGGATTACTTCCCTGTAACAGCTGTTGTACAACTCATCTCAGACCAACTACAATGCCCTGCACACAGTAATGGTAATGATGATGGATGAAAGCTCCTCTCTGCTTGACATGAATCCGGTAAAACATCCCCACCTTTTGATGTCTTTCAGTCCCAGAACTTATTGATGGGAAGACATTCACAGCGACTGTTGTGGGTTTGAACCCTTGGGTCGAGTATGAATTCCGCACCGTTGCTGCCAATGTGATTGGCATCGGGGAGCCCAGTCGGCCCTCAGAGAAGCGGAGGACAGAGGAGGCTCGTGAGTAGCAGCCGGGACACAGAGAGTCTGTGCCACCAGATATGATCTCTCAGGAAAAGGCTTTGAATTCCTCCTGCTCTTCAGCCCTAACGAGGCTCTGTATTAGCACCCCCTTCCCTTGAATGATTATAATGATCAGAAACCAGGCCAGGAGATGCTCAACTTACTGGGTTTCAGTAAAGAGTTGGGCTCTTACTCTTCACTGGGTCTCCTTGTACGGGGGAGACACCCTGTGCGTAGTTCTTCTGAACGCCAACTCTTTCTTCATTGGTTCATTTGTCACTGAGATTCTTCAACCAGGAATTATTTTTTTAATACACACCCCACATTTCAAGTGAGATCAACATACAGAAATCATAAGTTGCAAAGAATAAGTTCCTCAGAAATATTCAGTAAGATTTTCTTACGGACCATTCCCAGAAGCTGAGATTCAGAACAGCCTCCTAATTCACACAAGCCCAGTCAGCAGTTTAGTATGACCCTCTGTGTTCACAGTCTGAATGGACACAGGGTGAGAATAACAGCCATCTGTGTCAGTTGTACGTTTCCTTCTCTCTTGTGAAGTGAGGGGCCTATATGTGGGTCTCTGCAGAGTCCCCAGCTGTGATAAGGCCAAATGTTTGTTGAAGGGTCCTAAGCAAATGGGAACTCTGACCCTACTCTTCGGGCAGAAATCCATCTAGATCTACTTTATTGGCTTTCACCGAGGGAACACATCCAGTCACCACCAATTTCTAAATTCTTTTTTTTTTTTTTTTTAGAGATTTTATTTATTTAACACAGAGAGAGAGATCACAAGTAGGCAGAGAAGCAGGCAGAGAGAGAGGGGGAAGCAGGCTCTTCGCCGAGCAGAGAGCCCGAAGCAGGGCTCGATCCCAGGACCCTGAGATAATGACCTGAGCCAAAGGGAGAGGCTTCAACCCACTGAGCCACCCAGGGGCCCGACCAATTTCTAAATTCTCTCTAGAGTCTTTTGTTTATATGATGATAACTAGCTAATCCCTGTGCTCTCTTTTCCCCCTCCAAAACTGTCATTGAATTGATTCTTCTCAGCAGCCCTGAGGAAGAAGCTAGCATGATTTCCCCTCTTTTACAGAGAAAACTGGGGATCAAAGAGGTTAAGCACAGTGAGCCAGGGGTCAGCCTATGTCCACCACTTCCTTCAGCACCCAGCTCAAAACTCACCTTCCTCCGAGAAGCCATTAGCCCAGCCCTACTCTGAGCAGCCTGCTACTTCAGAACATCACTGCACTCCATTCTGTCTGCACCGTATTGTTGTTTATTGTCGCCATTCCTCTGTAATTGCTCTGCATGTGCTCTCTCCCTCCAACGAGATTGTAAGCTCTGCATGAGCAGAGTGGGTATTGTCTGTCTTGTGTGTACCACTGCATGGTTAATAAACACCTCTCCAAGCATTGGGACCAGAACCTCAGTCCTTTCAAAGCACCAAACCTCGACCTCTAGGGATGGAGCCGAACTCAACTGGTCAGACTTGTCCTATACCTTGTGTACTTTATTGAATGGGAAACAGGTAACTAATAGCAATTTCCTTGGTACGTTTCACTTCTTTAAGCTGACACTTTGGGCCCCTTGACCACATTGGTCCTGATCTCAAAAGACAAAGATATGTTTATCAGCATATTTGTTTAAAGTGAGTCACTTCAGCCAGGTGACCTTGTGCCCCTCATTTGCTTTTACCACCTGACATGACTTGTTTTCTGTTTCCTGCACAGTCCCTGAAGTCACCCCAGCTAACGTCAGTGGTGGTGGAGGCAGCAAATCTGAACTGGTCATAACCTGGGAGGTAAATGAATCATGGAACAAAAGGAACATACAGTAGTCTAGGCTATTTTATTTTTCTCCTCTGTTAAAAAACTCTGAGAAGTTTTCTTCTGTGTTTTTAAGAGCTCATACTCAGTAGAGGGCAAACACTCCCTCTCACCCAGCTAATGGGTAGCAAGAAATGATGGTATTTGCCCATCAGTTGTTGAATTAAGTTTTAATTGGATTCATTGCAGAAAAAACAATCATGAAATGGAAGACAACACAAGAAAAAAAATTCATATATATATATATATCTCCCCATGAAGGCTAGTTCAAAGAAAACCAGTTTTCCTTTCTTCCTGAATTGAGACATAGCCAATTGATTTAAAACCTCTACCAGCAATAGATTGGGTGTACCAGCATGATTTCCTGGCCATTGGCTTTGCTTCCGAGCCCTCTTTTATGAGGTATTTTTAAAACAACTTGGAGATAGATTAGTCACCAATTTATTAAAATTTTATTTTGAGAGAGGAGATTGGAGTTTTAGAAAGTGTTCTTAATGTTTTTGAAAGATTCTAGACAATAGTCCCTGAAGTTAAAATCTTTCATTTAATTAAAGCCCCAGCAGTGAAAGAAATTACTCACTCCCTTCAGCTTAGCTCCTCAGTTCTGAGGGGGAAGATCTTGCCTGAGCCAAGATGAGATCTTCAACGAGATCTTTCATCTGTCCCTGGAGGAAGATTAGTATTGGATGGTACTTGTTGCATTGTGGGTTTCTAGATCAACTATCCACTGAATTTCCTAGTCATTTCTAAGACTTTCAGAGCTGGGTCTCCCCCATCAACAACCAGGCTCTCCACTACAGGTTCTCCTTGGGGTTGGTTTAACCCTATTTCAGTACTTCATCCATAGCTAAGGTAGACGGACAGCAAGCCCCAAACCTAAATCTCTTGACCAAATCCAAAGTAAGATAGATGGGGAAGAATGTATATAAGAATGTTGGAAGGTAGGCTGAAATAAAACAAGTTTAGCATGTGAATCAAACTGCTATGATGTCTGAAGACTACCTCCCTTCTTTCCCAGACGGTCCCCGAGGAATTACAGAATGGCAGAGGCTTTGGCTATGTGGTAGCCTTCCGGCCCTATGGCAAAATGATCTGGATGCTGACGGTGCTGGCGTCAGCCGATGCCTCCAGATACGTGTTCAGGAATGAGAGCGTGCGCCCCTTCTCCCCCTTCGAGGTTAAAGTGGGTGTCTTCAACAATAAAGGAGAAGGCCCGTTCAGTCCCACCACAGTAATATATTCTGCAGAAGAAGGTATGATTTAGGCTGCCTCTATATGGGATATTTGTTCAGCTCTGAGACGTTGTTGATTTTAGGACCAAACTGCCACCCAGCTCTCCTGAATCTTACTCAAGTCAGTTGGCTTTCCTTTTCTTCTTACCCTCTTATTTTCGTAATCCAGTGACTAGGACTCTCACCAAGGCAAATGCTGATTAAGATGGATATGAGTTAAAGGAATTGCTAGCTATGAAAACTTGGTGCTTAAATTTAAGCAGTCCTGGATTACTTCCCTTCCGCTCACCCCCAAATTTAGAAGCCAGAGACTTTGTCTTTACCATCTCTGTCACCACTCCTTTCCAGCTGTGAATGATGGCTCCTCTGTGAAATGATGGTTAGGGTCATAATCAGTAAGGGCTCTTATACACCCATGGGTTCTTTGCTCCTTATAATGCCGGTATCTGGAAGCCTATCGTGAGGAGGCTGATAGAGTAATTGCTTTTTCCACACTCATCTGTAGAACCCACCAAACCTCCGGCCAGCATCTTTGCCAGAAGTCTGTCTGCCACAGACATTGAAGTTTTCTGGGCCTCCCCCAGGGAGAAGAATAGAGGGCGGATACAAGGCTATGAGGTAAGCAAGAGATGTGTGCCTTGGGTCTGGGAACTTCAAGATACATTCTATCGAGAAAAAGACTCAGATTCCCATTTAGAGGAATTTGTTTCAGAAAACAGTGGCTTCGAGTAGACATTAGTTGAAGCATTAACATTCCCACTGTGAGATCACCCTTTTTCTGGTACACTGCAGAAATGTATTTTTCAAAATACACGTGGGTCCAAGCCTTTATAAGAGGGTTGGCAAAATGAGCTTTGACTTTTGACCCACGCAATATCCCTTGGGCTCAAAATAAATGTAGGAGACAAGTGAGAAATAGCCAATAATGCTTGTGCCAATTTTCCTTCTCACTGTGAGGCTAAGAACAAGAAGGGGGCCCTTCCTGGTGCGGCTAAGTTCTTAGAGCATAGCAAGCCCTTGGCTCTGGAAGTTGTGCTGATGAGTTGGTATAAAAAATTAATTCCATCGTAAGAATCTGCATTTTTTAAAAAATCAGCTGATGACATTGGAAATATCCCCAAAGGTATGCTTTCCAAGGAAGACCCTTGGAATCCCTTTTATTTTCTCAGGTTAAATACTGGAGACATGATGACAAGGAAGAAAATGCTAGAAAAATACGAACAATTGGAAATCAGACATCAACAAAAATCACCAACTTAAAAGGCAGCGCGCTGTATCATTTAGCTGTCAAGGCGTATAATACTGCTGGGACAGGCCCATCCAGCGCAACGGTCAATGTGACAACCAGAAAGCCACGTAAGAACATCCTTGCTCGGAAATATTTTAGGGATTCATCAGACATATCCCCAGTTCACTCCCCATCCCCACCTCCCAATGATCATTTGCATACTAATTGGTGTCATTATGCGGATGCAAATTTACCTTAGCGGTTTAACTGAACCTTTCTGAATACCATGCAAAATTCATCGCTCCAGAGGACAGAAAGATAAATGTTTTTCTCCTCCCTGGAAAGGGCTACTTCTTTTAGATATAAATGTTAGGCGACCAACTGAATCTTTTTCCATTTGCAATGCTGTATCTCGTCAGATTTTAGTGACCTTGAAGACACATATTAGTGCAATAGCCCATTAAATTGCCTCCACTCTTGAATTCTAGTAAGGAGATATTCCTCAGAATCCATTGAGACTTAATAATCTGTGACTTCGTATATCTTAATTTTTTTGTAGCACCAAGTCAACCCCCCGGAAACATCATATGGAATTCATCGGACTCCAAAATTATCCTGAATTGGGATCAAGTGAAGGCCCTAGATAATGAGTCGGAAGTAAAAGGATACAAAGTGGGTAATTTCTTTTTTGCAGAGGCCCCTAATCCTGCTGTTAGTGAGAACAGTCTCTTCTCAGGAAATCATGTGAACTATGTTCTCACTTTCCTTGATGACGTCCCACAGCCCCTGTAGGCATCTCTGTCCCCAGAGTGGTTTGCTCTGAGTTTTATAAATGGTCCATGGCAACAAGCCAGACGTAGGAAATTGCCTAAACTTTGGAATCAGGCAGAGTTAATCAGAAATGGTTGAAGACCCTGGTTGTGTCTTCAAAAACTCATGAAGAACCACATTTGTAACACCTCTCCTGTCGGCTTTGTTTTGTGCCTGTCCTGGTTGTCTTTTTTTTTTTTTATTTAATCAATGATATTATGAATTGTTAATCATTTTTGTTCATGTTCCCATGGTTAGATAGATTTATTTAGAGAAAAAGAAGCAAGGAATTTGTAAAAGATTCATTGGCCTGATCCCAGACTGTTAGCCTGACTTTAAAGAGCTAGAAAAGAAAATGTGAATAGCCTTGATGCCACAATTAAAAGCAGTTGGTAATATCTTACTTTGTTTTACTTTAAGCAACATTTGAGGCAGTGCAATGCAGGCCAGAAAAAGAAGTCTGTAGGCTATGTTTTGTGGTATTTTTGCAGAGAGATGTGGAATGTAGCAGATAGGCATTTTGACTAGTTTTAACTAGTCAGGAACTAATTAAAGAGCATGGGACTTTTTTGGAAAGTTGTTGATAAAACCAAAGCTGGAATTGGGAGTTGACATACTTGGTGGTAGAACCTTGGGTATCATGATGAAAGAGAGATTCGGGAAAAGGCTCCCTGTCATGAATTCCTTTTCTTTCATTCACATGGTACAGTGATTTGTATTGGAGAATACAATGGAGAATACAATGGAGAAACATTCCCTAAAAACTAATATCCAGACCTTTTACTGGGCCCCTTTTTAAGAGCCCAGTGTCTTCTAGCATATAGCATAAAGAGCGAGGAGACCCACATATCAGTCCTCTATTGACTATGTGACTCTAAGTAAATCATTTAACCCCTTGAGACTGCATTTTAATTTTCACTTTCATTAAAGGAGAAATTTTCTAGTATCTTCATATTTCTCTGAACTTTTGCTCAGAGATTTCAGTTTGGTCATGAAAAAGGGAGAAAGAGAGGTCTCTGGGAAAGAGTGTTCCAAGCACAGTGAATGGGGTGTGCAAAGGTCCTGAGGTACACACATGCCAGTGTGATACAACAGGGAGCATGAGAGACTGTGATGAATTAGAGATTTTCTTACTGTCCAGAAGGAACCATGCCTTCTGAGCTCTTACATACTGTTGCCAAACAGTGTGGTTGTATCTTCCAGTTTTTCAGTAGAACCCAACATTTTTTTCTTATGTAATTTTTTGGACGGTTTTAAATATTGACATCTAACTCAAAATAAACACTCCAAGAACCAGACAGTCAAAATATGCAGGCCAGATATGACCCATGAGCTATAGGTTTTCTACCTCTAGCCTCCTCATTTTGCATTCGTGAAGACAGAGACCAGAGAGGGGAAACAATGTTCCCACACAGATGGTGGCCAATTTCGGCTGAGTTAAGAATATAGGCTGTTGACCCAGACTGCCTGGGTTTGAATGCTAAGTCTACCCTTTACCATTCATAGTACCCTGGGAAAACTGCATAATATCTTCAGGTCTCAGTGGCCTCATCTTTGAAATCAGAATAAGCGTGCCTACTTCAAGAGGCCGTGGTGTTCATGCTTAGAACATGCAGTGTTCACTGGCCTCATTGAAGATGTCAGGCAGTTTCCTCCGAAGCCATAGTGCAGCTCCCTAGAGTCAAAGAGCCCAGGCATCCCATAACACGGTAGAAGGTGGTGACAAAGCTCTCATTGCTTGTGAGGAGGACATCTCCAGGTGCTGAGTATAGACTGTGTCGGTGAAGTGGAGAGGTTCCCTGCCAGGTTCCCTAGCTCGTGTTTTGAATCAAAGCACAGGCCAAAATAACCCAGTCAGGTGCTCTGATACCAATCACTGCCTCATCATTCTCCCTGGCGTAGTGGGCTCAAAAGCCAGGTCACCGGGATGGCTGTAGCCAAAGAGTGGGAACAGCCACAGAACATGAAAACCCCTAAGTGCTGTTTGTGGTAGTATACAAGGACGCCCAACGAAGGACAAGGGGCGGAGAAAATGCAGTTTGAGGGAAAGTAGCTGAGAGTCCTTTCGTTAACCTTGATTATGGGAGTGTCTTCAGTGATTCAAAAATATCCAGGGACCACAGCAGCAAGAACAGAAGCACAGAATTGTGCACTAAGGACCGTCCCCAGGGGGTCACTGAAGTCCAAGGAAATCACACTTCTGGGAGGCAGTGACTTCACTTTTGGGGGACTGATGGTCTGGACACTTCATATATGGATCTACGTCTGGTGAGCAAATCAGATCCAAGGGCTCCTTTTCAGCTACTCTTACCGATTCCCAAGGCAACACTTGTCATCTTCGACAACTTAGGACAAATCTCCACTTTGACGTTTTACCCAGACGTTGAAAAATGGACTAGAACTGAAATAATTTCAGGTTATTGACACTGTCTAATGCGATAAGAACAAAAATTAAACTTCTCTTACTTTTCATTAAAAAAAAGAACATACAGCATTCAAACACAAAGCAAGCATTGAATCGTGTTTGCTACTGTTAACATTATTCCCATGAATCACCCCTCTCCCCCTGTCTTCCACCCTGGATTATATGAAATGCAAGCACAGCCCTCATATAGGTCAGCTGAACCAAGTGTTTGGTGTAAATAAAGGTTTTACAGGCTTTTATTTCGGTTCCCATGCAGTCCCTAATATTACAAGACTGATAAGCCGTGCTGATAACAAAGCTGTTTATTCCTGGAAGTATTTCTCCTGGATTTCTATTTGAAACTGGTTGAATTCTCTGTGCTCTGGCAAGGACCAGAGGTAAATCAAAGAAGCAATTTATTCCTCAAAGCCAGATGTGCCCTTGCATCCCATCAGCCAGCCCATGTTCCTGAAGGGCCGTGATGAGATGCTTTGACACTCCTGAATGTGCCTGAGGATTTATTTGAGCCTGATCATGAACGAGGGGATGCCAAGTTGGATACAACTGATGCTCCAGAGGGCGGGGGGAGGGGGCACTTATGAATCTTTCCACCTTAAGGAAATTGTGTTTTCCACCTTGTATTAGAGAGATATAAATTAAGGTGATGAAATGCCAGGGAACAAATGGGATCTATGCCATTTTAAGGGAATTTTCTGAATTTTATATGTGTTTGGTTTTTATTGCAATAGTGGAGTGGATCTTACGTTTCTAACTTCAGCAGATGAGAATTTTGAAATGTGAGCTAATCTTACGGGTCTCAAAGTACCGTTCGTGGACCAGAGGTCATGGCATTATCTGAGAACTCATCAGAAATGGAGATTTTCAAGGTTCAACCTCAGACCTACTAAGTCAGAAACTCTGGGGTGGGGTCCAGTGATCTGTGTTTGAAGGAGCCCTCCGGGCAATTCTAATCCACATTCAGGAGGTTGGATCCCTGATCTAATCCAGGGTTTCCAGCCACATTAACATCATACCAAACTCTTTTTTTTTTTTTTTAAGTGCCAGACCTCAACCCCACCTCGTGGAGTCTAACTCTGGAGTGGAGCTATCTATAGCAGGCTTTCTGACTTCCTCACTTTGGCCAGTCTGAGCTGGAGAATTCTCAGTGTAGGGACTGTCCTCTGCCTTGCAGGATGCCTCTTAGCACCTGGTAAACAGTCGCACCTCCTGTGATGACCAAAACTGGCTGCAGACATCGCCAAATGTCCCCTGGGGGCGAGGAGCAAAATTGCCCCTCCCCCAACCCTGTTTCGAAGCGCTAGGCTAGAGCGGCAGTATTTTTTACACGTTCCCCAAGTGCTTCTGCCGCCCAGCCAGAACGGAGAACACTGATCACCCACCCCTTTGCTTCTCACTGAGAGGAGAAACTGGAGGTACCAGAGGGCCATGATTTAAGATTGGGGTTTAGGAGCTCTCAACCTTGCCACTTACCAGCTGTGTGACCTCATCCAGCCTCTGTTTTCCCATCTGTGGCAAGGAATAATAATGGCAGCGTTGACCGATTGTTGTGACGGTTAAACACAGCGATGTCAATAAGGTGCTTTAGTCACAGTCAACATGGGAAAGTATTTGCGGGACAGTTATCATCACAGTTGTTATATCCAAAAGGGTAGATGCGCTTGTCCAGGCTTTTAGATTTTGCTTCTGTTTGTTGTTGGTGGCAGTCAGGGTAGGCAATTCCAGGCAGGGGGATGTGTTTTCAGGAGACCTAGTTGGGAA
Source organism: Procyon lotor (assembly GCA_028646535.1). Lineage (NCBI taxonomy): Eukaryota > Metazoa > Chordata > Mammalia > Carnivora > Procyonidae > Procyon > Procyon lotor. The sequence goes on from CM053603.1 coordinate 36,245,751, forward strand.
CCTCATCTCATGAGCCACCAATCCAGACGCCCATCCGGGGGAGGCCAAGAAGGGAAACACAAGTGGACTGTTGAAGCTGTAGACACTCCTGGAGTGACCGTGATCGCCACAGAATATCCCCTTTTCTCCATGTAGTTCAGAAGGGGGTCCCAGCGGGAGGAAAAGGGGGTGACTGCCCCTGCCTTTCAGAGATCATCTCCCTGTGCTGAAATGGGCTTTCTCCAGAGGTTTCATGATAATAATAATGTAAGATGCCTGCCTTGTGCTTCTCACCTTGGCCAAGTGTGTTTATCTCGCATTCCCTTTAAGCCATCATAAACACTTATGTCTTACATGCTTCCTTTGAGCCAAGTCCTTCACTTATATGCAATCCTTATGAATCTTGAAAACGCCCCAGCAAAGTGGTGTCATTGTTTGAAGCTTAGATTGTAAAGAGGACTGTAGTCCCACAGTGGCTGAGTTGCTTCCGATGCCAAAGCCCCTCCCGTGTGACTGAGCTCTGTAAGGCCTCTGAGAGGAAGTCCTTTTCCAGGTGTGTTACCTGAGCCTTCCAGAGGTTCTGTAAGGCCACACGGCACACCGGTTGACAGATGCTACCTCATAATGAAACGCTGGCTGCCGACATGCCCCTTACTATAAATGAGCCTCCCAAGGGTGTGTGGGCAGCCCGACCGCCTCAGCGCTCCCACATTTCGCTGGTGCCCAGAGGTGAGAACAATGAATGGTCCATCTTTGTGGCCTTTGTGAGGATAGCAGGTGACACTTGTTCTTTCTGTATTGGCAGGTCTTGTATAGATGGAACAGACAAAGCAGCACATCTGTCATTGAGACAAATAAAACATCAGTGGAGCTTTCTTTGCCTTTTGATGAAGATTATATAATAGAAATTAAGCCATTCAGTGATGGAGGAGACGGCAGCAGCAGTGAACAAATTCGAATTCCAAAGATATCAAGTAAGAGTGTCTTTTTCC
>CM053603.1:36247221-36303577 GCA_028646535.1 Procyon lotor
AAGAGTGTCTTTTTCCTCCCCTGCCCCTGCCCGCTGGATCTCCTACATCTTCCCAGTGAGTCCGGGCTCGGACAAAGTGAAGCCCACAAAGAAAGGCTTCTGTAACAGTGGGCAGTCCTGTCCCCTTTCATCAGACAACTGATGTTCGCTGATCACAGGCGGTTTCATACAAAACACAATTTGACTAGTTTTGACTGATTTAATCAGTTGCCAATCAAAAATCAGATTAAAGCAGCCCCAAATCCATCACACTTGTTTTCCCAGGTGGACACGTGTGGTTTGCATCTATAATAACTATAAAACTATAGCTCAGAACGTTAAAAGCGTGAGTCAGGAGGAAAAAAGCAAAGGGTTTTTTAAAAATGTTGAGGCGATTTGTCTTTAGCAAAACAATGTAACGCAGTGTCTGTGGCTGAAACTATTTCGAACTTGACATTATTAAATTTGAATGTGTGTATGTAACATGTACATAAATACACGTCTGTACATAGTCAAGACTACTTACGAAGACTGAACAGTGTGAGAATATTCTTTTTTCTTTTTTTAGAATATTCTTTTTTGAGCAAATATAGTCAATCCTGTTTTTTAAATATTATGTTTGCTTCTATCTCAGGGAAATATTATTTTTTATTGCATGATTTCATTTAGTTAAAAAATAAAACCAGAAAAGGCAAATCCATAGAGACAGAAGTCAGATTAGTGACTGGTAGTGGCTGGCCAGCAGTGTGAGTTGCCGTGTAATGGGTACTAGGTTTCCATCTGGGGTGATGGAGAAGTTCTGGAACTAGGGGGCTTAGTCTCACAACCCTGAGATCATGATCTGAGCCTATATCAAAAGCCAGTCGCTTAACTGACTGGGCCTCCCCGGCGCCCAGCACTTTTGTCTTTTAAAAAAAACTGGGCAGAATTGGATTCTATACCTCACCAAAGCAAGGGCTCTAAATTCTGTTGAAAGGAACCAGAGATGTGGAACCAGAGATGTGGAAAAAGCCACAAAAACACAAGATTGGGGTTTGTTTTGGGGCTAATTTATCTCACTCTGTTAAGAAATCTGACTTCATACTTTCTTAACATTGTAAGGATTATTTGGGTTTGTTTTTTTTTTTTTTTTTAGATTGGTGATTCTTGGTTTAATTCATTCTAAAAACAAATCTTAAGCAATTATATTGGTACAATTCATTGATCTTAGATGATAAGCATATAACTGTGAAAAAAAAACACGTTCTCTCCCTCAAAAGATTGTCCACTTTGTTGGTCAAAGATCGTACAATCTTGGAGAAACCTCAAACAACAGCTGATAATCTGTTACTATGAAAAATGTAAGACCTATAAGAAAGGGTTTTATTTGAAAGGATTGAGATTATTTTGTTGGGGAAAAAGGATATATTTAGACAGACATGGGTTTGAATCCCTATTCAGCCAGTTACTAACTGCTTGATCTCAGACAAGTATCTTACTCCTCTGGGCCCTAATTTCCTCATCTGTTAAATAATGTAATAACAGTACCAGATGTGCTTACAGTTTTTGTAAGAATCAAGTGTCCCTGGGAGGTGGGGGTAGGGATAGGGTGGCTGGGTTGTGGACATTGGAGAAGGTATGTGCTATGGTAAGGGCTGTGAAATGTGTAAGCCTGACGATTCACAGACATGTACCCTGGGGCAAATAATACATTATATGTTAATAAAAAAATTAAAAAACTAAAGGAATCAAGTATCCCATGGCTCTATGCCCAATGTAAAGGTAGAGTTCAAAAGGGAACAGCAACTTTTATTTTGCTGCATCGATATAAGATTTATTAGTAATGTTATTAGTAATACTGAAGTTTCTTCTCACGTTAGATGGAGAATCCCTCATTTTGCATATATATCAGCAGATATCCAGAGATGTGCAGTGACCCGCTCTTAAGCTCCTGGCTAGGGAGTTAGAGAACTGATATTAAAAAGTCATTAGGAGGGGTGCCTGGGTGGCTCAGTCCGTTAAACATCTGCCTTCCACTCAGGTCATGACCCCAGCATCCTGGGATGAGTCCCGAATCAGGCTCCCTGCTCAGTGGGGAGCCTGCTTCTTCCTCTGCCTGTTCTCCCTGCTTGTGCTCTCTTTCTCTCTCTGACAAATAAATAAAATCTTAAAAAAAAAAAGTCATTAGGAAATTGTTTTTTCCAGTAGGATCTGGCCGGTTCTGCTGCTGCCTAAAACCCCATGGCCTTGTTTTCCTCTGTAGCCAGGATGAAGCGATAGTGAGTGAATTTATTTTCTCTTTTCAGATGCCTATGCAAGAGGAGCCGGACCTTCCACATCAAATGCATGTACGCTCTCTGCCATCAGCACGATCATGATTTCCCTCACAGCTAGGTCCAGTTTATGACAAAAGTTATCTAAAGGACTTGCTGTTTATAATATAAGCAACATTTAGCTAGTTGTTTTGAAGACACCCAGTACTAAGTAATATTGTTGTTCAAGTACATCTTATTACTGGAAAAAAAAATGTTTTTTGCTTCTTTAGGAATGGCATTATACAGTACTTCCTCAAAGCAAATCTAGCTTTGTCTGAAGTTTCTTTGGAAACTCTGCAATGCACTGAAGACATCTGTAATATGATGTTACCAAAGCAGTTTACATATGTCCTTATATGCATATTTTTATTATATATTTAGTGTTTTATAGAATTTTTTAAAGTTAACATGAAATGTAGATATTGATTTTTTTCCTCTGCTGTAAAATGCTATGGGCAACACAATCATACAATTATTATTTGAGACTATTTCCTTTAGAGAAAGAGTTGGAAACTCAGCTTGGTAAATAAATTACAAACTACTTGTACAGTTTTGCAAGGATTCAGTGGCAGAGGAGCTGAAGATTTGGTCTGTAACTCAAGGCTACTGTATGTAAATGACTCTTTGAATGGCTAATGCATTGAATCAAGTCCTTTTGACGTGTACAATATATTTTCCCGCCCTGTTGTGAATTTTGTTGTTCAACACAACTCGAGATGGTTTCAGGAATGGCTGTAAACTCAAAACCTAAACTAACTGCCCAAGAGGTACCTTGTGCAATATTCCCATCCCTGAATTTAGCATTGTACAGTAAGACTTTCTTTTCACTCAACTAAGTTAGCATTGTCTTTGTAGTAGCGTTATCTTAGACACTAAATTTGAAGCTACAGATCCAGTAGTAACATAGGCCAAAAGTGACTCTAGTCAGCCAAGTCTTTCAGAGGGTAAAAGATAATTTTACTATCTTTAAATGTATCTGTCTTGAATGTACATTTTTTAAAAAGATAATTCTCTGTTGATGGAGTCATAATTTCTTTATATATGTGTCTGTCTTTAATAATAGAGTCCTTATTTTGAATCAAAATCATATATGGAATTTGGCAAATTTCTCCTATTTCAGCAAATAGTCGCTGCAAGGAATTTTTTCATGACACGATAAAAGATCTTTAGTATAACCGTATGTTATCTTGATGATTATCCTGTTTTGCAGTAGGTAGCTTAGTTGCTTTGTAAGCTGTACCTTCTAAGTCTTAAAATCACACATTGGAAAATGACAATATCAGAAAAAAATATTCTTTTGAAAAGAACTGTTTGTTATAATGGGGGAGGTTTTGTAAGCTGACACTTGTGGAACAGTGCATATAAAAGGCAATGAAATTTTCTATAAACATTTTCACATGTAAACACTCTGCCACCTTTTCTTCTTTCTCAGAGAGCTCAAATTTGCCTGTAATTTGTCACGTTTGCTTACAAATAATATAAGTTAACTTTTCAACCTTCTAGCTATATTTATCCAATAAAGTCATAATCAGGATTCCACTTGTGTGAAAACTAGGGCGGTAACCAGAAAAAATATTGTCAGTATTTCAAGCTGTGTTCCTCTCTTAGTTTGATATGGTTACTTCTATGTTAAAATAAAACAGAACTTAAAATCACACACACAAAAAAAATCAACAAAACAATAAAATGAATGGAAAAAAAATGACACCCCAGGTAGTTCCCAACCCCAGTGTAAATGATATTTACCAGTGATCTAGCATATGTAATCTTTTTTTAAAGGTATTGTTAATAAATATTCTGTCATTTGTAAAGATACTTGTCTTTTGGGAGCATTTTTCCTGCCTGCCTGTCAGGGAATTTGTTAGCTCACCCTCGTGCTTGTTATAATTTGAGATGATAGAGGGACTCCAAAGTCTCTGGCCATGATCCAAAGCTAGATGACCCAGACCTATTCCTTTGCAATTGACAACCCTGAAGACACCATTTCAAATCCTCTTTGGAAGCACAGAGGGTCAAAATCCACAGATAAATATCTGAAACTCAAACTTTAATATTCCCTCTTGATTAGCTCAGTCTTTTGTATGTCTAACCTAGGGATATCTGTTGTTTTAAGGTTTCCTCCACCCCATTGCTAGAGGGATAAAATCTAAACTTGATCATTTAAGGCCCTTCTTAATCTAATAATGTAACTTTGTATCCAGCTACACTGAGCCCTCCCCGGCCCCTTAAACACTGCTTGCTTGTGGTCTCACCTCTGTGCCTTTTGATTGTACGGCTGACCCTTCCTGACATGCCCTCCCCACTCCTCTTTCTCACCCAGTTCCCGACCGTCCCAGGGTAGCGCCAGCCCCAGCTGTCTGTGAAGTCTTCCCACACTTCAGCCCTTTAGGATGTCCTTCCTCTGAATTAGCCACAAGCCCTGTCAATACCACTCACTTAGTAATTAATCAGGTACTACTTTTGGAAATCTCTTGTACTGTTATCTTGCATTTTAACGTAACTCCTGTATTGTTACTTAATTTTCCTTGTACATATGCCTTGTCTTCCCAACGAGATTGTAAGCTCCTTGAGGGCAGGGACTTTGGTCTTATCTTCCATGTACTCTCCATAGTGCCTAGCACAGTGCCTTGCAATAAATAATCATTGATTGATTCATTAAAGGGGTCTTTGACGTAGCATTTTGCATCAGTTGCCCGCCTGTGTGCCACAGTGACCCAACCAGAGAAAATGGTGTCACTGCTTTTGTTAGGTGATGGAAAGCACTAGAAGGCCTGGTTTCAAACCTTATGCTTTGAAAAAGTCCTTTGTATCTCTCTGCTTCATCATCTGATAAATGAGGACCTGGATTAGCAGAGTCGAACTGAGCTGGAGGTATTTTCAGAAAGGCCTTGTAGGCACCTTCACCCACACCTGTCTGATTTGCTGGCTTCTGAGGTGGTTGCAGTTGGGATCACTAGTTGCAAGCAACAGAAAACAAAATTGAGCTAGACTGAGCAAACCAAAAGGAATGACACAGATTAGGTCACACGAGCTAAGGAAACGCTGCATGGCCAAGCACTGGTGAGAATAAGAACCAAGCTACTCTAAGAATCCAGACTGCAGGAACTTTGGAAACTCTATTCCAAGTACTCTTCTGGAAATTAATTGGCCTTGTTTATTATTTTGATGCTACTCTGCTCCTTATCCTTGATCACGCCAAACCTGCATTCATAGCTTGTTAGAGAAAAAGTGAGATGATGTTTCCATGAGATGGGATAATAAGTACTGGGAAGATCTAAGCAACACACTTTCTATGCTTAGCCATCCAAGAGGACTTCTCTGGGCCCTGGTCCCAAATACTGCACTCAGATGGAATATGTTCCTACTTGGGACAGTGACTCTGAAGCAAGAGTACTAGGAAGGGGCCTATGCGCTTTGGTCATTTAACTGTTCCATCTGCTTACTCTTACCTTCTTTTTGTGTGTGTGTAATCCACCTGATCGACCTGTGATTTAACTGTTCAAAAGGAAATTCTTTTTTGCCAGATAATTGGATTCTCTCAGTGTTCCTGCAGAGCTCAAACATCCTGTGCAGAAAACAGCATCTTTGCATGGAGGCAGAAGACATGAAAGATAAATTTCATTTCTCAGGTGAGCTCAGAATTCTTCCAGCCTGTGAGATGGAAGCTGCCATAAGCTTTTTGTCTGAAGATAAAATTACTGAAGTTATTGCTACCATCAGATTTTTGGTTGTTTATATCCAGGAAGCAATATTCAATCCTGATTAACTTTTTCCCAGTCTCTCCCACCACCTTTACCTTTCTGCAAAGTATGCTCAAAGAACGTTGAATGTTGAGTGATGGATTATAAAAAGTACATAAATAGCACATATAGCACATACTAAAATGTGTCATTTTTAAAGTAATTTGTTGTAGTCACCATCAGGTGATTTCTATAGGCTGTATTAGATTATCTATGCCTCTATTCTTCTCTATTAACATAGATAATCAAGAATTGACTGTATTTTCCTGTTGTTACAATTAAAAGAATTCTCTGGCCAACCACAGTGAGGAGCAAGTCTTTTACAATGAAAGACTTGCAGCCCATTTCTAGGCACACCCAAAATTACTCCATCAAAAATGAAAGACACTGGGGCACCTGGGTGGCTCAGTCCTTAAGCGTCTGCCTTCGGCTCAGGTCATGATCCCAGAGTCCTGGGATCGAGCCCCACATCGGGCTCCTTGCTCAGCAGGAAGCCTGCTTCTCCTGCTACCATTCCCCCTGCTTGTGTTCCCTCTCTCGCTGTGTTTCTAGCTGTCAAATAAATAAAACCTTTAAAAAAAAAAAAAATGAAAGACACTGGACCTTACACTTCATACAGTATCTAAGAATATGGATTCTGGAGTCTGACCATCTCGAATGCGTTCTGAAAGTTGGTACTTATTATATAGGATAAAGTTTGTAAAGTTCTAAATGCACAGCTCTCTAAACATTAGCAACAGTTTTATAGATCACTTACTGCTCTTTTTCTCAAGTGACTGAGATAGTCACAAAAAACACAGAATGTCGATGGTTCCCATAGCCAAAATGAGTTGAACTCAACACACATGTCCATTGTCACCTTTTATTTAAATACGTTCATGTCTTAATATAAATATTTATTTAAATAACAAAATTAATAAAATAAAAATATTTAATAATATTTAAGAAAGGAGTGACACAGTAGGGTTCTCACTCAGATGGCAGCTTTTCCACAAAGACTTCCTCAGTTTCTCCATCTCATTTGTCTGACTTCCAGGGCACCTCATCAGTACCCACATGTGTCCATCATCCCATTATGTTATTTACTTATGTATTTTGAGAGAGTATGTGCGAGCAAGGGAGCACAGGCAGGGGGAGTAGCAGTGGGAGAGGGAGAAGCAGACTTCCCACTGAGCAGGGAGCCCGATGCCGGGCTCGATCTCAGGACCCTGAGATCCTGACCAGAGCTGAGGGCAGCCACTTAACCAACTGAGCCACCCAGGCGCCCCCGTTAGCTGGGATTTAAATCACTTCTGTTCGTGTCTTCTTCTCAGTACACAGAAAGCATCTTAGGGTTAGAATCTGCTTGTGATTCTTTTTTTTTTTTTTTTTAAGATTTTATTTATTTGACAGAGAGAGAGATCACAAGCAGGCAGAGAGGCAGGCAGAGAGAGAGAGGGGGAAGCAGGCTCCCTGCTGAGCAGAGAGCCCGATGTGGGGCTCGATCCCAGGACCCTGAGACCATGACCTGAGCCGAAGGCAGAGGCTCTAACCCACTGAGCTACCCAGGTGCCCCCTGCTTGTGATTCTTGACTGTGCTTCTCAAGCACAAGGCCTGTATCCCTGTATCCACCCCCACCCCCCGTTGCTGACACCACATGGACTGATTTGCTCAGCCCCTGCCCTCCTGGCAGCGTGTGATTACCATATGCCAGTCCAAAAGGAAGCCTTTTCCCCTCATGCTGTGACCCATGCAGTTTAAATGCTCCAATCCCACCACTCAAGTGTAAATTGCAATACTCAAGAGAGCTCACAATTTAAACAAACTCATCCTCTGTCCTTTATTACCAGCAGTTATGGTCATTTGTAGGTTAGCAGAGCTCTAGTAATAAAGACCACACTGAGAGAAAGTATTTGGAAAAAAAAAAAAAAAAGATCAACCATATAAGAGATCTGCATGTCTGGAGTCCTCAAGGCTCGGGTAACTTAATGTTAGCTGTACACGGGTCTTTCGCTACATATTCTTACCACTTGTTAAGGAACAGCGCAAACTCTACCAGGAGATACATATGTCTTGGGATTTTAACTAACAAAAAGTAATAGCTCAATTTGTTTTTATAGTTTTCAAAGTGCTCTTCACACCGAGAAGTGGGAGACTCCAGTTTATTCCTTTTTCATTTAGGAAACCAAGGTAAGGAGGTGGTAACCACAACCCCAAAGTAACACAGATGATTAGGAAGTCTGGACCGGAATTTAGAACTCCTAATTCAGTGCATTTCAACACCCAGAAATAACTCTTACCTGAGAGAAAGAACAAGAGGGAATAAGGAGATAGTGTCTTAAGCGCACCTGGAAAGCAGTCAGGACACCGAGTGGGCAAGAGGGAAAACGTGAGGTCCAAGCAATGCACATCAGAGGCTGAGATATGGGAGGTGAAGGAGTTGTGGAGGATGAGCAGACTCAGGGCACAGCCATGTGGAGGAGCAGGTCCCTGAAGGGGTTCCGGTGGGTCATTCAGGAAGGGACTAGTGGCCACCCTCTGTGTACCAGGCATGGTTTTAGCACAGGGCAGTGCTGTGGCAGAGAGACCCCATGAGCGCCACAGAATGAAGGAGATGCAACCCCTCCCCAAGGCCAGGGTGAAGTCACCTGCCTTGGAGTCCCACAGTGGGGTAAGGGAGAGGGGGAACCAAGGGACCAATACTGGCACTTGGTCACAATACAGAAAAATGTAATGAGAATACTAGCTGACATTGATCATGCTTCTGGTATGGGCCTGTCTCTGTGCAGGTGAACCTGGTGGTTGAGTTACTATTCATTATTCATATTTGACATGTGGGGAGCCATCACGAAGAGGTGTAACGGTGTGACCCAGGTCGCACAGCTGATAAGGGAAACCCGGAACTGGGATGCTGGTAGACTGACTCCAGTCAAGTCCAGTCCAAAACATTAGATAGTTATCTAGGTAGGTAGGTGGGTGGGTAGGATCATAGACAGACAGACAGATACTGGTTGCCATATGGCAACAAGAAGGAAATAAGGTGGTGAGCTTCCCGGGAAGTTGTATATGAGTTGTTAAAAAGTGATCAGGGGTTTAAGCCAAGATCCCAGGTATGGGATTCCTATAGGGAAACCTCATATAGTTCAGGTGTGGTGATTTCTCTGCTCCAAAGCAGACCCACTTGGCTATTTTTTTTTTTTTAACTGTAGATGGTGCTTTTTGCTTGTTTGTTGTACTGGACTTCAAGCATTCTCAGAGCTATATTTCAAATAGGCTATCCTGCAAGAACCGAGTTGCCAGATAAAACACAGAAGTCCAAATTAAACTTGAATTTCAGATTTTAAAAAATCAATAATTTTATAGTGTATGTCCCATGCAAAATTTATCTGAAATCCAGATTTAACTGAGCTTCATCTATTTTTATTTGCTAAGTCTGGCAACCTCATGCAGGGAAGATTCATCCTCACCAAGGTAATTAATTTCTAATGCAAAATTCCAGGATCTTGCTGATGTGTTATCAAATCTCCAAAGGTCCATGGTTCTGAGGTGTGGAGGGGGATTCCAGAACTGTTTTGAAGGGTTATAAAAATGGGCTTGTAGCCAGGAACATAACTATAACAGAAGTAGTTGGAAAAAAAATTATGAGGTTGATGTACCATTTATCACTCCTGAGAACCAAACATCTGAGACCAAATAACAGAGTTTGAACTGGCCCAGTCATTCCTCTTCTGTTTGTCAACAATTAAAATGTCGACTGTTTTCTATGTGTTGAGCCCTGTGCTGGGCACTGGAAAACCACAGAAATCTGATTAAGGCTTCCCTCTTCAGGGTTCACTGGAGATGACAGAAACACACACTTATTTGCAAGTGGTGTAAAACGGGTGAACAGATAAAAGTATGGACAGAATTCTGGAACCTTGTTTCTTGCAAAACCAACTCGTAACCAGGTTAAGTTAGGTCAAACACAACATACATTTTTTTCACCACCACTTTCCCCCATAGGATGATTTTCTTGTTTTAAGATTTATTTATTTGAAAGAGAGAGATTGGCAGGGAGGGGCAGAGGGAGAGAGATAGGGACTCAAGCTGTCTCCGTGCTGAAGGCAGAGGCTAAAGGGCTTGATCTCACAACCCTGAGATTAGGACCTGAGCCAAAACCAAGAGCTGGACGTTCAACCCACGGCACCACTGAGGTGCCCCCCTACCCCCCCGCAATAGAAAGATTTTTATTGATTAAATATATTTCCCAAATTTGTTGCTTTGTTTTAAAAAAGAAAAAGAGGGAGGAAGAGAGAGAGAAACAGCACACTCAAATGTAACATTTTGGATCATTAAGCTATGTACAGATAAATATTGCCGAACAGTCCAAACCTGGCTCATTGCCTGTTTTTTTTTTTAAATAAAGATTTATTGGAACACAGCCACTCTCATTTATATACTGTCTATGGCTGCTTTTGGGCTATAACGGCAGAACTGAGCGTTTGCCACAGAGGACAGATGGCTCTCACAGCTGAAAATATTTTCTATCCAGCTCTTTAAGAAGAAACTTGCTGCTATCTGAACTCTGACCTCAGTACTTTATTGTTGACCTCTTTCCCGCAACCCCCCACGCCCCTTCTCAGGTTCACCTCTTCTTTCATTGTATCACCTGGCAGGGACAGAGCTTTGCTTTTAGTTTTATTACATGAAACCAACCTGATAACACAGCTTCATGGTGAAAAGAGTCCACTGGAACTTTAAAATAACACATGTGGGCCACGTGGGCTAATTTTGTTCCACCTGTCACTCCTTTATGAAGAGCCAAATAGGAGTGTCAGCTGCCGGAAGTTCAGTCGGAGCTCGGTGCAGCCCAAATGCTGGCCGGCGGGTGAGGTAGAGAGAGCCATTTCGGGAAGGAGAGCCACACAAACTGTGAGTTCTTATTCCTGCAAGTTCTAAGCTTTGGTGATAGCGTACTTTGTGGGTGTCGCTGTACAGCTCTCATCGATGAGTCTACCCGGTGGAGCTTGGTTCTTTTGAGCTAAATTGAATATTCGTAGTATTCTGGTACGTTTTTAAGAAATTCACGTTTTCATTGTCCAGCTAAATCCAGCCAGTTTCAGTTCAGTGGTCAAGTACACAGGCAGGACACGTTCTGGGCCTCAGTGTGTCTTCACTTTAAAGGAGACCAAAAATTTTTAAATAATAAGTGATAAAATTGAATCAAGCTGAAGTTACCTGGGGAACACAGTTTTCCTGGTGGCAAAGGACTGAAATGTAGGAGATACCTGTCAACCGATGAAAAATGAGATTGAAAAGGCTTTGTCCGCGGGAGGAACCTTCCGCAGAAGCTTGGAGGCTTGAGAGAGCACTGTGCTCCTGGTGGAGGGGCGCTCCTTGGGGATGTGGCCTGAGGGCTACTGAGGAGCTGCGTCCAGGGGGCTTAGCGTTGATAGCAGCTTGAACCTGAAGGTGATAGAGTTATCTGAGGGCCTTGGAACAGGGTGATGGAGGCAGGTGTGGCTCTCATGTAGGTCCTTCCAAAAAAGACAGTCCTGGAGGTCAGGACTTTAGTCAAGTTGTAATGGTCCTCGCTGAGAGGTGATAAAGACAATGTTGGAGCTAAAGATGAGAATGGGGGCCAGGGAATGAGAAACATAGGCCTGTTCGGTTTGTGAACTTAGAGAAATCGCCGTCATCTGTGTGAAACAGGTCTCGTTCCGAAGTGAATTTGCATTCACATGTGTTCCCTAAGACACAGGGCTACTGGCAAAAAGATAAGATTGTCTTCTGGTTCAATATAATGATGCTTGAAAAATGGCTTTCAAAAAGTTCGTATTCTGGAACTTGATTTGTAGGGTGTGGAAGCAGGAAGAGCTACACGGTCATTGTCACAACGATCCTTGGGCTAACACCAAGTTCTGTTCTAATTAGGTTTTTCACCTTGCCTCGTGCCACCAAAGGTTGTTTTCGGTTCTCTGTTCTCCCTTCTAGACACCTACTTCTTCTTTAACAAATTAGCACCTAAGGTTTATTAATTCCACCGACAGATGGTCCTGACACATACAAGTCTCACCATGAAAACGTTTGGATTTTTAATCAGGATGCTCTTTGCCCGTGTGGAATTCTTGCCCGGCCTGCATAAATAGCTTGAGGCCTTGAGGCATTTCAGTAAGGCTCAGATGGCTGTGCTATTGGCATACTGAACCCCTCCAGTCTCCCCAGCACTTTCCCTATGCTGCATTCAGATTTCCAACTGCCAAAGAAAGACACTGGAATAAAACCCTTATTAGAAAGGATGCCTTCGAGAAGCAGGTTGTTCTGAGCTTTCGACTGAGGGCTCTTTGGGAGACAGCTGGCCTTCTCTCCTGTCCTGGTGGGTGATGGAAAGAGGTGGGTGCCAATGTCTAATCAACCTGTTGACGAGGGTATTTATTGGTAAGAGAATGTTCACACTCTGACTTGTCCTGGCAAGGTTAATGAAAACTGGACAGACTGCTTAAAACATGCCACATCCAAAGCCTAACTCCTTGTGGACAGCATTTATACGTCACCACTGAGCCACATCATCAACAACAACAACAACAAAAAACACTCGGGTACACTAGCCAGATGGTCAGGCACACATGTGTGTCCTGGTTATTTCCAATCATGTTCTCATTAGACACCCATTTTCCTTTCCATGATGATATTATAGGCCTTGGTGATCTCTGCCAAATATCACTCAGCTCCAACTACACGCGAGGACCTGTGCCAGGGTTGAAAGAGGGTTTAAAGGGTCCAATGGTCCTAGTCCCTGCAGATAAAAATACAAATTTCACATGAGCCCCATCCTCCTGGAGCACACAGTTTGGAGAGACATCCAAACTGTGAATGGTATATCCTACAATGCAGTAGCTCCCACAGAGGGGCAGAAACCCGGAATGAAAACCCAGAGGCAGGATCAACCAAACTATTTTTGAAGTCTTCACAGAGGAGGAGACATGGGATTTGAGTTTCCAGAAAAATGGGTAGGAGCTCAGCAGTGAGAAAGGGAAGGTCATACTGTACTGGGGAGACCACATGGTCTACACTGCCTTGCTCCTGAAAGGCATAGACCAAGACCAAGATGGTACCGGTTCAGTACCTGGGTGACGACTGGCCACTGGGGTTGAGGGAGGCATCTCTGATGTGGAACACCACACCCACAAATGGAGACCCAGTCAAATTAGGGGCAGCCTCGTCCTTCTCTTCCAGCCTCCTAGCAGAGGCAGTGGCCATAACCCTAGGTTTCCACATTCTGGTTTTGAAAGAGATCAGACAGGGAGCAATCAGCCCAAAAAGGGGGCAGTTTGGGGCAGGACTTTTCCATCACTTCCTCCTTCAGTAGTCAGTTTTCAAATTTTGATAGGCATCAGAAACACCCAGGGCTACTGTTCGTGAAGTGTGACTGGGAAACAAGCATCAGCATCACCTGGGAACTTACTAGAAATGCAGAATCTCAGACCCCACCCTAGAGGTACTCAATCTGAAACCGAGCTTGGGGCCCAACAACCTGTTGTAATGATGCCTCCAGGTGATTCTAATGTACTGGCAAGTTTCAGAATGTCTAAGAATGTTAACTAAAAATACAGGTTCTTGAACACCATTCAGAGATTCTGGATCAGTCAGAAAATCAAACATTTGGCCAGCGATTGCAGCTTCTCAGTGGGCCACACCTTTTTGGCCTCGCCTCTAGGCAGGCTTCAACTTTTTCCCAGCAGTCTTGTCGACATTATTGGGCTGACTTGAGCCTGATACGCAACCCTTCGTTGTGCACATTCTTCAGTGATTGCACCTGTAAAATGGGGCAGTAATCCAAATGATGTGGGCTTCTCAGGATTAGGGATGATGTGTGTGAAATATCTGGTGTGGTTCTTACTCCTTGGCATCTAACCTCAGGCTGCTATGAGAAAGAACCATACTCTGGGTGACTTACAAATGACAGGAATTTACTTCTCAGTTCTGGAGTCTGGTGTTCCCAGTTCAAAGTGTCAGCATAGCAGGATTCTCAGAAGAGCCTTCAGAGTGGCTGCAGAATGCCAACTTGAATGCCAGCACCATGTTCCATCAGCACTGTTGGGGTCCTTTCAAGTACTAGCTATTCCTCCTACCTCCTCTCTGTCCTTGACACACTTGTATGTACTTGGTTCTACCTAGAGCCCACTGCCCATCGTGAAGGCTCCCAGTCTACGTGCATACTCATGTAGGAGGATGTCAAGAGGATATCTAGATCAGGGTGTTTGAAGGGATGTTTGTAGGATGGACCCAGAGCTACTTGACCAACACCCAACAAGTTGCTCTATAAAATGTGCAAGCAAACCTCTCTCCAGAAAGTTCATTCTTAATTGAGCAATCCCTTTCCCAACCCAATTCTACCTAACACCTTTCTCCGTATTTTCCCAAATATCAAGGCTGCCTTCAAGAATATAATTCTAACTACAATCCTCTTCTCTGCTTTGGTATGGAGTGATATATTAGCTCTTCACGTTTTAAACGACTTTGCCTCAAATTGTGCTTCTTAAATCCTAGATAGCTCTGCACCCCCACACACTACTTGAAAGAAAAAGTATTCTAGAACTCGGGGAGGGGGAAGCGTGGGGGAAGCACCATGGCTCCCACTTGTTCTAGGAAAGACAGGCTCGAATCGAAGTTCCTAACTAACTCCAGGCTGGTGCCAAATGGTTTCTCGCTGATATTTCAGTTGAGTATTACCATTGGCAGCTTCAGCTATAAAGCGGGCTCTGCCAGTTGGGATCAGCCTTAAAAATTGTCTCTTGCCCAAAAGTTTGAGGTAAGTAATGCAAAGCACGGAGACGGGCAGGTGAGGCGTTGGTACCCTGCAGAATGGGAAGAAAAGACATGGCAGAATGGTCAGATTGATGAATCACCCTGAGCAAGCAAGGAGTTATTGAGGAGGAAGCCATGCTTTTAAGAGATTCATCTGAGTGTACTGCCTTGCAGCTACACTGTTCAGTAAATTTGAAACTCTTCTCAGCCAAGAAACAACAGTTCCTGTTCTTCTTATCACTGAGGCATGTGAGTGTGAGTTCATTTGTGAGAATGTTCTAGTGCCAGTCAAAACACAGAATCTTCCAGGGTCTCAAGTCCAGACTCTTCCACGTAACTTATGACTTCGATTTCTGTTTCACTGGAAACAGTTTTCTGTAAAACAAAACATCCTCCCTTAGGTGTCTTTTAGTACCCTTCTTGTTCTCTTGAATTTCTTTACAATTTTTTTTTAAAGATTTTATTTATTTATTTGACACAGAGAGAGAGATCACAAGTAGGCAGAGAGGCAGGCAGAGAAAGAGGAGGAAGCAGGTTCCCTTCTGAGCAGAGAGCCTGATGCGGGGCTCGATCCCAGGACCCTGGGATCATGACCTGAGCCGAAGGCAGAGGCTTTAACCCACTGAGCCACCCAGGCGCTCCTACAATTTTTTTTTAAGTGTATTTTGCTTATAAAAAATAGTAAATGTTCACTAAGAAAATAGGGGAAAGAAGAAAGCAAAAATCTATCCATCACCCTCTACCCCACACACAGCTCATTGTTTCTCTCCAGCCTTGTTTTCTGGGTACAAAATTGCCTTTACAGTTAAATGAAGGCAAATGGATAGTCAGCTTCAAAAACTGCTTTCTGTGTAGCATCATGTAATATTTCAAAATATATATTCTGGTGCTGCATCATTGAATAGCTCCACCGTTTTTCATTCATAGTTTATTATCGTAGCCCCCTTAAAATTGGATATGTGTTTGTCTAATTTGGGCTATTAGGCTATTAATGAGCAACTTTGTGACAGACTACAAGAGATATTTCTCTATTTACTCATTCAACACATTTTTAAAAATTTGAGAGAGTACATTGCGCGCGCGCGCGCACACACACACACACACACACACTTACATACATACATTCATGGGGAGGGGAGTAGGGGGAAGCAGAGGCAGAGGGAGCAGGGAGCCCAACGCAGGCTTAGCCCAATCCCAGGACCCTGAGATCATGACCTGAGCTAAGGCAGAGGCTTAACCGACAGAGCCAGCCGGGCGCCCCTCATTTAACACATTTTTTGGATACCTATAATACCTGTGGTGCCTTAGACACTGAGTATGCTGTGACAAACAGATGTGCTCTCTGCCTTAGGTACTAGAATGTAAATGGTTCATACTTCATTTTGGAAGGCACTCTGTCTGGCTACCATTGTAGAAATAAGGAACAGCTGGACACTGGTCTCTACCAAATCTAAAACACAGGATACATCCTTTTTTTTTTCCTTTTAAACAAAAAGCTGCCTTTTTTGTGATTGATAAAGGACAACTCCTGTCCTTCTATCCTCCCTCCCGCCTCTCCCTTCCAGTACCTCTCTCGTAAACGTTACAAATTTCTAACTTGGGTCTGGACAAGCAAAGACTTGAGCACTCGGGGCTGGCAGATACCCTCCAAATCCCAGAACCCTGGGTACTCACACCAAGCTCGGAGACACAGGTGGTAATTGAAAGCAGAAAGCTTCCTTTCCCCGCTCACTAAAGGCTTCCTGGTGAGGTGCAAAATCATCATTGCTGATAGCACTAATTGGGCTCCTCCCTCCCCCCATCCTTGGAGCAGAGGCCCTAAGGGTGAGTTTGAAGGGCTTTCCCTTCAAAGCTACAGGCCAGGGCACTGCTACATGGGGTCCAGGCTGTGGTCAGCTCTGAACTTGCTCCCATATTCTCCTAGGTAGAGCATTTAGGCCATAGGGTGACAGCATTATGGGGCAATACTTCATTGTCTGAGCTCTACTTGCTATCTCTCAGTCTCTGTCTCTCCCATCTTTTTTTTTTTTTTTTTACATGAAACTCAACAATGTGAGAAGAAAGTAAGTTGTCTACGAGGAGCCTAGCAGTGCTGAGCTCTGACATTAATCCTTTGCTTATTTTGAAACCACCTTGTCTACCCCAAGTTATTTTGCACACATGACTTGATTTTAATTAACAACAAACCACAAGCTTAAACAATAAGCTCTTAAGCCAGTTTCTTTCACCAACTTCAGAATATTAAAGAAAACCTTGGGGGGCTCTATGGGGAAATTAGATACCAGCATTAAGATGTTCCATTAAGAGGCAAGACAAATGGTTTCCGTGGGCTGCTAAAATCAGATGTAGTTTATCAGGGATGAGTATGCCAGAGCAAGGAGGAATTAACAGCACAAATTCAGATGAGATCAAAACAAAGTTTCCCACTGGGGTCCATTCTTCTTCCAGAAAAACTATGGGTTAACAAAAGCAAAGCCCCTGTTCCCTGATACAGGAGAGCTCGGGAAGGAAGGACGGACAGAGCAGGTCCTCTGTCTGACTCAGTTCTCTGCCTGACTAGGTTCATAGCTACGATGGTCTATAATTATTCCAGACACCCAAATCGAAAACCCTAAAGGTCACAGCTTATTGAAATGATCCATTTCAGTGAGTGTTTGCCCCTTCACTGCGCTACAGTCACCAGTTTATTCATCCATTCATGAAGCACTTCATTAGAAAACTACATTTGTTAAGAAAATAGCTTGATCTACATGAGGGATCTGCAAACTACAGCCTGTGGATAGAATGTGGCTTGTTGCCTGTTTTTGTAAATAAAGTTTTATTGGCCAGAGCCAATCCCCTTCATTTGCATACTACCTATGGCTACTTTCACACCACAATGGCAGCACTGAATCGTTGAGAGAACCATTTGGTTCTTAGGTATTTACAATCTGGCTCTTTATAAAGAAAGCTTGCTGACCCTTAATCTAAGTAACTGCTTAATTTAAGGACAGATTTGACAAAGTGTGTAATAACTATACAGTGAAAATCACAAAACACTGCTGAATTAAAATAAACTGACAGAAATTAAAGAAAACCTAAGTAGGTCAATGATACTCTTTGTATAATATGATGCTATGTCATGTTTACAGATGGGGAGACTCATTTTTAAGGTCACTTCTTCCCACATTAACCTACAATACAACACAATCCTAACCAAGATCCCAGCAGCTTTTTTGGTAGAAGTTAACAAAGTAGCTCTAAACTTTATATGGGAATGCAAAACAAAACACCTGGAATAACCAAAACAACTTTGGAGAAAAATCATGTTTGGGGGCGCCTGGGTGGCTCAGTCGGTTGAGCTTCCAACTCTTAGTTTTGGCTCAGGTCCTGATCTCAGGGTCATAGGATCAAGCCTCGAGTAGGGCTCCATGCACAGATGGAGTCTGCTTAAGATTCTCTCTCTTACTATCCCTCTGCCCCTCCTACTCATGAGCTCTCTCTTTCTCAAATAGATCTTTTGTTTAAAGTTTTATTTATTTGTTTGATAGAGCACAAGCAGGCAAAGCAGCAGACAGAAGGAGAGGGAGAAGGAGTAGCAGTCTTTCCAGAAGCAAGGAGCCCAATAGGGGGCTCGATCCCAGGACCCTGGGATCATGACCTGAACCAAAGGTGGACACTTAACCAACTGAGGCACCCAGGAGCCCTTAAGTAAATAAATCTTTGTTTAAAAAATCTTGTTTAGGAGTCTTACAGTAACCTGATCTCTAGATTCACAATAAAGCTATAGTAATTAAGACCACATTTTGTATGATGATAGACAAACAGATCAATGAAAACAAATAGTCGAGAAGTAGACCCACAGATACAGATAACTGATTTTCAACAAAGATGCCAACACAACTCACAGGGGAAAGGATGATTTCCACCCCCCAAATGATGCTAGAACAACTAGGCAGCCATGGGTAGGTGAGCATTCAGTTAAGCCTCAGTGCTCTGAATGGCAAACAGGGCCTAAGGAAATGCATATTTGGGGAAGTAATTTGCCTTCTGGTTGTTGTTTTTTTATGCTAAGGAACTAGGAAAAATTTCTCTGAAAAAATGTTATTGATGAGGGTATCCATTTGCAGAAACACCAGAGCTAAACAGGACATTGGACCATCTCATCTACGCCCCTTGACTATACAAAAAAGAAGTCAGGGCTCATGGGGTAGAAGGAATTGCCCGGGCTCAGTTAAGAGAGGGCTGATAGAAAAAAATCCAGTCTGACTGGTGAGGACACTTAAAACTGAGCAGGACCTTTCCAGTTCTCCCAGACGGTAGTGAACACAAAGAACATAACATGGAGCCAAAGAGCAGAATGACTAAAGCGACATAAAGTCACTGGCCCCCTGGACAGACACTCTGCCCTGGAATATGGAAAACCAGTAACCTGATGACCCAACCCTGGGCAGATAGGACCCATCCTGAGAGCCTTAAACATTACCTCAGGGCCGACGATTACAAAGAAATCTTTAATACTATTTTTTGGTGCCGGAACCGGTGGAAACAGCCTGGCCCATAAGTGACCTCTGAAAACAGAGCAAAGTAGAGAATTAGGTGAGCAAAGCAGCCTTTCTTGTCTTTCAGTATCTACAAATTGACGTAGTGAATCTCAGGACCTCCTATTGTATAAATTCAAAACCTTTATAGACCAAGAGTTAGAAATATCTATATTGTAATATTAGCTGGGCTATGATGTGGCTTCTGAATCATCCAAGAAAGACATGATGGTAATTGCTTCACGTGGGTCCCTGTTTTCAGGCCTACTTTCTGAACATGGGTGATGTGTAAGCCCTTGGTATCCCACCACTCAGGACAATTCTGGCTCAAGCCCCTCACTCAACTGTGCTGGCTCAGAGTTGACGTTGTTTTTCCTCTCCTTTGAAATGCCACCCTCCAATCCACAGGATATAACATTTATAATAATGAAGCTCTTTAAAACCTAATTATCTTCTAAATTATGAAAGGACTGAGACAGAACATGTTCTTAAGCCTCCTAAGTGGCTCTTTGCCTAACTGAGTGCCAAAATGGTGAGTAGTTCTTATGGGCCATTTGCAGGCTCGAGGATTGGTGACCAGATTTGCATGACCTTTCTACAGTCTGTGTTTGACCAAAGGATAAGCAGCCACTCAGGGACCAGGTTAACAAAGGGTGAAGGTAGAAGTTGGCACCTCCTAACTGGAGATCATACCATGGGAGGCATTGGGGTGATTTCAGTCTCCAGGGGGCTGCCTTCCTTTACCTAAGCTATAAAAGGAGTCTGCTAGTGGCTCAACTAAGAACACCAAATACTGAGTGGGAAAGCAGTAGAGGAATCAAAAGAATATGAAAGTAAAAGGCTTCACAGAAATGAACACACTGTCTTCAAATTCAAGAAGGGTGTGTAATGGCTGAGGGGCTGTGCTGTGCTCTGTCTGGTTTCCATAAATCACCTAAGGATGTTTTTCACTTTCTAATTTGGTCTGTGCTCCTCTTGGAAAGGCTGTCTGTCCAGAAGACACCAAAGCGCTATAATTCCAACTACTAACAAGCACCCTAGTGGATGCATGATGGGAGTGTAAAAATTCAATACTGAGACCTCATTGGAAACATTGAAATAAAAAAAAATACCTACATTTTACAGATGAGGGTGAAAATTAACACAATGAAGCAGATGGTTGCAACAAGCACGATGAGAAACCATTCCGTGGAGGGTTTTTGATCATTTCCTGATGGAAGAAGAAAGAAATCAGAGCTAGAATCAACTGCAGATATGCGAAATGACTTGAGGCAGCCATCAGAAAGCTTGGGTTTGAGTTGCCAATGCTGTGTGAGGCTGGGCAGGTAGCTTAGCCTTCCTGAGCCTGGGATTTTCCTGAGGGTGAAATTAAGCCACCTTTAATATTAAATCATGATTCAGGCAGTCTGCAAATATTTATGGACCACACTTGATGTAATAATGCCTCCTGAATCTTGGAGCTTATCAGCTTTGAATGAGTAGTAAGGTTTTTAGATGGAAGAGCTATAAAAGGTAAGCTCTCTTAGTAATCTAATTGCCTTATAATAAAAAAAAAATACACAAAGTTGAAAACTTAACTTTTAGAGGAAGTAAATGATGAAATAATACTGAGAGTTAATCCTCCAGGCATCAGACTCTGCTAAAAGTACTTTGCTATCTTAATTATGCTCAACACCCCTTAACCATTATTACTATTTCACAGATAGGAAAGTAGAAGCAAATTGCCATTAATAAAGTATAAATATGTTACATACCATCTCACTCTCCAGTTAAATTTGCTTCTCATCTGCATTCAAGGACACACTCTTCTAGTCTTGATGATATCTTTGGGGTGTGCGATGATTTTTTTTAAGGTACTGGAAATGCTTTCAGGAAGAGGCCCAGGTTCTTAACCACACAGTCGTTAAAGAGGTAATGCACTTGTTAAACTGCCTGATTCACTTCCAGAGAATAAGGCAAATCCTGCATTATCTCCCTGGATACAAGTTTGCTTTCTGTGGGAGAGGCCACTCGTTTCTTTTTTCATTCCTGGTCTCCTTCCTGACTTTCAGACGTGACGATTATGCCCACCCTGAAACCAAGGCATTGGCTCTTTTACCCAATATCCCCCTTCCTCAGTGGCATTTCCTTCTTCCCTTTTTAATTGCAACTGACCCTCAGCTCAGCTCTGGACCCTTGCACCTCTTCCCCCTGGAAAGTTCATCGAACACAGCTGCATCTTTTAATTGTGTGTTCTTCCCCCTGGTCTTTAGTCCTGGACCAGCCCTAACAACACAGTTCCACCTCTACATAGGAAACTGCCCATAGGTGGAAACCCACTTAGATGTTCTTTCAAGCTGACAACGTTGAAAACTAAACTTCTGCTCTCCTTCACATCAGAACACCTTCTTCACATCAGAACGCCTTCTCTCACTGTCTTCCCCATGATGGTCACCATACTGGGAGCCTTGGAAGTCACTCTGATTGTTCCTCTTCTCTACAGCCCTGCCTCCTTTCTCCACTGACTCAGTTAGCGTCACCACATCATACTCAGTCACAAAAGTAAGAGACCTGCCTCGGTCTCACGAATGCATCCTTGCCTAGCGTGGAAATCTGGATTTTCTTCTCAGCTTGCAGTGGAGGTCCCCCTTCTGGGCCTCTGTTCCCTCTTCTATAAGAACCATCAAGTAGAAATACACGATCCTTAAGATCTGTGCCAAGTCAGCACAGATCTTTCTCTAATACCTCCAACTGTATCCAGGCCACTGTCATTATAGGAGTATGTACTTTTAACAAAATTGATCTTAGAAAAGTAGTGATTTGTATGGCTGAAGTTTTAAAAATTGTCATAAAGTATAAGAAATGGAAACAGTAATCAGACCTAACAACTTATCTTCTGTATGTATTTTTTTTCCTGATTGTTCATAGGTACCAGAAACTATGCAAGGTCTTATCATGCATTTTAGCATAATTCCCAAAACCGTGTTCGAGGTGGGCACCATGCTCACTTGGTAGATGGAGAAACTGGAGCAGAGAAGGGTCGACTGAGGACACAGCTCACAGGGAGAGCTGGGATCCAAGCCTGGGACTGGCTGAGCGGTGATACTCTTAACCATGAGGCAGGGATTCCATCCCACTGCCCATCATCCCCAAACTGAGGATACACAGCCCAGGCAGGAGCTCCACATCAGATATCCCAAGCATTTCTCTATTAAACACTCCCCTGAGAGTCCTCTTCCCGGCTGGGTACCACCTCTCAGCAGGGAAGTGCTGTTTCAGTCTTGGGTCCCCACTGTTGGACGTAGCAAAGTCGGCGGGCTGTGCTCCCACAGGAGGGGGCTGCTCTGTAAATCAGCGTTCCCCCTGATGCTCTCAAGCTGCAGTTGAGACTGAAACCCTTTATTAAAAACCTATGACCACAATATCTTGAAGTTGGAGGCTTTGTTCTTTTAGAGAGAAGGAGCACATGGGGGAGGAGAGGGAGAGAGAGAATCTCCAGCAGACTCCACACCCAGCACAGAGCCTGATGTGGGGCTCGATCTCAGGACTCTGGCTCATGACCAGAGCCAGAATTGAGAGTCAGACACTTAACTCGCTGAGCCACCCCAGGCACCCCAAGTTTTAGGTGCTTGTATCTATTATTTTACAAAGAGGCATTAGTCATACTTTGGAAGATGATAAAAACCAGATACCCAAGGAGGCAAGACTTTTATTTTCCCAAATGCCACAGATACTGAAAGGTTTTAGGAGTAATACTCAATTGTCCGGGTTGTGAGTGAGAATCCTGTGAAGCCTAATTTTTACTGCAATGGCTTATAGCTAATGTAAAGAGCAACTAGGATAAACTAATGCTATCAGATGCCATCTGGCTTTGTTTCCCAGTCTGAAGTCCTGAATAAGGGATTTTTCTGCTTCATTTCCCCCATTTCTGAAACCCACCATTCCATGCTCTTAACCATCATTCAAGTAGGTTAATAGGTTCATTCAGAAACTCCAGACTACATTTCCATGTATAGAATATAAAGTTAGCAAGGGGTATGTCAACAGAAAAAAAGTTACCCTGTTTACAACTAGATTTAACAGGTAAAGTTGGGGTCCTGCAGAAAGCAAGAAAGCCGTGTTGTAAATATTATCAGGGTCACACACTTGGTCCCATTTATGTCTCAAATTGTGAAATACTTCACAGTCAGATAGGTTGAGCGCTGATAATAATACCGTTCACTTCTGACCATGATTACAAAAATCTTTTCAGTTAAACCACTCTCCCGCTATTCATTCAGCTCTCACTTTGATCAACAAAGTTTTTCACCGAATTAGCAAAAGTACAGAGGCAACTGCTTTCACTTCATTCAATCAAGAAAGTTATTGATGCGTGTAAGGTGCTACGTGGGAAGCAAAGTCATGGTCACTGCCTGGAGGGAGTTGTCAAATGACTCGTTTCTCCTGGCCTGGCTTCTGCAGTGTTCCTGATGCGCTTTAGGAGGGCTCCCCTACCACCAAGTGAGAACAGAACTCACCCCCAGAGAACAGAGCCAAGGTCAGCATTACGGCGAAGAAAACATAAACAGGTAAAATTAGTACAAGGAAAAGCCTTCACATACTCACCGCCAAATAGAAATTACTTGTGGATTATCTACTGCTTAATTATTAATACAAAAGTCTTCAGTCACTTATATAAATGAGTGAATTAAAGTTAGCATAGACTGATTTTACTGAAGGTTGAAAAAAGGGGAACAGGTCCCAAGGGTAGTACATAGGTCCTTTGGGTCAAAGTGACAAAAATTTTAATACTGAAAAGTCGGGAGGCCCCTGAATATATCAATAATTTGAATCAGCATCTTTGGCCTTGGAGATTTTCTTAAAAAGGATTTCCAGGTAACTTGAATCTTTTCTCTGACTCAAGGAGAATGCCTTTCCTACCCTAAAACAGAAGCCACAGATGTTCCTTTTTAAGAAATTGACGGGCGCCGCTATTTAGTTATGCAGAGATGTTTTAGAAAGAGGAAGTCACACCATCGGTCCTTCTAAGGAGGAGAAGCCCTCCAGACCCTCCATTTCTGGACGCTCTTTTGACAGCTTGTCAGCTTACAGCATTTGGGAACTCAGCTCTCTGGTTCCTGGTGACCTTGGCTATAATTTTTGATACCTCCACCATTTTACCTTGAGAACAAGCCAGATGCTGGAAATTCTGTCCTGTGACATGGCGGTGTGAGGGGTCAGGGTCGGACACTGCATGGGAAGGGCGGGGAGGATGGGATGCTGGCGACCAGGGAGAGAAGAAAAACCCAGGCACCAGACTGACTGAATCCCTTCACCTGTATCTGGCTGTTTCTGGAGCTTTGTCAAATCACTTCCCTCCTGATGCTGTGGCCCCTCTTGGTGCAGAAGTCTGTCATCTATGCAGTGCAGGCTAATAACTCTGAGAAGGATCAATTTGATGTGGAAGCCTGTTCCACCTTAAATTGTCCACATAAGTGTGGCTCTCATTGCTTCCATATTGATTTTGAATCTCACTTCAGACCTGACAATAGGTTTCAAGGGAAAAGAGCTAATTAGTAAATTGATGGGACTCTTCCAATGAAGCAGCTCTGCTCTGTGTTCATAGAACCAGCAGGTGCCAGGTCATGGAGAGGTTATGACTGCATTTGCCCGCAAAGCTGCCTGTGGCTCACCTGTCGTTGCAAGGAGAAGCTGTGGCATCATTGGGGAGCACCACCCCCAAGCCAGGTCACTGGCTCTCAATGCAAACACAAGTCAGAAGCGACCCTTTTAGGTGGCTGAGCTTTCTGAGGCAGCTGCCAAGGGGGCTGTGGGTTTTACCCACAGGGAGAAAAGGGGGGGCAGTAAATGCAGCCTCGGTGAACAAAACGTAGGGTGGCCCAAGGCCCACAGCAAGATAGAACGTGCGCTGTGCTCCTCTCTGGAAACTGGGCTCAAATAGACTGAAATACGGAGAGGAAAAGGAGCCTGGAAGCACGCATGCGCACTTGTGTGTTCAGGATTCACTAGCGAGATAGCTGCGGATCTGCTCATTACGCCTAGCAGGGCCAGGCTGAGGAAGTAGACTAGAGAACTTGTTTCTGCTGGTCTCGGCTTTGTAGGCTTTACTACACAGCACTCCGAGGCAACCCAGAGCTTTGTTCCCTAAGGGGCTCCTGGGCCTTCTGTTAGACTGCTAGCAAGCGCCGTTGAAAGCAGGCTGCGGTCATCGCATAAAAATAAGAAACAAGGGGGTGAAGAGATAGCGGCCTGATTGTTACTTGCCACCAAGGTGACCTTGAGCAGGTGTCCTCTCCAGCTTCCGCTGCCTGTTTGGTAAAATGGGGATAAGGACTGAATGAGTTGGTAAAGTCATCAGCTCTTTGCTAGTACATAATAGGTGCTCAACAAATATTCATTATTATAATTGTAATTAAACACATTGTGTCGTAATGGAAGAATCAAGAGGATTTCCCTAAGTCGCCAAAGCAAGACTAAAATTCAAGGGCTATCAGTAGCCTCAGAATGCAGAGTAATGAACTCAGCCCTGGAGGGGAAAGGAAAGCACCAAATAATTCAGATACTAGGCAAATAGGAATACAAGGCACGTAGGGTCCTAATCCTCAAGGATCTATGTTAAAACGGAATTACTGACAACTTGATCATAAACTGGTAGAGCATCACTCTTTGACAAACCCTGGCTCCCACTGCCCATCTTTGCCTCCATTTCCCTAGCTGGCACCATGACCTCTGGAATATGAAAGCATGACTGAAAAAACAGGGTGAGGAACCAGTCCTATGGCTTGTTCCAGACCCAAGTCCACCACTTCCTTGGTCTGTCCCTTCAGGCATTTCCTTAACTTCTCTGCATCTTTTTTCACATAATCTGTAAATCCACATAACGAAGGAAATCCTTTGTTTGTGAAGATACGCAAGGTATCATGGGTCAATGTGCCTAGCACGGTGCTGGGCTCAACAGTAGAGTCCTTGCTTCCTCTGAGCTGTTGTCCCATCTGCTGGGCCCTTCGTAGGGTGGAAATCATGCGTAGAAGGGCAGTGTGGGCCCCACTAGTGGTGGCCATGCCGGAAAACCCAGTAGAATGCCCCGCTCCTGACAATTGGAGACCCAGTCTGACAGCTTCCCTCTGGCTAGTCCTCTTCCCTCCGTCAGGCTACGGGGCCACCTAAGGGTGAAGTGGTTCCCCCACCACCACCCGCCAATGACCCTGCTGCTGAGAGCAAGCAGTGGGCCTCCCCGTCACTAACCAGCCTTTGAAACCACAAGAGCCTGGGTCTAAGGACACAGTTGACTGACCCGACTACCACGTTTACCAACCTGAAATCCCCCATTTGTGAAGAAAACCCAGAATCCCCACAAGTTCTCTCAGCCTCAGGTAAGCCCAAGTGGGTTTTTCAGGTTACCAGGTCACCTCTTTTTATTCTTTTCAACCAGTTTTGTCAGTGTTAATCTTGTCCCTCATGAAAGCCTTTTCCTTTGCAGAATTCTTTTTGAGGACCTAGGGAAATCAAAGTTGGGGAATCTGCCATGTTTGCTCTTCCTGTTTTCCTTTGCTTGTTTTCTCTCTGTTCTACCACAGTGAGAGAATTTAAAAAGAAAGTGGTGACAAAGCAGAAAATAAAGGAGGAGAGCACGCAGGAGGTGTCCAGGGCTCAGGGTGAGGCTGCAGAACTTGCCCCTGGCTCCTGAGTCCAGGTGACCTGGGCCAGTGGACGTGTTTCCTCACATATTCACAGCTCCTTAAGGTCCATCAAGAGTTGCCTGTGGGAACCTTCCTTCCATCTTAACCCAAATTCTTAAACACATCCCTGATACTCTGTCTCAACCTGCTTTCGTTAAGTCCTTACAGGCTCTAGGCCTGCTTCTAAGAATCAGTCCCCCCAAACTCTGACAGAAAAGCTTGGGCCCGGATTTCCTCTACCTCATCTTGTGGAAAGAGATGCATCTGAAGGTAGCGGAGGACCACAGGGAAACTTTGCTCTGCTCCCAGAGGTACAAATGCTACATATTTCAAGCCTAAAGAAATCTTTAAATTAAAAGGTGGTTTTTGTTGTGTTGTTTTTTTTTTTAAATTGGTACCGGGTATTGTCATGATACAGATCGTGGCCTTCAGATAGGGCCTTCAGTGAAATCGGGGTCAAACCCAATCGTTGGTTGGGAGGACCATGCCTGTGATTGCGGTTAAGACCCGTCTCTGATAAGCAGGTCTCAGAAGGACTGCGCCTGACCAGGAAAGAGATGCGAGGTAGACTCACATAACCAACACTCTTTTCCAAAGGGAAGGCTACGACTGTACGGCATTTCATTTTCGTGCCTGCTTTTTTCATGCATGGTGTGTGAGCTTCGTGGAGTGGAGAGGAGGAGAGAGATGATGAACTGAAGCAAATGGAAGGCTTTATAGGACCAGGATCAGGAGGTTTAGGCAAACAGGAGACTGCAGAGA
Organism: Procyon lotor; assembly: GCA_028646535.1. NCBI lineage: Eukaryota > Metazoa > Chordata > Mammalia > Carnivora > Procyonidae > Procyon > Procyon lotor. The sequence goes on from CM053603.1 coordinate 36,274,942, forward strand.
TAATAGGGGTACAGAAGAACCCGGAAGTTAAGAAAGTTTTAAAAAGGAGAAAGACTTGAGAAAATTGGGAAGTTAGCTCTTGAGATAAGACAGAGAGGCCAGTTGAAGAAGAGCAGTTGATAACGAGTATTGATAAAATGAAGCCAACTGCTATTTCCATTTGAAAACAAACATGCTTCATGTGCTGGAAATCCTCGCACAGGAGGGCCCATCTCAGGCCAAGGTTCAGGACACTTGCCTGCTGGATCCTCTCACCGCCAAAACTTAGTCTTCCAGGGTCTCACTATTGAATAACCTTGGGCTACCATGGGTTAATGAGTGAGGCGAATCTATTCCACTTCCCCGATTGACGAATATGTCACCTATTTGAGAAAATTAGCTATTAATAGCCGCTTGTGGGCTGTTTGAGAACTACTGATTGATTTAATATCTCTGGGTCTCCATTCCCTTATATTAAAGGAGGCGGACTTAATAATAGGTGAGAACGAGGTGGCATTTGAGTGGGGCTGCCAAGTGAAAATGGAAAGGGAGGGCTCCAGGGCGCCATACATACAAGGTAGGAGAGGAGGAAGGTTGTCTAAAGGAAATGAATGTAGCGACAAAACTGCCTGATAGACAGCAAGCTGAGCGTAATTATGGTCGCGTCCTCAAGGGGCAAGGAAGAGCCATGCAACATGTCCCAGAGGGGCCCGGGCTTCCTGTTATGTTTATTAATCATCTTGATGAAAATGGAAAGTCTGCGTTGATTAAATTCACTAATGATCCTAAACTGAGCAGGGGAGTAAATTCCAGAAACGATGGATTTGTAAGGTGAGTGGTAATATTAATCAGCTCATCTTATGAAAAGGGTGGCAGTAAATGAAATGGGATTTGCCATAGATAATGGCAGTGAGGTATACCTGGGGGGCAATTATAATGAGGCCGGTTCCCAACTAGGAAGCTGTTATTTAGGAAATAATAATGGGAGGAGAGCTCTAAAGTGGAGAGTGAATAGTAAATTAAAAAGAAGCTTAAAATAAGTTCTCATTATGGATCACAACTTCAGTCTCGACACTTTTGTGGTGGGCAGAGGGAGTGCAGAAGACCCTTGGGGGGCCGCTTGCCCATGTTGAGGTGAGGGAACTGGGGCCTGGGGCCCAGCGAGGTTAGGGACCGGCGATGAGTCAGGGAGGGCAAACCCGGGCAGACTCATCACCACTCGGTACCCTGCTGGGGTGACGAGAGACTGGCACTCCTAAGACCCACACATGCCCCGAGAATCCTTCTTAACACAGCACACGAAGCCAGCCCAGATGCCTTGACTCGTGAGGTGTTATCTTTTGCCATCTCTGCTTGGGTCAGAGAGCTAGACATTGACAGAGCCATGGCTGAAACCCAGATTTCCTGATCTGTCTCTTCTGCTCTGTAAGTTCTAAACTGTCTACGATCAACACTGACCTGAACTTCATGATTCAAACACTCAGAAAGCAGAACTGTCTTCTTAGCCGGGGTTCTCATCTTGGTTTCCACTGTGTTGGTTCAAATCCTCGGACGGCATATAAAAAAAAATCTCTGAAGCGCTCTGTGTAGTAATGTTTGGGAGACACTCAGAAATACCAATAATTCAGAGCCAATGAGTTGTGTGCCCTTGGGGAATAATGTAGACTTAAAAAAATGTGGCCAAATGTAAGTAATGAAAATTAAGCTTCTAGCACAGGCATTTGATAAAAGGAATAATCTTGTTATAAATTTCCTGGGACTGATTAATGTTCTGTTTGTTTTGCTCTTGGCGAGCAAAGGGAATCTGCCTTGTGCAGAAGAAGCGGTGTGGAGGGAGGTTCTCTGTGTGCTGTGTCTGTGGAGCCGGGTGGGGGCGTCAGCCTGGGGAGGAGGGGAGGGGGGCAAGGTTGGCCTTGGCAGAATTGGGAAGTAGGTACACTTGGCCTGATCTTGGTTCCTTTTATCCTTCTTTCTTATCCCTCTTCCCAGGAAGGCTTGTGCTGCTCCTCTGAGTTCCAGTGGGGCGACCTGGGGGGCCATCCCATAAGGCTGTGCTGACTGTGTGTTACACAACTCTAGGGGGTGCCATTCCCCTTTGCAAACTCTGCGACTCCGCGTGGCCAGCCCCCTGGCAGACTCCCAATCCCTCTGTAGTTCTTAGGCCTTTTCTCACCTCACCCATCCTTCCATGGAAATCTATCTGATACGTGTCTAATGTGACTCACATCCACATAACCTAATGGGTCACTGCCCACGAATTTCCTGAAGACCCACCCATCAGGCTAAGTGAATGACTTGAGTGGAAAATTTTACAAGGGGCTTGAAAGAAAGCTCTCCTTAAGTAAGCTCTTCAAATAATCATTGGATGAGTGAGAAATAACATTCACACGCTTGACCAGCCGTAACCACAAAGTTAGCTCCCAGGATCTCATCACTGTTTAATTTGTTGAGCACTTTGCGGCTTGCAATAGTCCTGTACCCCATGGCCTTCCGCGAGCAGCTCTGGAGCTGGATTTTGTCAGTCTCGGTTTGAATCCCCCATCTGCCGCTCGCTGGGCATGCAGAGTTAAGCAAATTGCCTAAACTTGCAAAGCTACTTTCTCATCTGCAAAATAGGTTTGTTGGTAAGATTAACAGAGGCAATGGGCGTAAAGCATTTAGCAGTGCCTGGCAAACAGCCATCTGTAAGTGCCACCTACGGGCGTTGTTTTTCATTTCACGGTACCCCATGAGGCAGGTGAGGTGGACTTTATCTGTTTTGTCCTGGGAACCCAAGCAAAGTCAGAAGGGATTTTTCTCAAGGGTGGGTGGTGATCACGTACCACAGCTGGGTGTTACATCCCTGCCATCTGGGTACGACTCCTGTGTCCCTTCCACTGTTCCGCATTCTCGTCGATCTCATGCAACACTTAACCTCATACGTCCACGTCCTCAGGCTGCATGGGGGCAGCCACGCAAGAGTTAGCTGCTTGTTAAATGTCTACTTCTGCCATAAAATGTCTATGGAAACCCAGTATACCCAGGCAGTGACAAACACAGGCTGTGCATTTTCTGTCTTCAAGGTGCAAGGCCACGCCTCCAGGTTATGGGATCGCCGTCTGAAGCCGAGTGAGCACAGCAGTGGTCAAAGGACAGGAGGCAGGGGCGCCGGGGTGGCTCAGTGGGGTAAAGCCTCTGCCTTCGACTCAGCTCATGCTCTCAGGGTCCTGGGATCAAGCCCCACATCGGGCTCTCTGCTCAGCAGGAAGCCTGCTTCCCCCCCCCTCCCCTGTCTCTCTGCTTGACTCTCTGCCTACTTGTGATCTCTCTCTGTCAAATAAATAAAATCTTTAAAAGAAAAAAAAAGCCGTAGGCTGACTGAGGATGAGGCCTTTGCGTCCATGAATGAAAGCGTACACTTCCCAGGATTATCGGTTTTAACCACGAGGAAGGTCGCTCGCTTTAAAATAAACAGAAGAGACTCACCCACGTATATAGGCCGGCTCCACTCACTCCAGAACCCCGTCTGTCGGCACACAGAGCTCACTGCTGCTCTCACTTGGATGGAATACTCAGAAATATCATCAATTACCGACTGGAATGTATTCATGGTCATTTTTTCTGTCTGAATGGGGGGAAAAAGAACATTAGAAGAATCTCTAGACCCGTAATTTAAGTAATGCCAGTTATCAGAATGGAAGGTCGTACCTAAGTAAGGGGACTCACGGATACCTGACCCGTTTAGAATCAACAGGACATGGGCTGATTACTTTATTCTGGGCTCCTTCAGTATAGACGTGTTGGCAGCTACCCTTCGGGGTAAGCGGTCTTGTAACCAAAATAAAGAAAAAGTCAGTGGTGACATCTAGATGATTTGTCTGGGTCCAGCTGATGTTTCCAGATGAATAGACTGGAGTGCAGGATAGTCGGACACATAATCCCCCTCGTCTCGTCCCGCCGTCTCGGCCCGCTAGTCAAATTACTACACAGTATCACTCGATTTCCAGGTTAGTTAGCAAGTATCAGCAAACTACAGTGTGTGGGCCAGTCCGGCCCGCTGCGTGTCTTTGTAGGGCCTGCAAGCTGTGGACGATGACTGTATCTCTCAATGATTGAAAAATATCAGAAGACTATCTCATGACACGTGAAACTGAAATTTCCGTATCCACTAGTTTTACTGGAACACACCTGTATTTGCTTACATATTATCTATGGCCGCTTCTGTTCCCCAGTGGTAGAGCTGAGTAATTGTGATAGAAACCATATGGCCTGCTAAGCCTAAAATATCTGGCCATTTACAAAAAAAAAAACATTACTTTGTTGTTCCCCGATGTGTAGGAATGTCTCAAACTGGAGCCAGGGGTGGCACCGTGATAGAGAAGAGAAAAGAGCAGAGTCCTTGACTCTAGGAAGGGCTCGGTTTGAATCCTTGGCTCCTAACTACCAGCAAAGGCAAATTCCTTGACCTCTCTGAGCCTTTTGTTTTCTCATCTGTAAAATGGGAATAACAACACCTGAGCATGAATTATCGAACTAAATGGAAGTACTTTGCAATCCCAAGTTTAAGAAGGTACTGGGTTGAATCCTGTTAAAACTGCCGACATTCAACCCATCATTGATGAGCATAAACAGCAATGTTGGTTAGCTCGATACATTGATGGGCGCTCAGTAAATGCTAGTTTGCCACAAGCAATTTGGGCTGACGTCCAGCGTGACAGCGAGGCTATTTTCTCACAAATGAGCCTTTCTCCGTTCCTCTCTCTGCTAGTCAGTGTCCACACCGTTGAGCTGTAGGCCCCACACCAGAGATGTATCCTGCATTGCACATTCTTCTGGGTGTGCTCCTCCTCTACCACCAGCGGCCCCCTCCCCCACCCCCACGACCACTGCCTGATATATCTTGTGATCTTCGGCTTGGACCGTTGCCAGGGCCACTAACCCCCACATGCCCGTGTCCACGTGGCCCCCTCCACATGCGTCCAGCTTTCGTGCTGCTACCAAAATTATTCTTTGATTTTGCCGACACAGCCACAGTTCTGTACTGAATAAAACCCTAGAGTGGCTTTCAGTGCCTCTGGTAGTGGTTTTAAAAAGAGAAAACACTTTTTTTTTCTTTTTTTTTTTTTTTTTTAAAGCTCAGTCATTCTGGGAATAGTCTCAATGTAGGATCTAGACTTATTATCCCAAGGGTGGCTTTATGTCCAGGCCGACTCAGTTACGGCCACTTGGCCGAAGGAACCACGCTCTCTTAAGCCTTTGAGTTACGCCTTCTGCCTAGACCCCCTGCCACTCCAAGAACGCTTGGCAGACCGCTGGGGGCCAGGAGCTGTTTATTACTGAGGCGCAGGGAGGGAAACAAAGAAATCAAGACGCCAGCTTCAAAACTTTTGTAGTGATTTGACATGGCCCCAACATCCAACCCCACGCTCGCTGGGCTTTTCTCTGGGTATATTTGATTTTCCTAGCCTTTCCTTTTTACTGTATTTTACAAAAGAACAATTGGAAAATGAGTTAGAAATCTAATTAAAAATTGGAAATTAGGTAAGAGACTTACAAAAAAGAAAGCCAGTCTTTCGGCATAGGTATTTTGGGAAGCGCTGGTAACAGAAGTGGGTCTGCTCTCCGCCCACCACCTCACTGGGCCCATTTCTACTCCCCCTTTCTGATTTTGCTCAATTCTTCGCGGTGGGAGCCCTCAGTGGGGAGGGTTGCTCCGTCAACCCCCTCCTCTGGACCTCTGTTGGCCTTTACAGTGAGGTGGTGAGTGCGTCCACTAAACTAGGCCCCTTGATGGCAGAGACCCTATCTTCCTTATCTTTATACTTCCCACACAGAAACCAATTTCTAAGTAGTGGTTGAATCAAATTGGATGGCGTGGAATTTGCTTTGCCTACTGCTATCAGTAAGACGGCAGCAGTAACCCTAACTTCCCTACGCTTTGCCAGCTTAGTGACTTTGGGCAAAGTGGCTTTCATCTCTCTCAGCCTCACTTTTCTGTGTAATGGGAATGAGAGTGACTTAATGGAGTCACTGGGAGGATGGAATAAATTAGCATAATGAGGCTTGACCAGAGCTGATGCTTCATAAACGCGGACTGGCTTCTCAGTTCCTTGTCCTTCCCACTTTTTGGTCTTTAGCGCTAACAAGTATATTTCCATTGCAGTGAAAGACAGAAAACATAAAATGTACCATCTTGACTATTTCTAAGTGCACAGTTTGGTAACGGCGAATACATTTGCCTTGTCCTGCAACCATTTCCAGCCCTCTTGTGCCCTCCAATACCGAAACTCTACTCTTTAAACAACAGCCCTCGCGCCCCACTCCCCCCGGCTCCTGGAAACCACCATTCTGCTTTCTGTCTGTCTGCAGTTGACTGCTCTTGATATCTCCTGTACGTGCAATCCTACAATATGTGTCTTGTTGTGACCGGGCTATTCCACTTAACCCGGTGTCCTCAAAGTTCATCCAGCTTGTAGTAAATGTCTGAATCTCCTTCCTTTTTAAGGCCAAACAACAATGCATTGTACAGATAGGTTTTGTTGATGCATTCATCGGTCAGTGGACACTTGAGTTGTTTCCTTTTTGTGGTTATTTCGAATAATGCTGCTCCGAACATGGATGTGCAAATCTCTCTCTGAGACGCTGCTTTCAGTTCTTTCGGATGTATACCAAGAAGTGGAATTGTTGGATCCCACGATAATTCTCTTGTTGATTTTTTTTGAGGAACTGCCATACTATTTTCCAAAGCGGCTGCAATATTTTATATTTGTGCCACCAGTAGTGCTCATGAGTTTTTATCTGATCCTTTGTGCTATTCTGAACCCAAAGTATGTCCTTGCGACACAAAACGTCAGTAAACTTTGGTTTATTTTCTACAAAACTTGGGTAGATACAAGTTACCTTTGACCTTGTTAGTTCCAAGCTGTGAGCACAGCTGTCACCGTATGGAATGGTTAAAATGTTTCTAAGAGAATGCTATCATCAAATATTGGAATGAGCTGAAGAATTACCTGAAAATAATTTTTCCTTGCATTGTGAATCTTCACTTCATATTCAAAGCAGTGAGTCGGAAAGGCAGAAATGGGTTTCTCCCACCGAAGAGAAAGACAGGTTCCTTCAACCTCTGCTGTGACATTCACTGGAGGATTAATTCGATCTAGGTTAGAGAATGAAAGGTCAGTGGTCAGGGCTGATAAATTCAATCCACTCACACTCCTCAAGGCATTTCTAAGATACAGTCTTCTCAAGTATCTACCTTCGGGATTTAGCTAACTGGTCTCCAAGCCGCAAGACCCCAGTGGCTCACAGGTGACTCCTACATTGTAGCACTGAGGGCATCTCTGCTAGAATCTTAAAGGATTCCTATTCCAAATGCCATTGAACGGTGGAGTCCCTTCTCCCTTCAGCTCAGTGCAAGACCCACCTCGCTATCCCTGTTTCTCAAGCAGGACCAAACTGGATCAACCTCATCCTGGAGATAACTTGCTCGGGAGCCTCCCCCAAGCCCTGCCTCCACTGAGCCAGGTGTGTGGCCCTGGGTAGTAATTTCCTCATTCTGAGCTTCAGTTTTGTTTCATCTTGTTTTGTTTGCCTTCTTTCAAGTTTGGGGGATGGAGTGGGAAGCTTCAGTTTTCTCTTGCATAAAAAGAACGGATTGGGCCACATTTGTCTTAATTTACAACTGTTCAGTTCTTTTCCCTGACTTACCACTTGATTGTCTTACAGCCATGTGGGTGGAAATGATTTCTAAGCGAGCGTTCCTCTCTTAGGTTATGTGACTCAGATCTCACAATTAATCACAGGGATAAGCTAAGAATGGGACCTGTTGGTTGCAGAGCCTGCCATTCCCGAAGCGGGAAAAAATTTAACCAAGAATGTGTTTCTTTTAGTAATATGAGGAATTTATCTCAAAGAAATGAAAATCATACAGGAAAATGAATTCCTGTGGTCTGTATCAGGTTGTGTCCATTTTCATATTAATACTGTTTCCAAGGTCCTCCTCAGCATTTTTTATCACCAATTTTCAGGAAAGTGACGTTTTTAGGTTATGGAAGAAAGAGACTATTGAATAGAATTGCATAACCTTTTTAGTGAGATGGTTCTTTAAAAGAAGTTCTATTTCATTTTATAGAGATCTAGATAAATCCTGTCCCTTTAAGTAATGTTTTGTATACTTGTAATTACGTATAATTACCAGGCACTGTGCTAAGTACTGTATGGTTATTAACATACTTAATTAAAAAAACCTACAAGAAGTATTAATTTCCTCCTATTTCTTTCTGATACAAGACTGAGGCACAGGAGGATGACCAGCTTGTCTGCAGTGCCTCACTAGTCAGCGGGGGAGCCAGGACCCAAGCCCAGGCAGCCTGACTCCACAGCCCACACCGCTAAATAGGCCACGATTGAAATCTTGAGCATTAGTAACAAGAATGCGACGTGGAAGTCTCCTGATGAGTTTCATTAATACAAGTATCGAGGATAAAGGAGACTATTTCTATTTTGAGAACAGAGCAATTGAAACCTTAAATAATATGTTTAGATCTGAGAATCATATGCTGAGCGAGACATTTTCGGATCACCCAGAGGACACATCCCAGAATGGCAAAGGATCCTAAGAGGAAAGCATGAGGAATTGGGAGTGGGAAGCCTGAGGAAGAGCAATCCCAGGCTGAGAAAGCGGACTGGTCTTTGGCTAGCTCTGAGACCATCTTGTGGGGAAAGGGAAGAGAATTATTTGGAGGTGGTAACAGTCCATCACAGGACCAACGGGCAGAAACATCATGAAATGAGTCAGAACTGAGAAAGGGCTGCTCCCCTCAGCAGTGAGTTCACGTGCCTGGTTTAGTGATTCTCATGTGTAGAGATTCTGTCCTCCGTGGGACATTTAGAAATGTTGGGAGACATTTTGTTGGCACAGCTGGGTGGGGAGGAGGAGGATGGTCTAGTAGGTAGAGACCAAGGCTGCTGCTTAAAATCCCGCAAAGTGCAGGTCAGCTCCTGCGAGACAGTCACCCATCCAGGAAGATGAGAGTGCTAAGGTTGAGAAAGTCTGTCCCTGTGATTGTGAGGCAGGGGACAGATGGTCACTTAGCATTGGAAAATTAGTCAGACTAGGTGATCGGGAGAACCCCGTCCCAGGATTCTGCGCGGTGGTCCTTCCAGCTCTGAGTTGAGTCTCTCTTACCAATTGCATGCAGAGCAAACAGCTGATCAAAAGGCTTGATTATAGCACGGTCGCTGGAGCCATTAGCATGCACCGCCAGCCACTCACTGCCTCTGCTACTGATAAAAGTCCTCGGAAACCAGCACGCAATATTCCTCCTCAGTGTGTCTTTCCTGTACTCATGGCATTCTTCGGTCAAGGAGCCATACCTAAAGGGCAACACTCATACAGTTGTTAAGACAAGAGGGAAAAAATGCATTTGCGTAGGTAAAAATAGGTACTCACCTATAGTAGAGGAAATACTGCGTATCCTCAGGGGCGTCCTTGCCAACGAGCCAGGTACAGTAAAGAGAAACTTGGTATGGCCTTAAGGGATTCGAGTTATTTAATATGGTGTTCGTTGTACACGTTAAATTCATAATCGAAGTTGCAGGAGACCCTAGATAGTCAACAAGAGGGTCAAAAATAAGGACAAAGCATTGCCATGACAGCTTTTAAATTTTGTCCTTTTTCTGAAACTGTAGTGATTGGGAACATCGTACCATGAAAAAAAGTAATCGTTACCACAAGTTTATAGAAACCTACTGGCAAAGGGCCCACTTACGGGGGGGATGAAGCCAGGGTTGCAAAGTCGGAGTTTCTGGCATTGAACTTCCTGACTACTTTGGGCTGAGGAGGTGTGCGTGCATGACATACTTGTAGGAAAATTTAAGAGCACCACAAGAGGTGGTCATTCAGGGCTTGGGGCCCAGGAACGTTGACATCCTAATGCTACATTTTTTCAATCATGAACTGTGACACCTTGAACCCCACTCTTCTGGACCTGAGCTTTTCCAGCTGTAAACAGGAGCGTTGGCAGAGAAAGGTCTCCAGTGGGCTTGCCATCCTAGAATTATGTGATTCACTAGGTTGCAACCCGAATGCGTCCTGAATAACAGATTGCTGCTCCGAGGGAACTGGGTGCTGGCCACCCCAAAAAATGATAACACTTCCTCCCGCGCCTGGATGGCTCAGTGGGTTAAGCGTCTGTCTCTGGCTCAGGTTATGATCCCAGGGTCCTGGGATGGAGACCCACAGAGGGCTCCCTGCTCAGCGGAGAGCCTGCTTCTCCCTCTCCCCACCCCTGCTCTTGCTCTCTCTCGCTGTCTCTGTTGCTCTCTCTGTCTCTCTCAAATAAATACCTGAAATCTTTAAAAAACAAAAAACACTTCCTCGGAGCCTCTGTACACACTCACCTATTGAAGTCTGCTTTACGGAGCAAAGATACTAAAAGGAATCATGCAGTTTTTCACCAAACGCATTATGTTCACTTCACCCAGGATTTGTGACGATTTGACTGGAAAGTCTTGTTTCCATTTCAAACCACATTGTCACCACGGTACCTGGGGCTCTTCAGAACACGTCTCGGTGACACTGGCCTTGTGGTTGCTCCCAGAAAGGGAAAAACATGTTCTGCTGAGGGTCAGGGAGGACCTCATCAAAGTGGGAGCCTTTAGATTGAATCTTGAATGATGGAAGGGGTCTTTTTAGCTTAGTTTAAGTCAATTCTGTGATCACATTTGTCACGTCAGCCAGCATAGTTCAAGGAGGAGAAGAAGACAGACCCCTCTTGTCTGCAGAGAAGTTGGACAAAAGGGACACTGGCTACTTTGTGTTATTACCACACACTGTCGGATAGATTTTTTCTATATATTCATGTACAACGACATAGACTTACGTGTATGCCTTGAACTCAGTGTGCTGTCCACGCACTAACTGACGAGATGTTCCCCGCCCAAGTCTAGTTTGGAGTCTCCTGTAATCTGTTTGTCTCCCACCTCTCTTCCAAGGAATTACCCTTGGTAATTCAGTTTGAATTCAGTTTGAGTCAAGAGAGAATTAATTTTTCCTTCATGTCACTGTATGTTGGCATGCTCAGAGAATAATTAGAATTGCAGAAATGTGATGCTGAAGGATGCATTATAGGTATCCTCCTGTTACTTACTGAGACGTGCAAAAGTAGTTTAAGCCACACAGAGGTCTGTATTTGTGATCTTGTGTCTACCTGTGATGAGTCCCCGAACTTGGAATCAAGGCCATTGTGAATTGGCTGCTCTGTGGTCGGTGCAACATGTTATAATGAGTAAACAGGAAGATGTTCACGGCGCTGCTGTCTGTCATTGACACAACTTGGGATGTGTAGCCATTGCATTTAGTGATGTGACAAGACAATGGTTGGACGATTACCCGTGGGCCAGCGCGGCCAAGACAACTGTTACTAGGAACACTCACAGGACCTGGGGCACAGTGATCCTTCTCTCTTTCCCTGGGGTGTGTGTGTTTTTCCAAAGGTTTAATCACAGGTATCACTGATGCTACATATTAGAAACCCCAATTTTCCACAGAGGGCAGTATAGACAGTGGGTGCTCTCTAGCCTCGTTTTTCATGGTAGGTTGTTCAATGTGGTGGCTTCTGTGGACCATGAGAAGCTTCCTTCGGTTGGGTGTGACATGTCCTAGGGTGCAGAATGCCACAGACAGGACGGGAGGGAACATGCCTTCTAGAGGGGGCACTGCTGGTCTCCTGGCTCAATAAAGCATGAGACACTGTCCCTGTCCCCACCGGGCTTATATCCAGAGGTGGCAGGGTTTAAAGCTATTTGTGAAAGATAATGGCAGATGTGCCAAATGAGTAACCCAGTCCATGAATGGGTTTTGAGGAGGAACAGCCTCCTTCGGTGTATAGGATGAAGAGTAAAAAGGCTTTATAGAGGAGGTACAGTTTGATCTGGGCTTTGAGGTATGGTGAGAATTCAGAAAAGCAGGCAGATGGGAATCCAAGAAAGCAAAGCCTCTGAGGCAAGAAAAAGCTGCTGGTGGCGGGGGAGGGGGGTGTCAGGGTCAACGTTACAAATCTGTCTGTGAAAAGCAGAGGAATCGTGTTGGGTATGGTTGGAAAATGTCTTACAGCCTAATTATGAAGGACTTCAGTGGCCCTGATTTTGCCGATGACCCTGTGACTTGGGCGCAGGGGAGCAAGAAGTGTGAGCCATGTCTGCAGGGGGTGCACCAGATGGAATGGAGTGGGTTATGACAGTAAGTGATCACAGCCTCGGTGAGGATGTTGATGAGGAGGAAGTACACTTGGCAGGAACTGCTGACTGGCCATGGAAAAGGAGAGCCAGTTACTTTTCCAGCTTTGCCTGATGTGCAAAGTCAGGAATACAATACAAGGCTGTCAGGAGCCCGTCTTACCCGGTGGGGCTTGAAGCTCAGCAGAAACCCAGTTGCTGGGGAGGAGGGAGTGGCCTTTCCACAGGATGGTCTGCACGCTTGCTGAAAAGCCTTGATGAAGAACGGTTACGAGTTTGCTTTCAGTGTTTCTGGTTTCATACTAAAAATAAACCCACAAGTCATGATACAGAAAAGGGAAAGAGCATTAAAAGAGCTATTTTAATCCGATAGGCATTTTCTTCCACTCTTTAAATGGCATGTAAATAAAAGGCAATGAACTGGTTTGGATAGAAAAAAATAATAAGCATGTGATTTCACAGGAACATGTCTAGTTGTCACCAAACTCATCCAGTTGAGTAAATAGGTACAGCTTTTTATACACTGTTCATACCTCGACAAAGTTGACTTTAAAAAATGAGCGAGTAAATGACCCAATTCTAGCATTTGGACATTAAAAAAAGTGCGATAATACATAGTAATTTCTCATGATGAACACATTCCTATAAAAACAAACATAATACTATGATTAAGGCTCACATTCACTTCAGCCATCATCTCTAGTCCCAGTCTCTTCCCCAGAGGTAACTTTCTGAGGGAAAATTCTCTAGAATTCCATATTGACTGTAAAAACTGCTAGTACTGGGGTGCCTGGGTGGCTCAGTCAGTTAAGCATCTGTCTTTGGCCCAGGTCATGATTTCAGGGTCCTGGGATCGAGCCCCACATCGGACTCCCTGCTCAGTGAGGAGCCTCTTCTCCCTCTCCCTCCACTCCTCCTCTCCTGCTTGTGCTTTCACTCTCTCTCTCTCTCAAATAAATAAAATCTTAAAAAAAAAAAAGCGAATACCAATCGCTTCTTTCTTCATCTCATTTTACCGCGCATGTCCTAAGTAGCAGGCGCTTTACCGTAATCCCTGCAGTGGGATACAGCAAAGCTGTGACTCAGATGTGTGGCGACTGGTGCAAGGTTGCCAAGGCAGGAAGTGGCGGGCCCTGGGTTCGAACTTGGCTTCTCTGGCTAGGCCCCTGGCTGCAGCCCATTGTACTCCACTGCTCTCTTCTCTGTCTTTTTCTCTTGGCCTATTTCCAAGTATCAAATCCATTTTCCCCTCAACGCCGCTACACTTTTCTTGGTGAAAGAATGGGGGTGAAGTTAAAAAGTTCTTTGCTGCCGTGGAATGCTGAGCAGCACGCAGGGCAATCGTTCACGGTCATTTCCATAGGCACCTACTCTGCTCGGAGTCTAACAGAAAACCCTGGAGTCAATTTTTATTTCATTTTATTTTTTTTGAGGGGGGTAACTTAAAAGTTCATTTGCTAGGGGAAATGCAGTCAATGTTAAAATTGACTCTAGGGGCTAAAACTAAAACTAGGGGCGCCTGGGTGGCGCAGTGGGCCTTCAACTCAGGTCATGATCTCAGGGTCCTGGATTGAGCCCCGCATCGGGCTCTCTGCTCAGCGGGGAGCCTGCTTCCCCGTTCTCTCTGCCTGCCTCTCTGCCTACTTGTGATCTCTCTGTCAAATAAGTAAATAAAATCTTTTAAAAAACCCAAAAAACTGACTCTAAATAAAGACGGCCGTCAGAATAAATACTTACATCTTCTTGTGAAGCATTTATTTTCACGCGGTAGCCTAGCTCCACATTTTTTGGCTCTTGATCAGCGTTTGGTTCCCAGCGTAGAAGAACTTGGGCTAGACCGATAACGTTGATGGTGAAGTTGGTTGGTGGGAGAAGTGAAGCTGTTGATGGAAAGGAGCCACGAGATGTTTGAATGTATGGAGGTAGCCCTTTTAAATTTTCCAAGTCCTTCAGTGTGTAGTCTAGGATTTTACGATTATTAGAATGTGTAAGACTGAAATAATTTTGGAAAAACAGTTGCTTTAAAACTGCTTTTAACTCATCTTTCTAACTTTGTCCAGGTACCCCTATAGCATACAGAAGTTTTCTTTACTGAAATATGAGTATTTTAATATGTCATTCATCATCACTTTAGTCTTCAAACTGAGGGCCATTATCTACACATCGTGGGGAAAAATGTACTGGCTTGTGGCTAGAATTTTTTTTTTTAAAGATTTTATTTATTTGACAGCGAGAGAGAGATCACAAGCAGGCAGAGAGAGGCAGGCAGAGAGAGGGGGAAGCAGGCTCCCCGCTGAGCAGAGAGCCCGATGCGGGGCTCGATCCCAGGATGCTGGGATCATGACCGGAGCCCAAGACAGAGGCCTTAACCCACTGAGCCACCCAGGCGCCCCTAGAATTTTTTTTAATGACAGAAGAAAATAGGATAGAAAATATCAGGGTGCATGACATATAATTACTATTTCATAAACCTCTTTTTTCTACTAATGAATGTACTTCAGTATTTGTATTTGCCCTGGTACTTGATGTAAATTAATCTATTTCTCATTATGATTCAAAGTCAAAACATTTGTGAGCAAAACTACTTAGGGCTTCATAGAAAAAAGGGTTTTTTTCTTTGAACCACTGTTTTCAAAATAAAAACTTTCCTTTAAATTACAAAATCAATGCCTGCTCATTTTAGAAATTTTGGAAAGCACACATGAGCCAAAAGAAAAAAAAAAAAGAAGAAAAATTACCTCTAATCCTGTGACTGAGAATAGTGTTATTATGTGATATATTGATTAGTTTTTGTCCTTGGCATACGTTGCTACAACTTGTTAGATTGCTTCTTAAAACTAGGACAATATTGTACACGCCATTACAAAACTGAATTGTATTCATTTACTACATGGTTAGGATATTTCCATTGACCTTTAATTTTGAATAGACTTCTACAACTTTGCCTCTATACTTGCCACATATAGGACTCGTAGGGCTCTGTCTATACCGCTCTGTCCATTATGGTAGCCACTGGCCATATATGGCTATTGCAATGTAAGTTAAGCCAAATGTTCCTTACCTTAGTCGAACGAGCCATATTTCAACTCCTCTGTAGTCACTTAGGTGTAGTGTCTACTCTATTGCACAATTAGGATATAGTGCAGTGTCCTTATAGTACAGTGTCATAGAAAGTTCTCTTAGGCACCACCACATACGTACCATGTGATAATTTTCTTTTCTTAGACTCTGTCTATGTCAAATCCATAAATCAACAACCTTCTGATCCGAAACATAGTGGAAGTTTTTTATTCTTTGGTTGTGAGGGCTTGTAACCAACCCCTTGCTTGGGAAGCCATTCCACACGTGATCCCCAGCTCCAGCCCTAGTCCTCAGAGCCTGTGCACCCACACTTGGGATATGATTTCCCACTGTAATAAAATTTGCATTCCAGCCAACTTTGTTGTCTTAAAGTATTAGCATGTTTAAAGAGTTTGCATTCTAATAAGAATAAATATTCTGCTTTTAAAAATTCATAGTTTTCTAATTGAGGGTTTTTTTAAGAGAAAAAATAATGCCATCATTTTTTGTAATATATTTTTTTTTTAAAGAAATTACTGAATTTATTAGGTGGTACCTACAGTTTTTATCAGGAAGTGAGTCTGCTCTCAATATCACCGTAGCCCACAACAGAATCATTAATGCAGATGCCATGATAATCACATCCTACAGAAAACAGAAGGATAAAGATCCAAGTCACCACCTGATGCCATTTATAAGATAAACTGGAAGCTACCTTTTAATGTAAAATGTAGACATTTTTCCATTTAACATAACTATCTGTTATGTGCTAGAAATACAAATATGAACAAATCTTGGGTTTTGTCTTTAAAATGTGGATCCATAGTCTGAGGGGCAGGATGAAATCTTGCAATGAAGATGTGAATGGAGCACAGGAGGAGCCAAGAGATTTCTGATTTGACTCTGGAAGGATTAACTGGAGTTGTTTTTTGTTGTTGTTTTTGTTTTGTTTTTTTTTTAATATATTTTTGAGGGAAAGGGAGAGAGTAGCGGGAGGGCTAGAGGCAGAGGGAGAGAGAGTCCCAAGCAGACCTGGGCTAAGCACAGAGCTCGACGACACGAGGCTCGATCTCATGACCCTGAGATCACGACCTGAGCAAGTCCCTCAACCAACTGAGCTACCCAGGCATCCCTTAACTAGAGTTCTTGACACACAAAGGGGAAAGGCAGTCCTGGTGGAATCCTCAGAAAGCCGGAAGAACGGAAATTAAGTGGGTGAGGTCGGTTACTGAGTGGGAGACCAGAGCAGACCTTTGAAGAGTAAAAATTCTGGGAACTGTTAATCAGACTGAGAATTCCAATTTTCATTAACAAGTATTTAAATATGGGCCAACATGACAAGAAACTTTAAAACAATTTTAACGTGGGAAAGAGACACTTTGTGTCACAAAACTTGGAATACATTTACGGCACTTTGAGCTTTGGGGAAGTTAAATATTTTGATGAATCCAAATAGGGGCAGGCCATAAAAGGAATTAAAAACATAGTTACAGGTCTAAAGAAAATAAACACAGTCTTGGTCCTACTTGAAACAACTGGAAAATGAAACTGACTCTTGAGTTGTATTGTGATAAATCAACATGGCAACCTGGAAAGTGTGGGTGTTAATGTCAGCATCCAACGTCATAGAAGAAGGGAGTGGATCCCTTGTTGGGAATTATCAATTAGAATTCTTGAGGGTTTCCTCTGAAGAAACTGAAAGGCATTTTTCCTATGGACTGGATTTTTAGGAATAAAGAATTTTCTCAGCTTCCTGGTGTGTGCCCCCCTGAGTTTTACAAAGCAGTTCTTCTTTTCATCTCTCATGCCCCCCCCTTTTGATTCCGTGGGTGGCCCACATGGTTATTAGCCAATTGATAATGAAGAAGAGGAGTCTGAAAGCTTAATTTTCCAAAAATTGAACATCTAGTAGATAATGGAATTTAGACCCAATCTTGGATTTTCCAACAGCAAAGCCTATGTTCTGTACTCATTTAAATGACTTTGAGTTTTCAGTTTAAAAATTTATTTAAAAAGGGGCACATGGCTGGCTTCGTTGGAAGAGCATATGACTCTTGGCTTTGGGGTCGTGAGCTTGAGTCCCGCATTGGGTATAGCAATTATGTAAAAATACAATATTTTTTTTAGAAAGTTTATTTAAAAGGATTGGTATTTGCAAATATAACGGGGGTAGAACCACAGAAGATGACGGCCAAATGGAGAAAATTTTTTTTTTAGTAAAGATTTTATTTGTTTATTTGGCAGAGAGAGACACTGCGAGAGAGGGAACACAAGCAAGGGGAGTGGGAGGGGGGAAGCAGGCTCTCTGCTGAGCAGGGAGCCCAGCGCAGAGCTCAGTCCCAGGACTCCGGGATCATGACCTGAGCCGAAGGCTGACACTTAAGGACTGAGCCCCCCAGGTGCCCAAAAAAAGATATTCTTAATTATTTTTGAGCTTACTATTTAATCAACTTATTACTTACTACTATCACTCTTAACTTTGTAATGAAATTAGTAAAATATCACAATATAGAAAATAGCAACATCACTCAAATCATTAAATTTCTTTTTCAAATAAACCTAGGTATTACTAATCAGAATTGTTACTTTTTTTTAGAATTGTTACTTTTGATAAAAATAATTTTCTTTTACTCTGATCTCACACTGTGTAGAAACAGACCTTCAAAAATGACAGGAACAATAAAAGCAGGTATGTTAATACTATACAATTGCTCAACAAGTAAGAATTATAAGGAGTTACAGGGAAGCATTAGTAATTCGCTGAGCCTAAGAGGCAAAAATACAAAAATAAAACTAAAAAAACCCTTAACAAATAACAACAAAAACCATTTCCTCTACAAGTTAAGAAGGTCACATCTTTGAAATGTCAGCATTTCCTGAAATGATGTTATATATGCACTAACTTTGCACTAATTGGCATTAAGAGGAATTCTAGGTCAGAAAAAAATTGCAAGATTCATACTCCCTAGTGACCTGTACTGACTGGCAAAGTAAATAGTATGTTACGAGCAAATACCTATCTGTTTTTCGCAGTTGTAATGAAAAGATATCACTGTTGAGTGTCTAAGTGGGGAGATAATTGAATATTGTCTGTAACCAAGCACCTCCCACTAGAATTCGTTATATATTCCGACATCGTAGCTGCTGAAAATGGAATTATGTTTTGTATCCAATCACTCAGAACTTTTCCGATGATTTTTTTTTTTTTTTTTTTTTTTGGCTATAGAACAACCATACCGTTTTTTTCTCATCTCATTGTGGTATCTTTCATTCAAAAAGGTGACACAACATAATTAGGTGTATAAAGGGAGAACACAAGATAGTCAAATAGAAGTCAAAATATTAGTGAGAATGACAGTTTTTTGTGAGCCAGCTAAATTCCCCCCCAGACTGGGTATTACTACAGCTTTGGCAGTTGACCTGTGTTTTCCGTAATCCTGGTCATTCTCTGCTCGGTTCCCGGAAAGCTTCTCAGTCTTTGTCCATGATCCCTTATTATTTCTGGTCTCAGGCATAACAATTACCACCGTGTGGAAAAACAACCCAAATCTCTCCGGGCTGTGCTTTTAATCCAAAGGTATATTGTTAAGTAGATGTCAACTGGGTAACCTTTCAGTGTAGAAGAATAGAGCTACCTCTCTAGCTTAAAAAATATATATCAAAATGACAATATGATCAACTACTTCTCATGGCTACCAATTAAAACCCGCCAGAATGCTATCCAGTTGTCAAATAACATTGAGATTAAGCAGAATGAAGCAAACAAGGGTCTACCTAACAACCATCACAAATACAAACTCAATTTTCTTAGAGATATCATAGGCTACTTGTTCATGTGACATTTCACTGAGTCTACCTAAAATTCCTCAAGTGCCTTCTGAGAATCTGCCTTCTGGTAAGTGTTATACCAGAAATTTGGGAGAAAACAGGACCACAACCTCTTGCACTATAGATGTTTGTAGAAAGTTGGGTAAAGTTTTGGCAATTGGCAATGGATTTCCCCAGTGTTCATAAGAATTGGTCAAATTCTACCGAAGTTCAAACTTAAGAATATTTTCCCCTCTTTTTTTCTTTTCAACTTATTTTTTTTTTTTGTCTGGGGCATTTGTTTTATAACCAAAGTTGTATATGTTTTTAGAACATTTTTGAGTCACTTGTGGTGACATCTAATTCCAGACTCAACCTCAGTCCACAGAAATTGAAAAGCAACTGAGAGGATTCATGCTCTGTTAGACTCCTAAAAGAAAAGAGTTTACTTTTTTACTTCCTCTTTTTTCCCCTGTACAGTGTGATCAGCAATAAAACTCATCTCTTGAGGGATGAAGAATAAATAAATGACCCAAGGTGTAAAATGCAAAGGACGCATTTAATATTTAGGTACGTTGCATTACTCCCCAAATGAAAACCTGTGCAGCATTCCTAAAAATATAAATGAGTGATAAGGACTGCATATAATGCATGCAATTTTTTTATTCCTGGATTTTGGTCATAAAATGTAAGTCATGGGTTCAAATTATTGCTTATCCGTTCATAAACAATCTTTAGCCAAGGTAGGAACAGTGCTCCATAGGGAAAATCAAGGTAGAAGGACATTGCTGCCAATCTCCCAACAGTGGTTAAATGTCTCCCAGCTAATCCCTCATGGTATGATTTGCCATCCCCCATCCGTGCTCCCCTGTTGCTGGGCATACCTGCCTCTGGTGATCCTCTTGTTTCCAACGACCGTGCTCAGCAGCAGAGGGCCGGGACCAGATCTATCCTGTCCATGCGTTTGGCTGCAGCCCCAGCACCTAGCACAGCATCAGGCACAGGGCAGATGCTAAAAGTGCCTGGTCCTGCATAGAAGAGAGGCAAGTTAATACTCTACCCTTACCAAGTCCAGCTCTGCAGGCTAAAGCCTAGCATGGGGTCAAGGTAGAGCACAGGAGGCTGGGAGCATGTTAACAAGCCTGGTCCATTTCAGGGGCAGACTGGGGGTGTCTGTGTGCGTGGTATATTTGGCACCTTGCCTAAAAATTTCCCCAAGTAGCATTTCACATAATGAAAACAAATGAGGTGATTTGATTTCCAAATCTTTTGTATGTTTTGAAAGGCAAACTTTTAACAAATAGCTACATACTTAATATATTTTTCAATAACTACAAAAGAGGACATAAAAGAGAGGACATAACCTGTCATGCAAAATAAAAATTGTACCAAGTAGTGAAATTTTTGGCATGATAATCCATTAAATTGAGTATCAAGTACATTAATCAATATGGCTATAAAAGCAGTCACGTTTCACGTGTTCATGAATGTTAGGCTCATGGGGTATTGAAGGATTTTTATTTTCCTTTTTAAAATTTTTCATTCAACCCATTTCTCCTGTATAAATAAAAATTCAAAAAATTGTTGCTTTGGGTAAATAATTAACAAAACCAAGTGAGCTATTTCAGCTATTTATGTTTGAGATACTTCCATTTATTATTACATTTATATCAAGTCAAACAATCTTGAAAAATCCCCGAACCCCCAGGAGAGACAAAAAGCAGAATGCCTTCAGTTAGATACAATGCCAATCATCTCCTTTTTGCTGCTGTTCCTTAATGTGTAGCTTTCGTAATTAACCCTGAAACGTCCTCACCAAGATAGTTCATTAACTGCGACACCTTGTTTTCTAACGTCAGGTATTTCCTGAGAAATCTTGGCCGGGTATGTATTTTTCTTTTACTCTCAAGTATCTGCAGCATTGGAAAACCAGTCTCCAAATGATGGCCAACCAAAACCGTAGGTGTCTTGTTAACATGACTCCCCTAGCCATGGACTTGCCCTCCTCCGTTACTTAGCTGAGTTACGAGGACTCAATAATAGAAAGCTATACCCAGAAGCCATAGGACTGGCCCAATAGACGTTTTATAGCACCATTATTAGTTCTGCCCCTGCTAATAATAGTTACAGGGGTTTTGTTTCCCCTTTTACTTCAAAAAATTGCCATATTTTTAGAAATCATTATTTCTCCCTTTTCCTATCCTCCTCCCCCACCCGCTCCCCCATGTAATGAAATTCTTAGGAGGTGGAGCACAGGGAGATCTTAGAGAAAAAAAGAAAAAGGCATTTGCTCACTTTGCGATGAATCAGCCTTGGATCCCCACTTAGTGAGAAGTGCGGTGGCCATGCCCTCAGGAGCAGCTGCAAGGGCATTGAAAATGAATCTTATCTCTGGGTGCACTGTATGACTTAGAGGCGGTTCTTCTTCAGTGTTTCATCATCACAGCTGTAATGGTTGCACACTCCCGGGCCGTTCGCCTTGCCACGGGGTGAGACAGGGCTTCTCCAAGCACACGTCCAGGAGCCTTTGTCAGAGCAGTTAGGGACCCAGCCTCAATGGCCACCCCCCGATGAATGAGATGGAAGGATCTCTCTTGTCCAGATAGCCACTATCTGATAACGGTCTCGTCTGCATGTTCATTCTCTTTCAAGATGTTTGGCTCTCTGTTCAGTAGCTGAAAGTAACATCTACTCCCGGGACAAGGTCAAGTGTTCTGTGGGTGGTCTCGAGCGCTGCGCGTCCGTGTTCTTCACAGGCTTCATTCAGCCAAGGTGTGTGTTGTGCCTCTGTCACTCCCACAGCGCCGGGCACATGGGAGGACAAGCGGAGTAGGTCTCTGTGTGCTGAGCGTCAGCAGCATTTCTCAGGTTTGAGATAATGCCGTAGGCTTTCTCTTCTTTGCTAGCAGGTCCTGCACCTGCAAATACTTGGTGTGTGCCAGGAGCAAGGAGAGTTTCCAAGGGTGACAAACTGCTGGCAGCTGCAGCCTGGCTCGTCCTGTACAGATTGTGACAGACGGTGGCAGCTGGGTCAGCGGCGCGGCCCAGCACCTTCTCCCTCCTGTCAGCTCCCAGGTTCCAGCAGAGCACCCCCGCTGTCCTCGGGATGCTCTAATTCAAGTAAACTGAGTTGCATTTTCCTTTTCTTTGTTCCATTTCTGTCTAGGAATTTTGAGGTGACTGACTAGCAAAGGTAATGTTAAAAAAAAAAAAAAGTGACATAGGGTGTGAATGGATAAGAAAAGCACATATACGGACGCCCGGGGGCTCAGTCGGTTAAGCCTCTCTGCCTTCTGCTCAGTCCTGGGATGGAGCCTCATGTCGGGCCCTGAGCTCTCCCTCTGTGTGCATTCTCTCTCTCTCTCTCTCTCTCAAATAAATAAATCTTAAAAAAAAAAATAGCACTTACTGTCTTACATATCTGAGCCAGGTACTAGTTACTGCCTTTGTAAGGAGACCTCCACTCTTAGCCCGAGGAGCTGAGTGAAAATGGCCTATGAGAAGCCAGTGCAGGAGGAAGGGGGAGCAAGGGCCAGAAGGCGATTACCAGGTGGGATCAGTTCTGTTTGTGAGATGAGGAACCACACGCACCCTGACAGAGACGCTTGGGAGGCTCCGTGTAGGTAATGTGTAAGGACGGTGAGTGCGATGCTTAAGGAATCTGTTGAGCAGTTGCCAAAATGAAACTGTTTAGTTGTTCTTGGATGACATTTTCCCTGGGGAAAAGGGGAGTGACAGAGATCCATTTATTTGCTAAGAAGCACCCAGAAGAGTTGAGATAGAGCATCAGCCTCTGACCCACTCTTGGACATCTCGCACATCTAATGTTAGGTGTAGTGTACTTGTCACTAAGGAAGCCCTAAAATAGGTATTATTCATAGCGAGGGCCATAATTTCTGCCCTGAGAGTCCACTTTCAGGTTTTATTTGTTATATCCATTTCCTCAAGAAGTATTTACTGAATGCATCTGTGCACAGTGCCAGGCACTGTTAAGGACATAAAGGAAATTAGATTTGGCTACTAGCCTGGATACCATCTTCTTGGATATTTGATCTTCTATCAACTATATCAATAATAACTTTAAAAATGCACTCACGTTTTATCTCCATGTCCTATTTCCACTGTAACCTGAAGAAAAATGAGTGCCTTGTATAGTTTACTTTTTCTGGCAACAGTCTTCTTCTTTAGAACAAACTATAAAGTCAAAAGATAGTATAATGGAATACAATGGAAGAATCCTCCTCAATTTTTTTTTTAAGTAAAGTCCAATTTGCTTGTATTCTTTTAGAAGAAAAGCAATCTGGGTTCAGCCAAATAGTATAGGTGAAAATATGAATAGGAGAACAGAAAGGAACTCAGGATTCAGCGGTCCCACCTTGGACCTTACTAAAGGTGTTATAGAAGCTTACTAAAGGTGTCTATACATAAGAATCTATTCGATGGAAATGTGAAATGGAGACCAAGATTTATATGAGAGAAAACGAGTGAAATTCACTATACCTTCACTTGTCATAGGAAAAAGAATATTGGGACACTTGAGAGAAAGATAACTTTCAAAGGTTGAAATATGTAGATAATAAGAGTGTTTTATCAAGAACTTTTAATAATACAGAGTATTATGGAAAAATGTTAAGTAAAAACAACAGACCAGGTATACATATACAGATAGATTTTTTCATAATCTAATTTTTAATCAAAAGACCAAACCGATAGGAGCAGTTATCTCTAAGTGGTAGGTTATTAGTTAGCCATTGCTGCAACCACCCACCCACACACACCACAGTGGTAAACATTGATAAGAATGTATTTCTTGCCCAAGTGTCTGAGTTTTGACTAGACTTTGGCTAATTTTGGCTGGGTTCCAGATCACAGAGCAGGGTCATGTGTATTCTATGCATTTGTCATTCTCCTGGAATCAATGGCTACCCAAAGTTCATTCTTTCTTTGGTGATAGCAAGCGTGCAAGAGAGCAGAACCAACTGTGTAAGCCTATTTCAAGTATCTCTTTATGTGCACATTTGCTGACATCCCAAGAGTCAGGACAGATGACATGGCCACACTCAGAGTCAAGGGGACCCAGCCCACAGTGTGCTCCCCCCAGCATGATAAGACCATGAGAAGGGTATGAATATGCACAACTGCTAGAGAGCAATGACGAATTGGAACCAATGGCTGGTCTACTGCAGTGCAATTAACGTGCCCTTCAATTTTCTTATTATGTTCCTATACATACAAACACTTTATGCTGTATAAATACAGGAAAAAATAAAGCACTAGAGACACACATATTAATGGACTAAAAATGAGAGTCCAGAAATGAGCTCTCACATTTATGATTGATGGATTCTTGACAAGGATGCCAAGACAAATCAATGGAGAAAGGAATAATTGTTCTTTTTTATTTTTTTTAACAAATGGCATGTAAATATGCAAAAGAATTGTTCAACCCCTACCTTGTACCACGTACAAAAATTAACTACAAAGAAATCAGATACTTAAAAGTGAGAACTAAAACTATAAAAGTCGTAGAAGACAACATAGGCATGAATCTTAGTGACCTCACATTAGACAGTGGTTCCTTGAACATGATCCAAAAGCAATTGAAGAAAAGGTAGGTATGTTGGACTTCAGTAGAATTAAAAGCTTTTGTGCTGCAAAGGATACCAGAAAGAAAGTGAAGACATCCCACTAAATAGAAGAAAATATTTACCAATTACATATCTGGTAAGGGACTTGTAATCAGGAAAAAAATGAGGAAACCTTACAACTCAACAATGAAAAGACAAATACCCCAATGAAAAATGGACAAATATGAATGGACATGTCTCCAAAGTCAATGCCTCACTATGCAGCGTATACTTGAAAAACTCCTCAACATCATCCACTGGAAAAATGCAAATCAAAGCCATGAGGAGATACCTCTTCACATCCACTAGGATGGTTAGAACAAAAAAGACAACTAACAGTGTTGCTGAAGATGTGGAGAAATTAGAACCTTCATAGTTTCTGGATGGAACCTGATGGTTCCCACTGTTGGTGGGAATGTGAAATGGTACAGATGCTTTGGAAAACAGTCTGGCAGTTTCTCAGAAGGTTAAACATAGAATTACTATATGAATCAGCAATTGCATTCCTAGGCAAATACCCCAAAGAATTGAAGATCTATATCTGCACAAAATTTGTATGTGAATGTTCATAGCAGTATTATTCATAATAGCCAAAAAGTGGAAATAGCACAAATGCCTGTCAGTCAATGATAAAAAAGATGTGGTATAGCCATGCATTAGATGGAGCACCTGGGTGGCTCTGTTGGTTAAGCATATGACTCTTGGTTGCAGCTCAGGTCATGATCTCAGTGGGGAGTCTGCTTGAAGAATCTTTCTCTACCCGCCTCAACTCCCGTCCCTGCTCACTTGCTCACTCTCTCTCTCTCTCTCTAAAAAGATAAAAAATAAAACAAAAAAATCCTTGAAAATCTGAGTGAAAGAAGCCAGTTCACAAAAGACCCCATATTTTATGATTCTGCTTATATGAGATGTCTAGAATAGACAAATTCATAGAGGTAGAAAGTATATTAGCGATTGCCTAGGGATGGGTAAGGGGAGTGTGAGCAAAATGAGAAGTGACTGCCAATGGTGGTGGGGTTTCTTAGAAGGTAAAGGAAATGTCCCTAATTGTGGTGATGATTGCCAACTCAGAGAATAAGCTGAAAATCATTGAGATATATACCTCATATAGGTGATTTTTATGATGTGAATACTTCTTATCGAAACTGTTTTTTTTAAAGCTTCCCTAACAGGATTTAAATAGAACCCTAGGCAGTTATTACAACAATTCCAGCGTAAAATCAATGTGTAGGTTTACCATGTATAGCTAAAATTAAAGGCATATCTTGATTCAAAAGAATAGATTTTGAATTCTTGATTCTTGATTCTTGATCTTTGAATTCTTGATTCCTCAAAAAGAATCCCATAGCTTAAGCTTCTTGAGTTGTTAGTAACCAGTTCCTCTTTTCACTATTGCTTTTATTATTTTTTTCACTTATATTGAGATAGAATTGACATATAACATTATCTAAGTTGGTGTGCAACATAATGATTTGTTGTAACTACATATTACAAAATAATTTTGCAGGGACCAATTCTTTACATGCAAAACCAGATACAGGAAATCAACCAGAATGTGGAAACCAATGAACTATATAAATACGCTTACTTTATCAAGGTGAATTAATAATCTATTTCAGTTAGGAGATAACTTACCTCATGCCTGGGACTGTTAATTGCTTTGTATAGATTATCATATCACAGCCCAATAAGCCTATTTTGCAGATGAATAAACTGAAACTCAGGGAAATGAGCCCAGGTTGGTTGTAATACTCCTCACCGCCACATTGCCCACAATGGCAACAGTTTAGTTTTGTAATTGTCATAATTATTTTAAGAGAAACATTGTAACAATTACTGAACAAGGACTAAGTCTCCTACTTGGTGATGGTGGGGGCAGGGCTCGGGGGGTGGCAAAGAGATGCCTCTTGAGAAACTTCTGATTATTTCAGGTTAAGTCTGAACATCATTTCCAATGGGAAGACCTCTCTGACTCTACTCTTTCTCCTGAGGGAGTATTCATTCTGCAGCTGAGACTATTTTATTTTTATCCTGTATTGAGTATTATGTTTCTATTTCTGTCTCCACCACTAGATGCAATGCAAGGGCAGGTCTTAATTTGATCTAGCCTGGTTTTGTCAGAATCCATCAGAGTATCCAGTTTTAAGGAAAAAAGAGGGTGTTTGTGTTGTTACAATAGGGAATTCCGTATGATTCTCTATTTGAAGGTGGAAATGCAATGGAGAACATGACAAGGAAGCTGGGTTAGACTCTTGGTTCTGATCTGAGGCTGCTGATAAGTCAGAATACTGAAGGTGATTATTCTCAGTCTTTACCCTTGGGCCTCTGTTCTTTTAACTATTATTGAAGTCCCATCTTTTAAAATTAATGACCCAGTATGAAATTTCAGAACAGCTGAAATTGATTTGTCTATTTACTTGCCTCCTTTAAATGTAAAATAAAATTGCATTTGTGTGTAAAATCCCCTAGCACCAATGAAAATTGCGATTCTACATTTTCTGAGAAATCTCTTTATTTGTCCTCTGGGAGATCTTAAACTTTAGTTGGCTTCTATTAAAATTTTATGAGAACAAAACGAGTGAGTGACTTTTCCTTCAAAGAGGTACTTTTTGTTGTTTCGAAGAAAGAGTACATTCTTGAAACAGAACATGTCTTTTAAACAAATTAGTGTTGCCTACCCAAAAAAAGGGGGGTGGAGGTGTTGGAGGGGTTTGAGGTTTAAAGAGCCTCAACTCCCAAATTACAGAATATTAAAATTAGGTCAAAATTATGTTTTTATCTGACTTGTCCAAATAACACTTCAAATATCTTCCTCGAGAATCTTAAAATGCTATTATAAAATCTTATCTTTACGGGAAGCGTTCTTTTCCTTTCTCTTTCCTATTTCAAAATACAGATGGCCTTTGGAGCAGTGATGTTGTCAGGACACGGATGCCATAGGTCCTGGAGTTGGGTGCAGACAGGTGGGGTGGGGAGCTCTGATCTCAGGGTGATCACTTTGCTGTTTAATGGTTTTTACCTCTGTTCAGCCATGTGTTTTTACTTGAAATCAAAGCCTCTGCCTAAAACCAGAAACAGGAAGAAATAGAAAAAGTATACTGCATAAGGTCAACACAATTAAAGCCCCAATGTTTTTTTGTTTTTTTAATTAATATAGAATGTATTATTTGCCCCAGGGTACATGTCTGTGAATCGTCAGGCTTACACATTTCACAGCACTTACCATAGCACATACCCTCCCCAATGTCCATAACCCAGCCACCCTATCCCTACTCCCCCTACCCCCCAGCCATCCTTAGTTCGTTTTGTGAGTTTAGGAGTCTCTTATGATTTGTCTCCTTCTGGATTCCATCCTGTTTCATTTCCTTCCCCAAACCCCCACGATCCCTGCCCCCCCTGCCCTGCCTCTCAAAGTCTTCATATCAGAGAGATCATGTGATAATTGTCTTGCTCTGACTTATTTCGCTTAGCATAATACCCTCTAGTTCCATCCACATCGTTGCAAATGGCAAGATTTCATTTCTTTTGATGGCTGCGTAGTATTCCATTGTATGTATATACCACATCTTTTTTATCCATTCATCTGTGGATGGACATCTAGGTTCTTTCCATAGTTTGGCTATTGTGGACATTGCTGCTATAAATATTCAGGTGCACGTGCCCCTTCAGATCACTACATTTGTGTCTTTAGGGTAAATACCCAGTAGTGCGATTGCTGAGTCATAGGGTAGCTCTGTTTTCAACTTTTTGAGGAACCTTAATAGTGTTTTCCAGAGTGGCTGTACCAGCTTGCATTCCCACTAACAGTGTAGGAGGGTTCCCTTTCTCCACATCCTCGCCATTTCGGGACTTGCGAATTTTAGCCATTCTGACTGGTGTGAGGTGGTACCTCACTGTGGTTTTGATTTGTATTTCTCTGATGCCCAGTGATGTTGAACACTTTTTCA